>CM021768.1:55638194-55802419 GCA_011076525.1 Nettapus auritus | reverse complement strand
GGAGCGAAACATGAGAGCCCTGCCGAGCCGCGGACGGCAGCGGACGGGGCATCGCCCGGCACGGCCGCCGCCGCCGCCCCGCCGCGGGGACACCCTTCCTATGGGACGGCGAGTGAGGGGCTGCCGCCGCCCGCTGCCCGGCCCGCCCCGAGCCCCGGCGCCTCGGCGCGGCAGCGGCCGCCGCTGCTGAACCTGTGCCGCCCGCGCGGCTCCTCCCGCCCGCCGCCGAGCATCCCGTCCTCCCGGCGCGGCGAGGCTCGGCGAGGCTCGGGGGTCCGCGCCCCCCCTCGGGCCGTTGTTTTCGCCCTCCGCCAGGCTTCCCCCGCGTGCGGGAGGGAGGTGTTTTCCCGTCGCGAAGTGCAAAGCAAAGTCTGTGGGATTCCCCTCCTTCCCCCTCGCCCCCCCCCACCCCACCCCCCTTTTTTTTGGGTGCATCCACGCGCTCCCTCAGGCATGATGCTCAAGATGCTGCCGTTTAAGCTGCTGCTGGTGGCCGTGGTGCTGTGCTTCTTCGAGGGGGACGCCAAGTTCGGGGAGAGCGGCGCCCGCAGGAGAAGGTGCCTCAACGGGACCCCGCCGCGGCGGCTGAAGAAGCGCGACCGGCGGCTGCTGGCCCCGGAGGCGCCGGGCGGCGGGGAGGCGATGTGCCGCGGCCTCTACCCGCGCCTCTCCTGCTGCCCCCGCGCTGACACGCAGGGGCTGCTGCACGCCGACACCAAGGTAGGCGCCACCTGAGGAGCCACGGCCGCCTCGGGGGTCGGGGGGGTAACGTTACTTTCCACGCGCTGAGCCGACGGGGCGGGGGGCCCCGGGAGCCGGACCCCTGCCCCGGGGGGTGCCCACGGGCGTCCGCGCTTGGCGGCGGGCAGCGGCGGGGCCGGGAGTCGGCTTGGCGGCGCTCTGCGGTTTATTTCGCTGGGGTTAAGAGGAACAGCGATGCCCGGATCCCCCCGCGTGTACCCGGGCAGGTCTGGAGCCGGGGACGGCGGGGACGAGCCGGGGGCGCCCCGGGGTGCGGGCGCTGGGGCCGGCCGCTCCCCCCCCGCGGCGCCAGGTGCCGGCCGCCCCTCCTTCTCCTTCTCCTTCTCCTTCTCCTTCTCCTTCTCCTTCTCCTTCTCCTTCTCCTTCTCCTTCTCCTTCCCCCGCTACCTGGCGGCCTCCCCGCCGCGTCTGAAGCCGCCGTCATGCGGAGGGAGGGAGAGGCAGGGCGGGAGGCACCTCCTCTGCCCGCCCGGCGCCCGGCGCCGTGCCCCCGTCCTCCCGCGGCCGGGCAGCGGCATTAGGAAGCGCTGCACGTGAAATCAACCATCAGGTGTCTTTTTTTTCTCTTTCTTTCTTTCTTTCTTTTTTTTTTTTTTTTTTTTTTTTTTTTATTTCCTTTTTATTTAGAGGTTTTTTTTTTTTTTTCTTTTTCCTTCCCTTTTCCATCGTGGTTTAGGTTTAATTAAGAATTCCTCGGTTACAACTCTGTAGTTGTCAAGGTCTGCAAGGCTCTTGGAAAAGTTGCGTTTCAGGCTTGCTGGCCCAGGCATAATAAAAAAAAATGCCCGGCCTGAATCGAATTTTTATGCTCGGTTCACGGTAGATTTCACTCCATTCTCATGTAAACAGCTTCTACGAATCAACATATGTGTCTGGGTGGTATCTCTCACTTTGTTTTGTAACAAAAAGCCATATTGCATCATTTAATTTGCTCAAGTCATGCAAATAGGAAAAAATCAATAGGACAAAAAGGGGTCGACTTATCCTCCTCCCCACTAAACTGCTGCCCACACACAGAGTCCTGTTGCTTATGGCAAAAGAATAACAACAACACCATTGTGTTTGTTAGTTGGTTCACTAATGGGTGAAACTGGAGAACATCATTCTCCTTCAGTCCCCAGCTCTGTCCAAATGTTCATGCCTTTTGAGGGAGCATTTGTCCTACCCCCTCTATTCCCAGATGAGTGAGAACTGTCTTACTGCAGGTTTTCAGCTGCAGATCTCTCTTTATTCATACCATATGCAGCAGCAGTTTGAGATTCAAGGCAGATATATTTCTTCATGTTGTCTAGAGACAGTGTCATTAAGCTCCCGTGTCATAATTGAATTAAACTATAAACTAACCACATGCAGATAACCTGAAAGATCTAGCAGAGGAAAAGAAAAAGAGAAAAAAAAAAAAAAGAAAAAAAAAAAGAAGAAGAAGAAGAAAAAGAAGAAAAGAATAAGGACTGGAAAACATGTCCTTAATTCACCCTGTTTGTAATGGCTCAGTGGCATATAGGCTTCTGAGATTATACAGTGCTTGGAGACCCTTGTAGTAAGTGGCTCAATGCAGTAAACTGGAAGCTGCATTTCAGTAACTTCTCAGTCTCCAGGCAGTTGAAGTATCTTCTTAGTATCGCTTGAAAATATTTCTTAATTCCCTTTGGATTCCTTTAGGCTAACAGTACTCAAAACCTCATATAAACGTCAGGTGTTAACCGTATATGCCACACTAGTTATTTCTGAGCTGTCAAAACTCTTTTTTTAAACATTGGTTAGACTTTTTAAGGAATATAATTTTACAGGATTTTAAAATCAGATGATTTTTCACCATAGATTAACGTTTATGAAACTCTCAGATCTGCTTTATCATGTCAATATCTGTTTGGGAAAAACGTCAAAATATGTCATTTGTCCTTTGCAGAATGAGGTGGTCTTCCATAAGAGATATGGCAAACTATTATGGAATACACATGGATGGACCTTTTCAAAAAGCACATTTATAAAACTCTAGCCTACTACAGTGCAACCAATAGCTTATTGAAATGCTGTACTCCATCACATATCTATCCACAGGATGGAGTGGCTATGACAGTAACAGAAATGTGAACACTAGCTTCTTTAAAGACAAAGAGTCAAGCATGCTCAGTAGACGTCTTCATTCTCGCAAGAGCCTCTTGGTTAAGATGCTGGGTCTTTGAGAATTTTTGACCAAATTATTGATCTGTGTTTATAATGAAAATGCTACCGTTGCCTGTGGTTTTGGGAGCAGAAATGGAGCTACCATAATAAGCAGATAGCACACTGCACTGCCTCAACTAAGATTTTTACATACTCCTGTTGACATTTAACTCTCTGTCTTCTAGTTCACTGCACTATCCCCTTGATTAGGAAGGACTAATACATCCTGGTCAAATATTGTAATATCAGTTTTTCTAAAAGTCTGCTTGCAGCCCGACAGGCAAAGAAGTCCTCCCTACCTTGGATGGCTTCACAGCCAAGGCTGTCAAGGAATGGGTGAAAAGTAATTGTTTTCAAGTGTGCCCTTTTACAATCATTTGTTTGCTCTGGCTCTTTCACGAACAAAGGCTATTGTTGAACACATCCAACTAAACAAATAACTCATCTTGGGGTCCCTTTAACAGCTGCCTTAGTACAATGATCTATTTACATATTACCCTAAAATTGAAACTGAACTCTTTAATGACATAATCCAGTTCTATAGTACAGAAGAAGCATATGTTCAACCCAACAGCTGAACAATCTCGTAAGCATATGATTTTTAGACATAAATGCGTGTATATCTAATACAGATTAGTGCAATGACTTATTTCACCGTGGGTTGATTTTTTATTTTTTTTTCTGTTAACATCAAAATTATACTGCCCTTCTCAGACTAGATATGACAGGGTACACAAAACAGATGACTATATTCAATGTAAAGAATTTCCATTTACTGTACCTTCCTCTGTTTCTTCTTCTTTGCACTACTCTTTGTTAATGATAAACCAATTTTGTATGCTATACTTTCCTGCGCATTCCAGGATTTATCTTACCTTGAGTCTACCAGTTTTACATTCATGTGGCTAGAGATTAAAGGATGATCTTACAGATGTTGTAAATTAGTCAGCAGCAGGCATAATCATTATTAGGCATGTTGCAATAAATGTTTGGAAGTTTTACATATTTTCCTCAGCACAGTTAGTTTAAACCACTGTAGTTTGATGGTTTCACACACGACTTTAAAAATTGAAGCAGGAAATTAGTTTACATTTCTTCAAAAGACCAAAGCCATTGTCAACTGTAAGGTCATTTTCAAAGTAGAGATCCAACAGAAAAAGCTTCATTCAATAAGTATTTCAGCTTTCACTTAAAACTGATTTAGTATACTCCAGGATAAATACGTTATCGATTTGTTGTCCTATCTCTGAGCCAGTACAGTCATACATCAGACCTCACACAGAGCAAATGTTACCACCCGATTTTGCTTGAGCATTCTAAAAGTTAAATAACATACTTGATTTTCAGATAATTGATTGACTCTGATTCCTTAATCTTCCGATTAGCTATTATATGACCAAGATTCATTCCAGAAATGACATGAGGGGGTGAATTCCTGTGGTTAATTCCTGGATAGCAGCTGCTCAGGGGGATTAGGATCCTTTTGTCTTAACTTTGAGGACTGAAATGTTGGCAAGCATTTCTTCTCCTGTATCACCAGGCAACGTCAATTACGTTTTCCACAAGAAACAGTAAATTAGCTTTGCTATCCTGTATTTTTTTTTTTCTGTTCACAGTTCTTTCTTTCTGGAGTCTTCCAGCAGAAGTAACAGAAGTAGTAGAATTTTATATCAGCATCACTGTGGAGTTAATTCAATAAACACACCGAATATTTACCTAGTAATACCTAATGTTTACTTGTACTTCTAAACATGCCATCATACTGCTACCGCAAGAAAGCCTACCGCCTGAGATCAACTCACTGATGAAAAAAAAATGAGATTCTTGCAAAGCAGGTGATACTACTGAATATAGGCAAGCACTTGCAAGAGTCTGTAGTCAGGTGCGCTTTCCTTTGGTGGAAACACCAAAATTCGTCATTTCATCCTTACTAAGGAAACTTCCCGGCTTCTTAGTGACATAAAGTTCTTAAAAAATAGCATTTATGGATAGTGCTTTCAATCATCTCCTATTGGCTTCAGACTTTGTCCTATTTGGCAATGATTTGACTGAATTATATAAGCTACTTCCCATCAGAACAATAGGTACCTCGTCAGGATGCCATCCTCCCCCTTAAGAAGGTCCAGCTCATGCAGCATATTGCCTCAGCAGTGTGGAGTTCTGCAAGACTTCTGTGAAGTCTGTTATTATTCATTTTGGTCATACCTTATTGTAGTTATCATTATATTTTTAGTTCCTGTCCTTGAGGCATTTTTCCCAAATCTGCCATATCTAGAACAACACCTGAAACTCAAGAACTAAGACCATGTTCCACTAATAGTTCTGCAGCTATGGCCCAAATAAGATATCTAGCAAAAAGAATGTATTTTTTTCAGGAGAGGAGTTGGGGCTGTGGAAAGAATTCCCTGGTGAATTTAGGGTAAAGGCAAACTTTTCACTGTGCGTGCAACATGCAATTAATTCATTAGTCCTCGAGTTTAAGACAAATGATAAGCCCTTGCCAAAAAATGTGAGACAGTGAGAGTCCCAAGGAAGACCTGAAGGGAGATTATAAACCGTACATGCTAGTCGCATTACTTAATTGCAGGTGCTATGATGATGAGGATGAACTAAGAACAGATAGTGTAAAGAACAGAGCATGTATTGCATTTAATGATCCCAGCAAATCAGGAGAAATTATATTTGAAGCCAATGGTAGCTCTTCTAGATTAAGGGTAGAGGCCAAATGGTGTTCTTCTAATCGGGGTTCTAAACTTAGCCATGAAACTTCACTACACGTTTCAGATGGTCTTTTGATAATAGATGGTTAAGACTGAAATTTCCTGGAAAGAGCTTACCTTTTAAATTAATGTTCCTTTAATTGGATTTTTTTTAACTATACAGGCCATATGTGGTATCCTATTTTGAATACGTAGCTGTTTAAAATAACAGGGAGTGCATTTCCCTTAAATGTTTTGTGCTCATATAATTATGATCTGTAAATAAAATGAGTTCAGGACTGTTATCAAAGTGCTGCATCCCAGAAGAAAGACAACCTATGAGACAGCATACTCCAACATATCAAAAGTCTTCATGTATTAAATAACAAATTTTATTCAAAATAATTTAGATGATTCCTATCAATGTTATGTTGCAAGGGAATGACACATTGTAAAGTCATGCTACAAATCATCTCAGAGATATGAACTACTGCAAAACTGTTTTGATATTTTCAAATGCAAAATTTACAAATATTTACAAATTTTACAGAATACAAATACTTACAGCATTAATATTTCTTAAAATAAGCGTCTTACAGTCTTTGTTTATAAGTGTGTTAAACAAACTGTAAAAAGAACCTGAGCTTTGTTTTTGTATTGGATCAGATTCAGTTCCTCTCAACTGAGAACACATTTCCTATTATCCACCATTGGGATGAATGATCAAAAAACAATCCATGTGGTTAACAATAGATTAACAAAGTGCACTGCATTCAAAGACTAATAAAGACAACTATGCTGTTTTCTATTATTTTTCACGATTTGATGACATTGTGCTCCTTAGGCTCCTGTGTTTACTTAAACACATCATCAATCGTGGTTTAGTGCTTCTTCAAGTACTATGCATAATATATGCTCTTTTTTCAGGACAAACTTACACTTTCAATATTGAGACAAATAAGATGCTATAGACACATTCAGTTTTTTTTCAGTTATGAAATGTTTGAAAACATACAGCTTTTCCCACCACCAAGTATTTTGTACTACAGACTGTAAAAAAAGGAAAGCAGCATTTAAAACAAGTCAAGGCACCTGCAGAACTCCAATGAAATCATTTCAGTAGCTGGACTGTGGCATAGTTCAAGATACACCTATTCAACAAATACCAAGATATGGTTTCCTTGATGTGTTTTGGTGGTAGAATTACAGCTTTTAGTCTCGAAATATTTGAATAGGTCACCCTACAAGTTGTGTTTTTAAGTATTTCTCATCAGTAGGCAGATGGCCTGCTGCTTTAGCTCCTCATACAAATCATTGCTGTAGCTCAGATTGCCTATGTGATAAGAGATTGCAGGCTTAAGTCCATAAAATAAGTTGACTACTATTGTTCTTCTCTGGGAAAGAGAAGCCAACACTTGACATCTCACTGCACTAATGGCATATTGCACATTTCATTGTTATATTTCTTGCACTTGATTCTTTTGGAATGGTGACGTGAAACATGATGCATTTATACTAACTGTACTGGTTCTGTTAGCCTTATTTATTACATTGGATCATAAAATCTTTTTTGTATAAGACGGGGAAACAGGTCATGTGTTTATTTGTCTCTGGTTTGTGGCTTGCAGATACTTTCTGTTACGAACAACACAGAATGTGCGAAGCTACTGGAGGAAATCAAATGTGCACACTGCTCACCTCATGCCCAGAATCTATTCCACTCACCTGAGAAAGGGGAAACATCTGAAAGAGAGCTAACTCTTCCCTACCTGTGCAAAGACTATTGTAAAGAATTCTATTATACTTGCAGAGGTCACATACCAGGTAAAACCTATAACAAAATATGGAACTAAAGGATGTCTGCTTTGAAATGTTGATATTGCCTGAGCAGTCGTAGATCCAGGTCTTTAGCTAAGTAAAATCACCATTGATATCGATGAGATTTTGCCTAAGCAAAAACGGAATTGCTCAGGGCCTCCAGGGTTATTTTTACATGGGGAGGTAAAACATTTTGAGCACTTTCTTGCCACCTGCCTATTAAACTCTCCATGAAACTCAGGATTACTTTTTGTCAAAGGCACCTGAAAATATCTGAAAATATTACCTCTAGTGGTATGCTACATGCTGTGTTCATTCAAATCATGTAAACAATTATCTGGCCATCCAAAAGGCTGTTCTAAAGGACATACAGCTTTAAGATTCAAGAAAGAAAGGATGCTGGCTGTCCTCTCTAGACCCTACAAGCTGATGAGTAAAGTGTTTTTTCTGGGTTTGTTACCCTAGAAACTGGTGTATTTTTCCACAGAGTTTAAAGACCATTGAAATCAAAGGGAGCTATTTGATAGACTTCTGTGATCTTTGAATCGGTTCCAACACGCTGTTAACAACCAAATTCTTAACTAACCTAACACTTCCTCACTGCAGTCAGTAGAGTTAGCTGGACATAACCAAAACCAGAATTTGACTGGTGTTGTCTAGGACATTCACCAAATGTGTGCTATCACTTGTAACTAAATTCAACAAAATAACCACAGAAGATGGTTCTTTTAGAAATACTGTTGTAATACACTATTATATTAAATAACATCTTTGGTATTCTCAATAGTAAATTATTTATATGTTTAAGGCTGTCATTTTTAAACTATGCTTTTTTCCTTTTCCAAATACTACGTATAAATAATGTCACACAGGAGAAAATAATTAAACTGCTAAAATTTTTTTACTAGCAACGCAGACTGGAAAGCAGAGTTAATAAGGATGTGAAAAATGAATTTATGAATAGTCATTTTTGACATATGAACGCAGCTTTGTAATAGAACATAAACATATTTGAGTAAAGGGGATAGTTTAAGTGGATGAGATTTAGAGAAGGGTTTTTTAATTGCGTGTGTACAGCGTGTACTTGTTTTCTCTGAAATCCCGAGAGTGCAGGGATTTTTTGCAGTGTTCTTTTATTGGCTTGAGAAAACATTTTGAATTGACTTACTTTTTCCCTTTACTGTGGTTTAACATGTATCTCAACCCATTCAAATATGAAAATATTATTATTGTCTTTATAAACTAAGGGATGTTTCTAAGGCTTTCTTAAACCAGCTGTTTCTTGCTCTTTATCACATTCTCCAAAGCAAAGCAGAATAGGTCACAGTTGCCAAGACTGCCTGCTGAACAGCGATAATAGATTAGATATTCTAAATGTTTGGCCCATATAAGAAGTCAGCACAAAGACTTTTTTTTGACACGAGTTTGTAACTAATGCAAATAATCATTCAGCAGAGCAAGTCCCTCATAGTTGTTTTGTGAAACTGTTTCTGAGGAAACAATTTTTTTAATTGGAAAAAGTGAAAGGGTGAAAAGGGAGAAAGAACGAGGAGAAGTAGAGAGGGAAAGAGAAAGAGAAAGGGCTGAGCAGCACAGGAGCTATAGCCACAGGAACCTCACTCCTCAGATCAACATATGTGGTGACGAATGACAAATTTATTTTTCTACAAAGTTTGTGTATATGTAAAACTGCTGAAGTGCATCAAGATGTCAAGTGCTTTTTGTGACCACCCAGGTTGCCTTGAAAGATAACCAGATGAAAGCATAACTTTAGCACTGGACAGAGCACTGTGCTTTGCAGAAAAAGAGCTTACATACTTTAGCATCAGTTAAAATAGGATTTTTCCTACATCAATCAGATGCTAATAATCTTTCTACATAGTGGTTCTAAAAGTGGGCAGTACTGAAAACAAGTTGTGTACTTGCATCACCAGCAGAGTTAATTTAGATAGTTTTCTGATTGATACACATGGTCCTTGATGCCTATACCAGTATTTCACGAAGGTATTAAGATTCATGTCCCACTTTTTGAGAAGATGGCTTATAGATTTTTAATATAGTATAATAAGCACTCTAAAATATGAATAATTAAAAGGCAGCTTATTTGTGTTTTCTGTTTTACTTGTGAGAGACCCATATATCCCTAATATTTATTGCAAAATAAATAAAAATTATGGAAGCTATGTTTTCAGTGTAGCCTGGAGGGTTAAACAAAGAGTTGGAAATGAACATGCCCCCAAACGGGAGGTCTCTGCCAATGATTCACTGTGCATTTGTTAAAGTCAAATAATTACTTTTCCTCCATTAAGGAGTGCTAATTGTTTCTGAACACCAATACAAAGGACTTTAAGGAAATTGCTGACTACAAAAATAATTTTAGCCCTGAAGCCCTAATTTTAGCATAAATTAGAAATTTTAATAATGATTCAAGATAGCAAGCATCTTTTCTAGATCTGAAATTTTAGCAGTACACATAAACCAAGAAGAATGAGAAATTATACATCAGTTTTTTGATGAGTTAGCTCCAGAAATTCTTTTATTGTTCTTTTGAATTTGCAAAGATGAAAACTGTAAGTAGATCCTTGGTTCACTCTTTTGAAGACAGCAGTCTGCCCACCAGTTATGACTGTATCAGAATTTCCATTGACTTCTTTAGCAATTTTGAACATCCAAAGAATAAGTGGACCAATTCTTTATTGAAGCAGAATGACAAGAATAGCTGTTAGGATTTTATGGATCTGTTACTGCAGGAGGGTGCAATGTTTCACAAAATCTCCGAGTACAGAACTTTTCTGCTTCATCCTGCCTGACTCTTCTCATTATTTCTCATCCAATCATTACTGTGAACCTCAGTTTCAGTGATTACTGATGAGGAGCTGGAGTTAATGAAGTATCTTTAAACAATAGGTATTTTAAGTTTTCCAAGGTCAGAAGAGAAGACTGTCTAATATTTGTTACTAATATGGCCACGTAAAGAAAGGCATGACTGATTCTCCCTTTCAGCATGAGCAGAAACTTGATTCGTGCCAGTGGAAGCAACATATTCTAAGGAACAAACGTGTGCCTCTGCCACCCAAGGATATTGGACAAATTTGGAATGATGTGCTCTCCATTATTTCCATTTGAAGAAATGGATTCCAGATGATTGTGTGTGAATCCAGATCCAGGCCCAGATCTGAACATAGTCATTGCCAGAAGAGATGCTAGATAAGAATTTTTTAACTCCAAACAGGAGCACCTTGGCCCAAAATGGTAGAAATCTTCTGAGAAGTTCTGCAGCCTATGCAACACTTCCTGAAGTTCTAATGTAGTCAACTAATAACCATAGTCAACACATTCAACTATTTCTGAAGAGAAAAATAGTAGCGGTGCTGCTGCTAATAAGAGCAGCAGGGGGATTAACCCTGGTACTGCCTTTGTGCAGGTACATGCAATGTGTCAGTGTGACAAGAGGGCCACTAGTTGCTTCAAAACCAGTAGGAAATGATGTGAGCTACCACCGAGCCTGTCATGTCTTGAAAAAGTCAGTCTGGAATCACCTCCTTGTTTTAGTTTTCTGTGAGAATTGAGCAGAGAGAGGAGAATGTAGGGTGCTTTTTTTGTGAAAAAAATCACATCTAGCTGTCGGAAATGCAAACTAGGAAAAACAAACAAACAAACAGGCAAAGTCCTCATCTACACAATACAGAACTGTATGCTTAAGGTCAACAATGTAGCAGGAATAAAGTAGGTGAGCATGATTTCCATATGCTCTCTAAGCAGGTGCAGGTCTGTGCAAGAGAGTGGGTGATATTCAATCCTGTGTGCTGTGCAAACTAGGGAGTGAATACTAACTTGCCTTGTCACAAAGATCAAGACAACTGCTACAATTAAGTTGTATATCAGAAAGAAGGGGCAAGGTGATGGTCAAGAAGTAAATTCAGCAAAGCAGAATTTAGTGAAGGTAGGATAGGAATAATAAGATACAGTCTGAGGAATAACTGACCACAAATACTTGTGGAGAGAGGAGGTAAAGATCATACGAGAGCAAAAGTTCTTTGAAAAAGTTTGAAATCATGCAGCTTATTCCTGTAGATTTTAACAAATAAGAACACAGAAAGACCTCACTGTAACTGCCTTAACTGAAAGGTTTGTTTATCCAAAACTGTTAGACTCTGGCTTGCAATATGTTTGAAAAGCATAGAAATGCAAGCCTATGTAAAACCCAACAAATATAACACTTAAATATTGTGTTTAATTTTCCTTTGTGATTTAAGTTTTTTAACACAGGAAATGCTCTGTCAACACACGGAATTGGTAGGAAATTTTTAATTATATGTATTACTCCTTTAAAATAAAGTAATATGTTCAGAAATTCACACAGGACTAAATGTCACCATCTCTGTTGGGCATAGCTCTCATAGAGGCAGTGACAGAGCTGAATCTGTATAAACTCTGCCTGAGAAAAACAATATTTTTCCCCCAAAAAATAATTCCAGTGCTTAGGGGCCCTTGTCATGGACCATTCTTCTGGACATTGTGCAAACACTGAAGAAAATGGCAACCTCTCAACTGAGGACCTCACAAATTAAGCATGATAAAGGAAACAGTAAATAGCTACTATCAGATAGAAAAGTAGAAGCATCTTTTTTTTAAGTGTCTTTACTGAAACTGTATGGTGAATCTAGCGTATAGAACAGAGAAATAGATTTTTTGGTAACTTACTGTTTTCTCATAGAACAAAATTCCATCCTTAATGCACAGGTGAAACTGTATTTACAGAGGTCACATTCCTTCCAAGAATGCAAGAATTTAGCAATTTACAGACTGATTTTCACAGTTTAATTCAAACCTGTTTTTAAGAACATTTCTAAGGAAATTGGAATATCTTATCTTTTTTTCAAACTTGCTGATGGGTTTGCTAAATAGCAGGAAATATAGGCCACTGTAGTGCAAGATGTACCTAAACGCATGATAAAATATTTCATAAAGAAAACAGATTAGTCTTCATGCAAGAAAAGGCATTGCTTAATGCATTACTCAATTGAGTTTGCATCTGATTGTTATTTGAAATGCACATGTACTAAGTAAACAATATGATCATTATATGCTCTCAGTTTTTCTGACTAAAGGTAAAATTCAAACTGAGAGTAGTTTATTTGTAATAAATAGTAGATTATATACTTAAAAATTCTAGAAATTCTCAGAAATTGTACACCTCTAATTCATTGTTGCATTTTCAGTAATGATCTCCTCTGCGTAGAGAAAGAAATCACTGAAGAGAAAACTATGTATTCTGAACTCAAATAATTCAACATCAAGATTGTAGATTACCTTTGATTTTGGCATTATATCTACAAAGCCTTGGAATACCAGTCCATGATTATATCAGAGTTCCTCTTCAGTTGTTCCACTTGAAATTGTATCTCACATTTTCTCCAAATAACTACTATAAATTAAAACCAGCTCCTCACAGATGATATTTACTGAAGCTCAAATCATGGTAATTAAACTTTTATACCACAACACACTACCATGTGTTTCCAGATACTATTTTATAGAAGCCAAAGGCAGGCTTTGTCATGTTATTTGTCCAATATTTTTAAAGGAAGATGCATATGAAAAGAAGTATAGTTGGGTGGGAAAGGCTTTCCACTCCACAAAAATTCTGGGATCTAAAAAATTTTCCTATTCCACATAAGGAAGAAATTGAACTCTTTCGAAATTTTCCATGAAGAAAGCCACAGAGAGACCACCCCAGGATAGCTAATAAAGCAGTTGTTAGGACATTTACTTGGGAAATGGGAGACTTAGGGTCAAACTCTTGCCTGACAGATGAGGGGCATTGACCTGAATATTCCTCTTCCTAATGAAACACCCTAATTACAAGACATTGGAGTATAGTGATACGAGGTTTGCTGTCTGTCTCTCTCTTTTTCATTTAGACCAGAAGTTTTATCTTGGACCAGAAACAGCATTTTAACTAAAATTTTGTCAAAACTGATAACGTTTCTGAAAAACCTTTGCTTTTAAGAAATTGGCATTTTCCAAAGAACACAGCTGTCCCTGATCAGCTCTTATTGTAAGTTGTAAGCCAGAGGTTTTATGGGCAAGATCTATGGATTACTGCATTATTCACAAGTGGTAAAGCCATGCATAAATTAGGCCTCTAATTCCAATTAAGTGCTAATTTTGTGTATTCCATCAGTTAGGTCTTGGACCGTATACATCCTAACTTTGTGCCAATAACGCTAAGAGCAATAAAGGTGTCTTAAGACACATAGTATTAACATCTGTTTTAGTAAAACAGTGCATATGTAACTAGCCAAATTCTATGTTAGATTCAATATTAATGATTAAAAACTGGATGGAAATTACTAGAAAAAGGTTTTTGGACAGAAAGATATTTTTGCTGTCATTAAACATAGCATAGTATCAGCAGTGGCAGGGATTTTCCTCAAAGGCTTTTGTTTTACCAACATCTTGTTTCCCTTGTCTTCAAACTCCCTCCCATTTTAACCTAAAACCTAAAGACCACCCTTCATCCAAGCCAGCTTAAATCCAGCTCCAATGCAGCATGAGACACGTCCCTTTTCTCAGGGTTGGGGGCCGAGGAAGTAGACGTTGCGATGGGACACTGCCTTCACCCACGGCACTGTCAGGAGTCAACCAGAGGCCAGCTGCATGTCAACAAGGTGCAGTTTTAAGCAGTACTTCTTGCTTTCTGAGACAACTAATTATTCACCTCTCCGACTGATGTCTGGTGCCAGCATTCCACAAAGTCTTTACTGCATGTCTTTTACAGAAGTCTTTACCAAAGATTTTACTACAAGCCACTTTTTTGTTATTAAATGAGTGAAGAGTTACCATTTTCATTATTTTTTTGGCGTGACAGATAGTAGCAAAAGATACTGAGTTCTGCTAAAGCAATATAAAAGGGATAAGATACAAAGCTTAAAGCAAGAAAAAAGTTAAATAAAAGTTGCTCAAGCTATTTTACAGCATATACTACACTTCATTAGTAGTGTTAAAATCAGGAAAAAATATGACAGCCTTAACTTTGAACTTTGTCCCTTCATTTTTTTTATGAGTAACTCTAGTGTCATTTTGAGTTAATTGTTTTTTTCTTATTTATGCACACTCAAAATAAAGTTTACTACAGATACAAATTAAAAACTATAAAAGGTAATAGTCAGTTTGTATTTATTCAGAGCAGGCCTTTTTTGAAGATAGTACTTTGTTTAAAACTACTTATTTTTCCACTCAGAATATAATCTATTTAAAGATTAGTTTGACGGCACAGAACTGCAGACATGACAACACACTAAATATTTGTATGCTCTTTTGCATTTTTAAGGTTTTCTCCAAACTACAGCTGATGAGTTTTGCTTTTACTATGCAAGAAAAGATGGTGGTGTATGCTTTCCAGATTTTCCAAGAAAACAAGTGCGAGGGCCAGCTTCTAACTCCCTGGACCACATGGAAGAATATGACAAAGAGGAAGAGATCAGCAGGTTCATAAAGATAAATGCTGTTTAATCTGAAAAAAAAAAAAAAAAAAAAAAAGCTTGTGGTTTTCACAGTGAACCAGCTCAGTCTGTGCTTATGCTCAGCAGCTGTGTTTTCCAGATGGTACTTTCTTTTGCTGCAGCTAGTGTACGTCGAAAGAGAAAGTTACATTAGCTTCAATATTTCAGCAACATTTGATATTTAAGTTACTAATCAGGTGGTAGAATCTTGGTTTGATCCACCCTGTGGATATCGTTTAGGGTCCACACTGTGGATCATACATCTTTCTAGGATGTAATTTCTACCTGAATTTACCATTACTAAACAGCTGTCATAGATTTATTATTAAATTATCTCTATTACGATTTTCAATTTGTTTCTTCCATGTATTTTTCATTGTAAAAATAATTAAATTAGATTGTGTAAATAAACTGTCCCATCATAAGTCATTAATGGACTTTCAAAGCCAAATTTTGGCAAATGGTAGAATTGCTGCAATGTACTGTAGAATTTTTCTATTTATAAATTGTTTTCTCTTTTACCACGTTTTACCTATTCCTCTACATTTTAGATTTAAAATGACTTAATTTTCTCTTGTATACAAATTTTGCTTGAGTGAAGCATAAATTCATTTTCAGTATTATCTGTGTGCTTACATTCAAGGAAACAATTTATTCTGAATTGTATGACTGTGTTTGTACTACCACTACAGAGCAGTCATTTTATCTTTTAGGGACATTGTTGTGTCATGGTTATGAGAAAGAAGAAATTTCTCACTGTTTTTTTTTTTTTATTTTATTATTATTATTTTTAGAAAACACAAGCACAACTGCTTCTGTATTCAGGAGGTTGTGAGTGGATTAAGGCAGCCTGTTGGAGCAGTACATTGTGGGGATGGATCTCATCGCCTCTTTATACTTGAAAAAGAAGGATACGTGAAGATTTTCAGTCCTGAAGGAGACATAATCAAGGAACCTTTTTTGGATATACACAAGCTTGTTCAAAGTGGAATAAAGGTTGGAATTTTTACTTATCTTTCTGTTTATACTATAGCTTGTATATGGGGAAAAAGGGAATAAACTTTTTTTCAGAAATTACTTTAATTTACATAATAAAAAGAAGAGTAAGGACAACAGTCACTACAGCTCTATCTGGCAAAGAAATTAAAACTATTCCTTAATTCACAAAGGGAAAAGACAGCAACTGTCTTCACATTTTTGTCTTTCCCTCCATTTTTTCCTCACTTCAAATTTGGAAGAAACTATGCAACACCAACACCATGTAACATTATGTTTGTATTTCCACCGTATGTGCTCATTTCTACTGAATTTGGTTGAGTTTCACTGTGATTCCAGTGGGAGCAAGTTTGGCCTGGAGTATCACCTGACCTGCAGGTGCTCGGTGAGGCCCCGGGAGCCAGGGACAGGAGAGGGCCTGGGGAGCGCTTGGGGATGCCGGGAAAGGGGTAGAGCTGCTCACTCCTTCTTGGCTCACCCTCAGATGGGACACAAACGGTCCTTGATGGGAGGCTGACATCAAACAGTTCATATTTGAGATGCTCATAAAAAATCACTGACACTCTAAATTTGAACATGTGGGCGGATTGGTGCAGCAGCATTTGTGATGCTTAATGGCTGGACTGCTCCTGGCCTTCGTGGTCAGGGGCGTGATTGTGAATGGGCAATGATGGGAATCCATGGGAGGGTGGAGGTAAGAGATCAAATCTAGGTATGGAGTGACTTCTACTGGAAAAATCCTAAGTTTATTGGCTGATATTTTACTCATGAAATGTCTTAAGTGTTGTTCCATGATGATTTCTTGTCACATTTATGGTAATACAAGTAAAATACAGATATAAACAACAAATTTAAATTGTAACAAGGTTTTGTGTAGATCAGTCACAATCGGATATCATGGATGAAAGGTATACTGACATACTATTGGAACAGTAATTTGAAATAATACTTGTGGCAAACCATATTCAGGATACTTAGAATGCATAGCACATGCTAACTTGTTATTTTGTATTTCAGCTGTAAGATCACTAAGCTAATTTAAGATAGCTTTTTCTGAGGGAAAAGATAATTAAAGATAATTTAAGATAGCCTTTTCTTGTTCTATGCTGAAACAAGAGATAAAAGAAATATATGACACTTTTTAAAGGAAAAGAAGCAATTCATATGATACTGTGATTTCTTGAACACTTCCCTTTCTGCGTCCTGCCATTATGTCCAAGATACCAAAACAAAAGAGATCCTATTAGGGATCTTTTTTGAAAACCAGTTTAAAGCTGATTTGTATTTCTTATGTGAAAATTCTGATAGTTTGTGCTTGTGAAAAACTGACGCTGAAACTTTCTGCAGAACTTCTCTCAGTCCCAAATAAACCTTCCTTGAGGAAGCTTTCCCAGCTGGAACTCAGAAGCAAGACTAAATGCAAAACTGATTTTCCATGCTTCTGAATAGGCAATAGCCTAGTTGGGAAGACCCTCAACAGCTACCCTTCAATTCAGACACAACTTCTTATTCTGTTTTAAATCAGTGACCTGATCTTTTTAGTCTCTTTACTACCCTAACCATTATATAATACTCTAAAGTGAATCTGTTTCAACTATAACATTTTGTGTAAATAATGTGATGTTCTTTTAGCTAGGAAGTCTGATTCAGTTCCCTTAGATAACAGTCAGTGCTTAAGGATAATTATATTGCAGTGTTTAATGCAGGCTGGCAAGAACAGAGGCTTTATGTACTTCACAGATAAGGAGAAAGGGAGTGTGCCTAGAAGCAAAACATCAGCTTTTAAATGGAAAGAGGAACAGAAAATAATTTGAGGAATTAGTACATTATATAAAATAGTAAATAAATAAATAGAATAAAACAAAACCCACATAACCCAAATGGTAATTTTAAAACAAGGGTTCTCAAACATTTTTATGTTTTATCCCCTGCAGCCTGATTGCTATAATTATTGTCCTTTACCTACAAGGATACAAGACCACTGTGATGAAAATAACAATTGGTCAAACACTGGAACAGGCTTCCTAGAGAGGTGGTTCAAGCCCCAGGCCAGTCAGTGTTCAAGAGGCATTTGGACAATGCCCTCCATGACACTCCTTAACTTTTGGTTGGCCCAAGTGGTCACACAGTTGGACTTTCTAGGTCCTTTCCAACTGAGCTGTTCTGCTCTGCTCTATTCTATTCTATGCTATGCTATGCCATGCTATGCTATTCTAATTATTTTATCAAAATAAAGTACTTGATGGGAATTTGATTTTATTTGCCTTTTATACAGTTTAAAACTAGAAATTGGTAATGGAGAATACTATGTGGATAGACAATTCTCTAGCTGGCAGTACAGATAGTCTGCAGCCAGCAATTTACAAAGACACCATGCAAAACATTGCATCCACGTGCAAGGTGTGAGAATCACAGAATGTCTCCTCTGTGTGTAGTTGAGACATGCTTCTAACGTAAGGTAGATTAAGTTGTATGCATACATTTTGCTCAACATGCCTT
Organism: Nettapus auritus; assembly: GCA_011076525.1. Taxonomy (NCBI): domain Eukaryota; kingdom Metazoa; phylum Chordata; class Aves; order Anseriformes; family Anatidae; genus Nettapus; species Nettapus auritus. Next base: position 55,783,971 of record CM021768.1, on the reverse strand, counting down.
ATTCTTCTCATATAGCAATGCAAGTGAAAAAGTAAAATGAAATTAACAAAGTTTTAGTTGTCCCCCAAGTCCTTTAGTTGTCAAACTCTGGCCCATATGTTGCAGTGAAATGTTTTGCCAAGGTAACATTGCATATTTTTTGAATTCTCTGTTCATTTACACAAATTCATAGATGTTAATCCAAACATCTAGTCAGTTCCTGTGTAACATCATCCACACAATGTTATTCCTGAATTAACAGCAAGACTGTTCATTGAAATAAAGAAAAACTCTTCACCTTTTTCCAAAGCTTGGAGCAATGGTAGCAACACAAGGCAAATTATTCTTTTTCCATAAAAAATATTGAATTAGGACTTTAAGTGTGTAATTTTTCTTTTATATCTCATACGAAAAGTAGCAGTTTCTTTCCATTTTGTACTTGTATGTGAAATACTAACAAATACTTAACTCTACTGACAATAGTCAAATATTTTTTCAAACTTTCCTAGATATCAGTTGTATCCAGTAAATAACAATAACAATACAGCTATGGTTGAATGACAGGTAATACAAACTGATACCTCTGAAAAGTGTTTCGGACAGCTGTCCCAAGAAGATACTTGTTGTGTTGATAGATGGAGTAAAATAGTGGTGGATGACTTTCTCTCTCTCTTTTTTTTTTTTTTTCCTAATGTCAAGAGGAAATTTTGGTGTGATAAAATCATTACATTGTCACAGAGCACCACATCTGTTGCATCATGATTTTCCAAAGAATATTCTTAAAACTATCTTCAGGCAGACATAAACAAAAATAAGATATATCCTTCATAAAATAATCTTGGCCTTTAGTTCCGACCTCATTAACAGCACTTCCCGCATCACAGCACTGGCAGTCAGATAAGGAAGGAAACAGCATACCAGGAAAAGAGGAAGAGAAAGGACTGCATCATATATGATTCAGCCATGATACTGTCATAAAATGATGCTATTTTGTCTGTCTAGTGGAACTAATGGTCCCTGTGTTGATGAAATTCATTTGGAGTCCCGGTGTAGCTGCAAATGAGCTCCATAGTCTTCTTCCCTGGTTCTCCTAACCTAAGCACACAGATAGGATTATCTAGAGTTGTTCCTTGGCAATTGCTCCTGTGAAGGTGCAATTTAGGAATAGTCCTAATCCTATTCCATGTGAAAATAAATGGAAATTAAGTAAGAAGAGCGGCAAAACCTGATGCATGTTTTATTGTTGCATTAGTTTCCATTGATCATTGACGTCATTGGGATCCCTGCATAAAAATCATTGTTGCAACAAAACCTATTGGCAGGTTTTTCAATTTTTAGAAGTTCAAGTAAAAGAGAAGTGCCAATTTTATATGTTGTCAGCATCTCTGAGGAATTAGTGCAAACACGTGGAAGTACTTTGTAAGAGAGATGCCTTGATGATTGTGTTTTCTTCTTCCTGGATGCCCCACTCAGCAGAAATCAGATGCAGAATCCACCCCCCCCCAAAAAAAAAAAAAAAAAAAAAAAAAAAGTTCTGAAGCGCTAAGAAACAATTCTTCTCTGCACATCTCCCAGTTGCTAATCCTTCTTGACAGCACAGTTATTAGGGATGCCTTTTTGATCTTTCATTTTTCAACTTAGTTGTTGGAACACATGGATGGTTCTTAAGAAGTTGCTAATTCAACATCTGTGGCCCGCCCCAACTTATTTTAGGTCACATTGGCTACATAAGTGGTGCACTACATGCAGATGGATTAGGCACTTGGCCAAGTCCCTCCTGTCACTTTCGGCCTTTTCTTCTCTGTCTCAAGAATGTGGTGAAAAGGAGGGAGCTGTGTACCTCAGTCTTGCCCCAAAGGTGAGTAGACATAAGGGTCACGCACCTGTAACTTGAATCTAGGACATCCGTCTGGGCTCAAACATTTAGGAATATATATTCCAGCATAGTAAAGAAAATACTGATTGAATCACCTGTTCCCACTGACATTGCAAACTACCCTCAATATGTGGCATATATGTAGAAGAATAGGACAAGCATTACTTGAAAAAATAACCATACTCTAAAAGTCTGCTTCCTTGATCTGTTGAATTTACTTCACCATTATGTTGTGGTGAAGACAGGTGTTAGTCACACAGCAATATTCTACAGTTGTTCCTTCAAAATTATGTACGAAAGACAATTTTAATATGAAAACATTATTATTATTATTATTATTATTATTTTCTTTTGGACTGACTTTCACTGCAGTTTTCTTTCTGTCTTAAACAATTCCCAAGTACAACAGAGGTGTAAAGTTTGAGTGAAAAGCTATTGAATTAATAATGGTAGTACTTTGATTTCACAGGTGTTTAAGGAGGCCTTAATCAGTTTTCAAGAAAAAATACCGATTATCTGAATATATTGTCAAAAAGTTGAACAAAATAATTAAATGTATCAAGCAAATAGGAATTAAGCCCATAACGCACTCAGCAGAAAAAAAGAAAAAAAAGGCTTCAAAATATTTGAAATATTTGAATGTAATGAGATGTTGCAATGCTGAACATACTATTATCAGATCAGTCCCCTTGTACTTCAGATTGTATCTAACTTACAGAAAAATGATGAAAAATACCCTAGCAGTTCTCCAAATTTCCTTACTCCCATGGCTGTATTTTATGTTATTAACCATATTATTTCCTTAGATTTGGAAGCCATTAGAGCAGTAGAAGCCACCATTAAATGTAGCAAACCTATTACATTAATTTTCACTCACTCTCTTGTCTCCTGAGCTCAAACACATATTGGTCTAAAGTATATTGTTCGGAAAGCATCCAAGTGTTATCTGGCAACAAAAAAGGAAGAGCCTACAGCTTCTCTTAGGAGTCACACGCTGTAATCACCTATCAATATACTTTCTGAAAAGCTAAGTGCCTTTAAGGCTGTCAAAATGCTTTGTCCAGTCATCAAAGCATTTCTGTGGTCCTTCCCTACAATCATTCCACTTTTTCAACATCCTTTTAAAATGAAGGACCTCAGAACCATACACAAGAGCCAAGTTTACATCTCATGATCGCCAATGGTAAGATTAGGTCCTTGTTATCTACTTGGTACTTTCCTATTTCTAAATCCCACTCCGAATTAGCTCTTGAAGTACGGTATTTCAGTTGGGCTTCATGTTCATTGCTTATCATTTCTGATCCTTAAGTAATTTTGAGTATACTGTTACTGTTGTTGCCTGTAACTGTAGATGTTGTGTTGTTCTGGTGTGTATCTGCTGTCTGTGGGGTCATAGATCATACAGCCAGCAAGGAGGGCTGCAATTTGTTGGCCTTTGCAGACATGGTTCCTAGAGTAGAAACCCTTGCAAAATGGGGTAAAAACTTAAAACTGCCCTTATGGAACTACCACTTTTACTTGTGTAGAGATTTTTTTTTTCTCTCTTGAACTAGTAAAGTGTTCATAGCTCATCTCATGGACATATTGTGATAAATGGCAAAGCCTTTGAGGAAGGAAAGGGCAGGGCAGGGGAGGGAAGGGAAGGAAAAAGGGACAGAAAATCTCAGTGAAATAGGATTGAAGATTGATGTTAAGAATACTTGACTCCTTGACTTGAGTCACCTTCTCTGCTCTAAGACTATGGTTTTCCTTGTCAAAAGCACTTAATTTTTAACAGAAACTTCCCCTAAATCCTAAGCCACATTAACCTTTTTATTTCATCTTACTTTCAAACAATCAGTAAAACTAACTTTATGTGTTTTTTTTTAATCTCCAAAGTTTTTAAAATGCTTTATTCCTATATAATTCCTTGTAAATATTTTAACAGCCAATTCTCTTTACAATGAAAATATATATAAATATCAACAAACATTATTTTAAGTGTATGCACATGCATAGCAAGTTTCTGAGTAACAGTCTCAAGAACAGTTATAAGTAAGATATATTCCTTACTGTATGTTGGTTAGTTTTTATATCAGAGCACGTCCTTGCCGTCTTACAAAGTCTTACTCGTAAGTGATCCAGTAATTCAGACAGGAATTGTCTATGAGTGGGTATACAGGAAAAGATTTTCAAGGTGATGCAATGAGGAGTGGCATGGAGCACACAGTAAATGCATTTTCTACCCATAACAATTTTCAGGGACAGTGTAAGACTATGAAAGTAGACCTTCAGGTATTAAATATGCTAACTGTGATGCTACAACATCAGTTATTCCAGAGCTTCTCAGGCTGAAATGAGTACCTTTTCACCATAGGCAGCTTTTTGCAGGAATGCAGGATTAATAGTGAAAATTTTACTATTCTTTCAAGTGTGTTTGCATCACAACATAACTTTCAATTACACAATTACACGTAACTCAGATAATTCAGTATAAAATGCAAATCAAAACATAGAAAAGAAAATACTACTACCTCTAGCACTGACACAACATGGAGCTTACAACAGCTTGCACTGCCTCTGCAGTGAGGAGTGCTGCTACAGAAAACTACAAGAAACCAGTGATAAAATCTATTTAAACCTTAGTGTGTGAATAGAATCAGATTGACTGTGTTATTTGCTAAATTCTGTGCTCAGTTTTATCATTTCAAAAGCCTCCTACACATTCCTCTTGACAGTGGGTATATACAATTTTTCATCATGTTGATGCACAAACCTCACTTAGCGTATACGTTGTCCATCAATATAGACAGGATTTATGTTACTGACAAAAGACACAATTCATAGTAATCCTCCCTTGTATACACAGTAATTTTAATGAATTTATTTTCTTCTGAATTCTTGTGTGGATTAGGATGAAATCAATGAACCTCTTAAGCTTCATCTTTGCCTTGACACCACTGAACAAGCTGGGCTCTGCTTCATTAAGCAATAGTTTATACTCCTGGCAAAGGTTATCTTCTGCCATCTGTTCCCTGGAGACCTAAATTTATAGTGGCTACTAAATTTGTGACCAATTACTCTCAAACGGGATTATTTTGTGCATGGAGTGGAAAGGGTGTATTTCTCGCCAGACTTTAGGACTGGGAGGAGAACTGGGAGATCCTATCTAAATTTCTTCCTTCTGCAATCTAGTGGGTCTGCAACTCTTCAGAGTTATTCAGAAGCATTGTCTATGAAAACTCTGGAAAGTAAACCCACTTTGGTCTGCCAGACCAAGCTCACATCCCTCTACAAAGAATATGGATAGTCTTCTAAAATAATAATGTTATAGTATAGAATATAAATATGACATATATCCTGTTCTGGGCAGCGTAAGATTTAATTTTAATTTCAATCTAGAATTAATTCCACCTATGCTAAGTGTAAATTCTATTTGCTGTCGTTTTCCTGTACTCCTAACAGAGAATAATTAAATAGTAAGTCGGTTCAAGATATGTGAGTAGGCCCAGGCAGAGTGGCAAAGGAAATAATATTATTGGCATAGAAGAATGGTAAGTTCTGGGGTATTCTTTGGTTTCTTGAAACTCCTATTTCAGAGCAATGTAATGGCAGACTCTGGAATGTCTTTGGTGAGAAGCTGAAATGCTGTGTTGTACATGGTGCTGCTTTTCTTCTGAGGTTAGGCAAAAAGTCACATGGCAATCAATATACACCTCAGTTTTCCACTAGGAGACTGCAGGTTGGGAAGTGATGAAGGCTGTTCTTCAGCACCAGACTCACATGTGAAGTCATCTGGGGTCACAGGACACAGCGGTTTCTCATTTATTCAAGAGGCCAGAACAGATTCGGCCAGACTTGTCACACACAAAGAGCATGTCTGTGGCCACACCTCATCTGTGACCTGCCCACTAGGAATCACACAATTAGTGGGTTTTAAATGTGTTGCTATAATTTGGGTAGAAAGCTAGGAAACAAATAACGGTTAAGTTGTACATATGCCCATATTTCAAAGTAAAGGACGTTTTAGAACAAGCCAAAACCAATGTCCTCGTTGATGATGACCTTAAACATTAATGAAATAGTCACAATGCACACAGCACAACACTTAACAGCCTGCATGAGAATTCAGCCTTCTCCATTAAAAGGATTTTTTTTTTCTTTATTAGTCATAAGTCCTTTTTATAATTACAATTTTTGAGAGGTTGATAATACTTTTGTGAGGACTTAATATACTTCCACTGCATTCAGAAACTGTAAAATACAGTCAGTGTTTTAACTGAAGACTGCATAAGGACAGTGAAATATGCCTGGATTTCCCATTAACCATTTGTAGATTTTGGTTCTAATCCTAAAGGGCGCACAATGGTCCTTTGAAAGAGGCTGTATCTTATCATGATATAGCTATGTTGCCTGCAAAGAAATTAAAGATTCTTACAATTCTGTAAAGCATGTGCCAAATGCTCTAGAGGCGTCTATTTTTGTGTGAGAGAATGAACTAGATAACCATACCCAAGCTAGCAGTTGTGGAACAGTGCAGCAGTGACTCTCAGGTTGTAAGCTGACCAGATGAAGAATTGCCAGTTTATTCTAAGGAAATTTGAATCAACAAAACATAATTGTTTCTGTTGATTTTGGGTAGCGTGTCTTAGATTTGAGGAGCTGAGAGGGGAAAGAAGATAATACTTTATCATTTTACATGCACATGTGTAGATTTTAATGTTCTGTGTTTCCTTGAGAGGAATCCCACGGTGCCAATTAACCTAACTTATTCCAAAACAATTCTCTGTTTGGAAAGAATAATTTTCATTGTGGGTGTTCCATGAAATTGTATGCCTCATACCCTGTTATTACTGAGATGTGTGTAGTGCAATTGAGAGTGCCAGTTTCTTTTCCATGCACTGTACAGATTATAGCTGTATCCCACACACAGTGCTAGATAATCCCTACTTTAATTTTGTTATGTGTACAAATCCTTTTTGAACATTTAGCGGTTTTAAAAATGTAAAAATCCATCATCTTCTGAAACTGCATTTGTTAAAACCAAAAGCTGAATTTAGAAGTGATCAAAACCAATGAGAAACATGGTAATTATCTAATTAAAAGAAAATTATTGCGTTTGCTGAAATATAACAGGCAGATCATGATATCCAACACAAAATGGCAAAGAAGGCATAAAGTTACGCAGAAAATTCCGTGGTTTTTAGCCAACACAGTTTCAACCACATGTTTTTCTTTAATGGGAGGAGGCTTAACAGTCCACTAAGGCTCCAAGATTCATCATCCCTTTAAGCTCTTGGACACCCCAAATTCTGTAATGAGGTCCTAGAATATGGATTGGAGCTCTCAGAAATAGTACCCAGTCCTTGGGTCTTCTGTGTACCTTCCTGTCCATCAGAGCTTTGTGATTCCCTCTGGTGTTATATCCCTTGTACTATGGCTTATAGAAAACAGGTCATTTCTTTGTCTTCAAAGAGAACCAGAATTGAATAACATACATGCTTTCATAGTTAATACAGCCCAACTGCTCTGCCTACATGTACTTCCCCCAGATGCCACAGAACAATTTTCCTCTATATCCTCTTACACGTTTTCTCACAAGCTTTTAAGTCCTATTCCTTAGACAGGATCAGCAAGTTGGACTGCAGGAGGAACACTTCCTTCAATGGATCACTGTTATATTATCATGTTTTCCACCCATTTTATCCCCTTTGCAGTTAAAATTGGACAAAGTGATCTGTCCTTAATTTAATGGCTTGTATATAATTTTAGTTTTAAAAAACAGTCAGAACGAATTTTTCCCATTACTGAAAAAAAAAGTCCTCCAAAAGATGAAACTACTTAGTAGCTGACACTTATTTTTGTCAGCCCTGTCAGTGTCTGCCTGTATTCTCATATTGCTGGAATTTTAAAAGAAATTATTCCATAAATCTCAATAAAGTAATATTCTCTCTTAGATTTAATTTGGAAAATGGAATATACGATCTGTGGGAGAGGGGTCTGCAAAATACTTTCAACCATTTGTTTTTAATTTACAGCAGATATTTTTTTAAAACCTTGATCTATCTTCACTGGCATTGAATCTCAGTCCCTACAGCTGAATTGCAACAACTTTAATTTATGTAATAATCATTACTTCTATGCTAACTGAATGCCCTGAAAGAGGGATTCATTCACCAAAGGCTTTCATATTTTTTCATTCCTAAAAAATCTGTAAATTTCTATCAGCTAGATTCTCAACAGCCCAGAGACAACATACCAGAAGTGCTAATAGACGAATGGATCTGAGTCACATTGGTAGTATGAATAAGATATTTTTTTTAATATCAGACTACGTAAGAAAAGTAGTACTTAAACTTGAAGTACCCATGTAATTTTTGGAAGTGTAATCAGTTTTCATGAGGAACCATGTTAGAAGGAAGTTAGCTCCTTTAAGGTCATCATTTCAAGCTCTTCCTTAAAGAAAACATATGCCTCTCCCTTACATTTTGAATGCTTAATTGTGCATTATAAATGTAAATATTGTACACTTCATAGGAGCCTAGCTGAAGATGTAAAAAAGCACTAATGACTGCTTATCAGGAATAAAACACAGTTTAGGTACATTAATGCAGGCAACAAAAGCTTGAATGCTTTACAGATCTAGCTAAATAGAACTTTGGATGAGAAGAAAGGCAATGCACAATGTTGGCAGGTTCCATTACTGCTATTTTCCTCCTCTGCTACTGTCTTAAAGGATATGACCGGACAATATTGCTACAGTGACTTTTTGAGGGAAAGAGCAAGAAATCAGTGGTCTCATCTAAAAAGCATGTGTGTGCATGTGTAAATCAGAGAATCACAGAATGTCTAGGTTGGAAGAGACCTACAAGATCGCCGAGTCCAACCTCTGACCTAACACTAACAAATCATCCCCTAAACCATATCCCTAAGCTCTACATCTAAACGTCTTTTAAAGACCTCCAGGGATGGGGACTCAACCACTTCCCTGGGCAGCCTATTCCAGTGCCTAACAACCCCTTCAGTAAAGAAGTTTTTCCTAATATCCAATCTAAACCTCCCCTAGTGCAACTTTAGCCCATTCCCCCTCGTCCTATCATCAGGCACGTGGGAGAACAGACCAACCGCCACCTCGCTACAGCCTCCTTTCAGGTACCTGTAGAGTGTGATAAGGTCGCCCCTGAGCCTCCTCTTCTCCAGGCTAAATAGTCCCAGCTCCCTCAGCCGCTCCTCATAAGACTTGTTCTCCAGACCCTTCACCAAGTCAGTAAGATCAAATAAAACTTAACAAGCCACCTATGAGATTACACAAATTTGCCCCTACAGTTACTTACAGGTCACTGAAACAGTATACATACAGCACTGCCAAATAGAGTGAAGTTCCAAATGTTGTTGCTAATGTTTGAAGCAACAGGCAAATCTCAAAGCAGCAAATATTAGGCAAATGCCTCATAGAAACTGGTCTCTTGTCAGTTTTTACCCTCCTCCACTAGTCTGCCCCTCACAAGGGTAAATTAGAACCATTTGGCAGCCAGTAGCCATGTTTCTCCAAAGGTCTGTGTGACAGGGAAGGCCACAGATTAAAATGGATAAATTCCTGTATTTCTGAATGTAAAAGAAGAAAAAAAAAATCAGTTAATTTAGAAGTAAATTAAGTGCTTGAAGAAGCAGCATTCAAAACTGTGTTTTTGTTGTAGTTTAATATGCCAGTATTTTGCAACTTGCAACATTTTGCATTTCTTCTAGGGATACCTTCTCCTTATGAATTTCATAGACCTTATAATAATTTCACTTATGAAATAATGTGTTAAATATATGTTGTGCAGTTGAAAGAACAAACGGAGCATAGTTAAGTGTAATTAACACAAGACTATTTTGTACAAAATCTATATGCATTTTATCAATTTTCATAAAATTAATTGTATTTTACTCCCTGCATAAATATTTTAACTTCTAGGAACAAGTATTCTAAGTGAAAAACACTGACAAATGACTAAGGAAAATTAGTTTAATTAGCTACTTACTAACTAGTAGCTTCTGAATCACTTTATATGAATGGTTTAAAAAAATGCATGAAATAAGCTACTACTCTACTATCAATTGTAGAGCTATTAATAGGTTTAAAGTTATCTTTTTATAAGATCTGTGAATTCCTACCTTTGTTCAATGGAAAAAAAAAAAAAAAAAAAGAACCTTTAACAACTGGTGAACAATTTAGAAGGCAAAATTAGACACAATTAACTAGAATCCTTAGTACTAAATTAGATTTCTTCTTTAGGTGCTGTAATTCATTATAATACCAATTATTGATGTTTTCATAACAAATGAAGCGAATACCTGATTCACGTGTTTAATAGATAAGTACTAAAGGAAAGGTTTTGGAAAACAAAAAAGAAAAAAAAAAAAAAACTCAAAAAATGAAGCACCAGATTTCAAAACAGACTCTGCAATGTACCAGTTTGTTAGCAAATGTGTATTTAGCAGTAAACAGTGACAAAATAGAGAGTACAAAAGACATTTCTTGTATTATAGTATCACTCTGTCTGAAGCATTTAGAGAAGCTCCTAGAGCTGGACTGCATAAAACTTAGACTTCTTCCATTATGTTTCCTTGGGTTTTGTGTTAATTGTTCTGTCCATTTGCAAAAAGTAGAATAGAGCTTTCTTAATGCTGTTCTCAACTACACAATTCTTCATTTGATCAAAAACTGGTGGAATTAGGGTTTGCGTTTAACTGATTAAAGGTCCAAGCCATGATTCTCTGTGTTTCAGTTCTAGCTGTTTGAAACTTTATCGTCTTAATTTTGAAACTGAACATACACTGTGTTGTTCTAATTGCACTGGCTTTTTGAAAAGAACTTTGTACTGGATTCAGCCAAGTTAAAGGGTTTCCAAGATCATGGTCTTGGCTCAGGATAAATGGAGCCAATGAGCTAAACAAATTCCTGCTTTCTTGGTTCTTATAGTACTAGAAAAATGGAAAGAGTGGAATACTTTTACTGCTTTATAAAAGTGAAACAATCCTGGAAACTGCAAAAAAAATTTAAGTTAACTGTGTTTATGTCAGCAAGACACTCCAATTCAGAAATTATTTTTAGCTTTCTTTGGAAACCTGAACCACAAGTTACAACATTAATGAAGCAAACATTTCTCACTTGGCAAATCCACATAAAGATTACATTTAAGAGTAATCACGTTTGGACTTAAAACAATAAAGAAATTTAGTCTATTACAAATAGTAGTGTTCGTGTAACATGTAATAGTAATAGCTGTCTTGTACTGTGCTGAATGAGAATACGCATCTCTGTTTCAACTTCTGTTACAGAGAATGCTTTTCTAATGAGTGAGATTTTAAAATTGGGATTGAAATAAATGAGTAATGGAAAAAAAAAAAAAGAAAAGGGACTTCTAATCAGGAAAACAGTGTACATTCTTTCAAAGTCATGTTTATAAGTTCAGAGAAGCAGTGGATCTAGTTCAAAGACAAACCATATTTCAATCTGCTATTCAGAATTACCATATAGTTCATTACCAACTTTTGTTTACAGTTGAATCTTAGCCTAACAACAACTGATTACTTGAGATACATTGCTGGACACTGTAATGTGCTTTCAGTTGTAAGGTGTCACAATTTCTATTTACTACAGATCATGAAATCATTGATTTACGGTTTGGGTTTCAGGTTTACGCGGGAAAAATATAATAATATAATGAACCAACAGCTGTTTCAATGGACTTAGGCTCTCAGAATCAGTAATTTGTATGTGTTGACTTTAAATAATCAGAAGATATTTAAACTGTAAGCATTCATGCTGAACAAACCTGAATTTCAACACCGAGTCAGATATGTAACTGACCTACTGAATATACAGATTGATTCATGCACACAGAACAAATTCTGAATTTACAAAACTCTATGTGGTTTCACTGACGATTAAGCCCTTTAGACTTTATGCACTCTTAAAAGCGCGTTGAATAAACAAATATTTCCTGGTGACTTGTTCATGTATATCACAGGCACATATTTTTAGCCTTCTCAGTATATTACTGGAATAACATGTAGACACCAAAGACAATCATTTGTTACAAAAATTCTTGGAATACTGAAAGGGGGAATCTACTCTTGATGCAAATCTTGAGTAAATATATGAGTTGATTCAGGAAGTTAACGTGGTTGAGCCACTAAATAAAAGTGACCATAATATAATTAACTTCAACATCCTCCCGTGGGATCCTACCATGAGGTAATAATATTACAGTACTTCTCAAAAAAGGAAGATTTTTATATTGAGGAAGTTAGAAATAGCCTGAAGGGGAAAGTTAGGAAATTAAAATCTGTAGAAGCAGCATGCAGGTTGTTTAAAAGTACCTTACTAGACTCAGAGAAAGTATGTATATACTGGAACAATTAGGAATCAAGAAGGTGAGAAATATAGCAAGGTAAAAGGGAATGTTCAGGCCCCCCAAAAATAATAATCCTATAATAAAATGGAAATCCAACTCAAGCGACACTAATAGAGCGGAATATAAATTAAGAACACCAGAGTAAGGGTTATATCCTGCCATTGTTTCACTGGCAAAGTAAGTAGGAGTTTCCCATAAACATTTATGATAGAACAACATTCTGAGGTTTGAGAGGAAATTTAAAGAACAAATGGGGAAAAATATAAAGAATTTTTTAATAAATTGTGATAAAAGAAGAACTTCCTTAACCTAGATGATGGTTGTTGGCAGAGGCTAGTTAACTAGACTAACAGAGTGTAAAAGCAAAAGATAAAGTTGGATTTCCTTGCATAAGAGAGGCTGAGAAGGACAAACCCTATAGTTTGTGTTTAACATTTTCTGTTTCTCTACCTGTGGGATGACAAGAAGAAAAGAAAGAGATAGAAGTGGTGGAAAACACCCAAAAAATAAGTGCTGTAAAGGAAATGAAAATTGAAAATTAGAGCAGTTGGGGTAACAAAGTTGTACTGATTATTTTTACAAAAAATAACCAATATCTGTGAGGTTGGCTATAAAAGAGCTCTGAAGATCATCTTGTAGACTACAAAGAAATGAGAACCTAGAAAAACCCTATGTGAGAAAAATTAAGGGAATTGTAAAGTCAAGTCAGAAAAGCGTCTTAAGTGTTAATTTGCTGCCACAAACATAATTCTGTCAAAGAATTGGTAAGATAATGACGAATAACATAGTTTAGATTTTTATAAGTTTTTATACAGTGTCTCTGAAGAAAGTAGTTTGAGAACTTGCTAGTCATAGTATAAAAACTTAAACCTGTTATGATTCAGAATGCACTCAGGAAGAACAGCTCTATACTAATGCCTCACACAGACCTCCAGAACTGGCATACTGACAAATTAGGAGGTGAAAAACAAATAGAAGAAATAAATGACATATATCTTTGAAATAATGTAAAAATGAATAATCAAGGATTCTTTTTCTAGAAAATCAGGTAGTACTTCTCAGTACGCTTACTAATGATTTCATGATTAACTAGGTGGCAGAATTTGCTGGTGATACAAGTTTAGTATACGTTGGTAAGAAGTCTAGAGAACTTTTGTAAATCTAGGTAGGTCATGAAATGTAACAGTACATTCAGTATAACGTATCTCAGGAAGACTCTTTAAACACATACGGAGTTCTCACCTTATTGTATTCACTCCTGAAAAACATTTGAGAAGCATGAATGACAACTCAGGATAACTAGCCAACTACAAAAAAAGCAGATATTAAGCGGTATAAAATAGGGTTTGAAGTACTTTGGAGAATGAACACTGTCACTACACAACCCAGCAGCATCCTCAGGAGTGCAGCAAGACTCAGTAAGTTAGCTAGGGTTAAAAAGTGTTCTTGTTTAATGCATATAAAAATATAATTTGGAAAAAAAAAAATCTACCAGAAATGGGTAAAGTAATGAATCTCAGAGAAGGCAATATTGCCTTTTTATTCTCACTTTCACTGATGAAAGGTTTAACAAATAGAAATGTCACTGATAAAAGGAATGACACTTAAGCAACATAATCACTTTTCCATTAAATGCTGCTGCTTTGATAGTTTTGATTCAACACCAATTAACGAAGGATTCGCTTTTAGCTTTCTTACTATCATAATTTACTGTCCAGTTGTCTAAAAAAAATACAGTGGCCATTGTAGGCTTCCTGTTAGGGAATCAGGTCATATGTCAATTAAAAAATCTATGATTCTGTAAAAACTGCGTGCAAGGAGGTCCTAGCTCTGCTAGTATCGTAGTCTACACAACTATCAATCACCTTTAATATTCCTTGTCTGGAAATATCCTCCTGTTAATGTTTCTTTTTTTATTATTATTATTTTTATTTTTTTTTTTCTGTGGGGAGCAAAACTAAGACCTCTCAAAATTATCTTTTATGAGAAACTCTGAATATCCTGCAAAGCTGGGTGACTTGGGAACTCATTTAGGCAGCCAGACCCACAAATAAAGTCTGCATTATATGAGGGTTAGATGCAACAGTAAGCATTTCCATGGCTATCAACTCTGACTAGGAACTGTCAAGAAGTACTTCTGGGGACAGTTGTAAAATGGTAAAATACTGGACACAATATACAGTAAGACACATAAGACACACAAAATTTAGAGAAGCAGCTCCAAAGGCACATATAAGTCAATGGTACTTGCTCTTAAAGAGACCTGCTGTCCTACTGTGTGCAAGAAATTAAATATTGTTTGGTAAAGAGACTCATTGCTGATTGAGGAAGTTATTCAGCATATGCAAGTTACAGATTGTAGTCCATGCCATGAATTTAGTGCAGAATTCCTCTTTCAATATTAAGGAAACTGTTGTTCAGAAAGCTTCTCAGGTCAAGAGTAGAAATTCTAGTAAAAACAGAAAAAGACAACAAGAAAAAGTCTAGTACAGCATAACTAATAACTTGATAGATTAGGTCTTTACATGGGATAGGTGAACTGGAAGTGTAGCCATCTAGTTTGTATCAGGTGGTACTAGGATATTAGGTATTCATGTGTCTTCTACTCTGGGGCTATCAGAACTTGGGGAACAGTTGCAAACAATAGCCTTTCAAAATCAGTAACTCTTTGACTGATTAGGATTTTCCAATAATAACTACCGCAGAAATATTTTGCCAAAAATCCTAGACCGTCATTAGTAATTATTGGTACTGGGTGCTATACTGCTCCACTTGCAAAACAGGCTCCAAAAGCCTCCTTTTGCCAGGCTGAACAAACCCTGATCTTTTGGTCTCTCCATGTTGGAAAAATGCTCCACTCTCCACCACCCTTCACTGAACTCATACTGGTGTATCAGTATCATTCTACTGCTGCAGAGCCTACAAAAACCAATGCAGTATTCTAGGTGCAGTCAGTGAGTGTGGAGTAGTGGAAGGGCCATCACGTGCTCTACTGGCTGTGCTCTTGTTACTACAGCCCAGGAGGGTGTTGGTCTTCTCTGCTGTCGGGCACACCGCTGGCTGATATTCAGTTTGCTGTCTGCTGAGACCCCAAAGTCCCTTTCAGCAGAGCCACTCCTCTGCCTGCGTTGATGCAAATGGAATAGGATTTGAAAAAGGGAAAGGAAAGTGTGCAGAAATTTGTAGTCCAAAAACATTCCTTGCAGCCAGAGGTAGTTCTTCCCCAATCAGTGAAGGTTGAGCTTTCTCATTAAAGTCTTAATCTTAGTTAGCCTCCCCTGAGATGTCTTTCTTACCCTTCTGTCCTTCTTCCTGCTGTAAATCCCATCCAGCTGATTTAATCGCTGTAAGGTAGAGAGCTGTTGCTCCATATCAGACTGGCTCCTCTCTCTCATAAGGGTTTTAAATATCTTTTTTTTTTTTTTCAAAAAATGATACTCAAATAAGATTTGCAAGTGTACAGAAGTGCATAATACCTCAGAAATAACAGATGTTCTTCTGCTGTTGACTTACTGGCTGCCAACTGTACAAGTACATAGAAGGGTGTGACAGAAGCCTCACCACTGCAAGCATTTCCACTGAAGAGTGTCTTTTAAGGGGTTGATTTTCAGAACTCTTAATCACTGCTGTAACCAGATACTCAGACTTGAATATTTATTATATACATAAGGCATTAAATACTTATGGTTGATTTATAGCTTGGGTTAGGATGTTATTTTTGAATAAGCCATATAAAGTACCTTCAATCCTGTCCATTCAGACTCATGAGGCAGACTCCAAAATCATGAAGCTGGCTTAAAAGCCATGTGCTTAAAAAATCCATTTGGAAACAAGGGGAGTGGAAATTCACTGCCTTCTCACTCTTTCACTTGATTTGTGTTCTCAAACTTCTTCCTGCAATCATGAAGTCTGAAAGTTTCAAATTAAATAACTGAAAACCAACTGCAATGTTTTATTCTAACTTCAGCTTTCAAGAAAATGCTTTGCAAGACTTGTAATATAATTGCAATCATTGGCTACACTACATACTAAGATGTCTACACACATCTATGTAGCTGAAAACTCCACAACATAATGAAATATTAGTTGTAATTAACAAGAGACTGGATTGCTGAGGTTCTGTGGCATGCCTTCAAAAGTTTGAGTGCACATTCCTTCCATACACTCAGCTCTGATGAAGTTCATGAGTCCTTCATGCACTGAGACTGTAGGAAGAGAGCATATGAGCAGAGAAACCTACTGGTTTTCTGGAGAATGTTTGTGTTGTCTTTTTTTTTAATCTTCATAAGAGAAAGGACAATTTTAATACAATAACCTGTTACATTTCATGTGTCCCTGGGAGATCTTCCTCTATCAGTTCCAAGAACAATTGTAAGGAAACGTTTTCAAGATTATGAATTTGTGGAGGAAGTGAATTTATGACTTTTTAAATATATATAGGTTTTGTTTGTATTCTCCAGCAAATATACAAATTGTGTATAACTTGTCGTTTTTTTCAGTAGTCATTGTTCTTGTTCTTCCAAGGGAATATGATTTTCATAACTCAGTGAAGCACTTTTAATTCTCACATACCTCATATTTCTAAAGAAGAAATTATTCAGGAGCTGGACTCCATGATCCTTGTGGGTCCCTTCCAACTCAGGATATTCTATGATTCTATGAATATTTTAGCTATTCTAACTATTTTGCTCTAAGGAAATGTGCCATTCAGTTCTTGAGTATAGATTGTAAATGGATGAATTCTTTATTTCTTTTTTTTGGGGGGGGGGGAGGTGGTGGTGGTGTAATACCAAATTTTGGCATTTGAAGCATTTGTAGAAAGAAACATTTATCAGAGAATAAGGAATTAAACTATCACAACATTCTGACACTGATCATTTTTTTCTACTTCGAATTTGAGTAACTGTCATGTTTAGCTAATAGCCTTTCAGTAGACACCAAGAGTAAACAATGACACCATTTAAAACAGATGCCCAAATCTGTGCACAGAAAAAAATAAAACAGTAATAATGAGTGTTATTTTCTTAAATTTCAAGAAGTTTGCATTAAGTATTACAATGGCTTATTTGAAAAGGTTATCAGGGGTGTTAGAATTAAATTGGTACAAGTCATCTGTTTGCTGCTTATTTGTGAAAAATCGTAATGAAAGGTATAATTCTAGTTGATAAATTCATTTTAAATGAGTTCAGTTAGTACTTATTTGTCTACCTTGAAATTTAAGGACAAAGGAGCTGTTAAGCCTGTCATGGTATAGATCAGAATAGCAGAGATGGTCTCAGCAAGGCAGTGGGGATCCATGCCTCATCAACCTCTCCTGTTCCTTTGCTCCTTTCTTGGAGAGGAGAGATGGCTCAGAAATCACTGGCCTTCCTCTGTGAAAGGACACAGTGGACAAAAGGCAGAAGGAGCAAGACTGTGTATTGCACAAATGGAACAAGACCTGTTTTATGTCACCTTTGTCATGACCTACGCATGTTATTAGCATATGATTTGCATAAAAATGAAATAATATGAAAATTAAAATTATACTGATCTAATTCCTGTCACTATTAGAGCAATGGTGAAATGAAATTACCATTTCAAAATTGTGGAAAACTTAAGAATGAAAAAGGAATATGAAAGGCAGTGACTGGCTATTTTATACCAAATAAACAGTATTCTAATTAATGTAAATATAACACTAAGATTTGCAAATGTGAGTTAGTGTTTGTGGTCAACCTGGGACTAGTTTTCAGGAAATATTGATCCCTCGTTCTATATATAGTTCCTATGCACTTTTAGCTTTTTTACATTAAATCTTAAAAACAAGGAATAATTTTTAGAAATTCCTTTAATGCTTAACATCTGAAAGCAGAAGCAACAAAACATGAGTCTGGGGCTATTCTGAAGCATTTTTATAGTTTGAGTGATTATAACCCTCTGCAGGTCAAACTATGATAAATAAACATACATCATATGGAAGACACTATTGTTTCCTGTGGAAAACAATTGTGATGATGCTTACTTATTTTTAAAGATAACATCACAGAAAAGCATGATTTTTTTTTTCATGTGAGCACTCAGACTTTATCAAAACAAGACTGAATCTGTGGTTGTTACAGGTGATTACATTTTTGACAAATTGCTACTGCTGTACTCCTATCATTCCTGGCATGATATTATGATTTTTATTTTTCCAAACAACTTAAAAAGATGGCTTAACTTCAGAAAAATGTTCTTAATGGAATCCATTCCACCCAGAAGGTGTTCTCTCTAACAAATGGGAAACATCACTAAATTTAACCCAAAGTTTGAGCAATGGAAAGCTACATAGATGATGTCAGACATTACAAATATTATTTGTACTTGCTAGTTTACTTCAAGGGAAATTATGAGAATGACATCATAATGATGACTGACTAATTTTTATTAGTGTTTTCTCTCCAAAACTCTAGTCTTACGGTTATAAAGAAAAACAGCTTGTAAAATGCTGTACCTGTTATTCTTTTCTATCACTTAATGATTTTCTTATCTGTAAAAGATGTTAGTATTTAAAAATCCCATAGATCAGTTCTTATTCTAGTCATTTGACATATCAAATATTTTTTTTTTTTGTCGAAAAGAATTTGTGTTATTTGATGCTCATAAAAGATAGGAAATGACCACATCTTCTTTTAAATTGATTGCTGCTTGCGTTGGCCTGTGAACCTCTAAACTCTGCTGGAATAGTTGTAGCCTAATTTCTTGACAACAATCGCTTACTATGGAAATGAATTATGCTGATGAAAGGGTGATGACCAGCCTAGGAATAATGATATGTTTCTTCAGTCAGCAAAGGCAAATCACAGGGTGCCAGAGCTTTAGAAACACACAAAATCCACAGAACCAGTGCAACTCTGTTTTACAGCAAAAATGCAGTAATCCAGATAATCTAAGTAATGGACAATTTTGCTGAGAACCACTTACTAACAAATACTCTATCAGCTCCAGCTCTGAAGGGCTGCTTAGGCTTTTAATGTTATCTTCAGAGCTGGAGACAGCAGTAGACAGGGAGACCAATAGAACATTATCTCCCACAGCAAGGTAAGAAACATTATTTTCCAAATAAGTCCAAATGAAGGGCATCCCTACAGAATTATTGTGAGGTCATCAATGGACAAGACATGATGATTCAAGTCAGTAGAGACTCCATAACTTAAATCTGGTTGTCGGCACAGCAACCCAAAGGTTGTCTCCTATGGAGAATTCCCTTCCTTGTACTTATGAACTTCCTACCAATGGACTGCATTTGCAGGTTCTTTGCTGAGGACAAGATTAGGCCATAATACCAGGTAGAGACAAATCTCCATGACCATATCTGTCTTTATTCCATGACCACGTGTTAGTGTATTCCTCCACATACTTACGTCCTATTAAGCAGTGTGTTTGTATTTGACTTTGTAGGCAATGGATTTATCGAAATGCTTATGAGTGAGCATGTTCGTAGGGGTTTCATGTACTAGGACCTTTGTATATCTAAGAACACTTGTTTTCACAATAAACATTTATGGTGTCAAAGTGCTCACACAAATTAGGGTGCTTAAAATACTGTGCTCTAATGGAGTCTTCACATTCATGCATTATTTCAATATGCAAAATCCAGGGATGAATTCAGCATCAATAATCACTGACAGACCTATGTTTAGGACTTTGACTCTTGGAGTGAAATTATGCATTTGCGGTCTCAACTCCCATACGTAACTATACGGATTTAGTGTGCAAAGGCAAGGTTGAAAACATGACTGCTCTGGCTGAGATAAAACACTACTGGTAAAGTAGCTGTACTGATATGAGAAATTACCCCCTCTCGGTGTTCTCTCTTGCCTCAGCTTAGGCTGAGTAAGTGTGTAACTGCTTTCCACTTAATTTCACTGCAAAGCGAATAAAGCTCAGCAAATAAGGTGGTATCTTCATATAGCACTAAAAATTTTGCCTCCAGGGAATCCAGCAACATCTTGGGTAAGTGATATGTATTTGAGTTCAAAGACATCCCAAAACAAGAGGTCTAGATATTGGCCATGGCATCATTCATCTCAACACTGGAAGTTAGTTCTGAGAATGATTTGCAGAGCTCTTCTACAGAGATGGAAGAGCTTCTACATACCAACAATAGAAGGGATATATGAGACAAAGAATGCTGCCCTAATGAACTCTATTTGCAAATGAATTTCAGGGTAAGCATAAATGATCTGTAATAGATAATAAACAGCTAATCGTTATATCACACATATCGCATCAATTAATATATATGCATTTATTAACCCCCTTATATATGTATGACATATTATAGCATTCTATTTTATCAAGGATTCAAAGGGATTAGACTTTAATTTGTTATTTTAGTATACTATACCTTTAAGTTGTTGACATATAAGTTGTATAAATAGAAACACTATAAATCTCTTTAAAAATGTACCATAAATTTTTTATGTATGACCTTTAAGTAACAGCAGTCTGTTGCATAACTCTGCAGGGGAAGTCACATGGTGGAAACCTCATATTTCCTTAAATTTATGGTTGTTTCTTGGTGGTCTAAAAGACTTTTTTTTTTTTTAACCAAAAAAAAAAAATTCCCTTTCAAAGTTGTAATCTTAGTAAATTGTTTAATGTTTGGTCTAATGCAGGTCAATGTAAGTTCTTATTTAGATTTATGATAGGAAATATATAATGTCAGATAACAATGAAGCCTGGCTAATAAAGTCAGGGATACCAGTGTTATGTTTCATTATAATGATGTGAAGATAATGCCTTTAGCTGCATAACCACCACATTAGCTACAGACCATAAAGAAATCTTTATGAAATCACAGGGTCAGATTCATTAAGAGAATAATCTCAATTTTTTCCACTCATTTCCCCCCGCCCTCAATCAGAAGCATTTTTGATTGGTAAAATCCCTCATCACTATTGTATCAGATCTCATTTACTGGCACCAAAAGTCATCTAAACTCTAAAGAATCAGCTGCCACATGGTACCCTGTTTTAGCACTAGAAAAAAAAAAAAAAATCTGTGGAATTTGCGCACATGCCTGAATACTTGCTGAATTAAGGTTTTATGAAACAAAATTTTGTATTAAGGTAATTCTCATTTCCATTACATAGAGGAAATTTGACTCTTTACTACTCCACTGGAGACTCAGAACAGTGTTATCAGCATCAACAGAAAAATCCTGCTTCAAGTTAAAACATGCAAGTGAACACAAGTTGCAAGAACAAGAAGAAGAAATTATTAGTGGTTTTCCACCTCCACCAAAATCCTCAGGATCCAAAACAGGAATTTACAACGCTTGGCAGAATAAAAATTAAACCCCTCTCAGAAATGTCAATATTTAAAATACACAGTATGACCATAATTTAATGAGTTCTTTTAAAAAAAAAAAAAAAAACAGCACATACGTGAAATGCACATCCTTCAAAACTATTTTTCCCCAACATTGGAATTGGACATCCTAGGCCTAAGAATGTTGTTATTCTATACAATAAAATAATTTATTTTAGGTAGTTCAAACACCATTTATTTAAGATACGCAAATCAAGCATGTATACACTGTTCACGTAACCCTTTTGGGTTAACAAGAAAGAATCAGATTTGATGAGAATTTAAACTATAGGGACAAGCAACTCTGTGTTCACCTAAATGCTGGATGCATATGTATGTTTATATGTGTATGTAGTGAGTATATGTGTAAGAATAAACAACTTGGAAAATTCAAGCCTTGTACAGGCATAAATTCTCACCTGAGAGGCAGATGTGCACATGTTCCATAGTAGATAGAAATGAAAGCAATGCTTTGAGTACAGCCTAGCAAAGTTAGAACTAGTAATAACACAATTCTATAATGAAGGCAAAAGTACTAATAATCCATTTTGAAAGAACAAGGAATGGATTTACCATCAAGTCAGGTATTCATAGTCTATTAACTAGCAAGCACCGAACTCAACACTGCTGGACTCTGCAATGGGCTGCTATTACTATCTCTAGCCTGCTGGCTTTGTCAGGTTGCCTGTACCAACCTGAATGTAATCCATCAGTCAAAGATATGCAATGGTGCACCATTAATGCATTAATGCACAATGCATTAATAACATTTTGTTCTATTGACCTTGAGACCTTTATCATTCTGTCCAAAGGTCTTGGGTGCTACACAGACTCAATACATACTAAGAATGGATGGAAAATAAAAGATTCAAACTGGCCACTTTGATCTTCCAACCTTTTTTTGCATTGTGCCTTGCAGGTAAGCACTAAAACGATGAATACATCTTAAATAAGTGTCTTCAGCAGTGTTTGTCAGTGATAATAATCCTGTGCAGGTATGTCAAGCATCTGCTGAAAAACAAAGACCAAAGATACAGTAACAGCTTACTGTCATTGTATGAACACTGCTCAGTTAAGGAACAGGTAATCTCTATAATGAGTGTCTTTGAACCTGTTACAGAGTTAATCCAGGATCTTGGTAGACATGAAAAACATGAAAAACTTTTATTTTCAATAACTTCCTTTAAAAAGAGTATTTAGAGACTGGACTTTGAGAAAGGATGATAGTACTCCTGGCTAATCTGGAGAATTCAAATGTGCACCAAAAAAAGAGCCTGGAACTTTTTCCTGCCCATGCAAGGCATTCATTAGCCTCACAAATAACCAAAAAATCAGCACTGCTAGGGCTTTCACAAGTAGATGAGGGTGTCAAGGGAGAGGCAAAAATCCATCCCGCAGGCAGCGAGTCTCAGGAACCTCAGAATGCTGGCAGTGGCTTCATTAGAAACCAGAAAGCTTTCCTATTCCAAGAACAGACACTAAAATCTCAGACAGTTAATGCAAGAACAGGATAGAGAGGAGTGAGAATATTCAGAGATTTTGAAAACATACTCTCACCAAGTGTGGACTGAAAGGTTCTCAGGATGGGCCAAATGAAATATTCCATTTCAGTGTTGACATTCTTTTAACTAAAACTAATTTCCAAACTGAAAACAACCCACCAAAATAATCCAAATTCCCATTTTTACAAATATTAGAACTGGATGTTTCAACAATTTCAAAGCTATTCTTTTTTTTCCCAAAATATAACTTATCACAAGCAAACCTCCCTTTCTATCTGGGAACACAGTGGCTTAGACAAATCAGCATTTTCAAACACAGCCTTTACTCAGAAAGCTCCTGACCACTCACACTGAAAATATTTTTCATAATAATTTACTGGTTGTCTTAGGACAACTGAATTCTGCAGTTCTGTGTCTGCATCAACTATTGACGCACATAAACATATTCCTCTAATTATTCCATATGCATGCAATGCCTCACCCTATTTCATTTTTATAACTGTGCATGCTTAATGCATTCCTTCTCTGCGATGTCCAAAACTATCTTTGCATTCTCAACAAGAAACATATTTCTCATTCACACATCTTGGGCCAAACCCAGATGGTATTAGTTTCCTACAAGGGTATTTCCTGTATGTCTGAATTGTCAACACGGCTGTGGATTGCCATCATTCTCCTCTTATGTACAGATTCTAGTCATGAAGAGCAAACCGTATATCCTCCACCACCCTGGTTTTTCCATTTGGAACATTTCATAAAAATATTCATGTCTGTCTTCAAATTATTAATATTTTTACACAATTTTAGTTGAGAAGTACAGACAAGATCTATATGAGTGATCCACAAAAATAGTTGATTATTTTGGCTTGCCCTGATGCTCACAAAATGTTGGTGAAAAAATATGTATTTCTCTGGATTTATTTACTCCTTATTTTCATGTTGCTGGCAAATTACATATACTTTTTAAGACCTAGTGAAAGAACTCAAATTATTTGATTACTTGAGTCAGTATTTGAAATCCAAGCTTTTTGCTAAGCTGCAACAATTTAGGTAACTTGCATGATAGCCCTTCTGCCCTCTCCCTGGCTGCCCATCCCTGAGGCACTGCTAGGCCAATGGGACTGGCAAGATAACAGTGAGAAAAAATGCTTAGACGGTACCAGAGAATGTGAATGCTATTTTTTTTTTTTTTTTTTTATTTTTTGTCCTCAGCTTCCATTCAGCACTTTTTCAGAAACACAAGGCTGCAGTCACTTAAGTATCTTTTTGACCCAGGTATAAAACATGATGTGCATGCACAGTTTTTGTTGAAAAACAATGCAATAATAGCTTTTTTTTTCCTGTCTGCCTTTGCATCAGGACTCCAGCAAGTGCAATCCTTACATTTCAAACAGTTTGATTTCAGGCAATGAATACTCTTCTGATGTGCTAGCATGTGGAAGCTTAAAACTCAGTAGCAGATGCCGGACTTCTAAACTTCTTTTCTGTTTGCATTTGTGCCAATAATATAAGATTGTTTACTGTTTGAAACAATTGAATGGACAAAGAACACAGGTATAAACAAATTAAAATTGGAGTAAATAGACATAACAGTTGTCTAGACTTCATACAGTAGATCTGTTGTATGTCTGATGGTAAAATGTTGAAGAATACTTACAGAGCTTCTAAGAATACAAATTCTGATTTTGTCTGTTATGTTTAGCATAATCATCTACTGAGAAAACCAGTAACATATGCAACCAGCATTTGCTTTGAAGATACGACACATCATTATCAAAACTATGCTGAATGCTGATGCTAAATATAGGCTGAAATATCCCCTTCCATGCACCCGGATTTCAGCAGTCCAAAAGTTCCTTGCATGTTAGGGAACAGAATAGCATTTGGTTTATCTCTAGAATTTGAACACACATTCTTTGGCAACTGAAAAATGGTGACGTGTTCCCATTTTCTGTCTTGAGAGAATCCAAGACAAGCGGATCGGTGCAAGATAAGCATCCGTTACAGTTATCCTTTCATACGCTTCCTGTCTCTGCCCCATGTTTTTAAGGCACCTGAACCTTTCTGCTATGAATTGTCTTCAGTTTCCCAATCAAAAAACATTCAGAAAATAAGATCTTCCAGTTTCTAAAAATAAAAAGAAAGGCATTTTGAGCTGTCTTGCAGAAAACACTATCCTACTTTGTTACGTAGCTTCAGAGCCTAAAGGTAGAAATCTGCTAAAGAAATAACCTTCAGTGAAGAATACCGTTATATTTTACATTGTAGATTAGTATCAGTTTGATAAGCCACGGAAATCACTCTTCTCTTAAAACAGTGACAGCCATACTCATAAGAACCACAGTTAAATCAAGGTTATGTTGCAAATATGAATGATTACTGTAGTAATGTACTAGGAGAAAAACATAAGTGGGGTGTATGTGAAGAGGTGCCTCTAGTCTCTATTACACTCTGGCAAAAGGTGCGTTCTTTAAGGCGTGCTTTTTATTATTTTATTTTCCCTTTTTCTTTTTTTCTTTGGCAAGATGCAGACTGCTAGCAACTTACTTTTACAACTCACTGAGCAAGTTTTAATACGCATTAGCATACATACAACAGCAAAGATATGGGAACCCATCTAAATGGACATCTGTAGCTTTTCCCTTCTAGTTGGGTGTGGTTTGCTGCTTGCTA
The DNA here is from genome assembly GCA_011076525.1 of Nettapus auritus. Lineage (NCBI taxonomy): Eukaryota > Metazoa > Chordata > Aves > Anseriformes > Anatidae > Nettapus > Nettapus auritus. The sequence continues at coordinate 55,758,223 of CM021768.1, read as the reverse complement.
CCCCTGCCTCACAGTATTTAAATATATACCTCATGCGAGTGCAGCATTCCCCTTGCAATGAGAAAAGGCAAGTACCTGTTTTAACAGACATCAGCTCACTACCAAAAGCCACAGGAGAAAGGCTGAATTGTTTGCAAGACAGAATAATGTCATCAGGGCATCTTTCCATTTGCATCTCTCTTTTTTTCAAACTAGTTATTTTTTAATGTCTACAATTAGACAGATCAACATTTCTGGTTTTAATTTAATGCAGAGAGTATGATAATTACTGTTATTCTGTTCTGAATTATATCCCTAAATTTCCATATAAAGTGGTCACGGTAAAACAGCATGAATTTGTTTTCAATTATCGGAGTATAGAATTTGTTGTAGGTTGGTTCATTTTACATAAGCACTGTCAAATTTGCTATGTGTCACCATACATCCTTTTTTTTTTCCCTCTCTCGGCACAAAAAGTCTTGCAACTCATTTTGAAGCGCTGTAGACTTTTTTGTGGACACTTACGAAAAGTCTTACTTTAGCAGCCTAGGGAGATCTTTGCAGCATTGTAAGATTTCTTTTCATGGCATATTTTTATCTTTAGCGATGATGAAAGCAGCACTGATCTGCTGAAATGTCATGCCATTTAAAAGCATCTTATCTATTGAATTATAATTCTTAACAAACTTTTTTTTGACAGCTCTCTGTCATTAGATTCTGTGTTTTAACCAAAAAGGAAGATTTTATGAAATGTGCTATTGAAAAATGAAAATACGTTTTAGATACATAGTCAAGGAATGAGAACATGAGAAAACCCAAGGAGATGGCTGAGAGGACCATGGTCAATTAAAAGCATTGGTAGAACAGTAAATCACCAATAAGATTAATTGGTATTCTTAATGTATCTACAGAAATAATGTTTGGTGGCATTAAAACAGGGTCTTAAGTTAAAAAAAAGAAAAAAAAAATCTCTCTTGATTGGAAGAGATCACAGTACTGGTGAACAAAAAAGACTATTAGCATTTTGTCATCGTGTAATGTATTTGTGAAAGCTAATGTAATATAGTCTGTTCTCTTTGGGGTATCATCTGAACCCATTTTATTGAACTATTCACTGAAAAATAGTGGTAAAATTTGCCTTTATCATAGAAGGTGAGTAAAGCCTAGAAGTAACAGAAAGAACAAGAAAAATTACAAAGGTCATCAAGTCTTTTCTCCCTACTAATAAAGGATTTTTATGGTCAATAGATTTCTTAATACTTACTGCACCCTTGTTCACTTGAACGAAGCTTTATCACTTTGCTAGAAGGCTGGTTCTACAGCACAAAGACCAAACCAACACAGCTAAAAAGCTGTTAGGAGAAGACAGTCTACAGTGGAAGAATACCGAACACGAAAAGTATAGGAGAGGAGACAGTCCAACTGACTAACTAACTAAATAAATAATGACCAGAAAATGGAGGAGTGCCAGGGAAATAAGAAGGAGTATGCTTATTTTTTACCTTCCCGTAGTGGCCTCCACTGGTGAACCACTCACTGAATTGCTGGTGGAATGTAAAGCTTCCTTGAAAATAAATCCAGCTGGGGACAGAGGTGGAATCACCACCTGTGTTCCCAGAGGATGAATGCTGCTTACAGCTCAAGAGGCCTCTGTGGTGCAGGAAAGTGTGTAATTCACACCTTCTTGAGCCAGCTTTACTGAATGCAATAATCATCTGGTCTTTATTTGAATCTCCCTCTTCCGGGACTGATTTCCACTGTCTTCTGTTATTCCAATTCTCCTAAAGTAGTACAGTACATAAAGTTTCCTAGTCCAGATGCAGACCTCACATGGGCTCATGGCCACCTCCTTGCAAGCACACTCACAGTCGTATGTCACTCTGCCCAAAACCTCTCAATTATTGGCTGGTTTTTGGCAGTCTCAAAGCTTTTAGCTGCTTCTAACCAATAATTGGGAGAGTTGTCAAAGCAGGATTCATGTCTTACTAGAAGAAGTGTGAAGGAGGCAAGCTGTGGGTTTGTGTTAGGGTGGTATCTGCATTTATAAGTTTCATATACTTTCTTTAGGAGGACAGGAAGAAAGAATTGTGTTATCAGGGGACAAGGATTTTCATTTGGATTAAACTAAAGACTTGCCCAGAAGTACAGCAAACTCTGGAGTTGATGAATTAAAAAAAAAAAAAAAAAAAAAAAAAAAAAAGTACAGGACTAGAAGTGAAAGGTCCTGCATTTAGTGGCTGGCTTCTTCAAAGGACTATGGAGGTAAGGAAAAGGAAAAAATGATCAAGGCCATGTTGAAATTTTGTATTTGCTGCAACAGAAGTAAGAAGAAAGTAAGAATTCAGTTCTAAGTTTCAGTGCTATCTTTAGATCTTGAACCATTTTTACTTATTTCTGTTCAAGTCAATTCTGTTCTGGTCACTCCAGTGTTTTCTTTTGCTGAAATATTATCCTGCATAATAAATACAAATGCATAATTCCTGTAAATGGGTGCTCTGACTTCCCCCGTTCCAGAAAAGCCCCACTCAAAATCCATGCAGAATTATGTTTATGTATCATCATCGTACTACTTTGTGATAACTTTCAGGCCCACTGGCACTAGAAGAGTGGAACTTCATTATTTTATTAGAGATTTCAATTATCCTGTAAAAACCGAGCATTTTAATGACACTGAAGACATCAGAGCAGAAAACCTCCTTTTTGTGGAGGGTGCACTTTGGCCATCACCGTTTTTCAGCCAAATCCTGCCCTGCACATAACTGAACAAAAAACACCTTTTGCTTCAGTAGAACTTGTGCTTAAACTCAAATATGGCACTCTTTTTCCTATTTAAATATAAATGTAAAACATTTCTGTATCTAAAACTGTTTTAAATTGAAGTATTAAAACACTGCATTGCTTAAATCAGTTTAAAATATTGCTAATATTTTTTTTAATAAAAAATCCTTAGATAACAGCAAAGCCCATTAAAAAAATCTTTGCAGCACAACAGGAAAAGGGAAATGCTTTGGAGATAGGGTCTAGTGTATATATACTATACTCAGCCATGACATCAGTGTAATTATTTTTCCCTAAGGTAAATGTCTTATGTTACAAATTCTTCATTTGCCAGAGGCCTCAGGCCCCACAGATGTTCAGATAGCAAAGCACTTGAGTTGTCAACACCCAAGAGGTCTATGGGAGCTCCACTGCTTTACCTCAGCTACAGCCCAATCAGTTTCTGCTTTTCTCATTCTATATTTCTTGTCCTCTTTCACCTGTCAGAGAGAACTCCTCCTTGTGTTTCTCAAAATAGTCGATAAAGCTTTGAAAGGCAAGGTGTGCCCTTGCAGCAAACCTTTTTCTGGTTTCTACTTTTGCTGTAGTCAAATTTCCATCCTGCGTTGGAGCCAAATTTCCAAAACATGTCGATTAAGCAAATACTTGCCTCAGAGAAAAATATTTGACATTGATCTTCAGCCCTATAGTAAGGTCCAGTAAAGGAAGGTTCAAATAAGCTGAGATTCTTTTAGGATCTCCTAATTAGAAATCTATTTGAAGAGTTCATATGGTACTGTCTGATAAGATGTTCCATGACCTCTCCCCCATGTCCTTAACAAATAAATCTCCTTAAGATCAAACACGTGGTAATGCATGTTATGGTATTTATTACATAGGAAATAAAGTAAATTAAGGGTGATCAAACTGCCTGAACAAGTTACCCAGCATTTATTTTATAATAGTAGATGAAAACAAATTATATAAAGACATTAGAGTTAATATTTTACACCACAAATGACAGTGATCACAACCGTAATATATATATATATATGAAGCACGTTTTAAAAGGCACTTTAAGCGTTTTTTTAAAGAGCTGCTACTCATTTCCAGCATGAATGTGGGATAGTGTAAATGACAAAGATGTTATGTATAAATACCACAATTTTACATGAATGAATGAATTGTGAAATCAATTTTAAAGGGATACTCTGAATCTGCTACCCGTATTGTTTTCTATGAAGCCATACAGAATAATGAAAATAAATGGATATGTCTGGTTTTGCATACTAAAATGAAGTATTATTAAGGTTACTTAATTAAGGGTCATGCTTAAAATATGATCTACTTTAAATGAACCAGTTAGCGATACCAGTTAAAATATTCCCTTGTATTACTCTATATACTACAGGAAATAACACGTTTATTGGTATAATGAAATGCCAGCATCTCTTAAGAATAACTGCAGCATGTGTTTCTGTATTGAAGTATAATACCTTAATTAGGTTTCAGTATATAACATCAGTACATAATATCACTACTTATGGGTGAAATATACTTTAAGAGCTAATATAATGTAGGTAACCAACCATTGGAAAATAAAAAATAATTTTTTTAAGTTCAATGCATACAATTGATCTTTACCCAGCTTTGTACTGACTTACAATAATGTAATTCTGATTAAAATATTTGTCATCCTAAATTAGATCTAACTAGTTTTTAAATAAATGTTTTTTCCTTAGCTGAAGTTTATAATCTGGCCTAAGGAAAATCGGTTCTGAAACAAATATAGGATTGATGCAAAATCTGCAATTACCATGAGGAGAAGAGAGTTCAAGCTAAAGAACTTCATAGGCAGACATTGGAAGTGTGAGCTTCCAGGTTTAGTTATGATAAGAGATTGCACATTGACCTAAGTCACACTCTGAATAATAAATCTTCATTTCAGCCAACCATCATTCTTTGTCTTCAGCAGACACCCCAATGGAATAAGAAGATATGTCTCATTCTTCTCACCCTTCCTTATACAACTGTTAAAGGTTATTCCTTCAAACAGCGTAGTGCAGAATGTCCTACAAGCTAATATGTCATGTACAGATTCTTGGTGCTGGTTTCACCCAAGGGGAAACCTAAAAAGTGAAGGATGTCAAGAGGTTGTTAAGATGTCAAGAGAAAGATACAGAAGTTGGGCGTGTGGTATCTAATTCTAAAAAGCCACAAATGAAATATAAAGCTGGGTTGCTGGTTTCACAACATCAGAAGTCCATCAATGAAAAATAAAAATGAGAATAAATCTACAAGGGAAAATCTGAAATTTGGTATACAATTATTCATTCAGTTTGACAGTACCAAAATGAACAATCCTAAGGGATTTTACAAGATATCTGTCAATTATCACAACTTAAGAGATATAACACTACAGAAAGCTATATACTTTCTTGCACAATAGAGATCATTTCAAAAGCTATGGAAATTGTGGCAGTGATTCTGTGGAAATAACAGGTTTGCCAATTAGTAATAATGTGGAAAATCCACATGAACTATTGTTTTCCAAACCCAGAAAAAATAAGTATGGAAAAACTCAGCTAGATTTCTAATTGACTGTAAGTCACCTAATGGCTTGATGCTGCACAGATTTCCATATCGTAGAGGAACATTTCAAAAGTTTTTATTAAATGCAATAGTAAATTGACTTTTTAGAGTACAGTGGGATTGGCTGACTTTGAAAAACAGAAAGCAACATGACTTTTCAGGAAGCATAAATGCATTCTAGATACAAAGAAAGTAATATATTGCAGTCTGCTAGAATAATGCCAAACAGAAATTAGTAGGAATACTGTCCTGATCTATGAATGCAACTGGCCATACTTACTACCTCACAGGTCTCATGGTTCATTCATTTGTCAAGTTCTTGCTTCGTGTGTACTTCATTAAAAGCTCTTAATTCAATTTAAACCTGTTTGCTCTATCAACAACTTCACTTTCACAATGAGACTGCTCCCATGACATCAAGTGCTAAATAAAATCCTCAGCTTAATAACGGAATGATCTTCTTTTACTAATACTTGCAATAACTCACCTTGAATGGCAGGCCTAGTGTGACTCATTGACATTCCTGGGCCCTTAAATGACTCAAACTTAACTCTCAGGAGAAGAAATAGGACTGTCTTTGTCTGGGCACAACAGATAGAAACATTCATCAGGAAACTTTGCAATACGCCTTACTGTTCCCAAAGCAACAGATTTACCTCTGTTTGCTTCAGACTTTATCTGAGTAACTTGGTTAAAACTCTTAGAAACTTATACAATAATATCTACAATCAGTTCAGACTCAGCTGCAGGATTGTTTTTGGCTTGTAAAGGAGAAAGAGCTAGATTACCAGTCTCTTCATCCACAATGACTGCAACTGATTTGGCAGCTCTAACCAGACTTTCAAAACTAACCTTTCTGATAACCCCCTGAAACTAAATTTTTCAAGAAAACAAATTAGCAAATTTTGGCTGCCTCTAAATTAGGAGGATTCAGATTTCATTGCATAAATCTCTTTGTATGGAAATCTCTTGACCTATTTACATCTCTGTTTCTGAATCTGGTTTCTTGTTGGTTGTGATTAAATAGGAAGCTAGGCTATCATGTTGAATTAAAATAAATTAAAGCTGTACACTTTCCCAATTAGGCCTTTTGTGGGACATCTTTCATCAGGAAGACAGGCCCATCCATCAGTCTGAATTGCAAATACATTTTAAAAGCTTCATTCTCTCTTATAATTTAAAATTTCATAATTAGCTATCATGGGTGTGGTAGAGTTGCAAAATGTTGTCTGCTTATGTGTACAGTCGGAGTGCTTGAATCTATGACAGAGTCACCGGTTTTGAGAGTTTGGAAAACCCTGAGTTAAACTCCAGAACAATTGTTGGCTTGTGAATAATCACATATACGAACTGAATTTGAATTGTTAATTAAATATTCTGTTTATTTCTATGCCTCGGCTTCCCTCCCCTATATTACCTCTGGAGAAACAAATGAAGTTAAATTTTGTTTTTAGTTAATACAACTAAAATTTTAGTCATAGTAATATTTCATACTTTTTTAGAAGCCAAAAGAGAAAATTGCTTTCTATTTAAGTACCCAGGGTTTTTGCATTGTCACAGTACATTACATGGATCTGATGTTTAACATACAACTGTACTAATCTTTGTGGCAAATGTAATAACAAAAGAAAGTTGTTTGGAGATTTTTCTATTTTTATTTAAAAAAAAAAAATAACAAAAACGTTTCTATTGAAGGACCACATGTAAAAGCTACGGTTTCTCTGCACAGAGACCAAGGCTGCTTATTACCTACAGTATACTAGCTATGATGAACAGACCACCATAGTTGTGACAACTGATGTTGCTGCCTCCAGGGTAAAACAAAGGTTTACATATTACACAAGCAATTTAACTGTTTTCTAAACATATTGCCAAGACAGTGGGAGTTGGCAGCCAGCACTGTGTTTTAGGTTTTGGATACTTGGATTAGAACTGACTGCTGATTATAGACCTTTTTATTTGTCCTCTACGAATTACAAGCAACCTAGTAACCCAGCAAAGAATCCTTCGCAGCACTTAAACTTGTCTTCATAGCTTCCCAAAGATTACATACACAAATCACTCCACAAAAGTGGTGCAAGAGACTTGTGCATAGATAACTACATAAGACAATTGTCTTGTTCTAACTCTTAAAGAGTTCTCCAAAGTGAAATGTTTTATAATCCTTTTTGTGCAGTAGTCAGGAAAGAAATAAAAGAGTTTGGGCAAAGATTATCCACAAGAAAGAAACTTTTTTTTGGGTTCCAGCTGCAACACAATAAGGAACATAATTAACTTCACAATTCTTTGTGTTTTTCATTTGACTGCAGGGAGGAGATGAAAGAGGACTGTTAAGCCTTGCATTCCATCCCAATTACAAGAAAAATGGAAAGCTGTATGTGTCTTATACCACCAACCAAGAACGGTGGGCTATTGGACCTCATGATCACATCCTTAGGGTCGTAGAATACACAGTATCCAGGTATCATTAGAAGTCTAAAATTCACAGATTTTGTATTTACCATCAATCTTCTTCAATTTTGTATACCCTGTTTCTAAAATGAACTCAGACTTACAAAGCACATACTTGGGCACTTGCAGAAAAATTATTGCTGATATTTATTTCAAACAGTATTTTTTGAATACCAGTAAGTATAATTATTCATGCTTTTTAAGGCTTCCTTTTAATTATTCTGTCATTTTAAAATTATATTTATTTCCTACTTGTGTATGGACATCAAAATAATTTTGTGAATGCTGAAAAATTGAAATTTCTTAGAAATTATTGTTGGGCATTTTTCTCCCAAGTTAAAACATCCACATCTTAAAGTATAATTCAAATGACTGGAGTTTATTTTTAGAAATAAAACCTATGATAGTGAGCTGTGAAAACTGTTTTCTTATCTTTGTTTTGCAGGAAAAACCCACACCAAGTTGATATGAGAACAGCAAGAGTGTTTTTAGAAGTAGCAGAACTACATCGAAAACACCTAGGAGGACAGCTTCTGTTTGGCCCAGATGGCTTCCTATACATTTTTCTTGGAGATGGCATGATTACTCTAGATGATATGGAAGAGATGGATGGCTTAAGGTACAAAAACTACCAATGGAGAGATTTATGTGGTCTTCTCTTTTTGCACAATATTTGGGGTCAAAACCAAAAATGATCAACAGTTGTCAGCACAAATCTTACCCTTTCTTTACTACATGACCTCAGTATTTTCAACACTGAATTTAGTAGTTAATTTTCAGAATAGTCTTACTACTTAGAAACATCTTCTTGTAGTTGTGTGCTATCAGACCTCATAAACATTGGGTTTCATACATCACCAGTACATGTAATTCTATTTAAACACCAATTAGACTTCTTTTTTTACAAACTATTATTCTATGAACAGGACAACTTTATTGAGCAAATGTTCTAACAGACACATACCAGAGTCAATAACTACACTGTATCCCTTAGGAAAATGTCTAGAGAATTTATGAAGCAATCCTGATTTGGTTCTACCTATCCAATTTTCTCAACCAGCTTTGACCCTGTTTTATTACATTATAGAATCATAGAATCATTTGGGTTTGAAGGAACCTTAAAGCTGATTCAGTTTGAACTCCTCTGCCAGGACCAGGGATACCTTTCACTAGATCAGGTTGCCCAAAGCCCTATCCTATGTTACGAGTTGCAAAGTGTTGGCCCACTATTTGCTTTAGTTTAGAGAAAGAGTGATACTGAGCCTTTACAGACCTAAAAGTAGTTGCTGTGCTCAAAGGCTTCTTTGGCTCAGCAGAATAGCGGGTGCTCCTGAACCTTACAATGAGGATATCCTTAACACCAAGACCAGAGAGCAATTATTTTAAATTAATATAGAATAAGGGGGGTGACAGAAACAGATGCTGTGATACAGAAAGTTGTTCTTGTTATCAAGTTGCTCCCCAGCAGAATGGTCAGAGGAGTTCTAGTATACATATAACTAGATATAGATAAGGCAACATGTTGGCCAAAATGAATCTTTGATGGGTTCTGCTACAATTCTTAGGACTCTCACATACCATAAAAGACCAAGCTGGACATGAATATTAAGTAAAGTATACGGTTTCTTTTGCTGGTTCACTGTAATATTATATGGGTTAAATATACTAGTAAAGTACTTTCAAAAGACAATTATTTTACCCTCCAACCTTCTCAGTGATTTTACAGGTTCTGTATTACGCCTCGACGTAAATACTGACCTGTGCAGTGTCCCTTATTCCATACCGCGGAGCAACCCACATTTTAATAGCACAAACCAACCTCCTGAAATTTTTGCACATGGACTCCACAATCCAGGCCGGTAAGTAAATTACAATTAAATTGAATTACTCTGGAACAGGTTCTGTTTTCAGCCAGAAATATTTTATTTAGTCTGGTAACAAAATTTTCATAATAAAGGCACTTTTTAACAGCCACTCCTCCGTCTTCACATATATATCACAGTTAGAAACAAATGTGTAGTGGAGAAGGGGAAGGAAGGACAAGAGAATGCACAGCTATTGCAAGTCAAGACTGAAATGGAAGAAACAACATACTGGCTTTTTTTCCCCCCTTCTATATTTTTTTCTTTACGAAACATGAGAACTTAAAGCAGAGAGCTGGTAAAACACAGCTGGGGTGGGAATCTGAGAAATTAGAACAGTAGAATCTTGATTGAGAAAAAAAGGCACGTAGAAAACAAATGAGAACATCTGGTAAAATCTAAACAATAACAAGGAGGAGAGCAACACTTTAACTAAACAACACATAATTCAGCAAATTAGGTGGGTGGTAGTACTGAAGTGACATTTAAAGTCATGGTTTAGAAAATTCAGAAATTGAGAAGCTGTTCAGACAAGAGTTGACCATCAGACTTGTTAACAGTCAAAAATTTCTACACCATTTAAGTCAACTCATTTAGCTTGGTTAAAGCATTACTTATTTCCACTGTTGCTGAGCAGAGTAGGTTTCAACACTAGGTAAAAGTATAGTTTTACTCCATGTTATAGAAAAATAGTGCAGGGATGGGAAAGATATTCTCTCTTATATTCAAACCTGATGCACCTCTCAGATATTTTGGCTCATTATGAAGCAGGTCCCTCAAACGCGTATGAGCCACAGTGAAACAGCAATCCCTCAAAATGTGATGCTTCATACTATTGAAGCCATTCTACTGAATCCATATATCTCATGAATTTTCTTCTGTTGTCTTGTCTTACAGCTGTGCTGTGGATCGCCACCCAACAGATGTAAACATCAATTTAACAATACTTTGCTCAGATTCAAATGCAAAGAACAGATCTTCAGCAAGAATCTTACAGATAATAAAGGGTAAAGACTATGGTAAGTTCCATCCAGGGTAAAGCTACTGGGAATAGTAGGTTTCTCTGGCTATGGAATAATAAAGAGAAAACAGAAAACAATAAAGGACTGTAAAGCCATGACAAGTAACTTACTGCATAGTCAGGATAGGTAACCTACATAAGACAGAACATATGAAAGTACAGTACAAGTAGATAAAAGATGAAAGATGAAACAAAATTTAAATGACTGACTTTGTTCTTGTTTTTGCAGACTATCATGTAAATAAGATTCAAGAAATATGCTAGTTGCTAGTCTCTCAAAGATCTCACTGTAATTGCAAATGATGGCTCATAAAGAAAAGATTTTGGAATATCAGGAAGTGATGAAAATGTATTCTTAGTCATTCACAAATAACCTTTTAAGGTACAGAATGGAAATCTCATGTAATGTGCCTCCTATAATGGAAAAAATGAGATAGACAACAACAGAACAAAACCAAACAGGGAAATGACTGAGCTCTGTTTAAATGTTACTAAAAATGAACAACTTAGAGAAATGCACTATGCTACTACTTCATAATAAAAGACTAGTTTAGATTGCAATAGGATAAACATAGTCAATTAGGAACTTAAAATTTTAGAATGTTTTATGTGCTCTCTGAATCAGTATGATTGCCACTCACACTTTTAATTTAATGTTTAACTCTGATACCTACTAAGATGACTTGCTTGTTCAGGGAAGCCGGGTGGTTGTTACTCTGAGCTATCCTCTGCCTTGGTTGATCATTTCCCAGCTTCTAAATATATGGTGGTAAACAGTGGTAAATTTCAAAGGTGTTTAAAGGGATAAAGGACTGACGTATTTCCTGGAACATAATGTTTTCAGGTTTTACTCACATCTCCAGTTCTTCCACCTGTACTGTACTTAAAAGCAAAGCAGCTGTGCTGGCTAGTAGCACAGTCCCAACGTGTAATACAATTGTTCTGCTTTAGTTATTGCATGTATTTTCTGTGTGCATTTTATAAAAGCCAAACCAAAGAATAATATTTGGTAAACCACTGCTCCAATGGAATTTTGACTGCATCTTTATTGTAGAGTAAACTAAGCAATATTGTGTCTATCCAGAACAGCTTGCCAATATTAATACTAGGCTGTGGGTCGACTGCTTGAATAAAAAGAGCTCATCATCCTTTTCTCCAACACATAGAATTTCAGCTCTTTCTCATGTAGAATAATCTAGGAAATTCATTTATCAAAGACCTGCAGACAGCACTCCAACTAAAAATAAAGTTCCTGTGAAACAAAAAAGTCTGTTGGCTGTGGCTTTAATTTAAAATTATGCAGTTAGGATTTCAGTTTGAGCCTGCTCTTACCCTAAGCAATATTTGATTGCATGCATAGGAACATTTGCATTGAAACTTCCTCAAAGACATGATTTGATGTGACTAAACTCTGCAGTTCTGTAAAAAAAAAAAAAAAAAAAAAAGTGTAGGAACTGCAATTATAATAGCAGCAGGAAAAATTACCATAAGTAGCTACATCCAGCAATACTAATGTTTTATGGGAAGTAAGAGACAAACTGTATTTAAAACTGTGATTTTGAAAGAGTTTCTCAAACCATTGAATAGCTCTGAAAACAAGTTCTGCTGAAAATCACAGGAATCCATGCTCTTAGGTACTGGTGAAAAATCTGAGCACCCTTTTCAGTGAAGGGGGTTTAATTATATTCCTGACATTCAAGAGATCTATTCTGTGGACTGTATTGACACAAAAAAGTTAATAGCTGTAATCACATTAACTTCAATGGAAGTCTGACCTAATCCTGATACAGTTTTATTCTCTTGGCTTGTGCATGGAAGAAGGTAATTATAGTGTCTCCTGTCTAAATCCCTAACTCATTGTTTCACACACAGCTTTTGCTGCAATGTTCTGATTTTCTTAATGCTTTCTTTCCAGCTACACATCTTGAATTTTAAAGAACGTTTAAAGAGAATTAACCTATTTCTTGAAGCAATAATACTTCTCATAAATATGAATCAAAATATGAAACTGCATATGATCTAATGCTATGGTAGTTCCTTTTTAGAGAGTGAACCTTCACTTTTAGAATTCAAACCATTCAGCAGTGGAGCCTTGGTTGGTGGATTTGTCTATCGAGGTTGCCAGTCTGAAAGACTCTATGGAAGTTATGTATTTGGAGACCGCAATGGGTAGGTTTCTTACAATTTCAGCCTTAAACAAAAGTGAACCTAAGGTGTATTTAGTTATGAGCTTTCTGTATAAAAGAACCCCAACAGTCATTTTAAATTGTGTCACTTTGCCCATGTAGCAATGTGACAATGCAGATTAAATTCAAGATTTGGAAATCAAACAGCATGACATTCTAATGAATGGCAGCATACATAACATGTCTAATCCTTGGAATAAAGACACTAACATCACAGCTTTCTAAAGATTTTAGTTCTACAAACACTTACATACATCATTTACATTATAATGGGAATCAATGTTAATCATGGAATTGCTTGCCAAACAGGTCTAAGTGATGAGATAAGGAAAATTTTGGGGGCTTTATGGAAACATCATTGATGGAGCAAAAGAATTATTTTTAAATAAATGGGTATAGTTTTCCCATGCCAAATAGCTCAGTATTCACAAATGATTATCCATAGTATGGTTTGAACCCAATTTTGCAATGTTTAAATGAAAGGAAGGGAATTGTTATGCTTTTTAAGCATCTGAAAAATAACAGGCAGGAAAGAACTGCATATATGTATCTATGGAGCTTCTTCCTGCAAGTGTGTACTTATTTATCTGGATAGTGAAAATTCTGTATTTTAAATGTAATATAACAATTCGTTTTATCTATTTTTGAATATAGAAATTTTTTAACACTGCAACAGAATCCTGCAACTAAACAGTGGCAAGAAAAACCCCTCTGTCTTGGCAACAGCGGTTCATGTAGAGGTTTCTTTTCAGGCCCTGTCTTGGGATTTGGCGAAGATGAATTAGGTAAATAGAAAAAACTGTGTTATTAAATAATAAGTCTTATCAGTATTGCCTGCTAAGCTATTAGAAATCATAGTAAATGTTTTAAAAGAAGAAATCTGAAGGCTAGCTCTCCTTTGCCAAAGCTTTCTTCACTGCTGTTTCAGCTACACCTTACCAGCTATGTAAGAAGAATTGAGAAGAGAAAGGGTTGTTGGAAGGGTCAAAGGTCCTTATTTTCTCTCACATTCTTTGAACCGTGTCACTCACTATGACACAACTCATATGCCCATTTTAATTCCCCATGTTACAGATGGGTAAAGGTATTGCATGAACAGATGGATCCCTCTTTATAATTCCCCAATTACATATTTTATGAATATATATGAACAATATGAAATATATATGAACAATATGAAATAAAAAACAATCATGATAAAGTATACTTCACATTTTAGCATCAATTTTATAAAAGTGCTTATTTAAATTTTCAGATAGCAATGATTCTGTTGTATATTTCAGCGAGGTGAATTGTCTCCAAAGTGTTTTTTAAAGTTTTCTTGCAAACACAGCTAGATCACAAAAATGTTTGACATCTTAGGAAAGAGAAATTATTTTATTGTGTTGTTTTCTTTAACAGGTGAGATTTACATATTATCAAGCAGTAAAAGTATGACACAGTCTCACAATGGAAAGCTCTACAAGATCATTGACCCGAAAAGGTAAGCATTGCACTACTCCCTAAGATCAATCTTCCTTTCAACAGGTTAAAACCCAAAAGGTAAGTGTAGTTCTTTCATGTAGCTGTATTGTGCAATACTTAATTAAATAAGAAGGAAAATTCTTAGTGCAGGGGTTTCCTAAAAGCCAATGTACCATCAGCAGCAAACTAAATAGATTCACTAAAAGTAATCACTGTCTCATAGAAAGTGACTGTCAGAACAGTAGAAGTGTAGCCACCACTAATTTTTACTCTTCAACATCATAAGTGCTGCCCACTTCCCCACTTAGATTCACATTCTTTGTATATTTTCTTAGAAGTTTAGACACATTTAAAGTGCAAGCATATGGACCAGTAAGGGTAAAAGATGCTTCTGGTAGTTCTGAAGCCAAATGCCTTGTAGGTACCACAGAGGTTATACAGGGTCTATGGAAGGCAGAACGCTGGAATTCCCCCTAGTGCTACTGCTGCCTTATCTGCCACTGTGGTGTGACAGTTCACAAAGGGAGCTGGCTCAAAAGGTTAGTACTTGCTGACAATATCTACTCTGCATACTGAAAAGCTACTACAGAAATAATTTGACAGTACTAGGCTTTAGGTCAATAATTTCTTTGGCTACTACCTGGTCAGTTCCAGTCCTCACAATTTCGGTTTTGCCATAAGCAAACTTGTCTGAGGGACAAATTCAGTCTTTCCCAAACATCTTTTTTGTTGTACAGGAGACACCACCAACTGAGAAGTACATAGAGGTCTGAATCGTCAGTGGGTGTACATTGTTATTGCTTACTAGGTTTCAAGACCCTTCTACATTCCAGCACTCACCTGTCTTTCCTTAGTGAGGTTTGGAGCACAAAAAGAGAAACTAAGGAAGGAAAACTTCTATCCTTGGACTGTGTGCCAAAAATACACTCAAGTCATTAACATTTTTAAATCTACTTATTTCTTAATGTTTTCATGTTCTTCATTAAATTTTCTTAAACCACAGCTTATGAATCCCACCCAAATGATTTATAAGATGCAGAATTAATATGATCAGTACAGTTATTTAAACTAATTTACCAGCTGTAAAATGAGAATAAAGGAAAATTACCAAACCAGAATTTCTTGAGATGTGATCACCTTCAAGATCTTTGCAGAGCAGCTACAGCCGTGGAAATATCAGGGGACATGGAAAGACTGCACAAAGCCAGTCCCCTATGCAGTCCAGTGTGCCCAGCAGTAATAAGAGAAAGTGACGAGCAGACACTTACTTTTGCTGGTGAAATACCACTTTCTTCATGACGGATCATGCTGCTCCATCAGACCAAGTTCAAGGCATATAAAGCTACCACATGCATCCTGCAAAAGCATCAAAAATTAACACAAAATTAAAGGGCCAACAGAAATAAATTTTGTCATACTAATTAATTTGACTTCATAATTCCCATGAGAACAACCTAGATTAATATGTCTATTAGTTCAGTACCTACTTCAGCATGTTTATCCTTTAGCGTCACATACAGTTAGACATCCATTATTGATTTTGCTGTTGACTGTTTAAGAGAGGAATTTATTTTCTTATCAGAATTTAAATTCTAAAAATTGTTATGGGACAACATGTGAAGTCAATAATAAATCCATGAAACTGGGTGCACACTGTTCTATAAGTTATAGTAGAGTTTCAGAGTTTTCTAATTATGCTACCCAAACCTTTGGCAACTAGTTTGGAAGCAGATGTTACTGCAGGTTAGTGCAGGCTGTCAGTCAAGGTTATTATGTGTGTTTTATTTATGCTTTCTGGTATTAAAAACATTGTTTTAGAACAAAACTTGCCATTCTTATTGGGATTGTTTAGTCTGTTGGTATATGGTTTTAAGTGAATTTTACACCCTAAATCCACTATTAGTATCTAATTACATGGGGCTGCCTTGTTTGACCTCGGCTTTTTGTTCTTGTTACCTCTTCCAGTAGGGTGGTCTTCAGCTGACATACCTGAAAGGCCAGACCTCCCATTGCTGCACTCACGGTTGGCTGTTTTCATGTATGGAAAAGGGTCAAGACTGTGTTTGGTTACTGGTGAAAGTAACCAGAAAACTATAAAATACTTTTGTAAATTGGCATACGTTTGAAATTAAACAGACTGTGGCAAAGGGATATAGTTTTTGGTAACACTTTCTAGAAACATGGGACAATTTTCATTCAGCCAAAGTTTTGAGTTTTGCTGTTTTTTAATCTCATACTATTGATGATTTTTATGTGAAAGATGACCAATTACTTGCACAAAAGAGCATAGCAGCTCTATTTACCATTTCATGCTAATTTCACATTACACTTGTAAACAATTTAAAAATTCCATGGCTTTGACAAATGTTCACGTAATGCTTTATTAGCAAAATACTAATTGTTAATCACATGCTAATACTTTTTGCATACTTCTATTTTTCTTTTTTGTTTAATGCCTTCCTCATGTTACATGCCATACAACTACATCAAAAAAAGTGCAAACCCTAGCACAGTGAACTTTCTAAAACACAAAACAAAGATGCTACAAGTAGGCTATGAGCATCAGGCATACAGTCATCGAAGTATTGATTTGTCACATCGTAGAAATTCATTACTAACATAGCAAAGTCCTGTGAGCGGTGGCCCCGGCAGACTTTGCTATTTGCAGAGTGAGCGTTCCGTGCGTATGGCAGTGCAGAAGAATACCATTATCATTCCCTGTGGTGACCCCTTGCTGGAAATTTAAAACTTCATGCAAAAAAATCTTCTGCTAGTGCTTATAAGCTGCTATAAGAGTACATAATTGCTCTTTTATTCTAAATAATAAATGTTATATATAGGTGCAGGATTTTGTTTCTTTTGATCTTTGTAGGAAACTACTGCGTAAGCAAACTTGTTCTCAAACGTAACTGTGAGCCTGATTTCCTCATCTCAAACAGAGCTTAAGAAAGAAACCTATTACTTTGATATTGCTAGCAGTAGAAAATTTTCAAAAGAAATAGGATGTTTAAAACATTAGGAGATCAGAGAATGAGAGTAATCCAGAGGACCCTGTGCATGAAACTTCATTAATTAGCAATAGGAAGGTCCTATCCTAAAACAATCCTTCAGATGTAATAAACTTTAGGTGTTAAACTGAGGTGGTACATGAAAATTGATAATAAATAGGATCAACACAGAGGTTCTGAATCCCTCCATCAAGGCACTTTGAAACATAGAATACAAGGTACCACAGGAAACCTCTTTTTAGTTCCTCACCCCTCCAACAAGTCTCCAAATTCTTCATGTCAATAACTAAATAGCCTCCCATGAAAAGCCCAGAATTAAATAATCATTCTCTTCAAAACAAGGTTGATATAATGACACATTGGTGTGTGGGAACTATCACGTAATACAGTGATAAGTCAGAAACAAAAAAATTAAAAACAAAGACCAGGCATATGACACATATATTACCTAATACCACAACTGAATACAATGGAGAACATAGATAATACTATATTTAGCTCTCAGATTGTAGGAGATGATTACAAACATTTAATATTAGGTAAATTGGTTAAACTAACAGACTAGAATTTCCTAAGTTAAAACTATGCCTCTGAAAAATACAGACATTAGTTGATGACTATCAAAAAATGCAACGTTATGAGAAGTAAAATACTTTCAAGGCCTAGGAATGAATGAGAAAATATTTAGGTTAAAAAAAAAAAAAAAAGAGAGAGAGAGAGAAAATTATTGGGTAAACAGTGATATAGAAAATGTATATAAGCCCAAATATTCTTGTTAGTCAGTAACAGAGAAAATAGGAGACAAAACTATTATGAAAGAAAATGTAGCACGAGAGTAGAAAAATAAATGTAGGCAGTACTAAAAATGTGTATTTAAATAAGAAATATCTGTTGATAATGTTTAAATTATTGCTGGTACAAACTTATTACCAGCAGTTATATGGAAACCATAGAGTGGAGCAAAACAAAAAAAAAAAAAGAAAGAAAGAAAGAAAGAAAGTAAAAGAAAGTAAACTTTGGAAGTTGGCAGAACAGTGACAGTCTGGCTTTTTAAGTCTTCTGGTAGAATACTTACACTATGATCATGTTCACTTCTAAGCAAATTCTAGATAAAATGAAAAAGATTCAGAGAAAAATAGTCAAAGTGACAGACAATGCAAGAGATTTCTGTTTAAAAGATGAGACTAAAACCAGAGAAGCTAGAAGGACACTCATGCACTGCTGTAATCCTTGTGAAGTTACAAGTTTTTGCCACTGCCTATACCATGACTCCAAAGTGGAAGAATAACTGTTTTGACCAGCATGGCTCACTGGAGCTAGCAGCTAATATTTACAAAAGAAGGCGGAGCTTAATAAGTTTCCTTGCACATGTAAGAAATCCTCTTCCTCTCCATATGTTTAACACCTTATAGATCTGGATTTCAATATGTTTTGTATCAACAGCCAAAATAGCTGCTTTCCGCTGGATTGAAACTTGAACTTGATTCAAACCATCTCACTCCTCTTTCATGCCCCTCCAGAGTATGTAATTCCATTTATCATCCTTTCCATCACCACTGTTGGGATATCCACTACCAGAGTCTTTCCAAAGAGAATGATTTCAAACGTTAAGGGACTATATCTAGGTTATAGCTCATGTTGACGTAGTTCAAGCTCTTCACAAGAATGGTTGTGATTTTACTTTTTAGCATGAGTCAGGAGTATTAGATGGTAAGGTGTAAGAGCAGCATTTATGAAAGCGTAGCCTTCTTGAAGACTTTAATTAGTATGGAAATGGCAAGTCAGAAACATACAGCACTAGACTAATCTGCATCAACATAGTTCTGATGGGTTATAGAAATATTGTGAAGCTACTACTTAAAGCTGACTGTCGAATGAGCCAATTTTGTTGGTGAATGCTCTCACCAACCCAGGTGGGCCATGTGATTTCTTTCTGTTCAGAAACTTACTATCCCTTAAGTCATTTGAGGGAATGGAAAGCCAGAATTAATGTCTAATTATGTTTAGTTTAGCCATAGCATGCAAAATTCTTATCTCATTTACCTACCCACATGCAGTTACTATTCCCATAAGAGACACTAAAGAGAAATTAGAGCTTTTTGCGAATACCAGTCTAGAGAGTTTCACTTTACAGAAGTACTTCACAAAAACTCCTTTGTAACCACGATGGAAAAACCTAAGGATTTTTTTCAATCACATCACAGCTCACTGACTGTAAAAGTTTTTGTTTTGGTTTGGGATTTTTTTTTCATTTTTCTAAGTCTTTCTAGCACTGGCTATTAAGGAGTTCTCACTTTTTATCACTTTATAAGGAAAAAAAACAGCTCAGTTTATCTTTTGCTTATTTTCTGGAGCCTGCAGGAAGCCTCTGCCATCCTAAAGAAAGTCATACATAATAGAGCAGCTTTAGCCCAGTAAGCCAGTCTTTCCCAATTCATCAGTCAAAGTGTTATGCAAGTGGCCCCCTAAATTGATAAATTCCCACAGTGCCTGTTGACCCAGCTGCCAAGTGCTCATGCAGCAGGTGTTGTTTTCATGACCACCCTGACAGTAATACAAACTGTTTAGCAGTTGCATTGACCTCTTAGCTATTAACATTGATACAGGCTTCACTAGGGACTAGTTTTCAAACATGACAGAATTTCTTAAGACTAGAGGTCATGAACAAGTATACCATATAAGAATAAATTTGATATGCTGCTGAGTTTAAATCTTAAAAGCTGTGAGTTTTTTCCACATTATTCCCATGTAGTAAATCTGGAGACAAGTAACGAGCGTTTGGCATCTCTCCCAGGACTAAAGGTATACTTTTTAATTTTAGAAACTGTACCTGAAGAGATGCTATATTTATTCTATGACAAGTAGTAAATTACAGTGAAGTAAAATTATTTTTTTCTTGACATTTTCCCTTATAAAGAAAAAAAAAAAAAAAAAAAAAAAACTAGCGCACAAACTTTGGTGACATACTTAGGTATCTTTCTGATACCTAGTATCTTGTGTGCAGTTAATTGAAGTATAATGTTCTTCCACTTATTTTGTACCACAATCAGGATTTCAGTGGCCACGTCTCTTGTTCAAATTCGAACATCCAGGAATTTTGTCTCTTTTTCTGTTGTTTTTTTTTTCTTTGTTTTTTTTTTTTGCTTTTTTGCTTTAGCAGGATAGTAGAGATTTTCAATATAGTGTCAAAAGCCTGATGGAGGAATTACGCTGTGTTCAGTACCATTGTATAACTGCTGAGTTTGACCCTCCATTTGCATTGATTCCGTATGTCTGAGTTACAGGCTGGTGCATGCAGCAAGCACATCACTGCACACTTAGTGGAGGTGGGAAAAGCTGGACGAAAGAAAGCATGGAGTTCTAAGTAATTATATGATGAACCCTAATCTAATAAAGCATGTCAGACTTTTGTATGTCTTGAAACTAACAGTAGAGTCTACTTTCCTACACCAGCTGCAGTAACGTAGTCAGAATTATTTTACGTATTGCACAGTCAGGAATTCTCAGTTCACTAACCATGGCAGAGAAGGGACCCAGCAAGGGCCCCAGCCCCCAGTACAACTTCTCCTCCATGTTCCATACATTTAGAGTTGTTACACAGTTTCATGAAAGCATGTTTTAACAAGCAAGATATACTGTACTGTACTGTATATATGAACAGCTCTTTAAGATAACTAGAATTGTACAGACCATATAAATAGTCATTATCAGCTACATTTTTGGCTGACTTTCTGCGGACCAAATACTGCTTACTGCAAGAGTAATCAAGCTGTACCCTTTAGAGTTTTATAGATTGAGGGAGACAAGTAAAATATTCTCTCCAGCCCATGGTGTGGCTACATCTATTCCCCTCCATTTTCCACGTCAAGAGACAGAGTGAAGCACTAGTTGTATAAACAAAATCATACGCTGTCTAAGTGCTGGAAAGATCAAGTCCCAGCAGTCAGTTTCGAGATTTATCTTTGTGAGATTCAGTTCAAAACACTTACACTGAGCCTGAAAATTTCCACCCCTTAAAGCCTTAAGAATGCAAAGTGTAAGTATTGTGGGGCAGAGACTCTCTCATGATATGTGTTTGTACCAGAATGGCATTCAAATCCTGAGAAAGAAGTGTGGCTTTTCCCATAGTACAAATAAGGAAAAACAGTAATTCTTCTCACACACAAAAAGGATTCTGCTGCAGCTGCATTTGTATTACTCTTCTCCTAAGGCACTCTGCCAACCAGAATTTTTTCCATCTTTGTTTCTACTCCACCCTACCTTTAATAAATATTATCCAAGGCTGATGAGTGCAAGTTATTGATTGATGGTAGAATAAAAGGCAAGGTTATATTCACAAGCACCACGAGCATTAGAAAGCTTTAAATCATAAAAGTGGCCAGCCATGCTGTTCTGGATACAAAAAAAAAAAAAAAAAAAAAAGTATGATTTCTGCCTCCCTCATGAAATATGAATAGAAAGAACCCAAATATTCCATCACTATCATAAATAGTTCGCATCTATTAAGAAAATAAATCATTGTCTTCACAAATAAAATACCTCTGTGACCTGTGACTTGTGAGGTCATTCTTTGCTGAAGATATACCACTGGAGCTCTTTTCTAAGAGATGCTCCAGAAACCTGAGGTTATTCTTCCTACTGAACACAGTACTGTACTTGTGTCTCAGCAAGAAAAAGAGAAGACTCCATGTAAAATAACCTGAAAGAGATGGGCTTTGAGACAGATGAATTTAAAAATGTTGCCTTCTATGTAGATGGCTGTAAAGAAACCAACAAAAATTTACACCTTTCTTTTCCTGGCATAGCAATTAGAAGACAGATCTTTTTACTTTAAGTCTGAATAAGTCTCAACTGAATATCTTATCATTTTGTAGAGCTCTTTTCAAAATAGTGTCGCCTGTGAATCTCACATAAAATTTTTAAGTGTAGGAACTTACCTAACCAGATCATATGTAATGCACTCATTACTATAAAAGTGAAATTCATTACAGGTCAAAAAAAAAAAAAAAAAAAAAAAGCATTATATTTAAAAGACAGCTGTGGAAATACATGAACACAAAAAAAAGGGTTTCAAATGTGCTGCACGAAAGGTGTCAAAGCATACTTCAAAGACCTTAAATAACACAGGAGCTTGAATTTGATTCTCAAAAGTGCTTTTGAAATCAGGACTTGGTGCTACACCGAAAGATGCAGCTACACATTCTTTCTGTCCTTAATGTCATTGGGCAACCAGTTCTGAATGGATGTTTAAATAATCATCTTAGTAATTAAGCCTGAGCAGAGAAAGTGCTAGGGTGAAACAAACCAGTGATCCTGTACTCTATTATTCTGTTTCAAAGAAGAATGCAAGAAACCCTGTAATGTACCATTAAAAAGCCGCATGCCAAAATAGGGGGAAAATATAAGTCCAGTCAGCTAATAAGGGAATTCTGTGACATTAGGTAGACGTGCTTATTTTTCTTACAAATTTTTACCCTATCTAATAAGACTTTGAATGGTCCCATTGTGCTTAGAAATATCTTTTTTAAATGCTGCTAGAACATGGGCTTCATTGATACCTTAGAAGCCATGGGTTCAACTAGTTAATTTTATTTTCTTGAGCTTAATTTTTTTTCTTCAATAGCTCTGACATTGAGATGGGAGGTAAACAAGAATCCCCAATTTTCTTCCTCTTTTTTTTTTCCGCCATTGTTTTCCACATACTAATTTCCACATTGTTTTCCAACATACCCCTTCTTTTTCGTTCTCCAAAAACTATCAAGATCTGTTACTTTGCTCACATGGGTATCAACCTAGAATTTTAATATTTGATAGGGTAACCAGTACACAAGTTGCTATTCCAGCTACTTGCATATAGCTGGAGGTTTAATACTTACGTTAGTACTCTTCTATTCTGTTCTTACTATCTTGTACAATTTTGCTTTGTTTTCTTTGAATTCTAGCTGGACACTTAGCCAAGGTTTCACTGAGCTCTCCATAAAACTGGTAGAATCTTTTTCCTACAAATTTCAAGTTTAGGAATGCATGGCAGTAGTTCAAACTATTTCTTTGACAATGAGTCATTTTGTATTTGTCAGTAATTAACTTAATTTGCCATTACAATTCCACTCAGTTATTTGTTTAGAACTCTTGGGAGATGCTGACATTCTTTTCTCAATTTATTGCTGTGCAATCAAACCCACGCCACAGACGAATCATGATACCTGTCCCTGGAACCTGTAGCCTTGTGGTGATCCTATCAGTCTCTAGCTGCTGAATGCAAATTGCAAATAAAATAAGTGGTCAGCATGATGACAAGCAGCTCAATTCAAAAATCATGTAAAAAAGACTTTGAAATTCTATCAACAGTTAAGACAGACTTAAGTTAAAATACTACAGCTACTTCATTGTTAAGGAATATAATGCTGTGCTTTGTAAATAAAAAAGGTACTGGACGTCTGAAATATCTTGTAGGACAAAAAATATTTTGATGGTCACTTGGCCCAACACCTTGCCCAAGCAGGGACACCTACAGCAGGTTGTCCACGTGGGTTTTGAACAGCTCCAAGGTGAGAGGACCCACAACCTCTCTGGGCAACCTGTGCCAGTGCTCAGTTACCCTTAGTAAAAGTGTTCCCTGAAAGCAAGAGAGCTTTTCAGGTTTATTACAAAAATTTACTGTGGGCCTACCTGCCTGAAGTCAACACCTTGAGTACCGTAAGAAATCTGCTGAGAGGCAATTCAGTTCCCAACCTCTACAGATATATGCTGCCCATGATTAGATCTTCGGGATGCTCTTTTTACCACGTTCAAGCTTCAGGAGGTCTCAAGGACCATTATTTAATCTTGTAAAAGACCTCTGAAAGCAGTTATATGAAAGAATAGCAAGTAATACTGTATTTTTCTGCAATGTAACATACCATCTTTATTTTACTGGTGTTCTGGAGGAAAAAAAAAAAAAAAAGTCCTCTAAGAACACTGATTTACACTGCTGATAATAGCACAAACAAGAATCAGGCCTTCAATAAAAAGATAAGGTTTGAATTCTACGTTCATTGCCAATATCTTTTTAAATACAAGGAAATTAATGTGCTTCATGATAAAGTATGCACATTTCCAACTGAGAGCATTAAATGAGATTTGGATTTTTCTTTTGTATCATTATACTTTCTGTGGAAAGCTGTACATGTTCCTATAGAAGCCACTTAAAACAACTATAATAATACTGAGTGAAAATTACAATTTTCAATTTCATGTGCAAAAGCAGTTTTTCTCCTTGACCCTGACTTCTAACTATACGCTTGGTTCGTATATTTTTATACAGGCCTTTAGTCCCTGAAGAATGCAAAAGAACAGCTCAGTCTGCACAGACACTGACATCTGAATGCTCAAGGCACTGTCGGAATGGACACTGCACTCCCACAGGAAAATGCTGCTGTAATCAAGGCTGGGAAGGAGAGTTCTGCAGAGCTGGTTTGTATATAGATTCATAGCAACAAGTGAATAAAGCAATGACATGGCATAATTTTCTTTTAATAATTTGCTAGGAGAAATTTTCATTGACACTTAGTTCTCAGACAACATAAAAGAGATACTGATCTCATGAAGTGTAGGAGCAGAATAAGTCTTTAGGTGAGTGCAACAGTTAAAATCAAAACATCTCATGCAGTGGGAACCAGTTCAGAATGCAGGTAAGAACAGACGTATGACAGATAGCAGCATTCTTATTTTTACACCAATTTACACTGTGGTGCTTTCATTAACTCCCATCTTGTTACTGTAGCTTATCTTTGAAGAGTCACTTGAAAAAGTGACAATGATCAAACCTGATGGATGGCGAACATGGCGTATGCCACCAAAGGGGAGAGGGGAATGAACAAGTGACCTTGAGTGCCACAGCTGTGCTATCAGTGTCTCACAGAGACTGTGCTTACTGTGGCTGAGCCGCATAACTCTGGCCTAACAGATCTTCCAGTGCAAGCCTGCGAATCAGAAGCTGCTATTAGTATATCAGCATAGTCTTCTGACTCATATTTGCTCAGAGAGTTTGTCCAGATGTCAATGTGCAGAGGTAAGACAAAAGAAGAAAAGAATCACAGAGAAAGACAAAGCAAGGATCAGGCAATGGACCCCAGGATACCTCAGGCTGGAAAGGCACTCAGGAGGGCCCTGCTGAGGTTGACATGTAGCCCTTACAGACTGGTGTGTAAATTCCAGGAGCCCTGCAGTTCTTACTGATGAGCAGGAGTGACGTAGTTTGGACTGAAATGCAATGGATGAAATCGCTCACGATATATCCTACTGACAAGATGCATAAGCCGAGCATCACACAGCTATACAAGAAAAGTAGGCTGGAGAAATGGATGAGGTAATCCAGCCAGATAGCCCCACTTTGGTTGTCCCCACTTGTCAGTCAGACATTGCCTAGATTTGGAGAATGAGGTCCATTCTACAGCCCTTGTCCAAGTGGAATTCAAAGTAAAAAATGTCTCCAGTGTGACCATAAATGTGTCTTGAATAATCTGTTTTGTTTAAAAACTTATTGTTCTTTGATAGATAGTTTGTTAGATACAAGTTTGTACAAGAAAGCTGCAGAAGAACATGTAGACTAAGGAGTTTTCTTCATTGTATTCCACACAGCACTTAGCAGAGGTGTTCTAGCTTCAATCTCAAGCTATAAACATAATATAAATAAGAAAAAATAGCTACAAGGCATCAGTTTCCATGTAAGGTAATTAAGAAATTCATAAATAATACCAATAAACTTGACTTGTATAGTGTATTTTAAATCTTTGTAAATAGATATTAGAGCTTTCCTATATCACAGTGCAGTAACTGTGCCATAGAAGAGACCACTTTCAAAACTGGAAGTTATGAAAACTATTTTTGCTAACACTGGCTACAACTTCATATAGCATTTAAATCTGAAAAACTTGGGCAAGATGATTGACCTAGAACTCTACTGGTAAATTTTCAAATATTGACTAAAGAGATAGGGTAAATCTTTCAAGCTTAACTGATAAAAGCTGTCTAAAACACATTCTGGTTCTTTTTTTTTTTTTTTTTTTTTTTAAGGTAATTCAATTTTATTCCAAGATTAAGTTATTCAGGAGCCAAACGAGGGCCATTTTGTGCCTCAATTGTACTCTGCTCTGCTAGGGAAATAGTGTAGTGCAAAACTCTGCAAGTATAGAGTAAGAAGTTTATCTGTGATATAGTACTTGCCAGTTTGGATGTGGTCAGGTACTGATATGTCTCCACAACTTCAGGATTTTTTGGCTTGCCATCATAAGAAATGGGATGACGTAGACCACCACTATCTAAACTTCTAGCAATTTTGTATGTCTTCTTTTAAGTGATATGATATTTGAAGCCTAAAATCTTTTGAGATGAGTCACCAATGCACTCCAAAATCCCACCTGAATACAGGAATTGGACATTTTCAAAAATTTGCTATTTGATTTTCAGAATCTGTCCTGGGAGATACTCTCACAGACATAAAATAATACTTCCTCTCCCTAGTATTCTACAACTTTAAGCATACACTTTTGAAACATCCAATATTTCATCCTTTCTATTTTGTTTTTAATTTATGTGCTTTATCATTATAAGTTCAGAAAAGTAGTTCTTAATGAATACATACCGTATCTTTTTGCTTTGTGATATTTGAAAGAAATTAGAAAACCTCTTTTTTTTTTTACCCACAGCGAAGTGTGACCCAGCGTGTCGACACGGAGGTGTCTGTGTAAGGCCGAATAAATGCTTATGTAAAAAAGGCTATCTCGGCCCCCAGTGTGAACAAGTGGATAGAAACATCCGAAGAGTGACAAGGGCAGGTATTCTTGATCAGATCCTAGACATGACATCCTATTTGCTGGACCTAACCAGCTATATTGTATAGTTTCTGGGACTATTTGGAAACTACACTTTCAACGGGCATTTGTTTTGAATCCTGTCATTTTTAAAAGACGGTTGGTTATCCTGCAACAAATACCAGTGATTTGATTTACTTTATTAATTTAAGTACAGAATCCAGAAATGTGCCAATAAATTTGTTGTATGTGTGTAAATATTGCTGTACATCCCCACAGACGTACAGATACCCAATACGTGCACACATACACGGGCAGGCACTATCACAAATATGGTTTTACAGGTAGTGGAATTTTTTATATATATATTTCTTCATGAGAAATAGTTTACAAAGCAATTCCACTGCAAACCACAATTTCATCAAAGGACTTTCCTG
Organism: Nettapus auritus; assembly: GCA_011076525.1. Taxonomy (NCBI): domain Eukaryota; kingdom Metazoa; phylum Chordata; class Aves; order Anseriformes; family Anatidae; genus Nettapus; species Nettapus auritus. The sequence continues at coordinate 55,730,675 of CM021768.1, read as the reverse complement.
ATGTCATTTTGGATTCACTGACATCCCAGAAACCTTGTGTCTGCAACTGCCTGATTATAGCAATAAGAGAGCAGTTTTGAACCATCACTGTATAAACTGCTGGACTTAATGAAATCCAGTTGTAACAGTTTTTAAGGCGAAATTATCTACGTTATGAGAGAATATTTCAGATCTCCTTAATGCATTCCTATCTAGGCAATTCATTGTAAGACTGTAACCTTCACCTTCATCAATGTAACTCTATTACAGAATGTTACGCATTTCTTTATCTAGCATAGATGCAAAAATCTGGTTATCGCAGCTTAATATCAAGATTGTTTCGAGTGTTTAATAATTAAATTATACTCGCATATTTCAAAACCAGTCATCCTAGAAGGTCTGCTTTTTATCATATATTTTATTTAACAATGGGCACTGGGTTCATGTTACATATTTATATTATTTTATTTTATTTTATTTTTATAATATAGACATCACCTAGATGAGACAGCTTTGCCATGTCCTGTATAATACTAAAGTTACATTTTTCACCAACTTAATTGGAAAGACGGGGAAAGAGAGACACTCTTTGTTGTATTGTGGATCTAATCTAGAAATGTATCCTTGTGTCAACTTGTATTCATTTACGGCGGATGAAAAAACAACCACCAACCAATCCTAATAAAATTCCAGCATATGTTAGAAGTGTTCATAAAGTGATTTTCACTATAACAGGACGGGCCAGATTATACATGATTAGACTGCTACAGATTTCACACTGAATGGAACTTCACTGGACAAAAGCTCACATTAGCACATGTTGGCTGTGTAAGATGTCACTTGTACAAAACGTATAACAATTATTGCCAAATACGGTTTTAAATGTAAATGTTCCTTGAAGAGCTTACATAAAATTGAATTTTTGTAAATGTATCAATAAATATGGTGTACATGCTCTAGTCAGGTTTTCTAAAGTATTAATATTCTAATTAGATGTATCTTCAGAATCGGTGCCCTGTTATCTCCAGCTGTGGGATGTTATTGGCAGTTTCTTTGTTCACTGTTTACTGGCTATAAGATTTCCTTTGCACTACCTGGCTTTTATAAAATCTTGCCTGTAAAAAGAGAGTAGAGTAGCCACAGCATGCATACGCTAATGGTTCTTATACGCAGCTACTCATGCGTCAACAGTTTACAACACTTTAGGCAGTAACTTCCAGCATACTCTAGCCATATTGCTCTCCAGTAGCAAAATTCTCTTTCCAGGGTAGTGACATGTAATGAATTTTCCTTTATGGAAAGTTGTCAGTTTCATTTAATAAATATTAAATCTTTAAGTACAGCAGAACTGTTACTTGTATTTATCTCTATTCAGTATTCCAGCTGAGAGGAACAGAAAATTACACTTGCCTTCCATATATGTTTGCTTGGGTTTCAAGTGACCTCATGCCAAATGGAAATTGGTTGAGAGATCTTGGTTAAGTGCTTAGTGAACAATGGTCTGCATTAAAAAGTGCATGCATAATTTTGCACAATGTAGATTCAACTGACAGTCCATTGAAAGACGTCTCAGGATTAAATGAGCATGAAGACCAAATTGCCCTCTCACCCCAGAAAAGGGTGGTCCCTTATAGTCACACCAACACTTCATTGGCTAAGCAGTGTGACCAATCTTAAAATGAACCCTGCAGTAGCATCTGTAGGTTAATAGCAGCTCTTTGTCTCCACTGCTTTCTGCCTTTAGTCTTTTTCCTGAATTCCATCACAAAAAGTTTTACAATTAAAAAATGTCCTGACAACCATTTTTGTAAATTGACCTTACCATCTAATCTTCCCTTATTCAACGTGGGTGACAAAAATGTGAACTTCTCATGAATGAGCCAGCTGTCTAAATCTGTCAGATAGTGCAGTTTTATTGCACTCTTCATAATCAGCAGAGTAAGAAAGTCACTCAAGTATTTTTGCAACATTTAAATATCTGACAGAGATAACATTTCTAACACTTTCTTTAATGAATATATTAAAAAAATAAACCCCACTTTAGTTCATAATACTCTCAATAACTGGCTGGGGAGATGTGATAATTCTTTTCTCACTGCTTCATTCCTAGAGACTTAAAAAAAAAAAAAAAAAAAAAAAGTGGGCTGTACCTAAATTGAAGATCCCCAGTAATGTATATTCTATAGTCATGTACATAGCCAGTATATGCCACAGTTGTGAAAAGAAGGGATAACAATGACCATACAGTTTTCATCTTAATAATAAAGACAGTTTAGTTTACTAGTGGAATCAGAAAATGAAACTTCATTAAAGGTTAAGAATTAAATCCAGGGCTCATTCGAAGCAATAGCATAAAAAAAAAAAAACCTCTCATCAACTGCACTGCAGCCAGAAAATCACTTTTAAAACTGAAGTTTATTTCAGTTTATTTCTTTAAAAAAAATGTCTGTCAATCAAAAATTCAAAACTAAGAAGTAATCTAAATTAAGAATAGAGAGAAAGGGGAAATAGCTTATGGAAAGTGTTCTGCTTCATTTTTAAATCATCTTTTGTATCATGTGAAAGCAGGCATCTGCTTTAAGCCCACATGGATACATAGGAAGTCCCAGTGGAAAAGAAGTATTTTCAAAAAAAAGACACAAAAATCCCAACTGCTTATTTATCAAAAGAAATTATACTATTAAAAAGAGTGAGTAAACCCTAGGCCTAACCACCCAAGATGCTAATATAAAAAGGGCAACTGCAGTAATTGCCCTGAGAATTGGTATACAAAAAAAAAAAAAAAAAAAAAAATGTTTTGTAGAAAGCCCATTGCCAGTTAGGTCATTCTGCAGCCATTCTCACACAGTCTCTGCAAGTGTCCCAGAATAAAACTGAGCTTATAAATGAAACTAGATAAATGAGGCAATTAGATAAGGGCCTCCAGAAAGGATTTTATGTATGTGTTCAAGTTGTCTCTGTCTCTGTCTCTCTCTCTCCTAATCTTTTATTCCATTCACTTATTCCTTTATTGTGAGATACTGCCCTCTCTGTGTCCCAATACATGGTACATTTTGAGCATTCTTTCAGGCTTTCTACTGTTAAAAAAAGAATAAATATACCTGTTGCAAAAAAGTAACTCTATTCCTGATGTATGTTAGTTTTCAACTCTCGTTTTATTATTTCAGGATGGAAAGCCTTCATCCTTCTCATTTTAAGATGCTACCGATCAGAAAAAAAAGGCATATTATTTGAATATAAAGAGAAATGTTCTTACTCCATATATAAGTATTGAGACAAAAAGATGCTAAATCAGCTCCAAATTGGTTTACTCCATTTCAGAAAAACAAACAAACAAACAAACAAACATTAAGCATACTTTTCTAATGTTTCCATTAAGAAATATTATCCCAAACACTTCCCCTCAAGGAAATATATTTCTTCCATTAACAGTCAGGGACACAGATGCAGACTCTTTGTACCTTTAAATCTTCACAAGTTATTCTATTTCATGCATCCAAAGCATAAGCTAAGTATTAATTAGAATATAAATTCTGTATTGGCAACCATGACAGCTCTTTGTTTATCTCCTTTTGTTCACTTCTCTACATTTCAGTTTTGTAGCTCCTTCCTTCCTAGAACTATAGCAAAGATCAATAATTGGTTGCTGCAGGTGTTGCTTTTTCTTTCTTTTTTTTTCCAAACTGTATAATAGATATTTGCATCAAAGGGACTTCCCAATAGACTGAGGGTGTTGTCTTCTGATTGCCTCATAGAATCTTGTCATTTTATAGTGACTTCTAATGCCGTAGTTTGGCTGGAGATTGGCCATTAACTGTGTATAACGATTCAGGAGCAACAGCCTCCAGCTGCTCAGCATCAGCTATACGGAAGATGGAAGAAGGGAGAAAGCATTTGTTCACTATACAGTCACTACACTAGTCAGAAAGTTACCAATTTCAATACAGTAACCAGATGCCTCAAGTAAAAAGCAGAACAACATTCCCAAGATGATGAAATGTTGCTTTTCATTATACTCTTTCTCTAATTTGGGATCAGAAATGAGGACTTTTTCCTGTACAAATATGCAAAAGTGAGATTCTAAAAACACTTCAGCTCAAGTAATCTTTCACAGGTGTGGAGTCCCATTAAAATGAAAATACTCATATGTGTGATTCTACGTGCATCTATGAAATGGACGTTTAGAAGATTGGGCCCACATGGAAAAAATAGTTCTGAGGACATCCTGCTCTGCTTAGTTTTCTTTAACTGCATAAATCCTTTAAAAGATACTGAACTATTTTGATCTACTATCCTTTTTTTATCTGTGTATCAGTTCAGTTAGGAATAATACCATATTGATCTTCTGGCCAGGGTGATTATTGTCTTAGAAGAAAGGGATGGGAATCATGAAGTAAATCAAAACTAACTTTTCCCTTTTCATTATACTAAAAAATGACCAACATTTCACATTTGTCAAATTAAAAAATATATGTATTATCACTAAGAACTTTGCCAAAAAGGCAGTCAACATCTTAAATTTATTCTGACCCAAATTTGCAGTAAAGACCTACCAAATAAAATGAATTTGGGCTACAAAAACCTGATAAATATTTCCATTAATTTCAAATAAAAATGCTGTAGAAACACTAAAAAAAGGTTTGCTAAAATTTTCCTTGCTTTCAAAAGGGTAGCAATTCAGTGAAATACTACTAGCTTACTTTTCAGGATATAGGTGTGAAATAGCAGAAGCTACCTGAAAGCTCAGTGCAGGATTACCTCAGACTTTCTTTGAGGGCCCAACTTGATGTCCATTGATGTCAACTGAAAATCTTCAGTTGACTTCGTTAGTTATAGGATCATGTCCTTCAAAGACAGACACTGCGCTGGCAGAAGAACTTCGCTATAGACATCACTGCACCCTTTGCCTCTCTGTCAGCATCTACAGTCATTGGACTCACTCAGGTTTTCCAGAGTAAGACTGAAGTTTCAGGCCTGTCTTTAAGTAGTGAGCATACCCGATCCTGTTGAGTTTCATTACAAGTACTGCCAACTGCTGCACAAAGCATTCTGTTAAATCTGGCAGACATTTTGTTACTTCTTCAAAAGTGCTGAGCAATTAGCTCACATCTCTTCTCTTTCACACGTATGTGCTTTTTTCAAATATTTAAGTGTATGCCACTAAGCAGGGAAGTAATTTAAATAAGTCAGTGGTCTCCTTTTATGAAATAGACATAAGACAGGACCCCAGAGTGCCCCCACAGAGGGGATGGCATCCCAGTGCTCACAGAAATCAATGGTTGAGTTCCTGCAACTGTTTTGAGTCCAGTATTACAAAGGCTCCATTCAACATAAGGCATATTTTCAAACCTTTCTTCACATGTTAAATAGTAATGGTGTAATATTTCAATCAAGACTATACCTTAATCCAACAAAAAAATTTGTTTCCATCCTTACTAATAAAAATGGCAATACTGAAAGCAATGACACTACTCAAAGTACTAAAATAACAGATGTAAGCAAGTGCAGGATTAGACTTGAGCAGGTATTCTACGGGCAAAGGATCTATCTGCTTGCCTTTCTACTCACTGACTTCAATTACTGCTGTGCACTAGGGATTTACCATGATGTAAAATACACAACAGAAAACAATATGGCAATTCTGTATAGATTTACACGGTGTAGATTGACTAATCAGATGGTATTAGTAATGCCTTATCTTCTATATGGGAAACATTACTATTTTATAGCTCTGTATAAATAGTTCAAAGGACGTCAACCTTTTTCTTCAGTTCACTCGTGAGTTATTAATAATTATTAATTTGGTCTACATATTGGGAAAGGATTATCGTGTTAATCCCTAACCCAAGTAAAACTTCCATAGGTTTCCACGGGAGCTTTTTCTTTACTTTGTGCTGTACAGTTTGATTTGAAAGCCAAGTGACACACCTGCTTACCAGAACTCCACACATCAAAACCATGTAATTCTAGTGATCATTTCATGCCATAGGAAGTCACAAAAAATAATATTTTATATAATATCAATTTAATGTGTGTTTTTGCCTATTGCATATTGTACACACACTGGCTCCCACAACCAAAAATATCAGAAATTATTGCTAAGAATGTGCTCAAACAGCAAGCTGCATTGTTGGAGAAGAGTTTTATTTCTATGATAAAAAAAAAAAAACCAACTTTTTATCTGTTGTAAGTGATCAGTAGGGTGCAACATATCATATAGTCAAGTTCGGTTTACAATCTATGTGATGTTCCCATTTATTTTCATTTTGCAATTAAAAGTGAAAAAATCTTTCAATAAAAATTGTTTAAATTCCTGGAAATTTCAGAAAGAAGGTGCCAGCTAAAGCATGTGAATACATGCAGTGGCTGCATTCACAATCTTTTTGAGTGTGAAGAAAGCAGAGAGGTGGCTGTTTGGTTTTTGTGTGCTTGTGTGTAGGATGCAATTTGTTGTACAAGAAAAAGGTGGTTTGCATGATGAGGCAGTGACAACCAAATCCCATTTGCTGAATGCTCCTAAGAGGAGTCACTAAAAGAAAAACACTCTAGGTGGAGTCAACTTTGGTGTGCAGAATGCTCTAAATTCCTATCAGGATATACTGAGACCAGAAACCATCTGCTATGAAGTCACCAGATGTATCTTGTAGTGATCATCGTTAATACCAGAAGCAGTAATTCTATCCTGTGAATTATCCAGAAATGCTATTAGCTGTTCCCCACAAAATATACTACCGAATGAAAACTTCAATTCCCTTTTGAGAACAATTAGATTTTAATGGGAGCCAAGCAGGAAAGGAAAAGGAAATATCAAAAATCTGTCATTTGAGAACATAACTGTTTTGATATTCCTCTGTTCAAGTAGTTTTATTTTATGGTAGCCATCAGGTACTGTATGTACATTTGAAATGTGGGAAACTAGTTTAGAAAATACCATTCAAGCTATGTTTAAGTATCTTCTATAGACTGTACTGTACTACTAAGCATATACAGGCACCAATCTAGCAGAGCACTGGAACACACAAGTAATTTTAAGCATATGAATCTGACTAAAGTCATGTGCTTAACATTATTAATATAATTAAGTGCTTTCTTGGTTTGAGACCTTACAAGCCTTTGCAAGTCTACCTATGTAGATTACGTATGCTATATGTGTATTCTTTTTAGGGAGACAGCATGGCTGAAGTTCAAAACACGAGAATTCAGTTACTGCGTGTCACAAATTCTATATAACCTTAAATAATTGCATTATTGTGCCTCCACTTTCCATCGAAAAATTAGTGAAACCAATCCTTTAAAGCGCTTTGAGCTCCTCAGATGAAAAGTGCTATAAAAAGTACAAATTATTATTATATTATTGAACACCATGTATGTATACACACTATTATGTAATATATAATATATGTATAATGCATATAAATTCTAACAAATGTATTTGTGTAATATCTGAGAAATGGAACAGTTGTATCTGGAAGTGATAAATGCATAGAGTTGGATTTATTGTTAATCTGTGGATTTAATGATTTTTTAGACAAAAGGATGTTTAAGTGTATAATTGCTTTTCTTAATTTAATATATTTATGTAAATGCATGCCTGAAGTTCTGGATAGATAGTTATTCTGTGTCCCTTAAGCTAATAAAATATATTAAACTTTATCTTACAATATAAGATACATGTGCTGCTTTATTTTTTTTTCTTTTTAATATTTTTATTATGACTAAACACATAATTTAAATTCATGACAATTTTAATTCTAAATTGGCCCTTTGATCTTTGCAGTAAAAGCTAAATGCAGCATTTTATATATTCTTTGAAATGTACCCTAGTTTTATTTATATAAATTCTAAGATGCTTTTATAAAATGTGACTGAACACTGCTATTGTTCTTGGAATGGGAAGTTTGGAATGGGGTTTCTTGTTTGCTTCTGGATGAGCGAGAGCAAAAATTAAGACCTCCATATTGAAAAGATGTTTCATTGCAAGCAGTATGTGAATGGACAGACAGCTTGAACAAGGGAATTTCCAGTACAGGCTTTCGGAGTATATATATGTTGAAGAACTAGTTCGGTACATACGAGAGAATCACTGGGGGTTACTTCTTTGTTTTCTTTATTTAATATCTTCAGAGAAGATTCTCTCTTCAGAAAAGCAAGTCATCAGATAAATATATGTTAAATTCAGATGTACTATTTCAGTGATTTAAATAAGGGTCATAAAAAATGAAAGTAATACTGGATTCTTTCGATTTCTTTCCATCTCAAGTAACAGGTTCTGTTCCATTGAATTAACATCTAAGCGTATCAGTGGGAGCAGGATCACTCTTTCTCTCTCTATATATACATTATTATTATTATTATTTTTTTTATGAAGGAACATTTAATCATGACATGTAATTGCAAACTGCACTTGTAACTTATACCTGTGAGAATAAAAAACAGTTTAGACAGGGAGCACTAAAGAACCAAGGGTTTCTTTACACACTAAGTTTACATTGGTGGTTTTGAAATGCTGTTGAATATTAGTCTTATACATTTAACTTACATAAAGTGTTCAGCCCATCCTGTGTTCATTTTTTAGATTAAAGAATGAAGCAGTACTGAAACTAAGATACGGGTGCTATCTCTACGCTTCAGATCTAAGGCAAAATAGTCTTGAAATGTTCATGAATTTTATTTTCCATTTTTCAGCTAGTTATACCACTAGTGATACAGAATGGTGGCCAGCCAGAGAACTAAGATCCAAAGAAAATTTGAACTTCACCCAAATTTGAGGATATTTGGAAACTGTATTTTACTTCTCAATGAATAAATATATCAGTTGCAGCAATATTCTTTTAAACACGTCTTCGTAAAGAGATGAATTTTCTTAATCTGAAGAAGGGCTCAGAACAAGAAAACAGCCAAAAGATGGCAAATAAAAAAAATGAAGAAATCAGCAAGGATTGTTTTAACTTTTTAGTGGGATCTACATATTCATGTAGAAAGTAAAAGAATCCTGTGAGGTATGCTACATAATTGTAAAAAACACAGTGCAGCATGTAGTTCTGGTGACATCATGAGTCATTTGAGTTTGTTCTTATAATTTATTAAGACATTATGAAAACCCACTGACATATTTATAAGCCTTGGAATTAACAGCTACCTTTCATTTCTTTTACAACACATAACACATGAATGTTACATAAAGAATTATATATACTCAACCATGCACAGCAAGATTGTAATTCTATCTAGAGCTTCTGATGACATCCTAAATATAAAGGGCTAAATTCTGTTCTGCTGTTAAATGAATTAGATGAAGCATTGGCCCCCTCAGTGTGGCTTGTGTGGTTTGTCAGTGTCATCACAACTTTCAAATGGAATTCAGTCCTTAAATGCACAATTCTGGAGCGTTTCATTTTAGTAATGCTGTCACTAATAATATCTTTGCTTCAGTATTTAACCACTATCCCCAAAATATATACTTCAAATTAGCTTGTCATTTTATTACATTCTTGTTATTTCCACATATAGCTCCATTCTTTAATTCTTTCGTTCTTATTTGTTTTCTTGTAGAGACATTTTGCTCCATTCTATTGCAATAAATTTGCCAAATATTTACAAGTTTTTAAGAAGATTGATTATGGCATAAGTGGTTGTTTTTTTTTGTTTTGTTTTAACAAAAATACTAAGTAAGAGATCAACTCCTGTTTTAACTCAAAATTAAAAATGCACCACAAGCAAGCAGGGTAAAATCTTTAAAATGCCAATGAATCATTTTGGTCTGTGTGGTTGCATTTATTTATTTTGGGGGAAGGGTTGGTTTGAGTCATATTTGATGACATGTCTACATATGACATACATCTCTGGCAGAACTGGGCAAAGTGGGGACATAGCTTTGGTTTTGAAAAACCTCACTGAACAGTGGCTTTCTTGTTTGGTTGGTTTGGGGTGGTTTCTGTTTTTTTTATTTTATTTTATTTTTTATTTTTTTCCTGAGATTTTGTCTTTCAAAGCTAGGCTAGCTTTTGTCTGATTTCCAAAATTTTGGGCTGAAACAGTTGAATGAAGGGTTCTTGTACTGGTTCAACATTCAGCATTTAAAATTTATCTTTTACGACTTAGGAGATTGCCAAAATCACAGACTTCTTCAACTGTCACTCATCTTACATTAATACAGATTTGCTGATATCAGTACCATCATTGTACATTCCACAATGAAGCCAGTGTCATCATACTAGCAGAATTTGCTCCATTTACACACAAACTTCTAAACGTTTAATCGTTCACTGTGTAGGTTTGATTACTCGGAGATGGATTAACTGAGGAAAGGCATGTAAGAGTTGAATGCTGGTCCTCCATTAGCAGTATGCTCTCCCTTCAATATTAGAAAAATGAAATTTGGTGATATATATGCAAGCAATTTCCACCTCAGGGAAGGGGAACATATGTGTGAATTGAAGGGCTGCATTTGGTTCACGAGATTTATAAAGAAGAGATCTAAACTCAACAAACACTTAGGCAGTAGAATTAGTGCTTTCCTGGTCAGATGAATAGAACAGGTGCAGACCTAGCTCTTGGGTCTTTAAACTGCACCAGCCCAAATAAATTACAGCTATGGAGTGTGTTTAGCAATTTCAAGCAAACATTAGAAATGCAATGCCCATGGTGCAGATAAAGTGCTTATGAAAAAGGTAGACGCAACATCTGTACTGGCATGGAACGTCTGTTCTAAAGTAATAGCTGCAAAATGCCTCCTATAAAGCATAAGACTGTTAGTACAGCTGCAGCTTTTAATAGCTATTGAATTTCTTGATCAGGGAGGCAGATCCAGAGCAAGGGAAATGGACAAGTGAAACTATAAACGGCTATTTTACACCTATGAATGTAATATCAAATAAATGTGGTCGAAGTCATTTTTATTTTTTTAAGAAATTCGTCCCTAGAGAGCCTCATGATAGATCTTGCCTAGGAAGCCATCAGAAGGCACTTATGTCAGCTTGAAAACTGAGGTTTTCAAGATGCATAGCTGTACAGTCTACCTGTTGCTTATTATATCTGTAACAGAAATATGCAGCTACACACACATGCGTAATACCCCATGCATTGTCTGTGCACTTATTCAAAAATGATTGGTTTTACATTAGTGTGAATAAGGAACGTAAAGGTACTTGATCAGTTGTGGTTTTTTTTCAAGATGCTTATGCAGGAGGAGAATTGTCTTGAAGTGTCTGAGTTGCACGGAGACTTGAACAGAAGCACCAGTAAATAACCAGGACACTCATTACCATATTAGCTTATCAAAATTATTTCAGAAAATATATCTGTCTGACACGTTCTGAGTTTTCTTTAAATACATGACTAGAAGGATTGATGTCTAAGAGGTCCCCTGTGAACTACTAGAATCATATTGATTCTGTGTTTATAATTATTGCTTTTTGTTTTTGATAGAAGTTCTGTGGAATTATCAGGGTTTTAGCTCACAGATAAACAGTCAGCAAACTATGCACTGTTGATGTCTGGTCTACTCAAAGTAAGTCCCAGGCATGTAAAAATTCCTTCAGAATCCCAAACAACAAAACAATCTGCCCAATTTCCAGTACTACTAAAATTTTCTGGCACCTGAATTCACTACGTACCTTCTAATCTGGCTAGAATTTTTTCTGGCTGGAATACATCCTCAGAAGTACCTGAACAATGGGGAGGTAGATGGTTATCTCCTCCTAACAGCAAGCCAGGATAAGACATATAACAGCCAAAGCTTGCTTGAGACCTTGGAGAATCCTGAAAAAGTTAGTCATAGTCAGCACCTCAATTAACTTCATGGGTGGTGGTGCCAGTTCTGTGATAAGAACACTACTATAGAAAGAGGTGGATCTAAACTCCTCTGTTTTTTTCCCAAGAAATTGCTTTGACTGCTATCCTTCTGGCTGAATTGAAGCTATGAAGCACCCAGAAATGATAAAGATCAGTGTCAAAAGAAGAGAGAGAGGAACAGAATTAGAATCTTCTCACCTTGAAAGCTTATCAGAAAGTAGAAAGTCCTAATGTTGTGCTCCTAAAATAGTTCTGCTCTACAATTCAGTTATATGCACTCCAGGAAGCAAGAAGTTCTTCCTCGTCCAACCAAGAGTTGGAAGAGGAAGAACTTTTCTCCCTCTGTGATGTTTTGCTGACTCCATGTTGGTCCATTTTCAACAGGCAGCTCTGAGAATACTTTTTTCCTTCATTTATCTCTTACTGTGGCAGAGCATTTCTTTGAAATCTCCAAGACCTTTTGCAAAAGAATTTAGGGACATGGCCCTAAATGTATGTTTACAGGGAATAATCTGTGTTTTTTAATTATTTACTGCTATCCCATGATAACAGCCCCAGTTCTTATCACAGGCACAGATTTACAAAGAAGAGAGGACTAAAAACAAAAAAGAAAAAAAATCACATAGGCTGTTAAGACAGCCCCAACATAAAAAAAATTATCACCTGAGAGCTAGAAATGATTTCTTTTATTTTTCAAAATCCTCCTAACAAAAAAATCTCAGGGTGTAAATTCAGATCTGTTGATGTTCACAGGAGCTCTGCCTGTGATTTTGGTGGTGCCAGTGCACCAACCCACTTTAACAGTCTTCAGGAAGGCAAGTTCAGATGGTAATGGGGTTGTCAGCTTCATTGGTGTGTGGATAACTTACCACTGTGAGTTTCAAACTTCAGCTCCCTCACAAATAAATATCCCTATGATAAGCTCAAATTGAAAGATTTGTCAGATTATGAGATTGAGACATTAAAAAAAAAAAAAAAAAAAAAAAAAAAGATGAAATGAATCCCTTCTTGCATTTTTCCAACAGGTAAAAGAAAATGCTTCAGTGTTTCTATCTTAAGAAAGTGAAGATATGTCGTTGCTGAAGATTTTAGTGACTTCTGAGTTGCAGAGATCTGTGAGATAGCTTTAAGTCAGCTCAAGTATGAGCAGCATTCCAGTAGCGAAATCAGGAAGTCTAGAGAAGCAAATAAACATCTCAGACGAACCTATGAAGCTCCACACAGCTATTTTTACCTGCAGACCACTCTCCTAAGCAGCTTACTGACTTGTCACTCAGAAATTCCCACAATTTGCTGCAGTCACTATTAACTGCAGTGTAGACACAGCTGAAAAATCATCTTTAGTATCATTACTGCTTTAAGTAAAACCTTCCACAGATCAGAAATTATCACTCATTGCAGGGGAAAAACTGATGCTGAAATAATTATTTCTAGTAGCGGTGGCAGGAGAAAAACATTGAGTTGGCTTTATTTTTGTTTAGACAATCTGCTGGTGGACAACTAGCATACAGAGAACACTAAGCCAAAAAGTCTTTGGGGCATTAGTTTCCATGCTTATAGCCCATCACAATGCTAACGTAAATAGTCATTTCATTCAGTTGGTAAGCTTCATCCATTTCTGATGCTTAATTCTGTGCAAAGAAGCAAACTGTTTCACAACAGTAATGAATAATACCAAATCTATGCAATTATGCTGCCATTTTAATGAAGAGACTACAGAATGGTGGCCAGACAAGTATCCTGCTACCAACAGCTATTTTCATCCGACAGCTCTATGTGCCTAGGAACTAGTGAGAACATCACTTCCTCTCTGTGAGAAAAACAGTTTCCTGATGTTTGAGTATGGATACAGTATGTATAATGTGGAATGCACTCCACCAGAAAGAATTTTCGATGGGATAAGCTACACTGCTCCTGTACACTTGAGATAGCTCCTGTACACTTGGTGTTTTGTGACTTTTTTTCCCTATGGACTTCAGATTAATTAGGGCTAGAAATGCATCTTCAAGTACAGAATCATCGTAATAACCATTTTGTATCTATGTGAACCAAACATAATACACACACAAAATCTTCTCAAATTTTGAAGCTACCTGCATTTCAACCTGCTACCTTGCATTTCAACCACATGGACAGGTTAGCTATTACTACTCATCTCCTGCTTTTTAATGAGGTCATAAAAGCATGAGGTTTGGCCTTCTTTCTGTCAATCCATGGTGACCAAATATTCCAAATATTATTTGGGCTACCGTGTAGCTTCGTGCACCCTGTACATAAACTGCTTAACGCAAAACAGAAAAGGGATCTCTGCAGGTCCATTTTCTGCCACTGGCAAGCGAAAAGAAAGATAAGGTTCTGAAGGATCAAAGGATTAACTGAATTGGATCCGACTTGTACACAAGTGGAAATCCCTCTTAAAACTTTGCATGCATAATAATCATATTTATTTGTAATATGGAAAATCCTTCAGCATCAACTTATTTTTGTTCTGTACTTGAACAAAACTCTCCTAAGCCCTTGTCATATGCATGGACTAGTTTAAGTTACATTGTAAACAACGCAGAAATTGAACACCATTTACTGCTGTGTTTGTCCAGCACCTAACATCAAATGATAACTGAAGGTTCTACTCAAAAAGCATACAAAACAGTAACGTGGATCTGTCATGATGGTTAAGCAGGGTATTTGTATTAAAGCATAATGTTGCCTTTGGTCCTCACTTGCATAGAGCATGACTAACATATTAAGTCTGAATTGTACCTGGAGAAGGGAGTCACATCTATCAAAAATTCTTCAAATAAACAGTGACGGAAACATCTGGAAGCTGCTATTCAAACCGAAAGGTTACATAACACTCTGCAGAGGATGCTACTTTGTACAGTATCCCACTCTTAAAACCATGACATCACAGATGTGAAATGAGAAGAATGTGTATCAAAGCTATTTTGCATCCAAAAAAAAAAAAAAAAAATCAAACTTACTTTTTTTCAGTTTGTTTTTATCAAGGAATGACCATAAGAATTTCCAAATAATATGCAGTGGAATATTTTATTAACAGGAATGGAATAAACCCCTAAGAACAGGGATTAGGAACTGATTTTTTAAATCATTTGCATGGGAAGTTGATTTCTGAACCGCCCTGAAAGCCTGGCTTTTATTTCCCAGTCCTCCAAACTGCCCTACTTGCCAACTTTAAAAGTATTAGCAGTTGGAAAGAGCACACAGCATCTGCTAATGGAGTTAAATGCTTCACCTGTACATTATTTTCAGAATCGGTTCTCAATAATAGAAAGATATTTTTCACTTGTGATTTCCTAGTAAGATGTGAGAATCTCTACAGTGTTCAAGTACCAAATGTAATTTTCAAAGTCACACAGCACAAGAAGTGTTTACATTATTTTAGACATATTGCTCACTTACAGTAATTTTTTCTTCCTCTCTCTTGATCAGTATGTATCCAAACACCTAAGCAGCCCAAATATGAATGTGAATAGATAAGCTAAAATCTGAGAATTTCAGGAGTGGTGAAGGATATGCTTTCCCCTCTCCCCCTTCTGAAAGTGTCAAATGCTTAGTTCCATGGAAATGGAACGTATTTTCTCATTACATTAATTAATGGGTCTGCTTGGGTGGTATAATTCAGTATAAATTTCCTTTACTATTCTGTCATACCTAAAAAGGATCTTATATTTGTGATGTCTTTAAATTTTTATGACTTCTACTCTGTTTAGTCTGTGTGTAATCCTTCTTTTGAAACCTAATGTCCTAGAAAATCTGCAGGTTTTTCTCAAAACTGGCACACTCTAGTTTATAGCCATTTCTTCTTAGAACTCCATGCAAGTCCTTAAGGTGTAGTTCACAGCTCAGGGAATTTATGATTACATCGTCAATGTAAACTACAGCACTGTGATATATTAAAACTGACAAGATGCTGTTCATTAATCTCTGAAATATGGCCAGGTGTGATGTAATTAAGAGAGGCTTCCAACTAAGAGATGCCTAACACAGCTCCTAGCTCAGCTTGATGGTGGCTTCCTTTACCTCATCTGGGAGAAGGACTGCCTGGGTGGGGACGGTCAGTGGAAGTGTAATTTCAGAAGAATGTGGTTTGGGGAAAATGAGACAGGGTAATCCCTTTCCATGCCAGTTTCTCAAACAGTTCAGCTTCTGCTTTCCTTTCATTTCCAGGTTAGAACACTAACTCGGTAGTCTTGTAGTGAACCACAGCTTCCCAAGGAAATAGTTTGATGGGTTGGAGGTACATTCTTGCGTAAGAAAAAGAGGAGCATTTTAAGTGCTGGACTCTAAACTAGAGGAGTAAGTAATGGCACTCTCTGAACACAACACTGCAAATGCTGCAGTTTACGCATGCTTTGTATCTTGATCAAAACAAGACTTTAATTTGATTATGATAGTTTTATGGTTCTTTTTATTTTTTTATTTTTTTTATTTTTTTACTTTTTATGAATAGTTGTACTGTTTCAATACAAAAAGGGCAAAAATCAGAAGAGACAAAATATAAGGAGAAGCTCAACATTTCCACATCATTAATTCAAACCTCAAAGCAAATTAATAAATAGTATTGCCTAATTTTATTTCATTAACTGTCTATGTGAAAAATATATTGAATAAGATTTTGACTTTTGAATAAAGGCTTTGAAACTCATCCCTGCCACTGTAACAGAAGGGACTTTGTCAGCTAAACTTGTATTCTCAAGTTGAAAAAGAAACAGACATTTTTTTCCCAATACTGAAATAAAATGTGAAAATCAGTTCTTACAGTCCATGATGTAGCATTTAGTGTCCATGTAACATTGATGTCCAAACCCTAAAACAATTTACAGTCAATAAATAGCTTTGCTTTCTGTAAATCATAACCAAGCAAGCTATTCAAGAGTGTAGAACTGGTTGATTTTCACAGATATGACCTATTTGATCAATTTTATCCAGCTACAAAGGTATCTTTTGTGATACGTAATTTCTACACTACCAACCTCGGGACAGAAGACTGCTCTTCTGGGAAAAACAGGGCTTGAGTAACCTTTATTCTGTCATCCAGAATCTCTTGAAAGAATGTGGAACAAGACTATGCCTTTGCATTTTCTTCTTACCAAGGACAAATCTTAAGGAGAAGGTTCCTCTTCTTAACTTCTCTTTTGGAATAAATGGGAGAGAATGAGAGAGAATACTGCTAGTACCTCCTGAGCTTCTCATCCATGAACAAAGTGGAAAAAGACAGGGAAGAACAGTAAAAAGAATGTGGAACTAGAAGCAGACAGACCGTTGGGAAGACGGTCAAAGAGCAACAAAAGTGAATTTGGAATGAAGAATTATAAAGGCAGATAGAATAACATGCCTGATGGGAAAGTCAAGGATATGAACAAGAAAATTCTTGCTTACATTTCATTGCTGTGAATCGAATTATTTGTGGTTGAATATAATAAACTTTGTTTTTTGTTGTTGTTGTTGTTGTTTTTTTGCCTAGCTCTATCCAGGATTCCTAAAGACTTTTTTGTTGGTATCAGTATTGGAAATAGCATTGGGTAGTACCAGTAGAAGAACAGCAGTCAGGATCACTGGTAGTAATTATGATTATTCCAGATTACTTTCACCTTTGTGTCAAACTATGTACTACTTGAAGCCACTTGTATATTATGGTGTTGTAGTAGCAGTGTTTGTGAGTCCCCTGTCTAGTTTACACAGAGTTATCCAGGCCCTTAAATAATCCTTATTCCTTTTTATCCAAATTCAGATATTAGTACTATATGACTCTCCTATGTCGTTTGCTATAATGTATGCCTCCTTCTCTCACAACAGTTTCTACCCTACCATGCATAACCCCAATCACCAAACATCTTTATCTTTAAAAGAAGGTGACATAAGCAAATAGATATGAATACATCGGAATTCGTCTGCAGACAAATATATCTAAAATCTTAAACTTGTATTTACAACATTTGTACTCGGGATTTTATATTATTTTCTGTTAATATTCTAGCACTTTACTTCAAGAAGGAATTTGGGAGGTTGTACAAATCATGAACATTCCCAGAGAGTTAATCAGATGTTTAACAATAAACCAGGCTCTCAGAACTGTATTCATCAATTGCATTAGAAATGTCTCTTATTGGCCATTATCTATCAAAACCAAACCTCACTATGATAACAAATAAGTACTGCACTGATTTATTGGTTGATTAACTACATTAATTGAATTAAATGAAAAAAAAAAAAATATATATATATATATATATCTCGTGGTAAGAATTCCCACAGCAATGGTCAAGGTACTGAGGCAACTTCTTGAGTTAACATTACATTCAATCAGTTTCTGCCTTGGAAGATAACTCAGCACATGTTCTTGCTTTTCCTAGAGTTGTAACACTTGTGTGAAGTTATCCCACAAAGCACTATGCAGAGCCATCTCAGTCTTTTCTCAGAGTGTTTTCTATTACAGAAAAGGCATCTGGCAAATAAATATTTCCTGTTAGCTAAATATTGGAGAAAGCAGTAATTATGTAATGAAAATATTCCAAAACTGACACTGTACTGGCCATATTTTGACGTGTCATTTTTGCAGCTTTCATCAGATTTATCATACTTCAAGACTGTAAGGATGAAATTTAAATTATTATGATGCCTAGCCAACAGTATTCATTAAACTACTGAACTTTGTGTGCCTTTGTCTATACTGATGCTACAGGCATTAAAAAACTCGTTAGACCAAAGCATGATGGTAAATCTTTGGTCAATAATCTGTGGACTCCAACCCATTAGTTAATTAGTAAATTTTTCTCAGACTCTGCAGAAACTTGGACTCAACATCAGAACAGATGATAGAATAAGTCTTTAGATTCAAAGTTCATTACTCATACACCCAATCAAGAAAATACTACACTGAAAATTTTAGCCATCTGAATGAAAATTATCCAAAGTGTTTGCAGTCTTAGCTGCAATGATCATTTATTTCATTTCATTAGGTTTCAGATGATAGACTGTACATGATTTTTAAGCTAATTCAAGTTTGTTGTCCTTCTAATATTAACCTGATTTCCATTAAAATGATAATGGAAGCCTATGAAGTTCATTTTAATTGCATATCAAGGTTTTTTATTATTATTTATAGATGTTCATATCTACTAGAAGGGATTTAACAACATTCCACTTACTTTAAACTGCCATTAACAAATGATATTGCAGGAATTTTAAAGTTGACATATTACTATTTGAAGTCTATTTAATTTTACACAAATATTAAGATTTGCATTTTGAGACACTATTCAAATGTTGAATTACACACAGTGGAAATAATGCAAGAGTCAATCTGAGTCAACCTTTGGATATAAAAATTCGCTGATTTAATAAAATCTACCCCTTTAGGAGAATGTATTCTTATATTCTGTATGTATTTCCATGGTCTCTACGAATCACCTTCAGCAAAATTATGTTCTGATGATTGTGTACTTAGCATCAACTCTATAAAAACAAAGCATTAGGCAATAGCTCAGAATACAACAGATTACTGTAACAAATTCTGCTGGTAGTCAGGAAAGGCATTCGCTGTTCATGGTCTTGGAGATCACCAGAAATACCATTCATCTCTTGAGAATTTGACTGCTGTCTCAGATCCCAGATGGAAGAAGACAAAACTTCTACGAAATTCCAAGAATTCCAAGTCTCTCAAAAATGTGAGTGACAGAGCTCTGTCAAAATCTTTTTAAGGCTACAGTGTTTTCAGTATGGTTGGCCAACAAACCTTAATTTCCATCTATGGCTGAGATTAAGATTTAACTAAATACATCTCAATAGCTACTACAATTATTGTACAGATGCTTTATGCAAGTAAATGAATAGCAAGTCAATACTGCCTCCTGCACATAAACTCTACTGTTTATACCAGAAATAAACAATGTTCCTTGAGAGGATGGCCATTAGGACTAATGTTGTCTCTTCTTTATTTCTCTTCTGCACTTCAATACCAAAAAGGTTTGGGGTCAATTTTTCTATTCTTAAATTAAATATTCACATTCAAAATTGATATCCATATATCACATTCCACCCAAAGTTTCAGATAACTCTGAAAGGGCTAACTTATTCTCTAATTATATGAGAAATGTCTGGCCCATCTGGCAGAAAAGTAATAAAAAAGAAAGCTGGCACATTGAATTTGAACCTGATTTTCAATGTTCACTCTTTTTTCTTCTGAAAATACACTTCTGCTGCTAGAAGAATACGAATATAGTTACTGAATAAAAAACTTGACATATGAAAAATATACTGTAAAATATTGCACAGTACATCTGGGAAAAAACATGATTGAAATTACTCAATAACTTTCTCTTTCTTATTAACCAATACACTGTTATATATGTGCTCACATAAATATTTCATAGGATGATCAGTCTTTATTTGAAAAGAGTAAGTTTTCTATGCAGAAGCCTGTCCCACTCCACCCTGCAGGTTCTTCACAGCACAGCTGCTTGATTTTTGGAAAAATGTTCAAAATATTTATTCACTTATGTTTGCACACTGCACTATTCTTCATGATAAGTTTAATATGAAACCTCAGGTGAACCTGAAGGCTTTTCTAAACATCTGTGGAAGTTTGTCATACCTATGCCCACAAACTATTTGCCTGTTGAAATATCCAAAAGCTGTCACAGTCTTTAAAAAAAGCTAGCTTCTACTGAAACAGGATCCTTCCCTAGACAGAGTGGGAGGTTAACCAGTTTCATTCTATCTGCTTCTTTTCTTTGATTTTATCTTTTAATATTAATATTCTTAAGACCACCCATCAGCTAAGTTGTTTAAAAAAACTTACTCCTGAGTTATCTGATCAACAACTGGCATGAGGTATAACTTCCTAAAAAAATGTATGTATTTCAAGGTAATTACTTAATTACATTCTTGTATCATGGATCATTATATTTTACTTTTTTTCCTATAAAAACTTTAGACAATATAGTGCGTATTAGTTCAAGTTTAAGCCAGTGTGACAATTTAGCACAAAGACTTGATTCAGAAAGATACTTAATGCTAAGTAGTTCTATTCAGCTTAATTTGCAGGTAGTAATCCTCAAATTTCTTACCTTTAGAACTAATTACAAATAAATTCATCCTCTCTGAAATTTGCAAACTTAACTCAATGCGATTTAAAAAATAAATAAAAAAAATCCTATCACTGTGCAAGATCCACTCAATTATCTAAAGCTGGAGAAGTATGAAGTGGAATATTTTGAAAAATTCTGTGCAAAACAAATAGAAATGAGTGTTTTATCTCTTTATCCTACATTGTGTATGCTATTTGTTTCAAACAAATTCCAAATGAAGAGAAGCTAAAAGGTAATATTGTTAAAGTTTTATGAAGCCTCAGAAGATTGTAAAGAAATGAAAGATTGATGTTAAAGATTAGATTTTAAAATAGTTGACATTTTACTTTCGATATTGTACTGCAGTCTAAAGTGTACAAACACAAGTATTACTGGTCTGAAAACACAACTTACACTGCACAAAAGGAAGTACGGGACTAATAATGCTAGCTCACAGAGCAAAATTTACACTTGTAAAAGCACACAGCACATGCTAGACATGTGTTAAAGAAAAGTTTTTCCATAAAAATGTTATTGATATATTGACAACACCTTGTCACCAAGTCTCCTAGAATGTGCCACCTAGTGGAGCATGTGAATGACTTCTACACTGTAACCAACCTGGTTCTGTACCAGCGCAGATTTTGTCATTTAGCAAACCACACTGCTAATCTCTCCTCTGAAAGAACAGTTCTGCATTTATCATTTCTCATGCTGCAAATCACCCGTGTGCCTCAGACCACCCTGCAAGCTTTGTCCTCCTTCAGTTTAGAATTTAGTCTAAAATAGAGTTCTAAAATGTTTAGTACTCATTACTAAAAATACATGCTCTAAATCACAACCAGAATTAATTCAGCACAGAAAATGTAAATGAAGGTAAAATGAAATGCAACTCTTTCTCTGCTGAGTAGCTAAGGATGGAATCTGCATGAGGTGTTATTTGGACGTAGATGTTCTTGAATTTTTCTCCCTGCCCAAGCAGTTCTCTACCATAGAGAAGATGAGAAAAGAGCTACCCACTGCTAAACAAGACAGACACACACGTAACTCATATGCCTTAGAAATTAGCAGGAAAAATTAATCTGGAGCTGAGAGAGATGAGACCAAATAACATCCAATTTCAGATATCTGAAGATGAGTATCTTAACATTCAGTTTTCCAAAGGATGACTTTTGTTCCCCCCAAAATCCATCACTTCAGATAGCAGTACTAGTTAATTGCTCCTATACATTCAGATGATTTTTTTTCTCCTGTCTTCAGAAGCCTATGCACTCCGTTGCCAGCATCTTGACGTGTAGATTGGGAAAGTAAAATATTTTCACTTTAGGCAGATGTAAATACGAATAAAATATCCTAATAATACCACGGCAGCTGGAAAATCGCCTAACTACTCATGAAGATCAACTTCCTTTGCTTCCAATTTATAAAATGCTGTTGTTTTTCTCTTGTTATAAGAATATTCAGTGTTTTTACAACTATAAGCAGATACACGATATTTTGGAACTTGGGGCATCTCAATTTTCACCCCCAAGAACTGTCACATTCCTCGGGTTTGTGAGAGACAGAAAAAAGTCCTAAGTTTACCGAAGAGTCAGTTTTAATGAGAAAGAATCACTACATTAATCATCTCTTCTCTGTTGTTTTCCAGGTACACGTTTACCCTTAGCTGTCCAGTCCCCATAGCCAGCATGTGCTTTCAGTGATACATGCATGTACACTGCTGTAAACACAGAGCAGAGCATCCATTAGTAATAACGAGGGATGACAAAATCAACTGGTAACAGTTAAACCAAGTGTTTGTGGGCTGCCTTGAATGGATTGCTCTGCATTCTTTTGCAATGAACAGGGAAAGCTATGATTGGCTCCATATGACTGGCAAAGGTGATGATAACATGACTTATAAAGCAACCTGCCAAACAAAGTATTTATCTAATGATATACTATGTGTACACAACCAAAGATGCTCCTCTAGAGGCACATCACACAGTAGTTAAACACACAGTTTAGTAAAGTGACTATAAAATCACCTCAATACTCGTGTAAGGAAAGAACTTTTAAAGCCACGAGGTAATCAGAGATAGCCAAACTGTGAAGAAAGCAGTGGAGGTTACTTACTTCCCACCTTTGAAAACAAATCTTTGTTAATCTCAGACCTTGCAACTTGCCAAACTAATTACGCAGGCATCACACTTAAAGGAACTGATAGAACTTTCCAAGTCAAAAGGAACAACCAAGTTCATGTCCTGTTGCATGTCACATTACCACAGAGCTCTCTTCTTGGCTACTTCTCATCTTTTCCAATGTTGTGCTGCAGTCTGGATTCAGTTTTCTCTTACCAGTTGCACTTTTGGTTGTTTCTTCTTTCAAGTTAGTTTCCAGATGTCGCTTACCCATTTTTCCCTGCCCCACTACATCTTTTGCCTTAACTTCACCATTCCCTTCCACATATCCTCCCTATACTTAACTCAAAATCTAAGTCACGATTTTGAAACCTGTTGCAAATTAGACTAATTGGCAGTTCTTTCCTACAGCTGTGTGTATTTCTTAAGACCTTAAGAAATTCCAGGATTTGGGGGTGTGTCTTTTTTTTTTTTTCATTATTACCTTCTTTGGACAAGTTTTCTACTGAACCAAACTGCATCTGCTTCCAACACCAGCTGAAGAGTTGTGCTGGTACCTTTTAGAGGTCTTAGCAGGGTCAGGTTTGTAATTATTTTGTACACTACTCAAATGGAAGAGAGATCCACAGAAAACTTAAAAGGAAAAGTGGTTTATAACATGCTTGAATATTTCATGCTATCAGTGGTAGCTCACCAGTTATTTCCTACTTGCCAAATGCATAAAATACTTCAAATAATATTGTTATAGATGTAAAAAAAAAAAAAAAAAAATCATGAAGCTGTCTGGGAAAAAAAAGAGTCTGAGTGAGCACAGGCAAAGCATTTTACTAGCTCTTCAGATACGTTTCTCTTTTTATTTAGAATCAGTTGAAGCTACACAGTTTATATACAATTTCAAAGTAATTATTTACAAAATAGTTTACCTTACAACTAAGTATTGACTTCCAGCTTTATAGAGAGAGTTCCCTTTAAATATGACCTCGTAAATTAAAAACACGATCCTGAAAATATTCAGAGAAAATAGAACTCAAAACTAAAACCACAGCATTGTAGCAGGCCAAAACAAAATCCTCAATCTGTCAAATATCTTAGGATTGTTACAAAACTATTCAAGAGTTGTTATGTATTTGCCCTACAAAATCAGCAAAAAAGTAACTGGGAAGACAAAATTAGAGAATTAAGTGCTTAAGAAGCACTTCTCAGCTTAGATTATTAACCTATTTATAATGACACTCTTCATTCAAAACTAGAAAAAAATAGCTTAGTTGGGAAAATGATGAAGTGTCATCAAAAGATTTTCATTTACACATAGACTGGAACCAGAAGACTGAATAACAATGGCAAAATGTCTGCAACTAGTAAGGTTACTATGGCCTCTAATTCATTTTCCTCAGTAGAGTTCACCAGTCTAAAAGCTAGAGTGGAAGTCCAAGAGACATCTCTAGTCATGCAGAGAAAGTAAAATTGCCTCCTCCTACTCTAAATGCACTGTATTTTCCAAGCATGCTTTCTCAGAGTAATAATGGTTACAGAATTCTCCTGTCCTATATCCCCAAACCACAAAATACCTGAAGACCAGGAAGTAAAAGATATTGGAAAGCCTAAGGATCATACAAATAGCAGCAGAGAATAAGCCTGGTGATAAATGATTGCTGATCATTTTCCAGTATCCAGTGACCAGTGAAACAAATTAAGACTTGGTGCAAGGTTTGTGCCCTCCGTTCCTGCTTCCCTTCCCTTCCACTCTGTAGTATTTTGGGTCTCTCCTATATCCTTTCTCTCCTTCCACCCATCACTTTCCCTCTTCTGATCTACCCTCTTCTCTTACATTCATCATATTTCTTCTTTTGGTCTCTTCCCTGACCTTCTCATTTTGCTGAACTCGTCAGAATGTTTCACATGGCAGCTTTATATTTTCTCCCCTACCCCTCTCATCCACCTGACTGGAGGCTGTGCTTCTGATCGGAGCTTGTTGAAGAGCATCACATACAATGGCTGGCTTGGAGGTACAGCTGTGCTGACCGGACAGTCAGCATATTTGCTGACTGATCAGCCACTGGAACCATCAGTACAAATGCCTGACGAGCTCATACAGACCCTCTTCCTTCAATGAGAGCACTTACGCAGGTCTCCATCCAATTTCCACAAAGACTGTAGGAACATCATAGCTCTAAAAGCTCTGCCCTGCGGCTGAATCTACCTTCAATCGGTGCTCTAAGAAATATCACACTGTTGTTAAATTGTGGAAAGAGTGAAAAATGTAGTATAAACAAATGGCTGTGATCCATGCATAGCAAAATACATTTACTATGCACTCTGGCTGTGTTTCACATTCTGTCGGTCTTTACCACGCATTTGAAGGTAAACAGGCTGACAAGTAGATTTCTTTTCATGTCTGGTTGAAGGAGAATGATGCCACTTATTCAAATTCCTACAGCACTGGGATTCTATTGGCAACCTTTTTAGAAGTTTTAAATGAGAGTATACTAATTTATTGTTGAATACCAAAATGCACCCAAATTAAAAATAAGCTAATCTCAATTATTTTTATCTAACAACAGATTTTTTTTTTATTTCATCCAAGAATATCTATTATAAACCTAAGCAAACCAATTCACTATCAAAATGAGTGCATACTTCATTAGGTCTAATTTCCCTACACATTTTTTCTTTCACTTGCTGTGTTACCAGGTTTCTAAAACAAAGTTTCTGAACACAGGGAGCTTGGACAGGGTCCTTGCTTTAAACTGATGAATGCAACGAAGGTCGACTGTTTTATACCAGCAGACCTACAGGATGTCATGCACAAAATACTGTGCTTTAAAAAGTAATGTTTTTACAAGTAAGTTAATGTGTAATAATACAGGGATGTTCTGCTTTTTAAGGACCACATACAAAACCCTGACAATGCGACCTACCTGAGGCTTGTCATTGCCCCCACACAGATTTACATTGATTCACCAGCCAGCTAAGCCAATCTATAATAAATTCAAGAGCTTTGTTTGAGTCCGGTGCTCAAAAATGCTTTGGTTTAATTACCATCAAATGAGCTAATATAAAAGATAAATATTTTCAATTTTTAAAATAACTTGTATTATTGATTAGTCTACATGGCTTAATTCAGCTTTGGAATCTGGACAAACAAATAAATGTTTTACATAGCCAGCTGCACATCAAAAGTAATTTTGCAACACAAAAAATTTCTGGCCAGACCTGGCTTTTAGACAGTTATAGATCCCAGTGGAGGCATGGGAAGACCAGAGTTCAAATTCAGTTTACTATGGCAGTTCTCCCAGCTCTGAATCTTAGCCATGTGACTGGCAATGCTTACTGTCACCACAGGGGAGTCTTAAAAGGGAAATGTGGTAGCTCCAACATTCAAAGAAAAAGCAAAGACTACCATACATAACTTATATAAGAGCAGAATGTTTCTCAACAGAATCTCAAACTATTTCTTAGCACCATGCAGGTATCTTGTTTTGTTGCCTGAGAACGACAATAGACACAGAATAAATTTTAGTACACAGGAAAGGGCATTTGTCAGTTTATCTGCCTTGCTGAGTAGACTTTTTATAAACTGAAGTTTAATCTTGAGGAAAAAGATAAGAGATACTGCAACTACATGTGTACAGTGCAGTGCAATAGAAGTGGTTCTATTGAAGTAACTAACATTGTAGGATCTATTGAAGTAACAGTAACTATACTGACAACATCGAGGACTCGATACTCTTGCATATATATGCAGTTTGAGGTTTTCTGGTTCAACTTTGCTCTAGTTTGGGATTATGGACTGAACACCAGTAGGGTCTGGAGGATATTAGGTGAATTCCTGGAACGTGTTTCACCTGAAAGGAATCCTGGCTTGTCCTCTGAGACTTCACTGTGATACAAACCAAAATGTATTAAGTAGGGACAACTGTGAATCTGCTAGAAAAGCAAACCTGTACTCTGAACTGGTAGTACGAATGGTACTGGAGATGCACCTGAGGTTCAAAAACATGAATAAGAATTCCAGCATAACAAAAGAGCACCTATTATGATCATTCCCAAATCATGGAAGTATACCATCACGGCAACATATCCATGCAATGGATTCTGTAATTCTATGCTTATCTAATGGCAAAGCAACATTTGGCATTTTCTTAAACAACTGCTATTTTAACTTTGTGTGCATGTGTGTGTGTGAATATTCGATTCCTTTTCTCCTAAACTTAACATTATTCAACTACTTCTACTGATTGCTGACTTTTTTTTTTTTTTTTTAATAATATAGTAAGGTTTTTTTTAATAATATAGTTTAGGGAGATTTCTTGCGTGTTAGCTTCTTTTTAGTGACTTACTTATGCTATATTCAGCATCCCGAACTTAAACACATAGACTACATGTTGTATCAACATAGCTTGAATATTGTTAAGAGATCAAGAGTCAAATAACAAAAAGGGGGCCCTGACGCTGCAACCTCTTGTTGGTCAGATTGACCCCTGTAATGCATTTGTGATATATTTATGCACCAATAACCAACAGCAGCTGAAGAGGAGTGACTCAGAGGTAAGCTACAGGAAATTGTAAGGAACCAGGCAAAGACAGAACACTTCTCCGTATCTGAGGAACATCACAAATCGAAATTCAGGATACCACCATTATAATGTGTTGGCTGTTTGTGAGATCAGCCAGTCTATAGTAAATAAAGCAGGACTGTATAAATCGGGCCAGGGCACAATAAAAGCCAAGATTAGTTTAAATGCTACTGACATAGAAGCTTGTTGAGAAATCAAAACAAAGTGTTATAATGCAAATGTAGTAGTCTGATTTGTAAGAAAAAAATGTAAAATTCCCTTGTTGATTTCTATTTAAAATTTCAAGGAAGCTAAGTACACAGACTTCTACGCCAAATACATGGCAAATATAAGCAGCTTCACAAAATACATATTTTGCAGCGGTTTTTCAGAGCAATCACTGATACTGACCCAGAGAACAACAACTATCTAGATTCCTCATTTTTATTCATTCATATAACTGGAAGTAATCACCTCTTCTCGGCTTTAGCATAATGGTAGTTAAACATTTAATCTGAACCTCTGGCAAGCTAGTGAGCACAGCTAGCCACAACTTGGAGGAGCTGATGTACTCACAGGCTGACTCTGCAATGAGAAACGTCATATACTACCTCTTTTGCCACTTTTGAAACTCTAAAACCTCATAAACGCAGAATCATAAACTATAATAGCAGATTACTGCTAATGAACAACAGACCCTTTTCATCCAACAAATTACTATGATTTTGTATGGCCCTTTTCATAGTCACATTTGTCTAGACTTCATTAAGAAATGGAAATACTGTTGGCAGATGGCTTCCAATTTGTACATTGTACAAACAGACTTGGAGAACTCTCCCTGCAACAATCCTTAGCGTTGCAGTATTTTAATAATTCCACATCCTTCTTAACAATACAGGACCTATTGATATGTCTCCTTGTAAAAAAGCGTCTGCAACTCTGTTTTCTAGGGTCAGGGACAGCTATGACAATTCAGCTTTGGTATTTAAAGGTGTTTTCTCTGTCAAATAAATACATAAATAAATAAATAAATAAAAATAAGCTGAACAGAATGCTTCAAGAGTTTCAGAAAATACAGGAATTCTTCTTTATGTCTTTATGTCACTCCTCACTACTGGCCAGGCCATCAATAAGCAGTGTGTCAGTAACTCTGGTGGAATGGTTTGGTGTTCTTACAGCAATTAACAGATAATTGACCACATCATTAAAATTGTTTCTATAGTTGCCATTGTTCATGAAAAAGACAGACAAGAGTCCAAAGATTGCGCAGGTATCAAAACAAATAAACAGATTATATTTTTTTAAGTGACTTTTAGACTATATTTTATATCTAAACTGCTGATGGCACTACAGTTTAATAACATTTAAACTTGTTTCAACAAGCTAATTCCAGGACAAGAAACAATTCTGCTGAGGTGTCAATGAGCATGGCATTTGGTTAATTAACCTGCCAAAAAGCAGAGTGATAAACTGAGTTAAGAGTCAAATATGGGGAATGTTGTATGAACACTGCTGCATGTATTGAACCTGTTCTGTATAATCATCAGATTACAGAGCTGTCAGCCTGCTATGTGCAGAGCCTAAATTCACATGTAGAACAGTGGAAAAGCTGGTTTATGCAACACACATGCACAGAATAAAATACTGAATTTTAGCAGGACATAACTGTAATTGCTGAATTTAAAAAAATGAAGTCGTATTTCTTAGAACAATTTATGAGACATACTTCTGACAAATAGCTTATACATAAAATCCTAATGAGACTCGCTATGCACCGTTGTTGCTTATTTTTAAAACTGTTGCAAAATTTCTTTATACAGAGTTGTATGCCATTTTTACCCCTCAAATCAGGAAAGTTCATAAATCCTTAAACTGTAAAGAATATTACAAACATTTCAATTGGTTTCTTTGCACGTTTTTCATCTAAATGAAATTTTCAACATTTCCTTTCAACATTTCCAAATTGAGAAAGTTAGACGGCAGTAAGTTCAAAGGCAAAGCTAGTTCAAGTGTTTCACAGCTCTTGTTATTTGGGTTACACGTGGTACAACTTGTTCATCTATAGCAAGACTACACTCCAGTGATAGAGCTTGGCAACTTCACAATGAAAAGTTACAAAGAAGAGAAGATAAACCATGAGAAACAACCATGTTTCTCATCAAAAATACACAACAACAAATCAAAAATATTCAGTTAAGGACAACAGAACCATTTTTTTCCCCTTCCTTGTTAAGCTATTCTCTATAGAGAAAACATCACTAGGCCATTCTCCATATACTATAAATTCTACTGTCAGTGGGCGAAATATATCTTCCACACAGTGTACTCAGTATTCCTCCAGATGAGGAAAATCCCTTCTTGGAATCAGTTATCCATACTTCAATGGCAACAGTCAAACTGAGCCTCCAAGAAAGCAAACGGGCTCACCAAGGTATTCATAAAGGGAGGAAAGACAAACTTCTTAAAAATTTAGCAAAGCTAAAAGGAGGAGAACATATTTTGATTCACTCGCCTGGTTGCTCCACTGCCAAAGGGACTGCTGTCCTCACAGGGGGAGTGAAAAGACACCGGTTTTATAAAAGCCCAGAGGGACAGAAGTGGATAACAACCAAAAGCAATGGCTTGAAGCCATCAGTACATTTCCTTCATTTACAAAAGGAACTTCAATATGTGCTTGAAATGCGTTGTTTTAATTTGTTAGCTGTTCTGCAAAGATCTCTTGATAATGCAGAATGTTTCCACAATAAATGTTGGCCAGAACAAGTTTACTCTAGAGTTTTACTCTATCATTGAGCGTTTACAAAATAAAATAAATTTAAATAAGTAAGGTTGGCCAAATTCAAACCACAAATCAGAAAACCACCAAGTAGGACCATCCTCCCTGCCAAAGCTTAATGTGACCTAATGGGAGAACTGTAAGAGGTTAGGGTTGGTTTTTATGTAGCTTCATGTAATATTTGGCAAACCGAAGGGGCTGGGCCAGGACTTCTGATCCTTAAACAAACATTTGATGTAATTTTTTTCACTTTTTCATCATAATAATACTCTGCATTCTACCCTCCTATGACCTCAGCCTCTTTTCCCCAGGGTGGGTCAGATTTAGAACCTCCTTCTTCACTTACGAGTGTCATTTGAATCAGCCGGTTCCAGATGTGTTTCACCTCCACCCACAACAAGCCCTGCAGGTCCAGCAAAGTGCAGCGAGGGGAAGGACTACGGGGAGAAGGAGCTGTGCCCTGGCAGCACATCAGTTGGCTTGAAACTTCTCACTGAGTTTATTATTCATAGCACTGGTGGGAGGGCAGGGGGCAGGGTGACTCACACAACATCTTGTCTAAATTGAAAACCAATACCAATCCACACCCCCGCAACGGAGAACCAGAGCTGCGGTGGGTCAGTGTGGTCAGTTTTGCTTCAAGTGGATGTCTGGGCCCTGGAGACTTGCTGCTCCAGGCTAAGCAGGTCACTTGCTATCATGAAAACGAAAGAGAATGGCAAGTTTGTCTTTCTCTCCAACTCCTTCAAAGAAACAATCTCCGCTGCCTGTTGCTTTATTTACACGTTTTTAGAAGAGGCCCTATTAATGTTTGTAACAAAAGTGAGAGTCAATGTGAGGCCTCCTGAATGATCTTTTAATTTGTATGAAGCGTACAGAGAACTGGATAGAAAACAGCATTCCAATTTAGTGCTTTTCTAATAATAAGTAAAATTAAATAAAGCAACTTTCCAGCATTGATCGAACTAGAAAAGGGAATGTTATTTAGCCTAAACACAGTAATATTTCAAATGTAAGAGAAAAAGAAAATTGTTTTCCTAACTGCATACTAAAGGATAACGTAGTAAGGCAATAATAAAGTGGCACTTTCTTTCAGGTACAGCTAAAAAAATAATAGTTTAACTGTATTAAATTTAATAGTAAAGCATTTGCCTAATGGAGAAAGAGTTAACACACTGTTTCAATTATTTTTTGAACTAAAAACTCTTGTGTCTTTGCCACCAACAGAGAACTTTGTTACCTCAAGATGGGCACGTATCTTTAATGACAATTATATGACTTTTTAAAGTTGTCCCACTGCCCAGGCTTTCTTCCACAGCTTAACAATTTTGTATGATTTGGTATTCAGTTTGTCCCCTTAGTGTAATTTTTTATAACCAAATACCTAACTCTGTTGTCAGCACGCTGCACCCTGAAGAAGGTAAGGGTAAAGTAAAATCTATGCAACCCCTGGCAGCTGGAATAGGTGCTCCCAGCTGGATGAAGAACTGTGAAGAGGATCAGAACAACCAGGGTCTAGGATCTGTCTGGGTTAGTCCGGGACTGCCAGGGAACCTGCTTAGTTGAGAAGTGATAGCAAGTTCCTGGGATGCTCTACGTTGCTTCAGTCACCTGGAGCGAAGCAAACACAATAAGGACAATAAGAAGTGGTCCTGCCTACATGCAACTTCTGCCTCCCAAGAGTTCCTTCCTGCCTGGGATACAACAGGCAGGAGATGGTCCATGTTTCCTGCTCAAGAGTGCCACAGTGGCCCCAAGCGGTAAATAAGGAACACTTCAAGCAGAAACCTGTAAGTCTTTCTGTGGCAGAGCCAAATCCTAAATTAAAGGAATGTGCAACAAAGCTGCCAAAAGTGTGACACTTGGCAGCTCTCCCAGCTGCCTTCTACTACTTCCCTTCTAGCCCCCAAACTATCTGTGATGTGAGCAAGGGGCACTCTTAAGTAGCTGCTGGCCCTTTCCCACTGCAACTGCTTGGAAGAGGACTCTTGGCTTCCTTGTGCATCACTGGGGTAAGGTAGAGAATGTAGCTTCTGGGCCTTCTGCCCGATTCCCATTCAGATGGTGGAAAGCAGAAAAGGAGATGGCTGGCTCTTTTTGAATTGATGAAAGGTTCTAATAAAATCAGCCTCCTTTCTTCACAAAGCTACACAGAAGAAAATAAAGCATCAGCCAAAAATCTCTGCCCTTCCTTTCTCCCAGTTCTTATGTCAATTGGAGTTAACTCCCACTGAACTATATACCAGCTAAGGACAGGGATATCTCACTCTCTTCACATCTCTTTCACAAGTCAAAGTCCACCCTGATGTACCGACTATGCCTTCTCAGTTTTCTTTTAGCATCCTCAGTCCCAGTACCTTGTAATTAAGATTAAGGTAACTGTGCTTTAATTGTTTTCCCTATAGGTTTCCCATTTGCTCTTCACCCAAGTAACAAAGGCCATAATTAGAGAAGAACCTCTCCCATCTCACCCTTGCTTATAAACTGTTTCCATCTGGCTAAAATTAAGTTAAAATTCTTTCTTCTCAACTTAGATTGCTATTTCTAATATTTCATTTCCAGAGGGGGAAAAAAACAGCAAATTACCAAAGTGTTTCATATTATGTTACACTCAGCATTGAGCTGAACATCTCACTGACTCTTTTCTATGTAAGGATAATTGGGATTTATCCACTAACATTAAAAAAGGCTATGTATGCTCCATCTTCTACCGCCAAAGCACAGTACAAATACGCAGGTAATCATTTAACACAACAAGCTACAAACCAATGGAAAGCAAGTACTTACACAGACAAAAGACACATGACAAAACAGCAGAATAAAAACAAATTTATCATAATTATCAAAAGGATAATTGAATTATTCAAAATCTAATTTTAGCTAGCACAGATACATATAATCGTTACAAAATATTTAAAATGTGCGGGCAATAGTTTCATATCTTACTAATACCATGCTGGGGCACCGGCATGTGACTATTGATCCAGACAAAAAAATAGCAATGCAGTATTTTACATTAATTCTTGCATTCTTCAAAAGATCCTATCCTGCTACCTGCTTTACTCTGTTGAATGTGGGATATCTGATAGATGTTGTGCTATAGAAGAGGACAACGGTAACAAACAGTCACTCTTCATTTTTTAACTTCGTAGATAGACCAGTAGAGCCAGGTCTAGGGGTTTAAGCTCTGATCCCTTCTGAGTCATTGGCATGAAATTAGTAGTACCTATTAATTCCTGTAGTAATCCCTATTATAAATTTGTGACCTCTGAATTAAATGAAAGGTGTTGTTATTGCTGAAGTGACCTGAGGAATTTACAAATGAGCTTAAAATTAACAGAGCTATGTTAAGGAAACAACATTGATATTTCTAACTAACAAACAGCTAGCTAGACAGACAAAAGATAGAAACTAACTAAATTAAGACCCAAATCCATTATTTGAATAGCCTATTATTACAAAGAATATTCAGAAGGCTGTATGCCAGAGATGGAAAGTGTCTGACAGTCGGGCACTTCAGAGATCTCTTTTAAATGTGTTTCAGTATAATTTTTTTTATTGTACCTTGCCTGTGTATTTTTAATTGAAGTTGTCTTAACAGGACAACTTAAAGAGTCCAGTTCAGCATGAGAGACAGTCATTTATCTGCTGGAAAGTGCAAGGTAGACTCTAACCATGGAAAACCTTTTTTCTTCCAGAATTGTGGGTGTCCATTTGGGTTTGAATGCCTGAAGTTAGAGGTTTCTATTCCTACATGTTATCATTAAAGAAATAATCATACAAATAAATTGTACAGAACTTGCATATTCCTCACAGTTCAGTAAATGCACCCACTTCTTCCTAAATTCAGAGACTTCATACCAAAGTTGAAGCTGCTGTTTCCAATGGTTTATCTTCCCTATCACATGGTAACACAAGTTCATTCGGAACACAACTCTTAGCTGAAATCCTCAAGCTCTATTTGCCTGCTTTTGCATTTCAGAACATTGGCTGCCAATTGAGTTTTCAGAGCCCAACTGAAAGCTGCCTTACTGGAACTGGAATTTGGGAGTAGGGAATCGTTTTCCTTATGCGTATTTCTTCCGTTAGTGTATGAAATAGTTAAAAATTACCAGCTGCCTATAAATTAAGTCTATTTTTAAAGCATAGTGTGCTGCTGCCTTTTATTTTTTTTCCTTTTAGACATTGACTTTCCTCTCTTTCATAAAAAAATTCAGAGTCTGAGGGAGTGGGATACAGAGGAGTAATGCACTAATATAAAGTGAAGACCACACTGGCCTGTACTCACATCTCTCATGAAATGGTGTTTAATGTTCAGTGGCCAAAGGCTACTTCAATGTAAACTTTATTATACAGGTGAAAAGCAGCATTATCAGAATGTAGCACAGATGCCTCCGTTTGTTTCAGAACCTCAAAGAACATTATAGCTGAGATTGCTGCTTCACAAATTACCGAGGCATGTCAACATCAAAAGAGCATAAAAGTAGAAGTTACTGCAATCCAACTGCCTATTGTATCACAATACATAAAAGATAGGAACAGAAAAAAAATATATATATATATATTTTACAAGTGTACAGAACATCCAAATCTGCTTATACTCATGGATTCTGTAGAACGGGATCAGAGACTTAAAAGTGCTATTCCCAACAGCCCAAACAAAAGTAGCTCAGTGACACAGTGGTACCATAATTGCATTGGGGGCCCTGTCAGAAAATTATTGAATAGCTGAAGCATTAGGTATTTTAAAATTTATTATATTTTGTGACCAAACTGGCAACTGCAGAGGGGTTGGGACTATATTACAGTGTAATAAAAATCTCATAAAACATTTAAACAAACTCACACATCTGCAGAGAGATGGGAGGTATTATGTAATGTAAGTCATTGCTAAGGTCACCTCTCACCCTACTAGCTGCTGCAGGAGCAGTGTTCAGTATAAAGTACCTCTGTGGTTTCTCACTCACCCCTCAACCTCCAACACAGACACACACTTATGCATGGACGTTATTTACATAAGTGACAGCCTGAGTTTTGGAGTGCTTAGTAGGTGGTGCTTGTTGTTGGTTTTGTTTGTTTTCAAATAAAGTTTCCAAAAAAATATAATGAACAAGCCTGGAACGATTTTATTTTCCAAAAAATCAAGTGTCGAGGCAAAAGAGACGTAACTCTCATTTTATCTTATGCCCAATAGTTCAGTGAAGGAAGTCTTGGATTCAGGTCTTTCCTTTAACTCGTATCTAACACTATCCAGAGGATTTCAATGGATTTAATAAAGAATATTCCGTGGAAACATTCTTGACCTACATCCTAGGATGGCATTCCTATTGTGTTTGTTCTTAGAAAATTTAACAACAGCTCTACAGCATTCCTTTTGCAGATTGCCAGAAAGCTTATGTCTCAATTATATGCAAATGTAGATGATAATGTGTGAGGTAGGATCCACAATTTCACTCAAGGGACTACCTCAAAACCAGTCCAACAATCAACAATCCTCGGTCCAAACCACAAAAGACAATGAGAGATGAGTGTTTGGAATGTTTTTTAAAATTATGGCTGCCAAATTGTTTGAACGCAGTCAGGAATGTATACTGAGGACTCATTAGAGTTCCTCCCTGGCTGCTCTCTTCACTGCAGGATATTCAGATCAGCTCCCAGAGGGCCCTTGATGAAATATTAAGTTACTGAACTGGAAAAAACAAATATCTTCAAAGTTTCACTTCTTTCATTCTTGATTTCATACTGACCTACTCTGAGACATGACACAACATGGGATATGGAACACTCTGCAATGCAAAACAGCATAACAACCACCTTTCCTATTATCGAAAATATGATTATTTTTGCCATTTGGAAGCTGAGCAGAAGCTTCGTAAAACTGTGGTCACGTAAAATACCAGGCAAATACAAAGGATTTCAGATAGGATCTAAAAACTCCTACACACTTTGTTGTTAATTATCTTATTCTTTTCTCTCCAGCTTTTACTTTTTAATTTAAAGACCACTTATGAAGGTGCAGACCAACAGCACCAAAGGCCCAAACTCTGTACGCAGAAAGACTAGTGACATATGATGAGCATTCTTTCTTTCCTAATAACATCTTGTTAGTACGAGTACTCCAGTACAGGATAAAGAAAAGGGGATGAATGCCTGAAATATTCCACATGTAATACTGATTTCTTGACTTCTAACTTGTTCCTGAAGAACAATTTAAACACGACAATCTCCTCACAGCTTTTTTTTTTTTTTTTTCCTGAGCTATCGGGAGATTAAAAAAAGCCACGTATTAAAAAATACCTTAAAATTTCTAAGCCCTAAATAACTTACCTATGTCTCTCCCAGTTCAATTTGAATAGCATATGAAAAAATACAATAAACTTACAGTTCCTCTTGACTACCAGTCTACTTTAAAATCATTTCATGATTATGGATTGAATGAATTCTGAGTTCAAAACGATATTTTGAAACAGACCTTGAAAAAAAAAAATTCCAGCTTTATCAGCTTATCTAATGAAATGAGATTATATATCATATACATTATTTATTACATATTATATATATTATTATATACAGTATATTAATATAATCTATTACAGAACCTTTAAATTACTTGTGTCAATGTTAAATGATTTGAAATGATGAATTATATATTTTCTAGGGTCCAGTCATGATTATGTATTGAATATTTAAAATAAACGGCCCACTTTCCTACATGAAAGCAGTTACAGTGTATGTTTATGAAAAAAAAAAAAAAAAAAAAGGTGTAAGTAATCAGTCTTGTTCCACCAATGTTCAAGAAGCAACTCAATGTGACTGTTGAACCTGATCTCCTTGGCTGTTGCAAATTGTAGTAATTTTGTTGTAGCTAATGAAGCCACCACAATCAACATAATTATACCAGTGTAAAACTTACATCAATTGTGGAAGATCAGTCTTGCTTACAACTCCTTCATGTAGGTCTAAATTGATATTATCTAGATTAATATACATAATTTTAATATAGTGGGATTTTTTAAATCTTCTAAGACTGCGATTGTCAAATTGAATTCTAAATTAGTATCTAATTATGTTGGTTTGAGACTTAGTAATGATGGCAAACAATAGGAACAAAATGAATTCTGAATTCCAATTTAGAGTATGTCTGCTCAGTTGAGAACCACACAATTGGAAGGATTCTACAAAAATCTCTTCAAAATTGCATTAAAATGGAAAATGCTCTTCCTCCACAGAGAGTGGAAGGAGGATAAGCTCCTCACAGAATAACGTGTTAGTTTATGAAATATTACAGCTTGAAAAAAAATGTTCTAAATAGTAGAAATTTCGATCAAATTCCCCCCATTTGTTTTTCCTGAGACCACTCTTTGATACATGTTGTGACTATGCTGATGTATGCTGATATAGCTTCCTTAAATACTGGAACAATGTGCTGCAAGAGCAGGTCAGCCAGTATAGTGGTACCACTACAGTATGGCTCATGCTCCCTGCTGAGCCAAATTTGATTTTTAGCATTGCACTACAACACCAAATTCAAAAAATGATAAGCAGCCACATGCATCCATATTAATATATATGTGTCAATCCAGTTTGGAGACTATTTCCTGGTCTATGAGAAAAGATTATTTGTAGTAATTTCCTTATTATACCAGAGAAATAGAGAGAGCAATGAATTTCTCCTTCAACAATGAAGAGCTGCACTTATTCTGATAGATGTATTCTCACTGCTGTTTGGAAGCATGAGAAATCCAGGAAAAGAGGGTGGAGTAGGCTGAAAAGAAATTGTTAGTTTCTCAAGAACAGTTTACATCAATTCCAAAGGAAAATTTAAATTATTAAAAAAATAAAAATAAAAAAAAAAGAGAGTACAAGTGAAAGACACAATCTGTGCTTAATCCATTTGTGTGGGATTTCCTCATTGAACGCATTGTTTCCCTTTCAGGAGAAGCAGTCATCATTACAGTAGTCTCAGACATATACGAATTCTATTAAAACACATTTTTAACAGAATAGCCCATAAATTACCACTCCAATCCACAGATGGTTTTGCACAGATTCACATTATGGCGGGGCTTACTTTCTTCTCTTTTAGCGTATCTTCCTCCCTCAAATAGGCCTGCGGGAACTATCCCTCAGATACATCTATGGAAACGATCTTCTGTACCTCCTCTTCTGATCATTTATAAAACGCAGTTTCACCTACCACTGTAGCAACATCGCATTTCCTCTGGGCTCTACGCAAAAAAAAAAAAGAGCCAGGAAAATTCAAATTCTTCTCCCTTTCCCAGTTTACCAGAGCTTGCAAGACAATGTTACTGAGCCTAAGTCACAGTCCATATAAAGACACAGCATCACAGAGCTTTCAAAGAGAAACAGAGCTATATAATAGAAGGTACTCACTGAAACAGCTCCCAAACTTTTGTTGTTCTGCCACGCAGTGAAAAACACAGTCCCAAGCTGGCTATCTCAGCTCGCTTGGCAATGTTTGGTGAGAAAAAGACACTTCAGAAAGGAAGAGTCCTCCAAGGGACTAAGTTGAGCCTGGAGCTGTTTAAAACTTGAATACAGCAAATGCCTTGGAGATGGATTTGCTTTTCTCCTGAAACTGAAGGATGTTTTACACAATGCTAACAGAACCCCAGCCAGTAAATCTACACCATTATCTATGCTGTTGTTTCCAGTACTGTTAGCTTCAGGATTGGTATACATCTGATCCAGCCCAGGGTCTGAGACAGTGGTGTAGATGTGCTCTTAAAGACCTAACTCTGGGCTATAGGAAGGAGCTCATCTTGAAATCTACCCTGCCCTGGGGTTTGACTGGAGAAGGAAGTGATGATGAAATCCCCCCTCCTTTCACCCATGTCATGGTAAGAACACTCACCATGATCATGCAAGGCCAGAATTCACTAACCCGAAGTGATTTGAAATCATATCTGTCTCTGCAAATGATGCCTCACTGCCTCATTAATC
Organism: Nettapus auritus; assembly: GCA_011076525.1. Classification (NCBI taxonomy): domain Eukaryota; kingdom Metazoa; phylum Chordata; class Aves; order Anseriformes; family Anatidae; genus Nettapus; species Nettapus auritus. Next base: position 55,691,398 of record CM021768.1, on the reverse strand, counting down.
AAGAAGCTTGCATGGCAAGTCAGAGAGGATGCAAGAACGAGGAAAGAAAAGGAAGGAAAACAGCTTATTGAACCTTCATGTTGAACTGGCCCACTGGAATGAAACACAGGTTTGGCCAGCGCAAGGAAAAGAACAAAGGTTTTCCTATTCCTAGAGACATACCCGAATGACTAGACTAGAATGTTTTCCTCTGCTCTTTTTCATAAACACACACCTGTGACTCATAACAATTGCTAACTAAAATCACATGTGGGTGATTCCAGAGCTATCCGGAGGGAAACACTTGAGCCTCTGAGAAAATGAAACAGTGAAAATATAGGTCCCATTGATCTTAGATACAGCCAGATAACTGAGTGGGAATTTTGGAGATCAAAAAAGTGTATTACAAAACAGAGGTTTTCTCTTAGCATTTAAGCCTTTAAATCGTCTTTGTGATCTAGGCCACAGACCTTCCACAGATATGACAATAACTGACAATAACTTAAGATCCTGGGGCTTTACAAGGCTCAGGTTAGCCCAGTGAAAAAACATCACAGATTTTCTGGGACATGTATCTCTTGGAATTCTGCTCACCTAAACTACATTCGAAAAGATGGGGAAATTGAATCACTTTTTATGCCTACTTTATAGAGCTTTTCTGACAAGTTTTACATTATCGCAGAAGAAGAGAGAGCTTTAACTAAAGTATCTGGAGGGCCATTAGAAACATTGCAAGACAGAACATTTTTCTGGAATGCTTAAGTTCACCTTCCAGGCACAGTAAGTACACAGATACAAGAATCTCTGATCCATTGATCAAAATTGACTTTCTGTTAATAGAAAACCTGCTTTTCCTACATTCAGAAGCCAGAAGAGCATTGCCTCCTCTCCTCAGGAAAGACTGTCATAAGTTACACGCTAATAGCCTTGCTTTCAGAGTATCTTACTAACTCTTCAGAGTATCTTACTAAACTATGTTAGTATTAGTTTTTGCATTAATCTTCTATTAGTTATGTTTGTACTGCAGAAATTATTTTTCTCTTGGTTTCTTATTTGTTACATGCAACTTTCTACACCTGATAAGTAGCTTCCTAAGCATTTTATGTATTCAACTAATGGGACAATAGATGACCACTCTTCTTCCATCATTAAAGCTGATCAGGCATTTAATGACAGGTGAGGTGTCAACATGAAGTAGTCTACCAGCACCATTCCCTTGTTTTACTCAAAGTTTATCACATACCTTCTTCACCTTTTGTCAGGATCAGGGAAATAGGAGGTATGAGAGAAGGCAGTCTTTGTAGGTCTTCTGCTGTGTAGGGAATATTTTTCCAGTGAAAATTACTACTAAGTGTTCTTGGTATTTTAAGTCTCCTCACTATAATGGAAAATACAGTCTTTGGTGCAGATTGTTTTTTCCAAGTTTTGACAAAACTGTCAATAAATGTCAAAGATAAGCACCTATAATTCTTTACACATTCTACATTCTCTTAATATTTTGACTTCAGAAAATTTCTCCATTCAATCACCTATACTCCTTATTTCCTTCATTATTTCTCCTCAGTTGCTGTCTGTAACACATGAAGGGTGCATCTTAAACGATGGCTAGGAATTAGGTTTCTGGTATGTCAATGCAATTTAAATACAGATCAACGAGACTGGCCTGTCTTACAAGTTAAACAACAGATGTACCTTCCACAGTCCATTAAGTCAGTTCTAACAAACATTTTGTACATTATTTCATATTAATTTTAGTGTTATGCTAAGCATGAATGAGTAACAAAAAGCAAAGCACTGTTATTTAGATCAGTATACCAAGACTAAGCAACTTTAAGCTTAAACTTCAGCATTCAATACCACAATGCCTTGTGCAGGTCTTAGACACAAAATAATCACAGGAATCCTGAAGCTATAATTTGCGATTACAAGCAAAGTTCTACAGAAAAAGAAAGGTTCTGTTACATTTCTCCTCCCTATAATAACAAAGAGAGATGTGTGGTAAGGGAAGATTAGAAAACAAACATTTGCTGAATTTCTTTAGTGGTCATAAATGTACTTGAACAACTACTTTATTTTTTACAACTGAAATGAACCATTGCAGAAATTTCAGTTCATCATCAAACAATTTTTGTTACACACATCTTCTGTTTTCTTGAGTATCAGATAGCATCCCCGAGTATCCCTTTACTATTATTTAAACAAAAATATTTGAGAATGATACAGCACAATGGTATCACATTGTCTCATCCACTGATAAAGTTATTAAAAATGCTTATGTAACAACAGTTTTAGAAAACTAGATTTGGTCCTAACCCTAACCACAAATGTCCTCAGACACACTATCATTGATAAAAACCTTGATTTTGAAAGCTATTTGTTCATCACTTGCAAAACGTAGCCTAACAGTGCCTTTACTGTAGTCTTGCATGAAAGTCATCACTTTTCTGTACTTTTCCTATGACAAATTTATTTTTCCTATATGCTTTTACTGGCTGGTGCAGTTGGCATGGCTTGACTGACAATGAGCCAGATGTGAGTGTAGGGAAAACTCACAGCTCTCTCAGCTGTTGGCACAGCGGAGGGTAAGAGCATAGCAGAAGTGATGCATTCAAGCACAGCCCTGTGAGTTAGTATTACCTGCCTGCCAGCTTGTGAGCACTACTGGCAGTGCACGTAAACACAGATTATTCACGCTCTTGTAAACTAAGAGAAAGTGTTGGAAACTAACTGCACAGAAAAATGTAAGAAAATGTTGTAGGGATTCAGCTGCTGTAGCAAGTGAGCACCGTTATTTGATTCCAAGCTTTTAAGTGGTGAACTGTATCAATTAATAAGTTAAATTAAATCATGAATCATGCTTAAAAAAAACACTTTTGTTAAGCATGTCCATAACACATCAAACATTTTATGTGTATTGTCACCAGAACAGAATTTTAGCCCTATTCGGACACTTCATATCACATACTCTTATCACCTGGGAGACCATCTTTGAATCATGATGCTCTAGTTGAGTCTTACAGAGAGTAATCTGCTAAATTCATCTGTCTACTCTGAAGGGGATATAACGTCAAAGAAAACACTAAAGTTGGTGGTACTGAATATTAATTTATGACAACAACTTATCCTAACACCTCCAGGATCCCAGTTCACAGCTTGCTGGGCATTAGTGATTTGAAGGTATTCCCACCTACTTTGGGGGGATTTAAGAACATAGTAAAAGAAATTTTATGAATTTTCATTTGTGCATATGAAGCAGAAATCAAAAAATATTTTTCTTATTAAACTAATTCCTCTGCTTTCTAAACAAATCCTAGTTATTCAAATTCTAGTTCTTTGCTTCAGAAAAGTAACTTAGACCTCAGGAGTGCTGAAAATATTATTCTCTCACTCTGTTAAAAAAAAAAAAAGAAAAAATAAAGGGCCAGAAAAAACATTGTCAGATGAGACAAAAACTAGGTTGGAATCAAGGAGGCTGAATAAGAGAATACACCCATAGTTTAAAAGATTCAAGAAAACCCAGCAGAAGTGAGAACCACACAGGGCCACGTTATAGGAAACAGCATATACACACAAGTAAGAAAAACTAGTCAAAAATTTAAATTCTTTCTTTTTACTTCAGTGGAGTTCAATAAGCTATAAATCCAAGAGAATGAGAAAAAGCATACTGTAACCAGAAGAATTTATCTCAGTAAACACTGAGACGTACACGGACAGGAGAATACATACATTAAGATCAAAAGCGCTCTCTTTCTGGAATCAGCGATCACAGATACCACAATGAATATGGCACCATCTGACTAGCCTAGGTCTAGTTGTAAGCAGCATTGGCCAAAAAAAACTGTAATAAAATATATTTAAGATCCAGTAACATATGTGGTTGAAAAGGAATGGTAGGGAGGAATATAAAGGGATCCTCTACAAATATAGTGAAGTAGATAACCAAAGCTAGAAGTGGAAAAGCTTTAGAAACTACACTAGTTGCAATATTTTTGAGAAGTGGGAAATGACAAGTAAGTTCTGTGGCAAGAAGTTTATTTTTATGGAACAGCAGTAAAAGAAATGACACAGTGGAAGCATTTTGTGTGGTCCTGTTCATATTTTCACTGAAAGGACAGAGTGCTGATTCCACCATAAGCCTTTATTAACAGCCAAATCTGACAAAATGTGATTTTAAGCTAAAATATATACATATATAAATTGTTTATTATTTAAATTTCAAAACAAGCATAGCATTCAGACTAAGAACTAAGCTCTTGCCAGTTTTATAGAACATAACACGACTAAGGTTATATATCAGTCTAAACATTTTCTCAGCATACTGCGATGAGAAAACAGGTTTCTTTTTCCCACCTTTTTCGAACTTTGAGTGAGTTTGCTTTTCGGAGTTACAGAAATGCAATGCTTCATCCTCAGATCACAGTGTTTCTGCTCTCAGTTGATTTCATGCTTTAAGGAAACTTTGCCAACAGCCAAGAACTTAAGAATGACGAACTTGAAGAATGTACAGATAGTGGTATCTGGTTCATGTAGTCCAACAGCCTGTTAGGAGACCCTGGGAAGCATTAACTGGGTTCTTGGACATTTTCAGTAAGTTTCTAGTGCTTTAGAGGGTGCTCTGAACAGCATATCCTTGATTTTCTATCTTTGATACTTCAAACCTTAGACCCCTTCCACATTTGTTATTCTTTGCAATCACTTGATTTTTCCAAACTTTTGTTTCCCTTAGCTCGTCCTCCTCTTCCAAGCAAAAGTTTTTGCATGGGGAGCTCAACATCAACCTCTCCCAAAAGAAGAACTAGTATAGCTCAGGGCCAGCAAACAAATGCCTAGGCAGGAGTGTAAAGGGACAAGCAGGTAAGGATATTTCCCTAGTCCTACAGAAATCTCCAGTAATTTATGACTTGTGGCTTTTGTACTCTGTAATCTTCAATAGATCTTTCTCCCATTAATTTTCACAGCCATGTTTAAAATTCACGTGAACGTTAAACATCTACAGCCTTCTGCAGTCAGGAGCTACACAGCTTAAATTCAGCTTTGAGAACCACGTTCATTTGTTTTGAACCTGTCATCTGCTGATGTAATTTGATGCCCTCTCATTCTTGTACTGGAAAAGACATTAGGGGTGGTGATGGGCAAATCAGTCCCTACTCACTCCATGGTTTAAGATATTGCTTGTTTTATCTTTTCCGTACCAATGAGTCTTAGTCTACTTGGCCATTTATGACAATTGTTCCATAGCTGTACTTCATCTCTTACCAAGTTGGGAAATGATTAGGACCGTGCATACTGCTGGAGATGAGTATAGACACTCCGTTGCTTATGTGTATTAGTTGTTATATTTAAGTGTATAACTTGTTTGCCTAATCTACCTAATGACTGACGTATTTTTTGCTCCTAATGCAAATTCAATTGAATTACTATTAGCAACAAAGCTGTTTAGAACTTATTCTTCAAATTCCTCTATGCCTTATTCTCTTATTATCTAATCTAATTATCTTATTATTATTCTCTAACCCTTATCTGCCAGACTTGTCTCTATTTTCTCATTTGAGCAAAACTTCAGCCTCTGGGAAAGCATCTTCCTTCCAAGAACTTCCCTTAGCGTGTTTGTTTCATTTCATTCTCTTCCTTCTCCCTTCCTGCTCCTCTTTTTTTCAGGTGTTATGTATATATTTGCTCTGGAGGTTTAAATACTACATCTTTAAACGATCTCCATAACCTCCATAGGGATGACTCTAATAGCACTTTCTAACTCACTTAGAAGTTTTTTAGACTTCTTGTCTTTTAGTTTATTTTTCTGAAGCTAAATAGAATATCACCTTATTTGCTTTTCTTTATCCTGTACATGGACTGTTCTATGGTAAATGCTTTGAAACTTGTCTGAGTATCCCGACAGAGGAAAAACTAAAGTGCTGATGGAACATCCAATGCCCAAATTATTTTTCTTTTCTTGCCTGCGCTTTCTGTTGCCCATGCTGCTGTGAGGTTGATGTCTATAGTAAAATGATGGACACAGTGTTGAGTGCATCAGCTTTTTATGTCTTTATACTATATGTATTCATTCATTTTCCTGGTATTAACCAAGCCATCCTCTAGAGGGGACTAGGAATGAAATAAGATCTATGGCAACCTTCTTTTTGGAATCTAGTGTGGAGGATAAAATGGCACCATGGGGAAAGCAAAACATGAATGGATTCAAAACCATCTTCACATTTCCAAACCCTGAATGCAAGTGCTGACAGACCTCTGCATCACTGAGAGCTGCTGCCAAATGGCAACGAGTCAGGTTATGCAGAACCAGCCACTGCAAATTGTAAGAGCCCAACAGTTAAACTGACACTGCCCCCTTTTTAGCATCAGACTGCTTTTTACTGGGTGCTTGAAATAAGAAATTGTACTATGAAGAGATTTGTCTTGAGGTGGTACTCCTCTCAAACCAACCATCCAGAGGGTCATATGAGCTAACATGAAATGGATGGACAAAAGTCTTAACCACCTTCAAAGGGGCAGGATGGTGGTGTCATCTTTGCTTGCACATTGGTTCTCTGATTCTATTTCTTCACTCAGAGGGTGATGAGGCACTGGAACAGGTTGCCCAGAGAATCTGTAAATGCCCATCCCTAGAGGTGTTCAAGACCAGTTTAGACAAGGCCCTCAGCAACATGGCCTAGTAGGTGGCATCCCTGCCCGTGGCAGGGGGGTTGGAACTAGATGATCTTTGAGGTCCCTTCCACCACAAGCCATTCTATGACTCAGGACTAATGAAGCACAAAAAGACTCCATATATTCAAATTCATCTTTGTCAAGGCATTCCTTGCCTTCAGTAGAACTTCTGGATTTAGGAGGCACGGGATTTAGAAACCACTGGTAGCCCTCCTAATTTGTAGGACTGAGTTTTGTATGTGAAGGCCAGATATATAAAAGTACCTGGAGTTTTGTTACACTGAGAGAATAAAAATGGTTGGAATATCTACCTATCAAATAGAACCTTGAATAGAAGAATAGAAGACAACAGTGGCTTTTTAACGGTTTTGAATAGATTGGAGAGGTCATAGACATAGCCAGATGCCAGGAATCAAGAGCCATCCATCAGCCCAAAAAGGTCTGCAGTAATGAAGGTATGCCTGGGTTGAAACTGAATTATTTCCCCCCTCCCAGGTTTTCAAAACATACAAAGAGAGAAGAAAATTTTAATCATGACAGATACTGAAAAATTGAAAAACAAGAGTGCAAGTAAGTCTGGCTATATAAGTAGTTAAGGAGAACTGGGAAGGAGTGTGCTTTGATTCTTTTCTTGCCATACAGACTGCACATTAGGGAAGCAGATTTGCAGCATGGTGCTACAGAAGGTAGGCTAAAACTGTCTGAGAGCACTAGCTCTGTAAGTGCTTCTCTAGCAGAAATCCATGATGTAAGCTATAAACAATCATAAAGAACTGAGACATTTCCAATACAAATGGCCCTGGCAGACTACACCTATATAGAAAGCTACTTCAACCAGTGGAGAAGCAAATTGCTTCAAAAACTTTTTGGTAAAAGCCCCAAACAAAAATAGCTCTTTTACAGCACTGAAGCTTAACAGACTTATTTTACATAAAACTGCATTGAAGTTTTGGTGGGATTTTTTTGATCTTCTCCAGAGGAAATATAGAGAAGAATTACATCCATGAAGCTGGCTACTAAGAAGAATGAATTTTAAACCAAATGGGAAGGTCTACACAAAGCAACAAAGAATATGCCAAGATGACAGAAGTTGGTGAAACCCGAAACATTACCCATGGTTAATCCCCCTCACAAATCTCTTCACAGTTTTGAGAAACTTAGCCAAATTGCAACTCTTTTAGCTGAAATTTCCCATACCAGCTGTCTGCCTCAGGCTGAATTTATTTTGGAAAACTTCAGCCAAAACTATTCAGCCATTTCAGAGAAATACTCTCACCACCTTTTATTTGGAAACTTTTAGCACTCAAACACTTTACAGTAGGGTTTCTGAAGTTAGGTGGGAAAGAGAATAGAGGATATACCTATATAGCCATTTATGAACATCTGTCCAATTTTGGCCAAGACTAAAATGTGCACACCCCACACAACAGTCCTGAACATGATCTGGTGTGAAACTATAGGGCAAAGTCAGTTTCAGCTTAGCAGCTGCTTCCAGGTATTGTATCCTTGGGCTGGGCTAACCAAAATCAGAAAAAGCCCTCCCCTGTGTTTTCAATATTATCTTGCTACTTTAGTGGGATGGGAAGAGAGCTGACAGGCAGATCACGTATTATTGGGAAGAAGCATGTGCTATTATTTGGGACAGGAAAGGAAGAAATTTAAGACTTTCCTGGAGCGGAAATAGGCAGATTAGGGGAAATGGGGTGGGACACTGAGGAAACAGGTACTGAGTGAGAAAAAATTGTGACTGATAAAGAAAACGCTGCAACAGTGAACCTGGGAAAGAGACAGCAATAAATGAGAGCTCCAGGGAAAGAGAACAGGAGTGAAAGGATAAATAGATAAAGGGCAGGGTGGAAAAACAAATATGACTGGGACATGAGACTGGGTCTATTATGAAGATTGGAAAGGAAACAAGTGTTATAACTGGGTAAAGAAGAGTTTGGAGACAATGACTTTGAAGCAAAAACTATAGGGCTTGCACAAGAAACCAAAGAAGCAAGTGAAAGCAAGCTTTTGTTCGCAATGTAAATTAATTATATTGGTTTCAGTTCCATTATTTTTATTTATTTTTTTTTAAAGAGGCCAGCTCTTTTGTGAAGAAACCTAGATACCTCTTTAAATGCCATTAAATATTCATTTTACCTTAGTAGCACCTTCAGTTAGAAGAATGAGTTTTTCATTATAAATCTTATTCTGATTTAATTGGCTTAATTGCAATATTTATATTAGCTTTTTTTTCCCCCACTATTTCCCTAAATTGATGAAAAGTAGAGAATACAATTCTGGTTTCAGTGAACAAAAATCAATTCAAGGAATTGCATAAGCTTCAATATAGGTCTATCAGTGAGCTTTTTACTGATCTAAAACACCAAGTTCTCTGTAGAATGAAAACCAAGTGCTTTTCCTTCTCAGCTTTTGTTAGTCCATTTGCCGAACCTCACTTCAAACAAGCAGCAATGAAAAGTCTAAGCAGTACTAATGCTAAGGTCACACCTTCCAGCTCTATATACAGCAACAGGAAGACTACTACCTCCTTGTCTACCCTGCAGTGCGTGCGTGCATCACGCTACCTCAGCTGCCAGATGACAGCATCTTACACAAGGAATTTTTACCCTCTGGTTTTAGGATTTCAACAACTGACATATTCAGTGCCATATTGTATGCATCTGAAGAGTACTCCTAAAGGAATTTGGTATATTTAAAGTAGTATTTGAAAAATAAATTTTAAAAACTGCTTAAGGTTGGCCTGCTTTTATCTACATCATTGAGAACTCTCTGACTCCATTTCAATTACTTTAATTCAAATACTAAAAAGTGGCTTAACTGTTCCCTACTTTAATTAACAGTGGTAATGCATTTCAGTAGGATCAGAGTTCAGATATTTAATGCTTTCTGTGATCCCAAACATACTTTCATTTCACATATAATTATGTCCGGACTATATCTTCTATCAGTATCCAGCATGAGGATCACTTTTGTTACTTGACTTTGATTAAACTAAACCATGCTAATACAGTTGTCTGGCTGCAGAGAAACATTTATTCTGTGGTACAAATGGAGACACTGTCACAGGTAAATTTTTAGGCTGATGTAAAGCAGCTTGTTGAAATGTCGGCCTGGAAATACAGAAAATTCATCACGTGAAGGATTACTGAAATTTTACTTCAATGAATAACGTCTAATGGTGGCTTATGCAGTTTTATAGAAACACTAACACCTTCCTGATCTAAAACAGTACATCTACTGCAGACCAACAGCAGGACACTCAATCCCTTTGCCTTGAAGCCTCAGCAACCCCCTTTGGAGGGCAGTGTACGTACCCTTAACACCATGAGCATTTTAATTGCATTTAGATTATTATCTCATGGTGCAGCAAAAACCTACTACATTTAATTAAATAAGTAAACTAATGTGGCAGTTAAAATATTAGGTAAAAATCAATGTTTTTCTGTAAACATACAATCAATCACACAATCATTTCAAAGAATCATGATGTATTCTACTTAAGCCACAGATCTGCATGGTAAACTCAAGAAAAATATCCACTAAAGATGATCTTCACAGTTTATTTACATACCAAAACACAGTAACAGCAATCATGGTCTATTATTCTTTCACTCCAAATTAGACCTTGTATAGCAATGAGCTCTCACTTTGTATTAACAATATAGATCCATCCTGAAAACAAGAGTTATGGAGGAACACATTGCTATTGTGAAACAAAGACATTTACAGTCGACAGTGTTTAAAGTTTTCAGAATTTTCTGTGAAGCTTACTACACTAGCTTTTGATTTTTGTTTATAACATCTAGTATGACTCAGATGTAACTACTAGGTCCAGTCTTTTTACCCTGACTTAGAGCAAGTGACACTGCTCTTTAGCTAGCTCAACTTACTTCCCAAGGTGGGAAGTGCATGAGCAATAAATTGCACAAGGTATAACTTTCATGAAGAAGTGTTTCACTTGCAGTTTCAGAATTAGCACAATGACATTCTTACTGGCTGTTTTGTGAAAGGTGAGAATTTTTCCAAGCACTAGCATGCTGCCTAGAGATGTAGCTCACTGCCTTAGATGAAGTGATCACTTGCCTCCCCAACAATGGGTAGCTCTCCATGGTCCTTCACTCTTTTCAGCTGCACCATTTCATGCATACGGGTTCATGCAGCTTTACTAATCTGCACTGGCAATCCGGGCATCTAGTTCAATTTCTAGTGTATACATAGATTACAATCTTAAATCATGTTTCAATTACTTTGTTAAACTATTATAATGGATGAAGAAAAACAAGTCCCAGATTAAGATTTCCTTCGGTGTTTGATGTCTCAATTCATGTCAAACAAATCAAGCCTTTAATTCTCAGTTGGCATGTAAGTAGTTTTCTATTCAATAAACACCTAACCTGATAGTTTGAATTTGGGGTTATTAATAACTTGAACTAGAGCTCCAAGCTTCCCACAGCCTAAAATCATGCCTATCTGTGAAGACTTGGGCAGCTACAGAATTAGGCAGCAAATGAAATTTTTAAATTATCACTCATATCTCAGTAATTGAGGATCTGGGCCAGAATCATCTGAACCCTCAACGTACTGAGTATCTCTACGGGATGAGAAGAAAAAAAAATTTAAAAAGTCAATAGAAGTCAAATATTTTACATTTACACAAAAGAAAGCAGGCAAAATAGCATGTTCACAGATCTGAGCCATGCTCAGATCATGATAGTATCAATCTCATGTCAAGCATCCCATATTCCACGCAAGGCAGCTCGTGTACATCCTTCACTGAACAGTATCCTATGCTTTCTTTTGTAACGTAAGAGGAAGACCTAAAGTAGCAAGTGAATACACAGCATCAGCTGTGTTCCTATAGACAGTGTTGGCAATAGTATTTTCCTTACAGATCAAACTAGAAGAGTAAAAGACGTAAGACTACTTTAAAGGTAACTTTAATTCAGGATCCAAAATAACCTAACGCAGTACTCCACTGAAATTAGCACTATTCCATCAACTTCAACAGAAAACAAAGAAATTAAACACTCAGTCACTTACTGAAGCATGTTTTCAAAGAAGAAAACCAGGCTTTAGAAACCAGCTTCTGAGCCTTGGATTTTCTCTTCGTTATTAATCAAAAGAAAATTCATAGCTTTCTAGTCTTTACAAATAACTCTATAGTTTTCTCCACTTTTTTACATTAGCCACCAGAAAGTTATCAAATTATTATAAGGTACAGCCACAACAGGTCATCATGGGATATCGGTGGCCTTCTGGCTCTCACTCCTCTCCATGAGGACATTACTCTGAGCATATAGGTATGAAGTTTTATAATTCTTGAAGAAAAAAAAAAAAAAAACTGACTGAACTCCCTTGGTTCAGCTTCTGGACAGTTGTTGGTTAAAAAAAAAAAAAGTTTCTTCAGTTAGTAGTCAACTTGCTAAAAACAATGTTAAGATTGTATGTTACTTGTTATTTGTCAAATAGACTTTTATGAGCATACATCTGGTGAAATTTCTAAAGTTATGTAAAAGCTCACTTTTTTTTTCCATGCATCAAACTTATTTAAGATCACCTGTCCTTGTAACCAGTATACTTTTCTTCTTTCAGGCTTGGAAATTTTCACACAAAACAAGCCAGAATACTCACATAGCCACCCTAAAGTTTAGGCACAGTCTTAGCAAGCTGCATCTGTGAAAGTCTGATTCCCCCTCCCTCCCCCCAAAACTGAAGTAGCACCCCTTTTTGATCATCAGAAAAACGTATTAAAACATATTAAAGCTAACAAGTAGCCAGAGTTTTGCATCCCCTAAAGTAACATTTGTTCAATCACCTTATAGGGCAAATAGGTCATTTATTGACTTCATGCCTTTTAGAGATACAGCTCAGTATTCATTTCCACAGAGAAGTTGACAACTTGAATATACAGAAGACTACAGATTCCCAGCACTTGTCTCTTTCCAAACAGCAACTAAAGTATGCACGCAGGCAAAAATAAAGTAAAACTGCACTAAAAAGTAGTTATGAATGTAAGATATTGTTAAAGGATGCCAAGGAAATTGCTTTTTGAGACTGTGCAGGAAGTGAATATGAGAGACAAGTATATTAAACTCAAATGCTATTCCCGTTTTCACTAAAAAGACACACATTCATGAGAAATCAAAGTTAAAATGGTTATAGTATTCTACCAGTACTATTTATACATGAGCCTAAGAATGTTTATTTTTTGCAAGTTTTCACTACAAAGATTTAGGCTTTTCTATAGGTTTGCAATTTTGGATCTCTAGCACACATTAACAGTTAACTAATTTACAGCACTTGTCGACACCTTCCAAAGAAGCTCTTGGCTAGGTAACATACAAGCTTCAACTAAATTAACATTACAAGAACTGTCTGTTCTCAAAGTCAGTCCTTGGAAAAATTGGTATTCCCAACAACAGTAGTTTAGTTACGTAAAATTGCTCATTTAAGTGATAAGATCCCAAAGAATTATGTCTAAAAAATAAAAAATAAATCAAGCAAAAAAATAGTAGCAGCTATGCACAATATATGTGTAATAACTTCCTGTAATGTTTTGGCAGACCAGTTTGTTTATCCTATTCAAATTCAAAGTGCTTTATTAATACACAAGCAGTAACTTATTTCAGACACAATCCTCTAGGATCTCATCACTTAAGTCAGCAGCCTTATGTGACTAAGCACCAGAAATGTTAGAAAAAATGAGTACTTGCACAGATGTTAAATACCAACGCAGACTACAATTGTTATGAAAAAACAGTAAAGATTTCAGATGGATTTAGAATAGCCACTGTACTTGTTTTCAGTAACACTGAATATCAAAGATGACATGAACTGTAGTAATGAGTTAGCATTTTTACACTGCCTTTCAGGCATGGTCATATATTATTTTTCTGTCAGCAGTAGTTGAAGATGTTACCAGTTGTACTCTCCCTTTTAATCTTCTCCCACTCTCATCATCATGACTCACTGTTCTCTCCCACAGTCTTACCACAGACCACTTTGTTTCTACCCAATACTAAATATATATTTTAAAGGGCCAAGAATCTAATAAATTCACAGATACAGTTTAGAGAGCAGCCAGACAAGCATCTGAAAAGGCACAACTATGGGAATGATAACTTCTGGCAATAAAGCAGAAGCAAAATACTGGAACATACAAACTCAGACTGAACCTGCTGTTGACAGAACAATCAGGTGTAACTACAACCTTAACCTTTAAAAAGCTTTGTGCGCCTTAATGTCTACTAAAAGATCACATAAGCTTTAAACAAAACTTAATTTGTAAGTACAGCTCCCCTTCCCTACAGGGACATTTAACAGCATGCAGTTTAATGTAAGCGTCACCATTTTTTAAAAGATACTTAAACAGCCTCTATGATTTTAGGGTCGCACAGTAAGTAGTCAAGCTAGGTTTGATCTTATTAAACTTGACGGTCAGAAGTGACTTTTGTGTTTTGGAGACATATATTTGGCACCTCTTCTGCATGGATATAGCAGCCCTGAAAAGCAGCAAGACCAGAAATAGCTCTGTAAAGGTCCATTCCTGCTGAGGCAGGGCAGAACTGCATACATAACAACCTTCTTTCTTCTCAATAATTTATCAGCAAAGTAACTGGATACATCCAGGGGAGGTTTTGTTGTAATCTGGGGTTTGGGGTTTTTGTTTGTTTGCAAGACTAGATTAAAATAAGAAGTGCTACATCACAAGTATAATCTCTGCTTCAAATAAGTAATAAAGAATGTACAACAATTTCTTAAGAGTACATAATAAAATCCGCCGAACTGCCAGAGACTTGACAAAAGGCACTAGTTTAGCTTCTGTTGAACAGGAATTCTGCTGTTGATCCGTTCTTTACATGGAAAGGTAAAATACCAGTAAGATACTCTTTAAATGACTGAAAATACATTTAACAGAAAGCTCCTGATAAAAACAGTAAAAACAGCAAACTCCTGTAAAAATCGTAGCGCTGTAAAACAAACTACTTCCATGCAGGATCATCAGAAAAGAAATCATCTGAGAAAGAAAGAAAGAAAGAAAGAAAGAACAAAAAAAAAAAAAAAAAAAAAAAAAAAAAAAAAAGACTACTAAATCAATCAATTACTGATTACAAGTCACAAACACACTTTTTTTCCCCATCCCAGGTTGTTCAAAAGAACCCAGAGGCTCAGAGAAAAAGCAATGAAAACTTACACACTACAAAATACTATAACACAAGATTTTATTTCAGGACTGTACAAAGTATAAATGTAAAGTTATAATACACCAAGGTAATACTTAAAAAAAAAAAAAAAAAAAAAAAGTATTTGAGTATTTAAATAACAATACTGCAATACAGCCATCAAAAAATGCCTTTATTATTTCACATTAGGAAATTTTACCTTATGGAGCGATACATCATGAAATCAATTGTTGTACATCTAGGGAATTTACCAATAGAGCTCTCTTCCACTGGGGTATACACTTTGATTTGTCTCATGTGAGTGTCTCTTCCATTTTGGTGATTAGCTAGAACAGCAATCTGAATCATAAACGTGCGAATAGGCTTCTTATGGGTATCTGTTAAAGGAACATGAATCCAGCCGCTTGGTTCCACTAATTCAAGTTGCTGTTAAAAACAAGACAAAAAAGCAAATTATTCAGGAACAGTTGATATACTTATGTAAATGATCACATGATATTTAGCGATATTAAACCTAATACAGAAGAGTCTTTCAGGTCAGATTTTAGTTACTTTTTAAAATCAGTTTGAAGTAATAGAGTTGAAAACTCACAGCTAATTTACTGCTGGTGTAATTGAATACAAATGCATTTGACTACAGTGGTGTCTACTTTTACCTCTCAGAATCTGCCCTTCGTTTTGCACCTTAGTCTTAAAATAGAAAATGAATATAAAAAATAGACTTGAATATAAAATCAAGTCAAAACAGTACTATTTGTATCTTGTTAATAAAGGACACTACTCAAAAATGACAGAAAATGTGCATCTTTAAATTGTTTGAACCTTTATCTACACACCCTGAACTAAAGTATGCTAGAATGACTTAGATAAGAAATTAAATCCACATGAGCAGGTTTTCAGAATTCCTTTGGTTATTAGAGGGATTGAAAAGGAGTAAGGGGAAGGTGACAGAGGAAAAAATACAGGATAACTCATGGATCACCATGTAGTTTTATGTGTGTCAAGACAAATGCCTAACCAATGCTGCATGGCCATTTAATCACATTTTGAGGCCCATTTTGACTTGGCTTTCACAAAACAAGCCAAGTGTAATATGATTTTTTTTTTTTTTTACTTCTGATCCTACAGAAACCAATGTCAAAGCAAACAAAGAAATGCGTTTTGTTAACTCTAAACCACATTACTGACACATCAGCATACTGAAATCCAGCTAGATGTTACGCAGAAGTGTGGTGACAGCTTTTGTTTAAAGCTAGTTGCCCAACTTCAAAGCACAGCTCAAAACACATACAGAAGAGCACACAAGTCAGAAGCAGTCTTTGGGAGGGGGTGTGAGTGGTGAAAACAGTTCTCCATAAGCAAGTGAATTTCACAAAGCTAAGCAAACAGACTGCTCTTCTTCGCAGATGAGTTCCTCTACAGAAGAGGTATGCTTTGAGCAGCTCAATATTCCCATATTTCTCCTGAACACGCTGCAAGACAAACATCCCAAATGCTTAAAAAGCCTTGATGGAGATTTTTAAAAGACCCACGTGAGATCTACTGATCCAGAGGCATTACCAAGCACTCTAAGGGAATGACCCAAGAAATAAGGGAAGTCAAAAGTATACTTGATGACTGCTTTAAGGTTAGAGAGAGAGAGAAAAAGAAAAAAGAAAAAAAAAAAAACACAACCCTTACACACCTCTACTTAAGAAAAGAAGCTGCAGGCTTCAGGTAGTAGTTAGCCTTAAAAGAATATAACATGCTTTAAAAGAAATAAAAATGATCTACTCTTGAAGCAGCTTTATATAGGGAAAATTCATTATTGTGAGGTAGCAGTGAACTGTTTAGCACAAGCATGCTTTCCATCTCTACAGTAAACAGAAAGGATGAGGATCCCAGTAATATGTTATTCAGCTAATGCTAAGGTAAAGTGCCTCTGATTTGGAATAGAATTAAGAGATTATAGCTAACTGAATTTGCATTTTAATATTATTTTCAAAGTTTACAAATTTTGACTGATGATTCAAAATGAAAATTTAAGTTCCAGAGCTAAAAAAAAAATGGGGTTTTTATGCTTGGATCAGTTTGCAATGGGTTAGTTAATGTACTTTCTTTAGGTTGACACTATTGGTTTCAAGCAGATCCAAAACAGTCCAGGTTTGTTTATTTTTATTGGCAAAGAAATTGCAAAGAGTGAAATGACTCCAGTTCCAGAATCAAAAGAGGTACCAAGGGACTGGCAAAATTGGACTACTTTTTCAAAAGGAAGTTAGATGCTTATGACTTTCACGCTCAAAATTACAACCTAAGAAAACTACTAAGGTCATAAAGATGAGCACTTCAATGCTCAGAGTTGCAAACGCAATTCTGCTCAGTTTCCACATGTCATAGGACATTATTTTAAATTAAATATTTGTTTCATCCCTTATCAATGGAAGCTAATCATATGCTTTATCTGTAGCATGTTATTTTTCAATCCTGCTATATATGAAATGAATTTCTTCCCTAGCCTTTCTAGGGTGGTGGGACTAGTACATCTGTAAAGCAGTCAGCTCAGACATTTACTTAAATTATAATATCCCCTAATTTCAGATGTCAAATTTGGCACACTTTGGAGCTGATTTTTCCTGACCTTAGTAACATACAGTATTTTACATGAAGTTTAGCTCCCACCGAGTCCACTTGCAGCTGTAAGTGTTCACATTTCTGCAAGTTAATAATGTTCTCAAATCAGCCACTGGAACACACGATATATGTGTATCCACCTAGGAACACAGTTATTTGAGTGTACCGTGTAAAAGAGACCATGACTAAGCACAGATTGCACACAACTCTTTGAACAGTACTCAAAAGAAGTCTTTGTGGCTGAGAATTATTTTATTCCTTAACTCTCCTCTGCTTCACTTACTCCACATGTTCCAACTTGTGAACAGTTGGGATACACAAGCCTTTATTGCAGAAATCCTGGATTCATCCTCAAAACAGACCCCACTCTAATCCAATAATTGTCTCTTGGAAGAGATATATGAGACTCTTGAACGAGATTGTAGTGCACACTACAATAGAGCAAGAGGTCTTAGACGTTTCAAAAAAAGTGACCTCTTGATTTCATGATCTAACATTCCTGTACTATCACTTTTTTGTTGTTCTCATTTACTCGTTTTTAATTGATGCTTCCATAGTTCAGCAACTAGAACTCGTAGTTCATTCAACTACTGAAGTTTAACTACAGTAACTATTATCTGAACATCCACCAGAAAATGAAGCAATATTTTGCCAGTGACGCACACATTTTATGTAACCAGAAGAATGCTAAAAATGAGACACACTCCTAAACTCTGTTCTCTTCCATTATCTGTCATACTCTTTCAGACAAGTGAGATATTATTTTTTTTTTTCAGAGGGCCCAGGTCCATCATTTTAAAGAAGGAACAGGACATGGGAATAGGCAGTAGTAGTACAAGCCAAAATGCTGCCCACTCTTAGTTCAATGTCAGCACCCAGATCCAGCCACTACAATTTGTAGCAGAAATGGGATGAAATATGCAGCTCAGTTCTGCCTGGAGCATTCCCAGTGTGAACAGAATCTAAAGGAAACTTACTGTGAAGTTTTAAGAAATTCCTATTAAGCCCATGCAAATGGCAATCTTTCAAAGCCTTGTAAACTGGTCTGGAAATTTGGGTGGATTTTTACAGGGAGGCAAAAGGCACATCCTCAACACAAAGGCTGAACTCTTGCCAAATTTCAAATCCTTGCTTCAGAGCTTGGGGGCACTGGAGCATCAAAGAAGGACACCAGAATATTCTCACACAAGCAAAATAACATACTTTTCACTAGCCTTATTCTTGGAACAGAACTCCTTTGGCTGTAACTTTCAAAAAAATTCAACCCAAAGCAGACATCTGGCATGGAAAAAATCACAGTCTGAACTAAACTTTGGCAAAAGTTTTAAAGTAACTAAGAGTTAAGTATTAAAATAGAAAGGGTCACACAACCTTAAGTACAGGTCACCATTAGCAATTCTACCTACAGTAAATACTATACTTTAAAGCCATTTCAGCTGACTTCGCTGCAAACCCTATTCTTAAAAACACTAAACACTGTGTAGAGATGTTCCATGCTAACTCTAAAGAAAATGTGACATTTCCTCAAAATGGATTTAAGTATTTTCCTGTATTTTTTCCTCCTATGTAGGTCATTTATTAAGTATCAGTCACCATTAACTGGTCCTCCAGGAAAGTTTTAAATATCAGCTATGTTACTAATTACCTAAGCAAAATTCAAAACTGAAAGTTTCTCTGTTTTATCAGAAAAGATCAAATAATTAAAGTAAAAAAATCAATGAGAGTCAAATATTAGTAGCTCTGGACAGCTTCTGCAGCTCTAAGCTAATCCTATATATGATGTGCTAAAAGTTTGCTGTTTTAAATTCATTTCTAATAAGATTAATTTTGTGACAACTGGTAAACAAGCAGAGTGTGAAAGTCAAAATAAAGGAATAAACAAAGAGATAAAAATTGAAATGGAAAGTCACTCACCTGTCCTTTGCTGCTGTTATATGCTCTTATCTATCTCTTCTCCTGCTTTCTCTCCATTCCTCTCTTATTTTCTCTCCATTCCTCTCTTATTTTCTCTCCATTCCTCTCTTATTTTCCTGTCCTTTGTGGGCTATGGCTTTACATATGCATTACCCGAGTAGGAGCGTATACATATACGTTATTTTGAAAGCCAAAGTAGAAATAACGTTGTCAGTGGAACTCCCCACCAACAAATTAATAAACCTGTTTCTTTGCTTTCTTGTATAGTCCAGAGGTTCTAGAAAACTCCATGCGCATTTGGCAAAGATACTACTGCCACTAACGGATGCTCTACCATAGAAGATGCAAACTCCACACACATAAAACATCAAGGCCAAAGCAAATTGAGACTAAACTTTAGAGAGATGATAAAATACAAGACCAAAACTTTAATAAGAAACTTGTTCTTTGCTGGTTTTTCAGGCCTTATAGGATAGGAAGTCAAAATCATTCAACTACTACACTTCTTCCTTCAAATTTAATAAGGAAATTACAAGACCTTTCCAGCAGCATAGCATTAAAACTCTTTACATTAAAAAGAGAGAGAAGAGAGAGAAGTCACAGTCAAGAACAGAGTTAATCGGCTAAGGGCAACAGATAGAAAGAAATCATCCTGAATCAACCATGACAAAGCAACACATGTAGACAGGAAAAGGTCTTACCAAAAAAAAAGTAAAAATAAAATGACAGCATTCCTACACCTGCTACCCTCCCCCAACACCTCTCCCAAGAAATCCCCACCAGAATTAGTGAAACATGGTTTTCTGCACATTTGTCCCAGTCACGTTCCCTGGACCTGCTCTTTGGGTAGGAGGGCAAACAAGCCCAGCTATGGTTGGTCCACAACTCTGCATGCTGACTGCCAGTAGCATGCTGCCTGCCTGATCAGCCACCTACCACCACTGCTGAGGACGGTTGTGAAGCTAAGGAATATCCTCATCAGCAGCTGAACTCCTCTAGCCAGTCGTAAGCTCACAAAAACAAGCTGAATTCATTGCTGAATCCCACAATTCAGTTGTTAATTTCAACTGCAGTTGGCCAATAACAGCACAATAGCAGGGACGGATACAATGACCACAGACTACATTTTTCTTATTTGTCCACAAAGAACAGTTCAAGTTGGACAACTAAGCTAGACCAGGAAACTTAAAGTTTTTGAGATCAGAGAAATTTGCTTGACAGCAAGTGAATCATGAGCAAGTCGTGCTATTTTCAAACATCAGGAAAACAGACAGAATAGCATAGAACACCTAAAGATAACCAATACACAATGCAACATAATCTTGGCAGCTACTACTGACTAAAGAATTACATAATCATGCTACAACCTTTACCTCACGCAGCATATTTCAAAACAGTTTTACTGTTTCTTGAGGCAATTATTTCAGACTACTAAGAATTGGCTAGTCTTTCCTGATACACGAAGTCACTAATTTCATGTGGTCATTAAAGTGGGACAGGGCCTGGATAAACTCGCCTTCTTAGACAGGGATGAGTACAGTAACTCCTTTATGACCTCTCTGCAACTACCTGCCAGAAGAGTATATACAAATGAAAGGTGGTTAAGACTGTCTTACATCATTCCCCAATCTTTCCCATACCTACCGTAGGTTTTTTTAGACCACTCTGGTATCATATTCAAATTAATTCATCTTCTACAGGGTATGCACTTTAGAGGGCTAGAGCCCCAGAATGTGCATAAACACTCTGCAAGAAGTCTACCCATTAATTATTTTCACACCTGAGCACCACACTGTTGTTTCTTAGAAAGTGATTTATCCAAACAAGTTTTTCTATTGTATTTAATCCTTCTTAAATTGAACGTTGACCTCCTTTCTGTATTCAGTGATATTCTGTTTAAGTCCTGTGGTCTCTTGAAAGTAGTGTGTAACTCAAACTGCTACTTCTACTAAGCTTATAATACCCAAGTTGTTTGTTATATTTACAGTAGCTAACACCCATTCAAACAATGCAGGATTTTTGCTGCCCTACAGAGATATAGAAAGGATAACACCATTATAAGTAGTTTCATATTCAGGGTCATTACAAACATAGCCCAAAGCATATGCTAGACGGGGCTCCCAGATTTCAGAAGGATGACCTCCTCAGTACACATACAGGAAGAAGAAGCAGTTTCCATTTTCTACCTCTGCTGGAAAAACATATTTTTCCTGACAAAGCAGAGAATTACTACTGCCATCACAGCTTTAGCAAGGTACAGTACAATTCTCAAGATGTTCATACTTGATCACATTTCCACTTGATCATCTGTACTACTGCATACAAATGGCAACACGTATTTCCTGTGACTGCCTATAAAACAGGCTGTGAAAACAAGTAGCACTTGATTTTGGTCTTTCTTCTTCTCTTTTAAGACTGTCAAAGCCGCCACTTTTTATTTGAGTGACTTGCCACCTTTGAAATTAAAAGAAATGGCTAAACTCTTCATAAATCTAAGCTTGCCTTTCTACATGCTTAATCAGTTCTTACCATAGAGTTACATTTAAAAAAAGACCTTTTCAAAGCAGGTGTTCTCAATAATGTATTCTACCAGGCAGAGGAAGATTTTAATAAAATAAATGCTGTTTTCCTAAATGAAGCATTTATCAATACAAAGGCTTTCTCCAAACTGTGCAATAAAATATGTGAAAGCCTTTTCCCCCTTACCTTACTTATTTTTCTCCCAGCTACCCAACTATGTTTCGACAAGTATCAAGAAAGAAGGCTAGTCCAGTTTACAAAAATTTTCTTTCCATAACTGTCATGCCCTACCATACAGCTATCAGAATTCACAATCAGTAGACCTATGCATAATTCCAGTATTTGAACTGTCAACACTGGAAGTAGCAGAACTTGGGCTTCAGCCATCACTTCACTTAGGAAGGAAGAGAACCAGTTAATAGCAGTGATGCACCAGTTCCAGCAGAAAAATGAAGCAGATCCAAAAGAAACTTTGCAAGTTCCAAGTGAGTCAAAGGAGGGACACCACATTAGCAGCTTAACAAGAATCACAGAAACATGCTCAAAGAACCCACTGTGAAAAGCACACTCGTTTGCTCTAACGAAGCAACGACCACCTAAGGAGGTGGCTCTGTGGTCTTAATCAGTCACCTCCTTAAACAGTCAAGAAATCTAACTTCAGTCCATTAGGTAGAAGTTTTCCATTCTTCCCAACAGTAGTTCCTGAAGAGTCTAGAGGAGCACACCCCATCTCTCAAGAAGATTCAACTGTAATTTAGGCAGACAGGAGACTAACTGTAGAATAAGCCATATTAGGCAGTGCAACATGCAAATATTTAAGACTCATATCATATAATTTTTGTTCAAACGAGCTGAAAGAACAGACTTTTAGGAAGACTGGGGAGGCTGAAAAACAAAGGTCAAAGATCCTTGAAAAAAAATTGGAGAACTTCTTTCTTTAGACTGTTCTACTCTAGATTAAAACAGTCAAAGTTAACCAATGTCCAGGTAGTAAAGAATTGTACCTGATTGAAATAGCAATAAAACAATCAACATGTCACAAAGTATGTGCCTAAGCCTAGTGGTACTACAGAAGTCCACTAGACCAGAGACCCTGAAAAATTTACTAGGACACTCAATCAGCTCAGTAAAATAACAGAAAAACACTATGAAAATGCCAAAAAATGAGGCCACTTTTTCAAAAGTATATTAAATTTGATGTCATTTTGTACAGATGAGTTTTCAACACATCTTGTTGAGTTTCTCTCAAAATCATTTGTACCTGTATAAATGATGAAATGCATCAAGTGTTCCAATTCCGTTTATGCAGTTAAACAGCTTGTGACAGTATATAAATGTCCAGTCACTCTTCCTTTCAATCATTTCTAAACTGTTGAATGAAGTGGTAAGAAGTCTTGTGAAAGTTAAACATTCTTTAGAAAACACTGTAAAGTGGCACTTCTGCTTTGATGAGTCAAGCAAAAGCAGCTCACCACCTTCTTGAGGATCTTTTACAGTGATCTAGTGAAAGACAGACAAACATCTAAAGTTGTAAAAGAGCAACAGACAGAGGTACAAAAGGATTCAAGCGCTATACAGCTGTTTTTATTTTTTAAACAATACTTAGTAAATGGGATGAAAACATTAAGTTTCATCTAGTGTGATGTCTGGAACTAAAAACGTAACTCTTAACACAGGTATCACTGAAAATTTTAAGTAGTTTTTACACGAGAAATCCAACTAGATGGATGGATAATCAGCAGAGATCAGTTTTTGGTGTTT
The DNA here is from genome assembly GCA_011076525.1 of Nettapus auritus. Taxonomy (NCBI): domain Eukaryota; kingdom Metazoa; phylum Chordata; class Aves; order Anseriformes; family Anatidae; genus Nettapus; species Nettapus auritus. The sequence goes on along the minus strand of CM021768.1, from coordinate 55,667,759 downwards.
GTTTGTTTGTTTTTTCTTCATTTTATCAGGAACGACAAACATGTTTGAAACTTGATCCCAAATTTGTTGAAACCATGTCCCCCACTCCAATACCCCATTGCCATTACCACTACCCTGAGCATCAGTACATGTCTGCCTTGGCTATCCAACAGGGAACTGTGATATGGAATTGCCTACGGGGATTTCCTTTTTGCATTATCTCAAGGACACAAAAAAGTACTTGAAGAAATAGAAATCCTCAAAACCAGTATATTGTCAGTGTCATGTACAAGTCCTATACTGCCTTCCCTACAAAAAAAAAGTCTTTGTCCATTCTCATTTCCTTATAGTTTAACACCTAAATTCCTAGCATTTCCAAGAACAATGGGGGAGGGGTGGGTTAATCATATTAGCCCAACTACAAAACCTCCAAGAATCACAGTTACTGTAAGAAAACAGGTACTCTACAAAAACACATGAACATATTCCCAGCATAGGTAACCAGCATGCTATATCCATCTATGCAGTGGGCAAGAATTAGCAGCTATGATGCTCAAACAGAGATTCTTGTACTGCCTCTCTAGGTATCATATTCAGATTACAGAAGCACAACACATGCTGGACAGTGTCAGTGAGTTATATCACATTGCCCCCTTGTAGATCACAAACTGGAATGTTTCTGAGTTAAACAGATAATGTGAACTGAGTTCTAATGCAATCTAAATTTTCATTCAGCAGAAGTGATTCACTAGCCAACTTGTGAAATAGTTTCACTGACAAGCGCATTTTGATATTCTTCACAACGGAGTGCCACTATGTTTTGAATTTCCCCACTTAGGACGGGTGGGTTTAGGGAACAGTTCAAATAATTTGATTCTACCTATGAAACAATGCAATCTCTTTCCAGATGTATTTCATTGATTCACAGCATTTCAATACTACAACACAACGAATAGTATATTGAATCCTAGTCCATGAAACGTTAAAGAAGAAAAAGGTTTTTATGGTCATTGTCTTTGTAGTTTCCGTCTTTAAAGTCTTCTGGCACTAGATGAGGAACATGTTAAGACATGCTCCAGGACATACTCACCAGACAGTCCAGTAAGACAGTCCATGTAAGACATGCTCCTGGACTGCCTGGTGAATATGTCCATAAATCTACTGTTAAACGAGATAAATTGCACGTGCTCTGGGATCTCCAACACTTATGACATGGAATCACGATAAAAGCAGCTGTTTTATAAGTATCAAGTGATAATCATAAGTGCTGATGTCTGCAAGACTTAAGACCATGCTGAACTGCCCACATGAAAAACTCCTAACAAATGGAACCACGTTGGGGCAGCCCCACAGGTAACCCTGGACTGTGTTGACAGGCATTTGGGGGAGCCCCTGTCCGTGGTACTTCCCCAGTCCCTGCCCCAGTCCTCGGACTCACAGTACTGCACCTGCTTGCCAGCAACAATGGTACATTCAAGGTGTGTGCAGCCTGAGAAATGAATAGTTTGCCAAATGCATAGATATAATGGATTTGTCAGCCCAAACTATCTTACTCAATTGTCATTTCAGAAATGATTTTCTGCCTAACTCTGGGTGGCAGAAAAAGAGCAAGCAAAAGGAAACAAAAAGCAAACAAAACCAGGCAATCTCTGAATACTTCATCCTCTATAACTTATCTGAAAACAATTCTTGACTCTAGAAAATATGTCTGCAGTGACCATTAGGAATTTGTCATATTTCCTTCTATAAAAGTCTCTCTGGAAAGAAAGGAACACTTTTCAAATTTGTTGTGCCATATACACAAGTTTTTAGTTTTATTTTTTTATGATCTATGAGGGATGATGGTTAGGCAGCTCCCAATTCGTTAAAAAAGAGATGGGACGTGTCTCAAGATTTATATACAGTTTCAAAGAAGAGCAAAAATGTTAAATAGGTTTGGACAGTTTGCTCTCACGTTCAGTATCTTCAAATTCCTATTTTTCATTGACCAAGGTTACTCGAACTTTTCCATCATAGAGCTTATACGTGACACATCCATAAATTAGTTTTCATTAGAGAAAAACTGCCTCATGTCACATGTTCTATGTGGTAATCACCCTGTCCATTGGAACCTAAGAAAATATTAAAGCCTTCTCCATGTCCCTTTGGAAAGCAAAGCGATCAAATCAGGAAAAACAGTGACAACACAGCTCAGAATAGAGATCTGTATGTAAAGCTTAAAACTCTAGAGCAAGCCATCTAAGCGTAGCATGGTTTCAGCTCAAACAGATTTCCCTCTTTCACCTTTTGCTCTAGCCAGAACCCTGTCTCTGACTGAAATCAGACACAACAACTCATTTCAGGTCTCTTGTTTAACAAAAAATGTTCTTCAAAATTCATTTATGGATCAATCAAGAGTGCAGAAAGGAGAGAACAAGCATATCCTGAGCTCATTAGCATTCTGCTGGGACCTACTTCTCATTTACCAGCTGTGTCACAGTAGACAGGAATGCCATACCTTTGCAGGTGCACTGCTATTAAACTTTGAGAAGACTCTTGGTACCAGAGGAGATCCTTCAGACCTACAGTGACTTGGCTCCAATGTGAATCTCAGTTACTTCCCTTGAGCTTGGCAGATAACATGCTGAAGCTGAAAAAAAGCAAAAAATTCTTGAGCTTGTGCTCTAGAGTGCTAGGCTGACAGTGTAAAAAATAGGTAACGCAGCCCAAAACAAACTTTCTGCTTCAGTTTGCCTACTTCTGGTACCTACGTTGTTTAAAGTCTAAGCTGCAGACATACTGAAACAGACTGCATCTGAACAGTCTGGTTGTAAAAATGAATGATTGGAAAAGCTATGGTTGCTGCAAGTGTTTAAACTTTCCAGAATTCCAGCATTCTGAGAGAGAGAACAGGGAAATTTTATTTTTAAACAGGGTACTATCCAACTAAAATTATCAGTAGCTCAGAGTATGAAAGATACGGGTGGGAGGTAGGAAACCATACACATAAAAAATGCAAAAAATAATAGAAAATATACAGCCTGCCCGGCACTTCTAGAAAGAGGTGCAAATCAAACATTTAGTAAAATCAAGCATTTTGTACCTTCTAGGAAGCACTTCAGCCCTAAAAGATTATTTCAATGAAACATTTTTTCATTTTACAGACAAGTAACTAAAGAGGAGCTGAAGCTAACAAGGTAACAGGTAAGTATCCTAGTAAGCAGGTGCCCAGCACACTAGGACGAGATGATATGACAATCATATTTTTGGCATGCTGTATGATGATGCAGAACTCAGATTCTCTGACAGTTGTTTAAAGGATCAATCAGTGCAAAAACTGAGAAAACTACTGCATAAACATGGCAAATGTGATCCCTAGAGGAGTTTCTTTGAAAACCCTTCTAGTTTCCTTTGAAAACTTTTACCCAATCAGAATATAGAAAGAAAAGAGACCACTTTCCACATGCAACTCTCCCTTCCAGTCCCCCAAAAAAAACAAGAACAAAAACCCCCGTACATTTTTCCAAATTCATTCTGATAAACTACACTTTCTGCATTCAAACTTTGAAGTCATAGCCCCATTTGTGACAAAACTACCAAAAACATCTTAAGTATGGGGCTAAGGTTTCCAGAACAAAGAAAATAGACAAAGTTATCAATTAGCTAAGAGGATACATCACTATTCTTTTAAATAAAATTCTTATCTTTGTCATGAATTTGAGGTTCCAGCCCCCGGGGGGCGGGGGGGGGGGGGGGAAGGACGCACACACACATTATGACTTCTCCAATTACTGTACTATGATCTAAAAGCTTTAGTCACTCTCCATCATCATCCAAAATAGGGACATCTCCTACTATTTCAGGATGACAGGCTGCTCTCAGGGAAGATAATAGCACTTCAACCACCTTCTGAAAGCAGGTAGGGGAAACCAGGAAATAATATAGCAGAAAATGAAAGAGCAGACAAATATATAAAGAAGATAGAAAACGCTGAACAAGAGCAGTGGCATGTATTACAGCAAAGGACTAGACAGCAAATATACTAAAAAAAAACAAAACTGAAATTCAGGTGAATTTACACTACAAATGAGACTGCTGACTGGTGAATAGGACAAGAAGGTGATTAATAGCAGCAGCTGCCTTCCATGAGGGGCAACAGAACACCACAGAACCCTCTAAGAAAGAATAAAATATGCGGAGTTTCCTGTAAGCATCAAACAAAAAGAAGCATTTTAAAAGAAACTTCTACAATAGTTACACATTAAGAGATAGCCATATAAAAGATTACCTTAAAAAGCAGAAAAAAATAAGGTTTTATGAGAAACAAGGGGACAGAAGAGCATAAAGGAAGAGGTCTTAGCAATTTTCTCAAACCAGAACTGCTGGGTAGTCTGAAACTTTAGTTCTACCAAATAACAAAGCAGAAAACAGTATAAATGGACTGCAAGAATGCACTGCACAAATCCGTTACAAATGGAAGGTAAGATGACTGAAAATACTATTGGGAAATAACTACTCTTGCAAAGTCCAGAGGTTTGAAAAGCTGTACATCCCATGTCTGCAGTTTCCATTTCCATATATAAAGGAATCATATTTTGTTTGTGTGAAAGTGCAAAAAAAATCAGCTCATACTTTACCTTCAAAATTGTTTAGCCATACCCAGGAAATATGTCTAGACATAGCCACAGTTAAATTACACAAAGAAAGTATTTGAAAAAAATCAAATTATGAAATGATAATAAAGCTCTAAGTGTCTGAAAACTAGTCACACTGAATTAATCCTATATCAAATCATTCTGAATAACTTAGAAGAGATATCCTACTGACTACACCTTATGTCTTGTACTTTGCATCCCCAGAAAACTAAAGCACTTTTGAAAATGACTATGGGGAAACAATATTTTTAAAGTCAGTGGTTGTAGCAGCAGATAGCTGCCAGCTCTCAAAAACCCTCTATAGGTACGGAAGAGAGAAGGTCCATCTAACACAAAAGAAAACCATTCTCCTCACTGTAAAGGGCTCTTTTTGCACATGGAAGAGAACTATATTTCTAATACAGTAAGTTATACCTGAGTGCTAGCAAATAAGAAAAAAAATCTTATGTAACGTCTCACTAATATAGAATATGCTGCTTTGAAAAGGAAAAAAAAGAAAAGAAAAGGAAAAAAAAATGGGGTTATACAAAAGCATTTCTCCTGGGTCTACAGGATTTTTATTTATTTATTTATTTATTTATTTTCTGAGCAGTATTTGTTTCCAAGGAAGTAAAAAATGGAAAAAAAGGGTTGCCTCTCCTAAAAGAGAGGATTTAAAGACCCTAAACCTATGCAGGTAATTTCCAAATACTGCAGAAGTATGGTATACAAGCAAGTAAACCTTTCTTCTATCTAGATAAAGAGTCTAGTACTGATAGAGACAGATACTCAGTGATAGTGAGTGGGGCAAAACCCAATAAACTGAAACATTACCCAAGTTCATTATAGCATGCCAGATTTCAATAAGCAAATGCAGGGTAACATTGCACAGGATCCAGAGTAGATGTAACGTTAAACTCAAGGAATATTTGCTCATTGGAAACAAATGCAAGAGACTGTTGTGAAAACTATTTGTGTAAATTTAAAAAGGCAACACTGTCTCATCTGAGAAGGATCCCAATTCATAAACACATCTAACTGGAGATATATTTTCATATGAATGAACTTTAAAGGAGAAGAAATAGTGCATCTGTCACAGAAGTTCAGCTGGGTAGTTTTATATGAGCCAGAATACACTTCCATAAATTTGCAAAGTTGGAATCAGGACTGTTGCCCAATGGAAGCATTTAATTTTAAGTCTACATAAAATTTCTTTTTCTTTAGAGTACCAGAACAAATACAGTAGAGTTTTTAACCTTCTGCTTGGGCTTTCTTACAAATCCATATGAAAGGGTGTCCAGTAAAATGCAAGGCTGTGTTTTGTTGTTTAACATGGAAGTCAAACTTCAGACTCTGCTTCACTCAATACAGATTAACTCTACTTCTTGACTTCTAGAAAGAAGTTGAAGAGTCCTCAAGTAGCCATTCACTCTGAAAAGGCAGAGCTCAAAAAGATATTTAAATGGACATATTAGGTTGGGTTAATGCTATCTTACTGCAACAGCATGTCTACTAACAGGAGTCTTTCATAGTCTTACATTCAACAGATGTAAGAATGCAAGCTTTAAGATCAAATGTATGAGAATGGAAATAGAATTACATCATGTGTGCTCCTGAAGAACGAGGAGGCATATGGAAACAACAAAACCCAGAATTGACATAATTGAAAACTTGCTTACCAATAGATCTACTAAGTCCTAAAACTAGAGCTACTGTTGGACATCATCTTACTGCTTACAGATGTGAAGTCCACAACAAGCTGATGGAATCGGATTGCAAGTTGTGTGTCTTACAGCATGTCTTAAAGACCTGTCCATACATATGGTCCTCTGCTTAATTTAATTCTATGCAAGTAAATCTATCTCCTCCAGACAATACAAACAAGAGTCCAATAACTCCACAACACAAGTTCTTAAACCAGCAGTGCTAGATTTACCCAAAGCCTATTTATGAAAAACTCTCCATTAGACATGGTGACTTTTACAGCACAGATGGAAGCCTACTTCTGTAGCTTTATTAAGTCATTACCCCAATAAGGAACTGCAACTGTTTTCCAAATAAGACAAAACAAACAAACAAAACCCTTTGTTTTAACCTCACTAGTTAGCCTCAGTAACATCTGATAGGTTAATTTTTGCTAAGAAGTAAAAATAAAAAATGGCATAAGAGAAGAAAAAGGATTTTCTGCATTTGCTAGTAAAAATGACCCAAAAAATCCTTCATACACACAGTTGAATTTGACCACAGACAGATAAAGGGGGAAAGAAAAAAATTAAAAAGTTAAAAGCATAAAAAGAATTAGGGGCTAAAATCTCATAGTTCACTCAAAACTGAGAACAGTGTTCATAAAGAGCCTCAATAAAAACTGTATTTGTTAACATTCCTTTAAGATGAGACAGAAAACATTCCAGAATTCATTCTGAAATAAAATAGGAGTATGAGATAAACCTAGTTTAGGAACTGGATTAAGAAGTCTAGAGAACGCATGCCCTCAAGTCAGACACACATGCTCACATTATCACTCTCATGCCACACTCTTCTGTGTGTTTCTACAGAAAACTGGAAGATCCTGGGAAAGGTTTTTCTGATTACAATGCTTGATCTCTGTTATCTTATGACAGAATAAGATGGAGAGCAGCCCTCAGAAAGAAATTTAGATCTGTGGAAACATTTCTATGGTATACTTGAGACAGGGAATGGGATAAAAACATATTTGCTGCTTCCCCCCCTGCACCCCCAAAGAACTTCAAATAGTTCTATGTAGACACTATCTAGCATTATTTTGACCAAAGCTCCTTGCAGACACAGGTCTCCCAAAAAATAACACTCAGGTAATCAAGGGAGAAAGACCTAACTCTGCAAAGGATTATCATGAAGATAGCTCTGGAGCAATTGAAGTCCTTGCTCAGGAACTTTGTATTTTGTCTGAGTATCATTTGCTAGGTATAGGTAGCATTTACTTCTGACCTTTAAGGATGAATTTGTCATGTGAACAACATTCCTTTGCATAAATTTGCATAACCTGCCTGAAGTCAGGTTATAAACCTACTTTTCTAATCATGTTGAGAATCTCAGCTTTCAATTTTTGCCATCAAAATGTTAAGTTTCAGGAATAAAGATACAAATACGATTTTAATGATAAAAAAAACTCCTCATATACCTGTATGGAATACATCTGTGGATCTAACTTCACTTTAAGAAAAAGTCTGTTTGCATGCTTATAAATACAGAATAGTATATTCTTACTACTGCTTACATATATTAACAGTACTTGTGAATTTATGGAAATGTTTGGTTATTTGTTTCACTGGTGGCCTGACACGGAACATGGCACATGCCACATGTTTTCTGTTGGCTTTTGCTCAGGTTTTTTTAAATCTTATGCTTTGATGTCTTTGCCACAGGGAAATACGACTACAAGTAGTGAAACCACAGTGAATTTGTACTGATACAGATAAAGATGCTTCTAACACAGAAGCCACACACAGGCTAGAAAATAAGTGGTGGACAAACTGGCTCCTAATTTCTTCTGCATTGGTGTCATTTCTCCTCAGTCCATTGATGAACTGTTAAGGAGAGTCACAGGGCGTTCCCAGCTGTGGTTGCCTACAAGTTGGCTACTTAAAAAACAAGGTGTGGTAACCTTCAGCACCAGTTGAGGCGACACCACAAGACTTTCTCAGGGCTTAGCAAACTTTAAAAGTTCCCATTCCTTTCATATCTTTTCTTATGCTTAACATAAATTAAACGTCAACTGCTGTTTTTTCTTTTGCGAAGAATTTCTGCGCTGGGTTAGTAGTAGCACATGGAAGGATCAGCATCAATCTTTGTCTTGGCCTTTCTACACTTTTTTTTTTTTTTCCCTCCTCACTTTTCACTATTTGAAATCATCTAGTACTCATTCCAATGATTACTTCCCACAATTAAGCCTGTGAAGACAATCAGGTAGATCAAACCTGATTATTTATAATTCACTGACTTTATCCTCTCAATCCTTATCTAGGAAAAAAAAGCTCAAATGCCACTGAAAAATATTCCCAACTGGCTAACAATCTCTCCATTTCAAAAATAAAAGTGATAGTAAGCAACCAAGCATCATATTTGACACACAAAAAACCTGTAGTTAAGATCTTTCAAAGAAGATGCTTCAGTCTTGGACTCCCAAAAAGTTATTTCACATATGGTAACCAAAACCAGCGCAGGTAACTTTGGATAACTGGGGAACTTCAAGGACAGGTAAAAAGACTGTTGCAGAATGTGTTAAGAGAGAAGAAAACGAAAACAAAACAGGTGAACAGTTCTCTTTAGTAATGTCCATGCTACAGAAAAGCAGAACCGCCCTTTCAAATAGAGATCTGTTGATACCAGCACGTGCTACTCCCGTATCTTCTCTCTAGCATGCTCCCTGGAGATGAAAGAAAGGTCCCTTGCTCCAGACAATTCCTTCAGTGGCACCTACCTTCTTGCTCTGCTGATTAACTGGGGTAAAGTCAGGTGTCTGCACTCCTCTCAAAATATTCATCATATTCTCCCACATGCTTCCCCCTCAAACAATACACCATACAGCAGGCAAACAAAGAAAAAGATTTATTTTTCCTCAGCTGAAACTTTGAAGCCTAAATGACCAGGAACCTCTTCAAACACCCAACAACAACAAAAAAATTACAATCCACAAAGCTATTCAACCTTAGGGAAACACATGATTAAAAGTATTACTTGAAATTTCCCTTCAAGTATTTACAAGCAAGGAAAGCTGAAAAAAAGATGCAAGATTATTTTTTTTTAATTACTTCTTTTCCCCAATAACTTGGTGACATAATTTCTGCAATGGATTACAGCACATTTGTTCACAAAACCTGATGCAGTTCAGAAACAAACTCCTACATGATTTCCTCCTCAACACAGAATGTCACACCTGAGTAGAAAAGTATTATGCTTCAATCCGAAAAAAGATTTAATCTATACCTAAGAGAATTAATCTGTTACCTTATTAATAATAGGAAAAAGTAAAGACATACATACACTTCTGCAGCTACTTCAGTGAAAGAAAGAGACATATGTAGTTCTGTGGTCATGACGTGATCTTAAAACATAGTAGGGAGGAGGGGGGGACAGGGAACAGTGAAGTCAGTCTGATTTTTTTTTTTTTTTTTTTTGATAGATTACCAGTGTAGAAGTTATGCTTTTGGTTAACATACATCAAAATCACTTGTCATGGGTAATTATACTAGTAGAAGAACTTAAGCAGTAGTCAGTCAGGCAAATTGATAATCATCTTGAACATCAAGGTAAAATAACATTTTACCCATCTTGAACCTTAAAATCCGGTTTAACATGACTTCCTTTTATCTTAAATTTTACAAACCTAGCAGAAGACTAGAAATTGTAATAATCCCTCCCTTAAACACAAATGAGAAAAATCAATATTGCAATACACTAGAGTTTGCAAATGAATACTATTAGAAATGTCTTATAAGCTACAGTTAAAATGAATCCTTATCAACGGGAAGGGTTGATCTGATACACTGCAATCCAGGGATACAAGTTTTTCAGAAGAGACAGGCGGTGAAGGAGTAACAGGGGTGTTGCCCGGTATGTTATGAAACATACATATATAAAACAGATGCAGAGCAACTTTTTGCATGGCCAGACAGTGATAGGACAAGGGGGAATAGTCTTAAACTAAATGAGGTAAGATTTAGATTAGCAGTTAGGAAGCAATTCTTCACTCAGGGTGGTAAGGCACTGGACCAGAGAAGCTGTGGATGCCCCATCCCTGGAGGTGTTCAAGGCCAGGCTGGATGGGGCTTTGGGCAACCTGGTCTGGTGGGAGGTGTCCCTGCCCATGGCAGGGGTTGGAACTGGGTGGGCTTTAAGGTCCCTTCAACACAAACCATTCTGTGATTCTGTGATCCAGCATCAAGAAGACATTCTACCTGATCCCGAACACCCAAACCCATCTCAGCTGTAATGCTAGATGTACACATACTTTAAAATGTCAACTAGCCAACACTCTTGCATTAAAAAGGGGGAAAAAATAGAGGAACTAAAGGGGTTAAAATATTGAAGCAGGTTAACTAAGTATTTGAGTCTTTTCTGTCATGCTGTCATCTACCCCTCCACCCGTCTCCTTACTCCCATGTTCTGTCTCCAAATAGAATGTTTAAATGTAGTTGTGAAGAGCATCAAGCTCTTTCTTGCTATATTCATTTATATTGCCAGAACCTAGTATCTGCTTTTCTTAATTCTGAAGCATTAATGACTATGTGCGAGAAGTATCTTGTGAGCCTACATTGCTAAAAACTATAATCACAAATGCCGACAAACTTGGAAAAAACATTGAGCAACAGATATCAAATAAAGTGCACTCTCCAAACACAGAACCTTTATTCCAACAGGAACTTTCAGTAAAAAATGATGTGCGAACAGCAGACACTGATGTTCACACAAGCATACTGCATACAACCCAGCAGGCGATTTTTCTGGTTTTTTTGGATTATACCCTGGAGGTGCTGGCACAATGGAATTTCAATACCATAATTGCTTATGTCTGTGTGCCAGCCTCTGAAATAACAGGTAAAAATAAAAAATGCATGTGTAACAAACATTCTCTCTTTTAAATTACTGGAATCACTAAATAAAATGCTTTTAATTCTCTGGTTCAAACGATGTAATTTATAACCATGTCACAAATAGAGAAGAAGCACAAAAGAAGGGAAAATGCAGAAATAACATAACGTTCCCAAGGTTCAGTTTACAAGGACCTCACACAAAGATTTTTTTTTTTTTTGCAACTCTTACTAGAAACAGTATTATTTGCTAAAAATGCAGTAGCTGCCAAATGCTATGATCCATCTAAAGCAAACATGTTTAAGATGGAAATATAGTGTTAATGCTGAAGAAAGACAGAATTGAGTATACAAGTTTTCTTTTAAAAGTGTTGAAGCAACTGCAGTACAGTGTTAAGTTTGGTTTTTCAGCTTTCTGAGAAAAAAATGATCACATTTGCAGATAAACACCTAAATTATCATAAAGTACATTAAGACAATAACAGAAGTAATCAAATTTCAAACTTTCTAATTAAACCTCTTTTTCCTGCAGAAGGTTATTGGGAATTCAACACTAGCCTTGGTTCACATGATAGAACAATGGGAAAATTTTCCGAATGGTTGAACGCTAACCCTGACAAGTGTGGAGAGCCAACTACAATACATTATATGGTAGCATAACCTGCCACCCACGTTGCTGAGAGAACAGCTTTCAAACACATGCACCGAGCTGTAAAACCACAAAATCCCTTATTACACATTGTCCCTTACTTAAGGTGAAATACACTATCCCCTTTTTTACAAATCTTGGCGCTTTTTTTAAACCTTCATCTCTAAAGTTTATTTAGCAGCTAACTAGACTGTTTTTCAGACTTTTTTTCCCCAAATGCCATCTTTCTTGTTTTGTTTTCTAACCAAAGTAATCTTTTTATAGTACACAGTGAAACCTGTTATGTCTTCCACTGCTGCTTTTTTTTTTTGTAATTCTACTTCCACCTGTATGACATTATCCAACTTTTAAAGGAAATGTTGAATATATGACTAATTCATTTGTGAAGATTTGTTTGTAGAGTGAAATACTTTTTTTAATATATAAAGAGATACGTGACTCGTCACTGGTAAAAAAAAATAACAGTTCTAGCATACTTGCAATTGGAAAGTCAGATATTCTGTTATTTACTGTGATTCTTTTCCATTGTTACGCAATTTGAATATATTCAAAAAGATAAACTGCCACAGTACGAGTGGTTATAGACACTGGCATTTATGTAAGTCAGCTATTACTGTAGAATGACAAACATACTCCACCCTCATTACAACATGCTGCGGTTACTAGCCAAACATCTTTGCCTTTTCTAAAAAGGATACGTTATAATAAAAGCAGACTAGCAAAACAAATAATACAAGGGGACTCGAGATATGGTAAAAGTAACAACTGTTGGAAAACAATTCTGAATAGAGAAAGTGAACTACTTAATGATTTTAGGAATGCATATAATCTCATGCTATGGAAGAGATCACTGAAAAATGTTGGTATATAAAACTTTCTTAGTTAATGATGCTTCCCCCCCATCCCCCCCGCATGTCTGCTGCTTGAATCACTGCATTCCAAGATAGTTAGAGGATATACACAGTTTCTTCAGGGGTTTTCATTGCAACTTTGCTGGCAATGGGAATTTTATTTGCAAGTGTTTCTATTCTACTGACAAGGTCAATTAGTCCAACGAACTATTGGTTGTTCTGTCTGATAGCTCAGTCTATTTATTCAAGCAAGCACTTTTATAACCCACAATTGAATGCAGACAGTTACCCTTGTAAACACAACTGTCCACAGGGATTTTCTCTACATTTTGGGCAAGTAAAAGAAAAACATGCTTTTCTCCCCTCAGCCTGATAGCACATAAGTTTGATTACAGCTTGAATTGAATTTCAAGGAATGAAGGGCCCCCCGGCCGCCGCTACTGTTTTAAATATATATGATATATATATATATTGTACCTAAATATACACATTTGGACTAATTCCTAGGAACTAAAAAACAGACACTTAATTGATCTCCCTAGAAGCTCCTAAAATTTGGTAATGCAGTCAAAGTGACAGATCAGCCTCTCTGCTCTATCCAAGCATTAAAAAGGAAAAAAAGTAAAGTAGTGATTTAAAAGAAACAAAGAGATGCTATATGTAGCATGAAGGGTTAAAGGCTACAAAAAATGCTTTCACAAAAGCCACCAGCACAACAGAAGGTCTAAGGGTGTGTGTGTGTGTGTGTGTGTGTGTGTGTGTGTGTGTAGGGGAGGAGGGAAATGGGGGGAAATCAGCTGCAGAAGGAGGGGAAAAAAAAAAAAAAAAAGATGACTGTTCCACAGTTCTAGTTAGAATTTCTGTAGGTCAGCGCGGCCATGCTGCCAGCCAAGTGTGTGAAGATGAAGAATAATAGACCTTAGTTTCATAGACCTTTTATTATTATATTCACATACAGAATTTGTTTCTTGCAAAGTAGAGATTCTTCATTTGTACTAACTAGGCACAGTAAAGAGGATAGTCCATTAGTAGTAAACTGTTCTTTGTTATTCAGGTTTTCCCTGAACAAATCCTTCATGGGTATCGAGAAGAGGCTAACTATCATGGAAAACTGGCAATCTTTCATGGCTCTGTTCTACAGTTCATTACAAAAGTTGAACAGCCTACTGAAACTATCTGGGAACTCCAGAGAACAGAAAACAATTCCCAGAATCATCAATAAGGAAATATGTATTCCATGAAGCAACAACCTTGGTGAATAACACAGAAGTATGCACAGTATATTAAACCCCTAACATCTATTTCATCCATGTTAAAGCATCACTGAAAACAAATAGTTTTTCAGAAAAACATAACCAAAAAAAGTTGAGTCAACATAACAAAGGCCTTACTGAAACTAATGAACAAGTGAGAAGAGGTTTTAAGGCCTGGAAGGGGGAGTGCTCTATTTTGCTTTAACAAAAGAAGAAACTTTATACATGAGTGTGTATGGTGCTTTACCTTGGGTTCTTCTAGGAAGATGTAAATTATACCACTGCAAACCAATTCTAGACAGAACTAATTGATGTAAACAAAACTAACAACCCTTCTCAAGTAATCTGGTCTCAATGAACATCACAAGTATGAATTTCAGTCAGGTACAAACCGAGTATCAAATCAGTTTCTGTGAAAAAGCATACAAATTCACATGAAAACTTAAGTATTAGCAGATCTTTAGCCTTCTATTTTACAGTATAAGTGGGAGAATAGTTTCAACTAGGAAGTCTCTTTAGGAAGTCTGATTTAACATGCTTCATTGCTATGCGAGCAAGGGGTTGGCAATCAGGATACAGAGTCAAGACACTGTACTATGGTTGCATCTATGCTTACCTGTTGGGATCACAGCCACATTGCACACTGGAATCTTGTCTTACACCTCAGTTCCCTCTTACAGTTAGTCCTCAAACATCACCCAGACAATAAAGGCACAATTCGATGGGGACTTTGACTTGGGATATTGGTTCAACAGCATAGAGTATCTGCACAGACTACAAACAAATCAACGTTCCTTCAAAATGACTAATACCATTCACTATTACCATTCTACAATAGCATTATCATGTTACTTCAAAAGCATTGAAGAAATCTAAATTTGCAGTTTTCTATACTATCCTATACCTGCTATCAAGCCACAATTTTATGACTTTTTTTTTTTTTTTTAATTCAGAGAACTGTAAAAATACTAATATAGAAAGATCGTTTATCTAACTTTCATTGTCACCCACAGCAAATACAGGACACTATCTGCAAACTAAACTGTTCCCATCTGTCAGAGGTAGGACTACAATTTGTTTATAGTATTATGACTAGGATACACTGGAAAACACTTGCATCAAAGCGTAAGAAAAATTCCCCCATTGTATTAGAGGACGGTTTGCATGCATTGATGATGCACATTTGTAAACTGGAGTTTTAAGCTATCCATACCAGAAAAATCATTCCAAAATTAGAACATCTAAACAACAAGCTTTAAGAATTCCCTTCATATCCTCCTACTTGAACTTCATGAAACAAAAAGAGATGTAACAATTTAATCAGTCACTACAAACCAGGTATTAATCATTTACCCTCTGCTGTGTAATGTCAATTTGATTAGTAAGTTATCTTGACTTTTCTCACTGCAGTGGAGAGTGAGAAATTCTTTTACTTTTACATGAAAAATCACATGTATTTTCTAATTCCTTTTCCATGATGGAACTTAGATCGAATAATCATGACAAAGGTTATAATCCCAGGAGATGCTTTCAAATTCCTAGGCTTTCTATATTTGAGTTCCCTTAAGGAAAGCTCTGTACTTCATCAAGTTCCTGCCTTCCATAGAGTTGTTGCCACTTTCTTTGACATGGCTTTTCCTCTACTTCAGTAGGCAAAGTCAGACTGACTAAAGTCAGACTGTACTAAAAATACAGGGCCTCTTTAACGTATCCGTTCATGATTGAGTCCCTCTGTAGACAGGAAAAGATCCCTTCATAAAGATTCATTTTTGAACACTGGTATACAAAACAAGAAAAACACATTTCTATATGCAACATACACCACAGCATAATAACCAATATTTAGGGTTTTTTGTTTTTGAAATTCTAGGATCCATCAGAAGTGATGTTTCTCTTTTAAAGTACTATTTCAAAGCAAGGAAAGAAAAACATTGAATGATTTTATGCTGTGGGGCCAAAAAAAAGTCTCCATTCTTCAGAGATGATAGAGCTAACGTGGATCTCACTGTACACACAATTCATATCCACAAAATATTTTTTTAATAACTGCATTTCTCACAATTGTATGGGAAGCTCTGTTCGAATATATTACCATTCAAGGACATAAAGAGCAAAACAACTGCCATCCTTTCTATAACTTCCAAAGTTTGAAGCATATACTAGTTGATTTCCAAAAGAACAATGAGTAATTCATATCATCTCTACAGGCAATGACATCTGCAGGGAACAGTGATGTTAAGTTATTAAACTAGCCTTTCTCCTGCAAAGAAGGATTCACGCAAACATCCCAGACTGGCAAAACATCCTCTCTCAGAAGGAGGCACAAGGAGTACCAACTGCATCAGCAGGAATAGGCCTGTTTCCTGAACTTGACCCCCTCTCCTTGGCAACAACCACAAGGCTTAATAAACAGCAAATACCAGTGGATCATTCTACTCCTCTGCTTTGAAAACTTCCAGTACTGGTAAATTGCAGGTGTTAGCAGCAGATACTGTCTGTGTCCTGGTGAAGTAAATCCATGCCCAATTAGCAGAACAGCTAGATAACAATCAAAATGAACAATCTGGTGTGATGACTTCATCTACTGACCCAACCTCCTAGAGACAGACAAGAAACACTACATTTGAAATTCTATGAAAGTAAAACAGTCTTTTCTTAGCATCAGCTGTAGTTTTCTGAAAGTTGACTGAGTATTTTTAAGCGAAATTTTAAACTCAAGGAATAATTGCGGGTTGGCACTGCATCTGTACTTACATGGGAAAAAAGAATACACAGGAAGGGTTTCTAGTCAAAGTACCTGAAACTTAGTGAGGAATCTAAATAAAAAGCAAATATCAGCTCTATATTCCATCTTCGGAGAAAAGTTATTTAAAATGCACATTAGAGACATCTGACCAGAAACTCAGAAACAGTACACTTCCTTAATTCATTAGTTTGCAGCACTACTACAGGAAGTTCACATCTTCTTGTTTCTCAATATCTATATTTATTTACATCACATACAGAGAACAAGCTAAGATTGGAACAGGTGAATTTCAGAAATTCCAAACTTTATCCAGAGGAGTCCAACCTCCTCACTACTATGAGTGGACACTGTAAAGTAACAAGATTACAGTAAGGGTCCAAACTTCCTGAACTATCTTTGAGAAAAGCTCCCCAGCTTTGGCATTCTCCTGGTTGACAATTCCTTGCTCTAGCACAGAATGTCTGAAATCAGTAAAGAAGCGCCCCTGTCCGTGGTGCTTGGCCAAAATACCACGGCACCAGGGATATGGCTGTGCTTGCTATGGGGTGGGGAGCAGCCAGTTACAAAACACGAATCAAAACCAAAAAGGTCAGAAAACAAGCTGAAAACAAAATAAACAGCTATTCAAAAAGAGACAGCTATACTGCCTGACAAAAAGCAGAAGATCCACATTGTTGCCAGCAAGGATATTGCAAAGTCATATCCAGAACTGAGTCTTGATGAAAAGGTTAAGTGTGCTTTTGTTCCAGAAAAAAGGGGACAACAACAGAGTTAAAGCAACATTTAATACTTGGTATCATTGCTTGATACAAAGTCTGCTAGGTAGAACTGCCAGTGACAACATACCTTTATCCCACATAAGGCTATCCATCACCGCCCAGTGACAGATCCCTGGATACCTGTAACTTGTTAACCACGGGAGTTACCCTGTTCTAGCAGCATTGCTTCTGCCTGGATGGTTTCCAGAACAGGCAAATAGCAAGCAAGGATCTTGCTTACTGAGGTTACACAAAGTCAGGACCTTACCCTGCGTGCAGACTTGTCCTACAGCATAAACAAAGCACATTCATGGTCTGCTACTCTTCTTCACAGGGGAATTTCTGATCATTCCGTTTCAAACCCAAACATTAGTATGTCTTATCCACCATGTGGCTTATTACTGTCCTTATATAGTTTGAAAAACAGTACATGTAGCAATGCCATGCACTAGCAAAGGTACGGGCCTATCACAAATCTTGCTGTTTTCTCTGAACTACACGAACTAAATGAAAAAGCACGTCTTCCAAATCAGAAATCAGAAAAAGCCCCAAAAGAATGCTGGAAGAGAACTCTTACTGGAATAGGAAACAAATTATACCTTTGCAGTTGCATCTCTAGTTACTGCCAAGACACGTACACCATATTCTATTGCTGAGTCTTCTGTAACGCACACTACAACTTTGCTTGTTTTTAGAGGGGTTCTGCCTCCTACAGCAATTTTAATTTTGGGACTAAACACTAGCAGCTTCTCAGGTTTGAGAGGATGTGAGAAGTAACTATTCTCCAAGTCTGGCCAACATCTTCCCAAAGTATAATTTATAACAAACGACATAGAATTGGCACTAACAGAGTTCACACAGCAAAGCGAGATAACTGAAGTCCCTACACTACAGGCTGACAGCAGAAACCACTGAAACTAACAGGAAAATATAATCTGAAATTCTACTTAAGCTTACTATAGAAAGATTATGTTATAATGGTAAGATGAACTGCAGATGACCTAAATGCCTTGGGAAAGGAATAAAGGCAACCAGGAAGATGAGCACCATTTGGCGACCTGCAATTTCCTACAGCAAGCTTTTCATTCACTTGCTTTACAGCAGGTTATTTTCATATGGTGAAAAAGTATGACGACTTATCTCACATACTTAAGTCTGTTTAAAAAAAAAATACCTCTATCTTGTCCACACAAACTACTTGCACCATTACACTGCAGAACTCTTAAAATGGGAAAAAAGAAAATATTTGCTCTCCAAAATTGACCGTTGTGATAAAAAGGCACTTTAAGTCAGAGAAGGCTTACTGGACACACATTTCAACTGCAGCACCTCCAGCCAAAGGTATAACACTGCGAGATCACAAGGATTGTTCTCACCTATAGAACGGGCTACAAATGACTTGTTTCTCTTTATTGAGAAAATAATTTCATTTTAGGTTCCAAAAAAGGACATTCTTACATATTAGAACACAAAAATCAAGCTACTGTTATATTATTGATTAAACCTAGCCTAACAGCACATGGCATTGTTTCAAAAAGTAGACCATTTGGAAAAGAACACATGGAGGCATCATAGGACTTCCTTTAGGCACTATGAGTTGGGCAAGCATTCATGAAAAATATAAAATTATTTAGTTGGATTTCCAACCCTGTCAATCATTCCTGAAACCAACGGAATCATTATGTAATTAAGTAGATCTCTGTGAAGAGCTCATAATGGTTCACTCTGCTTTAATAACCTGTGTGTCTGAAAAGCTGAAGAAAAAGTTGCTAGATTGAAGAAAAAAACTTAGAAATACATTCTGAATATCAAGCACATTAGAAAATCTCAAAACTGATAGCAATATTTAACATTAGAGGGGCCAGAGAATCAATCTTTAGTATTTAACAGTATCAGAAGTATTGCACCTCATTACTAAGAAGCTTGACAACATATTCTTCTCAGTTTTAAAGTAAAAAGCATATGAGCACGTGGTATGCATAACAATTGCTGCTCTCATGAAACATATTACAGCCCCATCAATATACTATAGGACCTATGAAACATTTCATGTACAAGTTTGGCTTTTTAACCAAATGCATCACGTACAGAATTCTGTGTTCGGTGAGAAAAAAATGAAGAAATATTTCCTGAGAAATTGCAGAAGACTAATATGTTCATAATGAACAGCACAAGTTCGAAATAATTCTACAAATACGTTTTATTGTTTATATAGGTTTTTAACACATACACCCTCAAAAGTGGAAGTTCACCACTTTATAAGAAACTTATGTCATTGAGGCTACACACAGAATGCTGCAATAAACATTAGTATAAAAAGGCATTTAATTATTGGAAGAGTAGACTACAAGCCAAAAAAAAAAAAAATCAGAAACTGATAATTAAGGACAACAATGACATCTAGTGGACACTCGCAAAACAGACCTATAGACTACCAGGAAAAAGATAATATTGTTTTTATTGTTAGACATAGTCAAACTCCCAAACAGCTATGATGTAATTAAGATTAAAAGACAGAATATGCAGTTGAAGAAAGACACTTCAAGTAGCGTTATTTCATATCAGAAAAGTACTGCAAAAGAGTGCAAGGCTCTTCCATTTAAGATTTAGGATAAAAGCATAATTACCCCAAACCTGAAAGAACAGCACAAATCTGAGAAAGGAAATAGACTGCCAACATAGTGAAGGCACGTTAAGCTTTCTTTCCCCACTCCCATCTACAGCCTTCTACTTACAAGTTGTTCTTGTAGGGACTTCAAACACAGAAAAACAGAAGGGAAACAAAAAGCAGAGAAGTCCAAATTCAGACCACTATTTAACACCTCCTTTTTCTACTTATTGCTGATCCTTCTGTTATTGTAATACCTGCCTTATAAGGGAGGTACACTAAACCTTCACCATACAGCTGCCAGTAGCAGCTGAACTCCAGAGATGAGGAGGATGAAACATGAGGTTACTGTAACTCAAAATTATCAAAAGACACTTGCTCATGAGTAACCTGATTAGTTTATCAGGCAAACTCCCATAAAGATAATGAATTATTTGAAATCTGCTTTTACTATTTACAAAAGGCTAGTACACAAATAAAACTAAACAGTTAAGGCAACTCATATCTGATCTTAGTTTTTCCTTCAAAAAACTTTCTTCTGGCTAGAAGCATCATTGTGGAAAAACACTGTTGACTATTGTAAATAAAAAGAATGTTAACGATTAAAATATTATAGCATCAAATACCACACCTACTGAGTAGAAATTGGATTTTGCATCTTACTGTTAAGACAAAAATATTGTACACTTCCCAAAATTTCTATATCTCAGTGACTGCCTGCTATAAGAAAGTGGTGAGAAAGATCAAAAACAATACTCCAAAGTAAAACATCATTTATGTACGTATCTAATTGTAATATACTACTCTTTAATTGTAATTAAGCTTTCAATTTAAATTGGGAATTGTTTGCTTTATATATTATTTTGGAAGAGTTAACACTGCCATTTACCTAGCCCCCACCAACAACAGTAGCTAGAGTCGACTACCAGGAAATATGTAACAACTCTCACTTACATAAAAATTCTTTACCTCATAGAATACAAAGAAAACTTTGCATAACTGATGATGAGGAGTTGCCCTGCAATTTCTTTTTGCCAGGGCCACAAAATGAGCTTTGAAACAGACATTACTGGTTAATGAGAATAAATGCGGCCTCCCAGAAATGAAATCTAACTCCAGATTGACTCCAAAGATACTTACACACCATCCAGAGCCATAACTAAAGTTCGTACTTTAAATTCATGAAAATAATTTGAATTCATGCTTCCCCCCACCTTCAAAGTCTAAAATTGCAAGTATTTAGAAGCTGAGTCTCCCTTTTGTTGCTTTGTTCCAAGCATAGGATTTTCAGTCACTAATTCTAAAGAATCCTATTCTGCAAAATCCCACTCTTTATTCCATTACTGGATATCTACATGAACCCTGTTATAACCATGTTGGTAATCATGCCTGACAAAAACAGAAACCAACCTAACAATTTTACAAAATAAGAAAATAAAAGCAAACACCAAAATCAACCCAGATATTTCCTCCAAGAACAATGCCATCTCACCTCCAAAAACATTTCACACATCAAATGTCCTAAGTAGAGAGGACTACTTTAAGAGAGTGAAGTAACATTGACCTACCCGGATTTCCTGGAGATTATGAAAGTTATTTCCTACTCTGACAGAGATTTTGCTTGGAGTGTAACTTTCATCAGATTTGTAGTCCGCATAAATACATAACGTCTTCACTGTTGTTTTTCTCCTGCAAGAAGAAAAATGATGTAAGCATCCCAAAGAAAAACCTTCAGGAAGAGTTTGTTGTTATTTTGTAATATAATTTGAATGTTTTAAAACGTAATACAAAAGTGTGCCTACTGATTTATAAGAACCTTGTTGTTAAATCAACAGTTTTTTCTCACACATTGTAGACTTTCACTGTTATCCTTCACCTGTCTTCTGAACTTGCATTATACCAAGAACTACAACAAAAGGTCAAAATGCCAAATAAGCACTTAGATGTGCTGAAACATATGCTTCGCTTATCAAATATGGGCTCCACTACTACACCAAAAGAATCCTCAAGGTGACTCAAAATGCCAGTCTTGTCAAACACAACAGAATAAAACAGGAAAAGGTTTCTCAGACAATCAGTTGCTAGATACAGGACTGCTTTAAAAGTAGTCAACTACCCCTCAAATTACCGTCTATGACAGAAAAAGTCAAGAATCAAATATCACCTTATGTAGGTAAATGTGAAACTGCTACAAATGGTCTACAATTAAAGATTCCTTTTTGTTGCTCATTTAGGGATTCAGTAGCCATAACAATTTCAACAAAAATTGTTTTCATAAACAGTCTAAGGTAACACAGGCCTAGTCCAGGAGTCCATACACTTCCCAAGTTCCAGTCTTGGTGAATAGTCATCAACACAAGTTAAGTGAAACATTCTAACCCATACAGAGTACAGAGTAATTTTTAATACCTAAACTGGATGTTCACCAAATGAGGCTGTGATCCATCTGACTGCCAGTAAGTTTCTAGATTATCGTCTCTTAACTGATCCACTCCAAATCCTAAGAAAAAAGAAAAGGTGATGGTGTTGAACATTCTTTATCTGTGATGTAATCACAGACTTTTTTTATATAGTTTTTACAAACTTAAACACACGTTTTAAACTATAACATAAGGAAATATTTCTAAATATTCAAGCTTTACTTGTGACAGAACTACAACGGGAATCTGTCAATAAAAACTTCAGTGCTACAGTGTCTTCATGTTCTTTCTCCTATTGATATCTGGGCGTGGTTGTTACCATTCAACACGTCCTGGAATTCCAAATGGTAAGAAATAATTCATAATTGCAAGAACAATACTTTACGATTTCTACCTATTCTATAATTGAACTAATGAACTAAATGCAAATCACAGACTCATTAAGGTTGGAAAAATACCTTCAAGATTATCTGGTCCAACCAATACTCAACTACCAATAACAGATCATTCAATTATTACAAAATTTTAGCAAATATAACTTTTTTTTTTTTTTACAAGCCATTTCTTGGAATATTTTTAAAGTTAGTAACTAGAACAAGCAATAGTTGCCAAAACCAATATTCATAAAAGCTGTCACATTTAAAGAAACAACTCTGAACATTTATTTTTCCATTCCCTCATTACCTACCCTTCTACTAATCACATCATTAATGACTGCCCTTAAAAGCTGCAGTTTTAATTTAGCAGAGGCAGTTTTATCTCCAATAAGCAATCTTTGTTCTGTTTGAAGTGACGGAGCCATATGATGTCTTTCTTCAAATAAGAGACACCGGGACATCAGACCAGCCTGAATGCAACGTTGCAGTATAAAGTGATCGCTGACACTAGGCTGCAGCTAGGTATCAGATCAACACTCAACAGATGGTTCTGAAATAGCAGCTCAACCACTTCAAATGAAAAGAACAGACTTGCAGATATTTTGAGCAGGTGTAAACTATCACTAATGATATCTCAGCAAAATTTACAATGGCTTCATTTTACTTGCAGGATTTTAGAGAACTACACAAAGTCTGGATGGAATATTTAGGTTGACTAACTGCATGGATTGTTTGTCTGACTTAAAATCACAGATACTTACTTGGTCAAAATGCCAAACTACAGAAATAATTACACAGTGCTTACACAGTTCAGTTTGTTCACTGAACAAGCAAAAAATAGTTTAGTTTAAAATCAGCAAAAGCTCCATTTTGTTAATGTGACATATTTATTAATTTTAGGATTTCTAATATAGTTATAACTCTTAGAAATTGCATCAAACAAACTAGACACAATTTTTTTGTAGTGACACCCTCCTAACAATTTACATTACAGCAGTTCTACTGCTACACTCTGCATGTATGACTTCGTACCAAAACATAACACATTATATTTTCTGATAATAATTTACATAGAATCATAGGTTGTGATCCTACCTGGTTTACAAGACGAAAGTGACCAAACTGCTTGTGATCCTATTTCTCTAACAGTACCAGTCCTCTCCAGTTGCTTTGGATCAGCACCAGGCGGTGTCTTGTTTGGGGTAGTCATTTCTAATAAAAAACAAGCAAACAAGTTAGTTGACATATTTTAAGTCTGATGGGAAAACTAAAGGACTGTATTTGTTCATGTAGAAGCTTTAATTCTTTGACCTCAAACTTGTATAAACCATATATTCTATAAACTATCATAGATTCAATATTTAAATCTTATAAACGAGGTTCTACATACACGCAAAAAAAGTCTGTCTAAAAATAGGATGTACACTGGAAACGTTCTTAAATTACATTACTTGTATCATTCTTTACACAAATACAGAATTAGTTATTGTTTCATTGTTGGGGTTTTAGGAAGTTTTTGTTTCCAAGAGAAATGGAAACAGACCCTGTTCATTTAAAGGCTAGCACTACAATTTCATTTTCTGCCCTAGCACACACACGAGTTTTCCTTATCTCCAAGTTCAGAGGCTAGAGCAAACCAGTCTTCCTTGAGATACTTCTTAAAAATAGGAAAGGAAAAATTTGAAAAAATCATTTAGTCCTTTATTTGGAAGAGACTGGTTATTGCCACATGTATCCATGGTCCATTTCCTTAACTTCACAGGTTCATCTGCAATTACTAACCTGTGACTTATACTACTCAAGTAATCATTCAGTCTCACACCTGGCACACCTGGCCTACTGCCATATATACTAAATGTTGTTCTTCATATCATGTAGAGGACCTTACTACTGCCTAGAAAATAGGTTTAAAGGCTTCCTTTCCCCATCCCACCTCCTCCCCCCTCCCCTCCCCCCCCCCCCAAAAAAAGTATTCCAAAGAAACAAATTCAACAAATTCTATGCAAGGAATTAAAAGCCTAAGACAAAATGTAAAGCACTCAAGAGTCAAGGAATTAGACTTGACTTCTAATCCTTTGCTTACATGCATGACAGCATATTATGCTCTGCTAAAGACTTCCAGTACCCCAGACAGGGAATGAGATACTGAACTAGTTTGGCATCCACAGAATCCAGACCTTACCCACTACAGAAGCAATACAAGCCATAGACAAAAACAATATTTTCCAATATAAGAATATTTCTGCAGCTGAAAACTTTGTAGAACACCAGAAATCTGAATTCTGTAGTATATATTTGTCTGCACCAAAGATTTTCTATTGGTCCTTGCCTAATGTTTAATTTTGCGGAGTTGAGAACGACTTCCATTTTTTTTGTGTATGACTCATTCAGATACAAGATTGCAGTTCTGACCACCATTAAAAAAACTAAGAAACAATTACTTATGTAGTAAAATCTTAGCATTGATGACAGCAACTATTGCAGAGGACCACAAATAAAAAGCCTTGCTCAAATACTATCATCTAGGAAAAAATGAGTAGAATGCTACACAGCCAATCCAATCCCAAGTATCTTGTATATACTCGTATAATTCAGAGATTACTAATTCTAAAAACATCACAAAATTTTCCTACAAAATTTGTGTTCAAAAACTAAATGCTATGAAGAAAAAATGAAATTGACAAACCATTTAGCCACTAGCTAGACACTAACACAAATCTTTGCTCCCCATTGTATTCAAGTATTGTGTTATCCTTTTTTTAAAAAAACGTACGTTTACTCAGTCTTTAAAATGTAGCTGTGCTCTGATGAATTGGCTACACTGCAAATCCAATGGATTTTCATGTGTAGAACAGATCATAGACCATAGCAGGAAATAATTTATTCTAGCTGCTACTTAGGACAACTTTCCTTTATATTTATTGATAGCAACTTCAATCAAATACAGTATTACAAGTATTCTAACCTTTTGAGAATTTAAAACTGGCTTGGAAAAAGTTACTTAACACTTGGTTCGGTTTTATCTGAAAAATAACCATTTTTGTCCCAATAACCAAAACTCAAGTTATCTTTATTAATCACTGAGGAGATTACTTTCCTAGACTCATGAACTTTAAAACTCAAATCACCTATTTGTCCAAAGTATTCAGAATCCCTGAATGAACAACACGCTGAAATTTCTTACAAGCTTTAGGGCACACAGAGAAGTCCTAAACAACTTTGAGGCATACATGCTGGGGATCTGAAACAGACAGTGAGAATCACTGACAAATAAATCAGTCACAGATCACAGACAAGTGATAAAGAAAGACGAAAAACCTTTAGCGTGTGAACTATGAGTTCAACTAATCCAGTCAGTTTTTCATGACTGAAGCTGTTTAACCAGCTTCATAACAATACATGCTAGATAGCTTTGCTGAAGCTTCCTAATAAAAAGAATTTTAAAGGCAAGAAAGGTGGTAGAAGTACAATAGAAAATAATACAGTAACAAGTCAACTCATGAAAAACAAACAAACAAACAAAAAAAAAAAAAACTTTTTGACATTTTACTAGAAGTACAAATTCCTTATTTTAGGAAAGACACAAAACCACACTTGCATCTGAATTAATTTACCAAATTAAAAAAAAAAAAAAAAAAAAAGGAATCTTGAATCTTAGACTGAGAAGACAATGGAATGAGAAGAACACAATGGTTTTCTTTTTTTTTTTTTTTCCCCCAAGCTCTGGAGAAAATAAGCAGTCTGTCTAGAAGCCTTTCTCTGTAGTATGTGCTAAAAATGGAAAGACATAGCGCATCTATAGAAGCATTGGCTGGAAACATCTTCAATTTTCCAATCCAGTTATTCCAAATGATCATTAGTAGGCTTGCCGTTTCTTTAATTGCAACATGAACATATTAATGACTCAATGATATAATCAATGTCACACTTTCATTTTGCTACTCTCCAGTAGCAAAGAATGCTTCCTTTAATTAAAACAAGAAAGCTGAGCTTCTTACCCCCACCTGAACTCTTTATCCTTCAGCATCTTCCTTTAGAAAAGTTAGCTTTCCTAGATCTCCCCATGAAATAACAACCATTAAACCCGATTTAACAAAAATATGGTTTATAAACACAACAAAGTGGATTTTGATGGTTCAAGCATTCTACCATTCATAATCAAAGCAGGTAAGTCATTCTCATTGTAACACTGTAAGACACTTAAAAGATGCACACCTGAAAGCAAACCTATCCCAAATCACATACTCTCTTGCATCACACCGAAGAGGAGACAGAGAAGGATGTTTTGACCCTTTGTTTTCATACCCAAGCTCAATGAAAATTTTGCAGATTGTCAAGCAGTCTTCTCAAAGAACAATTTCCACTGTTAGTGCACAGACTTAAAATGCACACCTGTAAGAATCTTTGAGAGACCAGACTATAACCATCAGACATCTGTCCAGCCATTCACATTCCTCTCACAGAGCCAGCTTCAGTATTTTATCTCCTTGCAAACACAGTTTTGCTTTAACATCCAACCCATATGTTATCTTCTTAAAAACGAGCATGATTTCTTCTCTTGTTTTACAGAGAACTCAAAGACTAGTTTATCACCAACACTTATGTAGTGACCTTTTTACTTTTTTTAACCAGATTTACTTAGTTTCCTTTCTAAAAGAGTGCCTATGCCACTCAATTTTCTTCAAAAACGAAGTCTTGCAAACCAAATATTTTTGTAGGGTCTAAAAGATCTACATACTATGGTTAAAAAACAATGGCATACCATTTTAGCACAGGTTCTTACTCAGATAACATCATATTGTTAATATTTAATTTACTACACAATACAGCAGACACTTTTGGGGATACTGTTTGCTATTCAGTAATACCTTTTCCCTTTCTGCCTTTGACATTTTCTCCCTGTGTTCAGTTCCTCCCTCAGTTCTCATCTCTTTTGAGATTAATTACACTGATTTCGATCATTTTGCTTGTAATCTTTCTAACTTGTCAATGTACCTGTGTTGTGTTTGCCATTAAAAACAAACAAACAAACAAACAAAAACATTCAAAACAGAACTCCCCAAGAGTTAACATCATCCCTAACAGTGAATTCTTTAAAGTTAGCTTCGAAATCAGTTTTTCAATCACCTATACACAGATCTCACAGAAATTATTTTTGACCACATTTCAGTACTTGTTTTTAACAACATCAACCCAGACAATGGCAGAAATCCTGTAGAACTCAAGAAAAATCACTTGGATTCCATCCTCATTAGAAGTTTGGTTCAAATTGTTAATAAACCAAAGTAGACCATTCTGTTCACATGGGGTTTTTAATTGTCTTCTACTTACTGACAGCCTTCTCCCAAGCCCTCTCCCCATAATCTTCCAGGGAATAAGAACTAGGTTCACTGATCTCTGACTTCCTCACATCATCTATTCCCACTCTTGAGAAATAAAATAAAATCCTAGGTTTGAACTCTTCCAGGCCTCAGAGGTGCACTCAATTTGTGCAAATGCTTGAAATAACCTCCTACAATTCAAACACTTCAGCTAATGCCCTATGCGTACTAGGATGATTTTTATCAGCTTTCACTAACTTTAATCTCTCTCATCTAGTTTGCCTTTTTTTTTAATTACTATTATTCTGACTGGATTCCCATGGTACTGTTACATACAGCTGTAGAAAGTGCCTGTCTACAACTTTTACTTCAAACCTGAACAAAGGCAGCACTACTCCAGACTTTTTGCGACACACATGAATTAAAATCTGTTCTTCTTATTCGCTCTAACGGAAAGGGATTTCATACCTTAGATTGCATGACTTTTATGCTTGTTCTAATCATTTTTTACCTCACAAACTCTTGTCGCTGCTCTCATTTTCTTTGTAAAGGCCTTAAAACAACAAAGGGCCACAAAGATCTCAAGATACAATCAGAAGCCAGATGTACCATGCTTACTGTTTCTATTCAGATGAAAGATTAAATAACAATATTTAACGTTCAATTATTAATTTAATATTTAATAATTATAGTAAATGCTCAGTAGCAACCTATTTTAGCACCAACCAGCTCTCCAGTACATTTGATCTCTTATTGTCTCAACACCATTTTGAACACCTTTTATTTTAACTCTGCCTGTATTATATTGCTTTAAGTCTCTCTGAGGTAATAGCTTAAACCTTTCAGCGTAAGGACCATAAGCATATATATTACTGAAAACGATATGAGCAGTCACACATCAAGAACTACATTAGCAGTTTTTAATATTTGCATGTACACACACCCCTAATTATTCAAAAAAATAAAATATTAGTAAGAATAATATATAGAAAGTATATTTAAAATATACTTTCACAGAAATGCAGGCTTGCAGGACTATTAGGTCTCAAACGTTGATATTGATTACTCGCAGTGTTTGATCGCACAGCGAGCAGAGGACGGATGCAGTTTGACAAGCCCGGCTGCTCTCACTCCGCCCTCCCGGCAGCCCTCTCCCCGGCTTTTTTTTTTTAAACGAGGGTTTCCGTTTTTAATTAATTACCACGTCCTCGGACCGCAGTGCCGCGCTCAACTCACCTCCTCGGGGCTCCCCTCTCCCGGCGGGCGCTGACCGCAGCACACGGGCACTCACCGAGAAGCCCCCAGCCCCGGAGGCAGCCCGGGGACCGAGAAGGAGGAGGAGGAGGAAGGGCTGAGGAGGAAGGGCTGAGGAGAAAGGGCTGAGGAGGAAGGGCTGAGGAGGAAGGGCTGAGGAGGAAGGG
>CM021768.1:55327195-55638184 GCA_011076525.1 Nettapus auritus | reverse complement strand
TGAGGAGGAAGGGCTGAGGAGGAAGGGCTGAGGAGGAAGGGCTGAGGGGAAGCGCTGAGGGGAAGCGCTGAGGGGAAGCGCTGAGAGGAGCGCTGAGGGGCCCGGAGCCGCTCCGCGGGCTGCTCCCGGGCTCCTCCTCCGCCGCCCCTGCGACCGTTCAACGGCCGCGCACGCGCAGAGCCCAGCGCGGCGCGAGCTCTGTTTAAACTAGGGGCTCGACTGAGTTCTGTTGGCTTCGGAAAGGTTCGGTTGGGTTCGGAAGGGTTCGGAAAGGTTCAGCTGGGTTCGGAAGGGCTTGGCAGGGCTCGGCTCGCCGCCCGCCAGCGGTCGCGGGAGAGAAAGCGGAGCCCCTCGGCGCCCCGCGCCGCCCCGTCCCCCGCGGATGACGCCAGCACCCTCGGCGCGGAGCCCGTCTCACCGGCGGTGCGCGGAGCAGGCCCCGCCCTGTGGGGGCGGCGGCCATCTTGGCCGGGCGGCAGCGGAGCACGTTGCGCTCGGCCCGCCGCTGTCGGCCGCCCTGCCCCGGCCCCGGGGGCGCCTCGCGGCCCCCAGCCTCGGTAAGCGGCCCTGGGGGGTGCGCGGGGAGACGGCGAGGGGGGACCCCGGTGCTGTTACGGGGGGTGGGGGGAAGCGGGGGAGCCGTTGCGGCAGCCGGGCCTCGGCCCGCCCCGTGGTAGCGTGCGGGGCCGCCGCGGCCCGGCCGCCTCCTGAGGGAGCCTAGAGCCCGGCACGGGCGGGCTTCGCACGGAGCCTGCCGGCTCCTTGCTGGCAGCTGGCTGGGTTTTGGCAGCCGTCCTCCGCCTTGTGGCAGCAGAGCAAAGCCGGAGGCTGCAGGAGCTGCCTGCGTGGAGAGAGAGGCCCCTGGGCGGGCTTACCGCGTCCCGACGGCCGGGAGAAAAGGGATTCAGGGGTTTCTTTATTTATTTCCTGGGAAGGTGTCCTGTGCTAAAGGAAAAAACTGTGTTTTAGGTTATTTTCAGAAAGTTAACATGTGGTGAAGAGACTGAGACTTCTCTAAGGGCTGGCAAGGTAGCAGGGGTTAGGTCCTTTTCACGAGGTATGTGTTAATAAACGAATTAAACCCCAAAAAACCAACCACCAGGTCGGGCTTTTCCTGAGGGCCACGGTAGCGTTCTCTCCCTGGAACGCACATCGTTATTTCACCTGCATCTTTCTGTGACTGCCTTCGAGTTGTAACTTCGGTTTCTCCACCCTAGTTTCCTAGGTCTAAAATCCAAATCCTGCTGTAGTTTTCATGTGGTTCGTTGCCAGCTTTTGGGCTTATTCTCAGGCGTTTCATTTCATGTTAAAAGAAAATATTAAAGATTGAATGATAACTAATGCTATTCAGCTCCAGCTGAACACACCCACACGTAATGCTGCGTCAGTGTATTTGAGCATATGCTTTTCATGTTAACGTTGCATTTATTTTCATATTCGTGTTGTGCCTCATGAGCAATACGAGTTAAATACAGTCATTAGATTTGAGGCTTGTTTAAAGCTCTTGTACGACATCATTTCAGTTTCTAAAACAAACATCAAAACCTCAAGTGTAGACTGGTTCTTAATTTCCTAGTAGATCGTGTCTGTACTAGTGCTATGTACTACTATTTTTGCTTTGACACTTAAAAATTTACTGATCTCCCATATGCAGTTTGAAAATCTGTTTTCTTTTTCTATTTAATTTAAATTTCCTCTGGGTATTCTATCTGTTTTTGTTCTTGTTGTGGAGTCACTATGTGTAATCCCATTACCAGTGGACTGGGAGAGAGTCCTTGAGATGAACGATTTTCAGAGGATGCTACTCATCCTCATTTTTTTCTGCTGTTTTTAGTTTAGATCAGGTGCAATGTAGTTTAATAAACATTAATTATTTCTTCCTGCAAAGTAACTGAAGCGTGACTTAATTCTGAACACAGCCCTCCTTCACCACATTTAATTGAATCATCTCTGGCTTTTCAATCTTCATTTACAGTTTTTGTTAATGTTTGTATGCTTAATTCTGAGTAATTCAAAGCCATGGCAAATCCTTCTCCGTCACTATTGACTTGGTTCAATAAATTTGCCTATAAACTCTAATGCCTTTGAGAGAAGAAATAAATATTGGTGTTTCTTAAGGCAAGTACAAGTGTCATAATTGGACTTACTAGGCAGCTTTTGGCTTCAATAAATGATACTGGCAAAGCGTTTAAAACTTTGTTGTTAGCAGTTGTTACTCTTCCTCTCATCCTTTCACCTGTCTCTAGTCCACTGTTCTAGAAAGATTACCAGTTGTCACTCCATTAGAATTCACTGATCTAAAATAATGTATCGCTCTGTAGTTAGCAACAAGTTAATGGTTTCCTGACTTTGTCTTCAGTTCTTGATTTGGAAAGCAGAAATACAGGTATGAACTGCATAAATGCTTCTGAATACCAGTTCTTCCTGCTGACTGTACCTAGCAATTACTGCTAGTTTGTATTGAAGCATATGCATCTTGTTCGTGTTGCTGACCTGAGTTTTGAGAGGTCTCCTGTCTGCACCATCAGACAGTCATATTCAACATGGTAAATTAAGTGCCACCAGAGTAACTGTGTATAAATGTGTAGCTTGAGCTCAGTCTGCTTTTGGGCACTTCTTTAATTTGCTCTAAATTGTCAATTCTATTAACTTTTTCTCTTGTGGACAACTGTCATCATAGACATCAGGACAGACCTGGAAATACTGCAGAAGTGACAGAAATCACAAAGTTCACTTTCTGAAAATGGTTTAATACTACTGGAGAGTTTTGGATAAACTGACACTTCATCGTGTAGATGGAAGTGGCAATGCATGATCCCACACCTCCATACTGGTTCTGGAGTTCTGTCTCTTTGAATGCTTGCTACACTTGCATCTTTGACTGTTAGACCATCCAAAATCTTCATCGCAGATATGGTTGTTTTCCCATATAATTAAGCTACAAGAAAAGAAATCCATAGGCTGTTCCGTTACTTAGGAACCACGGTCTGATTCAGCAGTGGATGGCAGTGAAAACTTTTGTCTCTTTATGCCACTGAGATTGGCTGCAAAGCTTGTTGAGGTAGGTGGCAAAACCAAATTGTTTCAAGCCGTGCTTAGCTTCAGCTTTTAGGGTGACCGACCCCATTTTCCTCCTGTGTTGCTTTAAGCCAAGCGCCAGACGGGAAGGGTGGTGTAGAAGTGAGGCTGTCTGGTCTGCTATCTGTGCTGCTCAGGCGCTAGCCTCTACTGAAGTTTGGGAGATTGGGTAGGGTACAGCAGCTTTGTCTGCTAGTTTCCTTTTGGAACCCATAGAAATAGCCTGTATGCTAGTTAGAGCCAAGATGATTAGCAGGGAAAGTCCTGCCCAGAAGACGTCATAGTCTGCATCTGCTCGAGGTCCTCAGCCACACAGGCTGTTCTGGAGTAAGGGCTCGCCAGGCACCTTCTCTGGGAAACCAAAGAACGCGAGCAATACACCTCCAGGTACTCTGTGTGCTGCAAACTACAGGGCTCCTGTGAAGGGCAGTAGGATGTATTACTGAAGAACGTATTTTTGCCTTATTTGAAACACTGTCAAAATCCATTATTTCCATCTTCTAGAAAATTACCCTGAGTCAAGCATCCTTACAGATCTTATTAAGTTTCTTGTTTGCAATTGTAAGAAAAATGTATTGAATTGAGAATTACAAACCCATTGCTCCCTGTCTGCAGTGAATGTACCAACTGCTGGACTATGGAGTTGGTCAGTTTCTCTCTCTTACTGACCTGGACACGATCACAGTGCTTACTCGCCCTATTTTGTCAATGTGGTCTAATGATAGGGGATTAAAACATATTTTTAAAAAGTGACTTTATATATAATGTTCAGTTTTAATAATATCAATGATATGATTGAGACTTTTTGTCTTTTTGTAAAAGGCTATGGGTTCAAGAAAAAATAGAAATAAGTAGAAACTGCCATGATAAATTTGGAGGCATGACTTGGGTTGTACTCGTTTATATCTGACAGAATATCTTTAGGCATTAATTTAAAAGTACTTGGGAAATTGAGAAGAGAAATAAGACCACCACAATTAAAAGGAAGTACTGAAAATATTAATCGCGGTAATAACTGATATAAAAATCCAATAACATCCTCACTTCTGATCTTTGGTCCCTGTTAGATGCTGGTCTCTTCCTTTCTTTGGTATTAGTAATATCTGTAGGATTCCTTCTAGCTGAAGTTCCTAAGTGGATTTAGGGAAGGAGCTAGGGTTTAATGCAATACATATGCCGTACACCTGTTCTTGCTTCTTTTAGGATATTGAAGTCACAACCTTTCTTTATATAATAGCCATATGTAGTAAGTAACCTGTAAAGCTTTAGTTTGGTGGGCAAAGATGAACTGGACATCCAATAGATGATACTTTCTTTGATCAGAATTGTTGAAATCCTTTTCTTGGAAGCAAGTCCACGTGCAGATTGTGTGGAAACTGGAACTATGGCAGGACTCCCTGACGTTACATCTTTGAACCACTAATATGTATTGCACAGAATCAAGATAATTCCCTTCTTACTATGGCGCGCTTTTCTTGGAAACAAACATTCTCAGATGTAATCATGATATTATATTGCAGTGGAGAAAGAGGAATGGAATTGAAAGCTAATGTTAAAGATTGTGCGTTTTTTTGTACAGCAGTACCCTCAGCACTTGTATCTGAGTCTGTTTGCTCTGTTTGCCATCTTGTTTGAAAGGGGGAAAAAACAGTAATAACAGTAATCTTGCCTTTTTTTTTTTTGTCTCTGAACTCTACTGGTAATAACTTCAGATACGTAACTTCAGATATTTCCTGTGTTGTCAGTAATAACGTCCTATCTGGTTTTTGTTTTTCCTTAAGATCTGGAAGACTCCCACCACTCCTCCTCCTAATTGGTGTATGTGTGTAACCTGAAACTGCGCATCATGGCAGACAAATTAACAAGAATTGCTATTGTCAACCATGACAAGTGTAAGCCAAAGAAATGCCGTCAAGAATGCAAAAAGAGTTGTCCTGTGGTTCGAATGGGTAAGAGATGTAATTTAACCAAGTATTTAAGCATTTGGAGGAGTTCAAAGTAATGTACAGCTGGAAGGGGTTGCTATTTTTTTATATAGAACCAACTATTTTTTGTTTGTCGTTCATGCTTTCTTTTTATGAAGACTTTAGAAGTTGAATATCATTGAAAGCATGAACACTTGGTAGCAGTAATACCACTTTTCAGATTGTCTGTGACTATTGTAGTCAGCTTCATTGACTATTCATAGAATGATTGAGTCATAGAAGTGTTTGGGTTGGAAGGGACCTTAAAGCCCACCCAGTTCCAACCGCTCCCAATGGGCAGGGACACCTCCCACCAGACCAGGTTGCCCAAAGTCCCATCCAGCCTGGCCTTGGACATGTGAAGGTGAGGCAACCTGTTCCAGTGCCTCATCACCCCCGTAGTAAAGATTTTTGTCCTGTTAATTGGCTATATGTTCTTCAGTGGAATTCAGTAGTACTAGCAAGAAATATGATTCATCAGAAACTTTCTTAAGTTCATCTTATTCTTTATCACCAGGAAAACTTTGCATAGAAGTCACATCACAGAGCAAAATAGCATGGATCTCAGAAACACTTTGTATTGGCTGTGGTATTTGCATCAAGGTAAAAGGCTGCTTTATTTGAAGTGATAACATTTATTTATCATGCTCTTATGTTTAGCAACGCATATGGTAATTTCATAAAGTAACTTTGAGAATAATCAGACCTTGTTAATTGTTATCGTTTGTATAAAGTACTGTGTCAGGTTACTGAACTGATCGGGCTGGGGATGTGGGCTGTATCTTTTGTTTGTAGCTTTGTCTTGGAATGCTTTGCCTTGGGGCAGGAGGAAGTGTTGGTTGGTATTGTGGCAATAGAGATCTAACAGCAGAAGGATGCTCTCCTAAGAGATCTAGCATATGAGCTGTATGACTTGCTTGCAGTCTAAATTGCTAAGTATTTAATTTGAAAAGTGTGGTATGGAACTTCTTTGGAGTTGACTAAGTAAATGGCAGTGAAGTAATTTTTTGGTAAATATTTATAAAAAGAACTCTTAAGTGCACAGCTGGTTGCAGTACAGGAAATAAGAGAATTTTGTTAATAAATTGTATGCACGAGTAATATGTATTTTTTTCAATTACAGAAATGTCCTTTTGGAGCCTTGTCAATTGTTAACTTACCTAGCAACCTGGAGAAAGAAACAACACACAGATACTGTGCCAATGCCTTCAAACTTCACAGGTATTTTCCAGACCAATGTAAAAGGGACAAAAACTTTGAAGTTTTTGTTAATCTAAGCTAGAAGTTCATATCCAGTCGTTCATGATTGTTGGCTCAGTTGCTTCATTTTTTTTAATGTTAATGACAATTTTTCTTACTTAAAAGTACTATAATTAAACTGCATTTTAGTACTCATTTTACAGAATGAGTGTTCCTACTAGTTAAATAGAACAGCATGTGTTTTTTTTTTTCCTGAATCATGTATTGTTAGGTTAACAAAGTAGGCTCAAATAATCAACAAGTCTGAAAACAGGTTGTAATTTTTACTTTACCACTAAGTCTTGGTGTCTGATAGCATTAAATCAATATAATCTGAAGTTATCGATGTTGCATACAGGTTGCCTATCCCTCGTCCAGGGGAAGTACTGGGATTGGTTGGAACCAATGGTATTGGAAAATCAACTGCCTTGAAAATCCTAGCAGGAAAACAGAAGCCAAATCTTGGAAAATATGATGTATGTATCAGCCATGAAATACAATTGCCATTATAGATAGCTGTGGTTATACATTTTCACAGAGTTTTCATAATCATTAATGTGGTAGAATTTGCAAGAATAGTGGCACTTGACCTAGTAACAGCCAAAGACCTACTCCACCCTGAAACAATAGAAGAAGGATGGTTTTAAGAGGCTCTTTTTCCAAATTCTCTGTATCTTTCAAGAAAGATAATGGTAGTAATTATAACTCAATTAAGATGATTATCAGAAGTACATTTTGTTCTTGCAATTACAAGGTTTTTTGTTTTGTTTTTTTAATACCAGTCTTTAAAATGTAATCAATTTCCCTTTCCCCCAAGTTACATAGTTAATTCTTTCCCACCAAGGGATTTAGGTTTTGGAGTTCCCTCCAACTCTGAAAGGTTCTAGTGTCTATGAGCACCATGTATCATTTTCATCTCTCGTGTTTTTTTTTTTTTTTTTTTTTAAGATTTATAAAATTATGTGGCTATCATAAGTTGTTGATGATGTTTCCCACTGTAGACTTTAATGCTGTTCTGAAAATTATTAGTTTATCTTGTTAAATACTTAGGCATATCAATGGTTTCAAACTGTACAGCAAGGAAGCAAAATAACTTACAAGTTTATCTACAAAACAAACTACTCCAAAGAGTGAATATTATTACAGAAAATACGTAAATAATCACTATTGTGACTCTTCTTATCAGGTAGTATTTCAGTTATCACCTTCTTACCTTCACATCACCTTGTGGTATGTGTTGAGCCTTTTTTCATCTGAAAGATTATCATTTAAAGGAATTATCAGTTTCATGGCTGTCACTTAAAACTGCAAAGAAATAATTATTTTCCAACTATATTTTCCATTCTCATTCAAGTTTGGTTTATGTTATTTTGTGGACTTCTTGTTTTAGATGGTAGTACTGCAGAAATAGCAAAGTTTTTAATTCTTTTGATGTACTTAATGGAATTGCTCCCAAAATCAGACTTTCCTGTGAAGAGCCAAATCATTATGACCACAGAAGCATGTGGTATGAATCAAATGTTACATGTTGCTTCTGCTCCAAAACTTAGGCAGCGTTGCCTCTTTGTATTTGCTTGATTTGAAAACATGGCAGCTCTATCACTCCGTTTGTGTACTGTTAACCATCAAAATAATTTAGCACTATTCAAAGTAGTAATGCTGTGCAAAACAACACTCTACAGGTTAGGTTGTAGTTGTTTTTTTCTTCTTTCCCTGGGTGATTGCTCTGAACAGGTTTGTTTTGGTTTTATTAATCAAGATACTTTCTTGTAATTTTTCATTATTTTGTCTCTTGGTTTCCTTGGAAATGTTTTCTGGAAGCAGAGAAGACAACCAGGTTTTTGTTGCATCTTTTGTGGAAATTGATTGTATCAGTCCAGCCCTTTTCCTTTTTATTAGCTGGGTCAGATAGCTAATATATCCTGCTACACAAATCCATACCATCTTTTTTCCCTGAGAGGTAGTTTGCCTTACAGGTTATTTTTAACCTTCTAGGTGCAAATTTAATAAGCTTTTTCTGGGAAGAGCTAGTGACAGCACATCTGAAGGAAAAAAAAAAAAAAGCTTTTGACCTCCATTTCTAATTAGTTTATTTCGTTCTTAATGGAAGTTTTGTAACAGCTGCTTAGTAACTAGCTTTTATCAGAGCTTTTTTTTTTTTTTTTAAATCTCGTAAGCATATTCTATTAGCTGTGTTGGTTGGAATTGTAATATTAAACATTTTTAATTCATGTAAAAAGGTGTAAGT
Organism: Nettapus auritus; assembly: GCA_011076525.1. NCBI lineage: Eukaryota > Metazoa > Chordata > Aves > Anseriformes > Anatidae > Nettapus > Nettapus auritus. Next base: position 55,629,655 of record CM021768.1, on the reverse strand, counting down.
AAACATAGGCTTTAATTTTATCACAGGATCCACCTGACTGGCAAGAAATTCTGACTTATTTCCGAGGATCTGAATTACAAAATTATTTCACCAAGATCCTTGAAGATGACCTAAAAGCTATCATTAAACCTCAATACGTGGACCAGATCCCTAAAGCTGCAAAGGTAAGCACTTTCATTAGCTAAACAAAACTGGGGGCTTCTCCTGTAATGATTCTTCTGTATTTCAAGATTTTATTTATTTTAATGTGAAAAATCCACTGCTGTTTGAAATAATTCTTGTTGAAATAATGCTGTTGGGTTTTCTGTATTGCTTTTCTTTTAGGGAACAGTGGGATCAATTCTGGATAGAAAGGATGAAACTAAGACACAAACTGTTGTATGTCAGCAGCTTGGTAAGTAATTTTGTAAGGTCAAATTCCAGAGCATCTGAGAAATTGGTATTTACTGGGGAAAAAAAAAAGCTATTGCTAATATAATGGTCAGTTAAAATTGTACCAACTTTAAAAATAAATAACAAATGTGCAGCAATGCTTCGGAATGAAGACTAGGGCTTGCTGTATGTGTTATCTGAACCAATGCCAGTAGTGCTTTCTAGTGACAAACTAATTGACACATACTAGTTGATAGAATCAAATGCAGTTTGTCTTTCATGGTAGAAAATGTTAAATTTTAAATATGGAAGAAATCCAGTTACCAGCTGCTATTCTTGCTCGCTTTACAACTTGAGCAATATTATAGAATCCCGGGTGAGAACCATTGCATATAGAAAGTATTATCCAGGCCCCCCGAAAAAAAAATCTTCAAAAAAGCTGTATATAGTTGCAATGGGAGTAATACTCACTTCTGAGAATCAAGTAATTAATAAGAACATCTGCATAGTCCAGATAATTTTTGTAGGTGTTTTGAATTGTTCCCTAAATTCAGGTGTTGCAAAAATACCAACTGGTTTCTTTTTGATGGAGCTGAGTAGTAAAGGTTGCGGTATGTTGTGCCAGCAAGAGTGTGGTCTGTGAGCCATGTTTAACTACTTAGTGAAATTGTCACATTCTTGAAATTTCTTGCTCATAAAGCTGACAAGAAAATACTGCCTTCAGCCATTTGCTATAATACTTGGAGGATTTGATTTTCCTGAAAATGAGAACTTTTTAATAAAGTCTAACAATAAACTATTTAAAAATTGGTATTGTTTCTTTTTAGGGACAGAAGTCATCACTAAACGTATTGTGGAAAAGCAACTAGAAATGTAATCCTTCTGAGTGATAGGAAGCAGCTGTACAAATTAATTAGCTAGTGCTGCAGAGAAGCCTTAACTCATTGTGACTCTTAAGAACAATGTTAGGATAATTTCTTATAAACTGAATGCTTATTTTATTTCTTTCTTTTTTTTTCCTCTGTGTAGGATGTCTGCTGTGATTATACATATGTCCATAGGTAATAAACGTGAATTGTTGTGTTGGGTATAACGTATCTAAAACTAGCCTCTTATTTGCAGACCTAACCCATCTGAGAGAAAGAAATGTTGAGGACCTTTCAGGAGGAGAACTTCAGAGATTTGCTTGTGCGGTTGTTTGCATTCAGAAGGCTGATATGTATGTTTGATTTACTTCTGTTACACGTTGCTTCTAATAACCTGTCTCATAGTTAGGTCCTCTAATTTACATTTATTGTTTAAAATGATACTTTTTGTTTCAAATGTTTGAACAAAAAATAATTTTACTAGCTTTTACAAACTAACTCAGCAGCTTGGATCTATATTTCTTCCATATATAAGGTGTTTATTTTTTTTTTCTGTACTTCAATTCATCCAAACATAAATGTCTAATTTCAGAGAGGTAGCTATTTGACAGTGTACCTCACTTTAATCCTTTTTGAATAAGATATGGACAGAAATGAGACTCTTCACATGTATCGCGACCAGGAAATTAAAAAAAAAATGTCTGGTCCACTCCTTGGATCAAGTGAGCAAGAGCAGGAGACTTAAGTTTTTCTGTCTTTTTTTGTTTGTTGTTTTGACTTAATGGGGGGGGGGGGGCCCGCCCCCAAGAGTGTCTTTCTTCCAGTCTCATAGGTCCATGGGTTTGCACTTTTCACTTTAATCTTAAATTTAAGATGAGTCAGAACAGAGTACATGAGATTCCTAGCCAGTTGGTGACTCCCTATAGCACTTGATAACTTTTCCAGAACTTTTTGTGAACTAAGGCTTAATTTGGCTTGTTTAACCGTTTCATGTTATAGTCATCAGAGATTCAAGGCAAGTGTCAGTATATTTGTTTCTTCTCAGTATAAAAATAAGGTTTTATTTTTGTTTAGTGGTTGAAATGTTAGCATTAGATTTGAATATGTTGAAGCTTACATTCTCTAAGACTTATTCTTTCTTTTGGGGTCAGCTTCATGTTTGATGAACCTTCGAGCTACCTAGATGTCAAGCAGCGCTTGAAAGCTGCCATTACTATTCGATCCTTAATAAACCCTGACAGGTAAATATAAATTTAAAATGTTTTGCTAGACTGTAGTAGTAGGTGACTCATTGCAGAGTAAAGAAGTCAGTCTATCTCCCTGTATAAGTGCTAATTTCTCAGTGTGGTACGTTAATAGATGTTTAAAATATTCAAAGTCAGTAGCATCTTCTTCCTGCACATTTTGGAAATCTGTTTCCCATCGTTTCTGTAGTTACTATTTCAGCATTGGGGTATATTAAGTAATAAGTATGTAAAATCATGTTGATAGCTTGTGTGTCTGCAAGACTACACTAAGAAAGAAGTTAATGTTTGAAGTAAAGAAACTTGTTCAGGAGTTTAAAAAAAAAAAAAAACAAAACATTTCTCTCTGACTGTATTTTTCAGGTACATTATTGTCGTAGAGCATGATCTAAGTGTGTTAGATTATCTCTCTGACTTCATCTGCTGCCTGTATGGTGTGCCAAGTGCTTATGGTGTTGTAACTATGCCTTTCAGCGTAAGAGAAGGTAATTTTTGTCATATTTTGCTTTTTAAACCTACCCCAAAAAATCTGTAGAAGAAAAAGGTATCAAAATACTGGTAGTCTATTATGTAAATATATATTTTTCCTGTTATATAGTGTTTTGGTTACTAAAAAATTACACTTTTATTCTGTACAGAAATTTCATTTTTTATGAACCAAACTTTATAACTCAATCCAAAAGCCTTAATTATAAAAGGTCCTTTGTCACTTGCTGCGGACATGATTTTGATACTTCCAGGTATTTTTGTAGACTAGAGTTACACAAAAGACCGTATAAATAGTAAAGAAAGGGCAGGAGACAGTTTGCACAGTACAGAGGTAGGTAGTGTTGAACTGAATTGACCACCCCTCTTGCACTGAGATTTATCACTAAATTGTCTTATGAGATCAGGTCCAAAAGCAGTAGTTCCTGTAAACCCTAAACACCCAGTACTCATTACAGGCTTTCAGGAAGAGAGCCTGTAGCATTTTTTGCATTTTTAGTTAGTTTGTTCATTGAATTTGCATCATTTCCACACTTTAAACAAGATGTTTCTTGCTTCTTTGAACACAACCATATAAAATCCAGCCTTCTCCATACCTGCCTGGAATTCACAGCCAAGAACTAAAATCCCTCCTGTCTTGCTTTTGTTGTAGGCAGTTTTTAATGATCTTTTCTCCCTTCATAGGCATAAACATTTTCTTAGATGGCTACGTTCCAACTGAAAATCTGAGGTTTCGAGATGCATCTCTGGTATTTAAAGTGGCTGAGACAGCTAATGAAGAAGAGGTTAAAAAGATGTGTATGTACAAATATCCAGGAATGAAAAAAAAGATGGGAGAATTTGAACTATCCATTGTAGCTGGAGAATTCACAGATTCTGAAATTATGGTGATGTTAGGGGAAAATGGTAAGTGGAATTCTTGTTGGAAGTGATTACTGCAGCCCTAAATAGTTTCCTGAAGCCTTTCTACCGCCTGGGAGCCAAGCTTCTAAATTGCTGGTTTAAGTCCAGTTGAAGTGCTCATTTCCTAGCGAAGATGTCTATGCCATGAGCTTCCTCTATATGCAGTGGGAGCTTGAAGCTAATGAATGTTAATGATGCTATTGTCTTGATTTGTTATCCCATTTTAAGAACTCCAGTTGGCAGGATGATGATGATTGACCTAGTGAGCATAGCTGCAAGTCTAGACTACTATAGCATTAGGTATCTTTGATTTGAAAAAAGCAATAAATAGCAAGTACTAATTGCTTGAAGTAAACAGAGGAATTCTCTCTAGTATTTAAATGTGTTCTTCAGTAAGTATTTTGTTGTATCATTGACTTAACTGCTCTAAGTTATTAAAAGTGTCTTAAATATATGTAACTTGCATTTTATTTTAGGAACTGGCAAAACTACGTTTATTCGAATGCTTGCAGGAAGACTTACACCTGATGAAGGAGGTAGTACTTAATAGATCAGTTGAAATTTATTTTGAAGATACTGGAAAGACTCTTGTTTTCATTATAAATTTTCTCTCTTTATAGGTGAGGTCCCAATTCTAAATGTCAGCTACAAGCCACAGAAGATCAGTCCTAAATCTACAGTATGTTTAAGCCTTATTTGTTAAGTTCTGTGTTTGCTGCAAAAAGCATGTTGTTAGTACACAGGTAGAATTTCTGTATGCCTAGAATAGAGTTAAGAGGGTTTTGTTCTTATTTTCTTATAGTGGGACATGTAAAACCAAGTGGCAAAATTTTTATTTTGATAGGGAAGTGTTCGTCAGCTGCTGCATGAGAAGATAAGAGATGCCTATACGCACCCCCAGTTTGTAACTGATGTAATGAAACCTCTTCAGATAGAAAACATCATTGACCAGGAGGTATTAATGGCCAGAGACAACATATAACTCTTAAATCGGGTACCAGTTGAGCATCAAAAAAGAAATATGGCTCACTCTTTTCTCCTCCTCTTACTAGGTTCAGACATTGTCTGGTGGTGAGTTGCAGCGTGTTGCATTAGCTCTTTGTCTTGGTAAACCTGCAGATGTCTACCTAATCGATGAACCATCAGCGTATTTGGACTCTGAACAACGTCTCATGGCTGCTAGAGTCATGAAACGGTAAAGTATACATAGTGGGGAAAGTACTTGAATTTTACAGTAGTTTTGCAATCAGTCTTACATTCAGGTATCTCTCAATTTTGTTTCAGTTTCATTCTCCATGCTAAAAAAACAGCTTTTGTGGTAGAACATGACTTTATCATGGCTACGTATCTTGCTGATCGTGTGATTGTTTTTGATGGCGTTCCCTCCAAGAACACAGTTGCGAACAGGTAAGGGACTTGTTTGGGTTAGTAAGCAATATATAAGATGACAAAACAGAAATAAATTGTTTATCAGAAGCATTAACAAAAATGAGGTGAAGTATCCTTACCCATGGAAACCTACGCTGCAATTAAAGTCAGTTAAGGCAGAAGAAGCTAGACCAGCTCCTGGCTTATACCAGGCTTAAGCAACAGCGCAGCAATTAAATTGCAGTCAGGAGGAGAAGTCGGGCATCAGTTAGGAAGAATGAAAAAGTGGCTGACTGTTACCTGAGTATGCTTATGGAAAATAACTTGCAGATGTATTAAAATAGTGAACTAAGGCTCTTTCTGGCACATATGCAAATACTTCGTTAAGTGCAAGTCTTGACAGCAACACAGAAAAATCAGAGTGTGTGTTATATTGTAAAGTATAAAGGTTTCCTTCTTGGATTTCTTTACTTTTTGTTCCTGTAAATAATTCCATGTAAACTATGGAAACTCTGAGGAGTAGCCCTGTTAGATACTAGACTTTTAGACCAGTGTAATTCATGAGTACTTAATATGAGCTAGATGAAGTAAACACAGGGGTCTTCCTATGTGCCAGTCTGTTTCTGATGGCATTCCTCATAGGAATATACTTGTTTGAATTAAGAAACAAAATCAAATCATGTAACTATTACTTCTCAGCATCATATGATTTTTGTTACACCTCACTCTTGGTGCAACTCTGTTTTTTCCTTTCATGCAAGTAACGTGTGCCAACACAGAAGTGCCTATATTAAGTGAAAAGGCAGCACAGGTAGCAGTCTGAGGACTTGTAGTGACATGCTGGGAATCCTGCTTAAAGATGATAGTTATTAAGTTCTTGTTTGAGACATTTAACTGAAAATGTAGCATATCCTGGTATGTCAAATACCAGCTTACAAAACTGAAGGAGCTCAGGATTGAAATCAAAGCTGTCTCTAAACTATAGACAAACCTACCTGCCTGTACAAGTATAGAACTTCTGAAAGGTTAGTTGGGAAGTGTGCGTGCTGTTTCTAACGTTTTCCTCTCCTAACAGTCCTCAGACTCTTTTGGCTGGAATGAATAAGTTTTTATCTCAACTTGAAATCACTTTCAGAAGAGATCCCAACAACTACAGACCAAGAATAAACAAACTCAATTCAATCAAGGTAAGTGAGAAGCACCTTTACAGTGGGAAGCCATGGCAGTTCAACACAGACTAAGGTTTTAAAATAAGGAACAAACTGAGGACTAACCTATTTTTGCTGTGCTGGAGAACAGGCCAGGGAATGAGTATGAGAGTAGTAAGGAAAGTAGAAAGGAACTTAGACAGGCATCATTTAGTTCAGCTATGTTCAAGTATGCCAAGTATTTTAAGTAACACTTTTTTTTTTCTTCCCCAGGATGTGGAACAAAAGAAGAGTGGAAACTACTTTTTCTTGGATGACTAAATACTGAATCTGAGCATCTTTTGTAACTGGTATATAGAAGTGCATATTGAAATTTAATACTTGTGGATAAGAAGGCTCAATCAGGTTTTAGAACAATTCATCTTCTGGAGCTTAAAGTCTCTTACAGCATGTAACATCTGAGATCAGTAGCAGTGTATAAATTCTAGGCTGAGTAAAACTGCCACTTTCTATATTTTGGTGACATAACCCTGTTCTCAGTGTTATAATTCAAAATAGACCATCATGAATTGTGCAAATGAGTCTCCAGCTTTTTCAAAATTTAAGGGAGGTTTTCAATTCAGTATATTCTACTCATGTACCAAGTGCTGACTGGACTTCCCCCCTTTTTGAAAATCCTTGAAGCTGTTTTCTGTACAAGATACGGAGACTTACAATGAATGTCAAGATACAGAAGATACTCTAATTTTAAAGATGTTGAATCTCTCTGGATGAGGGTTTCATAAATAAATATCCTCCTAACTTACAGTTCTTTTGTGATACAGTGCAAAAATTCTTCAATCATTAATTCAATCTATGTGTACATTTATGATGTCATGCATACCTTCTCATATTACACAAAAGATGGGAGTACAAACTACCTGTAACAATATAAAGACATCTATCCTTTAAGTCCTCTGTCCCTGTGCATCTTCTTAGACCTAGTTACAGGAGAATAATCAGTTAAAGTAAATACTGAAATCCTTTAAAGATTCACTTATGCAGGTTTAAGGCAGGTAAGTGCTGACTGTTTCACAGTGCTTTGATTTACTAACTCTACAGTCTACTATGGGAAAGGAGGTTTTTAAGCAGTAAAACTGTCTCAAAGTACTGACTCCTTGTCAAGGCAGTCTTCCTCCTGCACTATTCAGCAATACAGCCCCATGAAGCTTATGACAAAATGCTAATTTTTATATATCCTCCTGTATAAGAGGGTAGGGCAGCTTATATGTTGGGATTTAAGGGGGTTCTAAGAAGCTGAGCAGAGTAGTTCCAGTTTATATGCATACAACACCTGTCTTGGTGCTAAGGCTTTGAATAGCACCCCACTGAGCTTAACTCTTACAGCCCTCAGCGCTCACTTAATTTTCAACCTGAAAAACTGAGGATTGCCTCCTTTGAAACACTTTGTTTCCAAAAGGAAAAGTATTTCAAATACAAAAAAAAGCATCCACTGTTGGAGCTTGCCTACCTGCTGAATGATGGTAGTCCTGCTGTTTACAAATAGCTATATAAGCAGAACAAAAATATACAATTAATGTCATTGCAACAGTTTCAAATATGTAAATGTAATTTAGAAAGAAAGTGAAAACGCAAACATTTATTTTAATTAGGAGTTTTATACATCGCATGCATCTGAAAAGAAATTATCACATAACTACCACTCAAGTTTCAGGTGTACAATCTCAGACATGAATGAAAGGGTACCATCACCTCTTACACTAGTATATACAGAAATATAAAAATATACACAATGGTTAATTTTACAGGGCTGAGTGAACACTGCACACTGCACTCTGAGTTTGGGTAACTGAAAGTCCAAACTGCAAGAGCAACAGGAACACTGCAGCAGAGATCATTATAAGGGTCAGAAGAAACAGCATCAGAACTCTGATACAGTGTAAAAATATAAGGCAGAAGCCACTTTCTTCTGAAGTCTAGGGAAGAGCAGAACACAGACTATCCATCTCGCTTTTAAAAAGTAGTTCCAGCAATGAGTTGTACATGCAAAACATAAATTTGCATTAACAGTGCAATAACAAAAAGAATACTGAACAGTAGCTCAACCATACAAACTTAAAAAAATGTAACATGTACTTTATGCATCTCTTCTCACAAAATATCTAGGATTTGTCAGTGCATTAGTGTTAAAGTGGCATTAAAAAAACTTCTGCTATTATAACAGATGCAGAATTATCTTTGAAATGCATAGCATCTACATTTTTATTGTCTTTGTAATTATTTAGTTGGCATAGGCACCATTCTAGTCACACCAGCATTAAGAATTCTTGGTGGAAACAGCCATTCTTACCAAATCATACACAGCTCTTCTTGACTGCTTGTCTTGATTTTGATTTCAACAAATAAATGCTTTTTAAAATTCAAAAATATACCCTATGAATATTAAAAGAACTATATACAACAGACCTAAGACACAGGGTTAGCTGGCTGCCATACATGTAACACACTGAAGAGAAACATTCAAGTCTGACAGATTTTTGAGATGAAAGGCCTTTGGGTTGGAAGCATATCAAAGACAACAGTGCAGTAGGCTGAGAATTCCTTTAGCTCAGTTCAGAACTAAGGCATTGTATGATAAAATATATTCATATTTGGTGCAATGTTACCATCAGTTTTAGAATCTAGCTCACATCAAATGCTATAATTTGACACCCTAGTAAACGTACGTATCCGTCTTACATCATGAACTCAAGCCTTTGTGGAAAAAATTCAAACACTAAACCTATGTTGTTTTTTCTAATTTGACATCAAGGATAAACCGCTAAGCCAACCAAACTCTGCAATCCCCCCCCAAACAAAATGGTAGGAGCTCACACCCTCCTAGTCTTTACTCACCAGAAGTTAAACATATCCTTAGACTTTACTAAAAAGAAAGATCAATAATTTTAACTGCTACTTCAAATTACCTTTTGCATTTGAAAATTTTCAAACTAGCCATTCGCTCTATGCTTGATGCCCCCTCTGATTATCTCCCAGTGTTGCCCTTCTCCTGTCATTCCTATACGGCCTTCCTCTGAAGTTTCGCTGATACTGGCAGCCTTCCTCTCTGCTTCTGCTGGGCGGTCCTTTCCAGGCTTCCTCATTTCTTTGGAACTGGTAGCCTCCCCTACTAGAATAACCCCACTCAAGTCTAGGCCTTCTGCCTCCTCCGTAAGTCTGGTTATAAAATTGCTTGGATCTGCCACTTCTCAGCATATCAGAAACTTCGCTCTCATCTTCAGAGCTCTCTTCCCTCGTTCTCTGTGCCCTGCTTTCTGTCTGTAGGTTACCAGCACCCTTGGAATCTCTGCCTTTATCAGTCTTCTCCTTACGGCTGGGTGTAGCACTTTTGAGTTCATACTTGGGTGCTTCTGCCAACGGTGGTGTGGTGGTGGACATCCCTGGGTGCCTCTCAATCCCCTGTGCTTGGGGAGAACGGTTTTGCAGCCCAGCTGTTGCCTGCTTAGCAGGAGAAGCAGAAGTGCAGGTTTGCTCCAACTGAGGTGCCCTAGTGGTAGTCTCTTTTGGGGCACTGCATTCACTGCTCACACCGGCCACAGGGAAGGGGACAGTGTTTGAGCCGCTGCTGTTACTCTTCTGAAGCTGTTCTGCACAGTTTACTGCAGGAACTGGAGGACTGCATTCTTTAGCCACGTACATATTTGCAGACGTGCCAGTTGTTGCCTCTTTGTCCTCAGGTGCCATGACAACGTTAGGTCTCGCTACTGAATTTTCAATGAAGCCCTGAACTGGGTACCCATACCAGAAATGAGGAAAGAAAGGAGGTGCTATTGGAACAGCTCCTAGAAAGTGATTGTGTCCAAAGGCTGGTTGTGGGAACAGATTTTTCCCTCTCAGGGACTCATCGTAGGGAAGAGCTTGCACTGGATTCTCCGATTCTACACAGACCTGTCCTTGGCTTTCAGACACCTGAGCTGTTGGGATAATCAGCGGCAGTGATGGAGATCTGCTGTCAACCTGTGAAATTTGACCGTTGGACCTGGCCTCACTCTGAATAGGAAAGTGCCTGCTTGTTCGTGCAGTTTCGTTCTCATTCTGCATTGGTGGAGCCTCCTGGAACCAGGGGTTGTGCGGGTACACAGGGAGGGACACGTTTGGGTACATTCTGCAAGCAGCCAAATAGGCCTGGTGCAGAGGGTACAAGTAAGAATGGGGAACCCACATGGGACAGCTGTATGCCTGCAAGACAGGAAAGAAAAAGTACTTGGTCATTTGAATGTGTAGACAGACATAATAGCACACAGGTAATTTACTGTTTTGAAACAATTATGGGAAGGTAATTTTATTTCCAGTGACTGCCCTCACTTCTGGAGAATTTCTGGGCTTTCAGAATCATGTTTTAATTTTCTGATTTCCTTCCAAATGCAGCTAAAGTAGGCACCAGTTATGACCAGTAAGGAAACTTAATATCACAATTCCTGTATAGTCAATTTAAACACTTGAACACAAAGTCTGCATTTATAAACTAACTGAGCAGTGTGATCACAGGCCACACTACATGCTCATTAGCTAACATGGAAGTAGGATAGAGGGAAGAGGGTTTCTACCTGCGGTGGCCGATTTCAGGTATTGACAACTCACGAGCAACACTGTAGGGTGTTTTTATAATATGGTGTGTCAAATACACTTATTTCCGGTTATACAGAACACCATGCAAGGTTGCTGGAGGCAGAAGGCTGTCTAAGAAAACACTGGAGTAGGAAAGGGAGTAGAGTCCAAAACTCAGCAATCTGCATCATCTGTACAGAAAGTCTGTGGAAAAGCCTACCCAGACCCGCTCTCAATGGGAACCAGTCAGTCCACTCTGAACGAGCAGCTGGAAGATGGTGGATAACAGGGTGACAGGATCTGGAACCAAAGCAGTGCACAGGAGAACCCAAATATAGTTGCCAGGTGTACTGCACTACTTGGTCACCAGCTGCACAACTACCAGAACACGGTACTTTCACCGTTAGATGGTGCTGAAGCCTCAAAATGAGGGGCTTTACCCTAAATAATACGAAGTGCTACAAGGACAGTCCCAAATACAGACAGATTTATGACACAAACACCGTTTAAATATAATGCAGTGGTACTTCCTATTGACTTACAGACTTTGCAATAAACAAACCAAAAAGACTTGCGTTAGGTACACAGTTACCAAACCTAAGTTTGCTTTTTAATTAGTGCTGAATTTTGTCTTCAACCTGAGCAGATTGGACAGACAAGCAGCTACTCAATGGAGTCTCCACAGGGAAAGCAATTCTAGGTATTTTTACTACAACAGCTTTGCCAGTACCCAGACATGGTCCAAGTCAGAAGGCCATTTCTCTCTTACTATATGCTGCTTCCAGAAGAACACATCTTTAATCTTATATTGGTTTACCCATGAATTTGTAAAGCACAATATGTGGACTGCAAATAACCACTACTGGAAGCAGATAGTTCTGACTACTGTTGTTGAGAAATTTATTTCTATTGACTTGAACTGCAACGTGGACCAGTAAACGGAACCCAGTCAACAGTAAACAGTAAAGAGTCAACAAATAAAAAGTACTTCAAATGTAAAGATGAAGTGTATAGTTGCAGCAAGCAGTCTTCAGCACTGTACTACCAAGTAAAAGCAAATTGTATGAGCTAACAAGCAGAGATATATGTAAGTTTGAAGAGTTACCTTCACACCAAGATTGAAGAAAAATCTAAGAATGTTCTTATCTGGAAAAAAAGAAAAATATGAATATTTGTAATAATACACTTCATCTGATCTAGAAATTGATCGTTGCATAAAGTTCCACTTCAGCAGAGAAACACAGATATGGTGTTGTTTTGCATGTCCTTGTTTGACAACTTGTTTTTTGTTTTTTTATTTGTTCCTGTTCCCCACCCCACCCCCCAGTAAAGTAAATGGAACACTCCTGCAATTTAAATTTCAGTTTTCACTGCTTATGGAACTGAAATTCCGATTTTTAGAGGTACAGTTCAGTAAACATACACTACCAATGCAGTCAAACATAGCATGTTCTTTATGAACACATTCCATATTTATAGTATGCCTTCTCACGGGCCCCTATGGAAATGCTGAACAACTTCCAAGTTTTTAATTAAAACAGAAAATTTGTTACTTTCATTAGTGTAAAAGGAAGCAGTTCCCCAAACAAAATCCTATCAGTTCACAAAACCTGGAGCTACAGTGGGTCAAGCTAAGAACCACAGAACAATCATACCAGATTTCTAGGTGTAACCACTTAAAATAACTGCAATAGCAACACCACAAAGCAAAGCATTACAACTCTGTACAACATTCCCTCCCACCCCTTAAATCATGAAACGGCAACAATTAAATCTTTGGCCTATTGCTAGCTGGTGTCATAAGAAGTTGGCTTTTGCAAGGCAAAGAAAGCCTGCTGGGAAAAATGGTATAAAATACAGATGTTCTGGCTTCTCACCTTTAGGTAAGTCCTCCCCATTATTGCACAGGGAGTAAGAGGGTGCAATGGCTCTTTCTCCCTTTTCACTAAAAGGGAATCCAGGGTATAGTGGATCCTGATAGGGATTCAGAGTCTGAGGCAAAGGCATTAAAGGCTGATTAACTGCTTGCATCGACACAGGAACTCCAGCAACTGGAGCAGATGTTACCTGAGCCTGTGATACAATAGAGTCAGGTCCTGTTGTTGGGGCTGGCATCAATGAAGAAGCAGGTATTTGGGCTGGAATACCTAGTAGAAAATACACAAACACACATTTTATTTCACATATAAGATTATAAAATCTATAATCTTATATAATCTATGTAAGATTACAAAAGGAAATGGAAAAGACAAGCTTCAAAACACAGAAGAAAAAACATAATATTGAGGGAGGCCTAAGAGGAAATTCTTCAGAATTGTATGGTTTGAAACAACGGAAGATTTGGCTAAATGCAAAGAACACTTTTCAGAAAGAAGTGAAACGATTAAGATTTCCAGAAATAGCTAAACCCTTATCATATTTACTAAAAAAAAGAAAGAGGAGGAAAAAAGGTGGAAAAAGTGTGAACTGAAATGTACACGTGAATCTTTGCAATTCTCTGACTAGTCGTTTACAGTCAATCCTGAATCTGAGCTGAGACTGTGTGTTGTCATGTATGAAAAGATTATTATGGTTATTAAATAGCATGCTATGCTGACTCCAAAACTAGTTCTTATACAGTAACACAAAAGTGGGATAAAATAGAGCACCTGATCTAATGAGCAATAATGAATTTAATCTAATCTAATTACATTTATCAGGAAACATTCACAACACAGAAAAAAATACTACACTGGTTTTGCTACAAGTCAGCTGAGCTTCAAAGGGATCCTGACCTACCAGACCCAAGCTGAGTCCTTAGCATATCAGAGGCTTATGTGGGACACAGAACACAGAACACCTATCAACCTTACACATGCTGTGTTCTACCTTAAGCAGATCTCTAGAATAAGCCCCATCAAAACTCAGAGCAACCCCACTCTGAGAGCTGAATACATATCTTTCTTCTACCTTCAGATAAGGAGTCAAGTGAGCTCTGCATGTGTAATCAAACATCTGCTAGAATTCTCACTAACTTTGAGCAATGAGTAAATACATTCCCATAGATGACTGCCTTTGGGATGGAAAGTTACAAGAAACAAAAAGTCTCCTGAAGGCATTTTCAATTTAGCAAGACAGTTAAAGCTAGTTAGTAGTTTCTAATTTACATTAATATTTCTTCTGACCTGCTGGTCCAAAAGTTGTTGGCTCACTTGGCCAAGCTGGCACAATGGCTGGTACAGAAGGCACTGTTGGAGGCAAATGCACCTCAGAAAAGACTGGTGAGGGTGTTGGAGTTACACTTGGTAAGCATTCTGTCAGTTTCTAGAGAAACAAAAAGATCATGTGAATTTATTTCTATAACCAATATTCATGTCAGGTGAGCCCTAACACATCCAACTTATTCCAAAAAAGGCTTGAAGACTCAGTACTGTCCAGACTGCACCAGCAGAATAACAAAACATCAAGTAGAAACACATCAAGTTGCACACATAAAAGAATTGAAAGTGAAAAACATGATTAACTTCGGATAAAGAGATATGAATCAACACCCTTCTCAGAGAAGAAAGGATATGCTTTTACTTTTCTATCAAGGGTAGTATTTTCCACACTCTTTACACCGGATATAAAAGATTCCCTCAACTCAAGGTAGGGAATTCTAGCGTTATCACCGTAGAAATGGCTGCATAGTTAAAAGCCAGTATCACAATACATACGCGGCTGTGATGAAGCTCCCCTTTGTCTGAAGTCTCCTGACTGGAAAACTTAGAAATTAAACAAACATTTCTTACTTGTTCAGCAAGAACTGGAGAATCTGTTTTTACTTGTTCCAAAGGTGATGAAGCTTTCGGACACCTCTCATCTTGACTATTCTTCTAAAGCAAAGTTAGAAACAGACGAACAGTTAGTCTAATGAGATATTTTTTTCGAAGAGCCATTCAAAGATATTAAAGCATACTACATACAAAGTGGGCTAAGCACCCAATCATTATTAAATTAGTATAACATTTTGCTCATTGAAAGGACAGCAAAGAATAGAAGCCAACAACGGGCCACAAATCTTCGCTGAACTTCAGAGACTGCGGTCTGTTAGCACAGTAACTATTAGTAAACATCACATCTTTTGTGGTCCCATTGTGCTGGAAGTACAGACTGTACTAAGCAATTACAAATGCATATTTGTAAGTGCTGTCAATAGCCCAGATCTGGGAACTCAGACTGTTAAGAAAGACTGTAAGTATCTGTTACAGGGGCTGAGGAAAGCTGATGGCAATACAAGCCTCGAATCTTTTAAGTATTTCAATTAAAGCTGCAGAGCAGCAGCAATCACAGCTATAAAGGCAGCTATTGCTCTGCTAATCGTGTAAGAGAGAAGCAATAACATTAAAATAAAAAAAAAAAAAAATTTGGTCTTTTCTTTAAGATTACCTCGGATGAATTTGGCTCAAGCTTCTGACTTAAGTGGATCTGCCTGGAATTTGACTCTGTAACACCAAGACATAACCTAGTAAATGAACCATTACACCATTTATGGCTATCACAACTTAAGCCAGTTAAAGTTTGTCTTTCCGAAGTTAAACCTCAAAATAAAACCTACTTCAGCACAGAATTCAGATTTATTAAAGATCACAACATCCTAAAGTAACTAGTAGTTAGGGAAGTAACAGAACAGACTTTAACCTGGGTTTTCAAACCTCTACAGAAATTCTCTACTGATGTTTGTTAACAATTTTTCTTTCCTACTTCCCTAAGGCATCACCAAATGTGTAGCTGTTTTTTCAGTTTAAACACACATCATTCATTCTAAGTCCCTGCTGCGAAAAAAAAAAAATGATCTTGTACTTTGATTAAAGTGAAAATTGTTTGAGATCTGCATTTCCATATTCAAATGTTAAAACAATACAAGACAAATGAGTTTAGAAAGTTTCACTGGTTCAAAAGATCTAATAAGATTTCAGACTGACGCAGAAACTTTAATTTCTTGAGCACCAGCAAATACTTGGTGGGGGGAGAAGCTACTGAAGAACAGTCTTGGCATAATCTTCATTTAATAAGATCAGTACAAGTTTTTTCATTTTGTTTGTTACGTTCTAGCTTTTTTTCAAATCTGGCTAACACTGATTGTCAACCAAATTCATGCACATCGGTTTAAAAACAGCTGCTAAATAGGTATGTGTTTTTTTAAAAGCTTAGTTTGTGTACCACCACTGTAACACCTAGACAACAATGCAAACAAAACCAATATTGACTATGAGAATTCCTGGCAATTCCCCAAGTACCAATAGATATATTAAAGTACTGAGAAGGAAATAACAGTTTATTTTTGTAGATATTCTAACCTAGTTTCAGAGAACAATCCAAAACATCACGAAAAATCAGAGAAAAGACAACATGCCATGAACATCAGCAAAATCCGTCATGACACTACAATAAAGAGCCTCCTTTACGTGAGGAATCTTTTTGGCATCACAGGTGAAACTGGCTTTCAAATTAAACAAGGTTCAGGTGTTTCAGTAAAGAAAAAATGGGTAATATCAGTCCTTGCAAGACTATTCAAAGTGGTACTGCATGGTGTAAGAGGCACAAGTTCTGTCAGTACACATCAATGTCTCTGCTTTTACCAGATATAAAGGAAATACAAAAATAAATGCGGGAAAAGAACAGCTTCTAGGAAGAGGGTAGAGTTTGAATTTTTATTTAGTGAAGAAGGGAAAAAAACAGAAGCAGCTAAGACTCATTTTGGTGTTTAGTTATAACAAAGCTAACAATTATTATTTTTTTTTTTGGGGGGGGGGGGGTGAAGGAGGCAGGTATTTGGCAAAGATTAATTAAGTACCTCCTGACAGCTAGAGATTTCATCTATTACTGCCATTTTCCACTTCCTGACAAAAGAAAAGCTTAGAGTCAATGAAGAGGGGCTAGGGAGTGTTACAAGAGACTCAGGAGAGGAACCCTTCTAACATGAACAGGGTGGTACTTTTTGACACCTTTTCTGTACACAATCCTCTCCCTGCTTTCTGTACCATGCTAGTTCTTAACCAGACTTCATTGAATACTTTGACCTGCTTTTCTCTTGACTTATTGCAGTAAGCACTGTTAATACTCCTCCCAGTAACACTTTCTGCTATACTTGGTAGAATTTCAACAAGATCTAATTTATGGTGGCTCCGATAATCCAGTTTTGTTGTTGTTTTTATTTATTTATTTTATTTCCCTCATTCCTCTTCCCATTTACTGCAGAAGCCTCAGCAAGAAACCTACCTACTACTTTCAGCCACATTCACAGAACAGGAAAACATACAATTTCTTCCCCAACCACACCTTTACTACCTTGACCATACGCTGACTGCTGTTACTTAAAATTATTTAGGCAATGAGGAGAGAATTGATTGAATTTTGAATAAATTCTGAAGCTGGTAATAAAAAGAAAAAAGGTAAACAAACCTTGATCTAAGAACATTTATTTTTACCTTTATCCTTTTGCTCTTCCACCTCTGCTGTCCACTTGCTGTTTCTTCTCTCATTATTTGAGAACTTTTTTGGATTTATATTATCCACAGTCTGTGCAGCAGCCTGACAGACCGACTGATTCTAAAGAAATTGACAGAAGCAGAAATGCAAATACATATATTAGACATCATCTGACGTGACACTGTTAGGCCTTCCTTCATGACAGATATACCTATTTAAGTGCAGGAAGAGGAGGGGGAAAAGCAGCCTTCATCAGTATTCAGATTCATCCACCCTCTCATTCATTTCTAAATTTTGCAGCATCTCTTTCGAAAGCATTCATGTCATTAGTTTTACAGGACAAACAAAAACTGCTTCAGTTGAAGAATTTACACTTTAAAATTGCATCTTTTTACCCACAGGATCTGTTTACTGCCTGCATGTACGGAGACTTCATTCCATTAAAAAAAACTTCAATAGAACAATCTATCAAAAAACCTACAGGACACAATCTTCCTTCAGAGAGAGAGGAATCCACTGAAGCCAGCTGGACTCTACTGCACAAAGAGCATGGAAGTCTGACAAAATATTTGCATTACTTATTAAACCAGGCAAGCTATCACATCTGTGAGTTCTCAGGCTAAATAGAAAAGTCAGTTCTAAATAAAACAAGTTTTTATGTGAACTCAGAAAAAGCCGCCTAGATGTCTGTGATAACTTCAAGCACCACAGTGCCATTTTACTGAGCTTTTTCTCAGTAATACACTGGACTTCTGAGACAGTTTTGTCCTCACATTCAGGTTTGATCCCACCATATGAGGAAAAAGACAACAGATAAATAACTGTAGGGGAGTGTAAAGCCTTCCAAAGTCAGGAACAACACAAAGAAAGAATCCCACAGCGTAAGAAGTTCTTATTTCTACTATATTTATGTGCCTAAAGAACTGTGTAAGGTGGACATCAGTTATTAACAAGGGAAGCTACTAAGTATATGTCCCATATTGAACACATACTGTAGATTCACACCTTGCTCTGTAGAGAAAGTGAAGAAAATACCTTAACCTTTGAATTGTACTATTCTGCAAAGGCAGCAAATCTACAACTTCTAGTTAACAATTCATGGACAGGTGCTAAGAATGCTCTTATTAATTAAGACAGCAAAAAAAGCATACATTGGAAAGGGCAGGAAAAGCTTGTTCATCCCTCTGCTGGATCTCGTAAAGTGAACGAGATTCTTCTATTGCCTGTTTCTCCCTGCGTTCCTCCGGAGATAGGCCAAAATAGTTACAATCTCTGCCACCGTGGTTCAGATCCTCAGTTCTCTCCCGGTCTGGTTTTCTATAAAGGAAAAAGCAAAACAGGATCACTTTAGCAAAGAAATTCCATTATCATCAGTATCAAACATAATACAGATTTATGGTTTAGAAAGAATATAATGATACGGCATTGCTTATGTGATTCTACACATACTGGAACTCTTCCTGCCTATTGCAAGTTATCCATGTGGATCAGACTAAAAAAAGGGAAAAAAAAAATCTGCCTATTGACCAAACCCATATGCTATCTATGGCTGTGCAAGAGAAAAATCAGGAAAGGAGATTTCTGTAAATACAACAGAAAAGGGAAAACGCATTATAATCTTCAGTGTCTGAAACATCACTACACAGAATTAACAACATCACTGTTTGAGCTTGCTGGACTACTTAACTAAATGTTTAAAGGATACTTATGTATTTGGGTTAAAGGAGTGAGAAAGAGGTCCTTAAAATGTGGCAGTCTCAAAAGACACCCCAAGGTCATTTATTCCACAAGAAGTTAAAGTACAAAAGAGTGACAAAATAGATCATTAAGAGTTTGAATGCAAATCAAGTATTTCCAATAGGAAAGAGTGGAAACAATCAAAACAATCTGTGCTGCTGTAGCAGCAGCATAATGAATCAAAAATCACTACCAAAAATGCAGGCAAAATGGTGTTCTCATACTCTAAATCATCAGTCATAATATGTGGCAGTTGTCTTTAACAGGCTCTGCAGAAGCTGAGAGGAGATCTTAGCCATGTCCAAGAAGTGCAAATTTCAGCATCACTTCAGCCTCAAACGGAAAAAAAAAAAAAAAAACACACCTTCCAAGAAGAAACTATAGCTTCACACACAGTGTTTCCAGGGCAGGTATTGCCATGCAAGAAAACAAGTGGGAGTTCATGATGGCAGCAATTTTGAAAAACGAATTGGGGGGGGATAATTTAAAAAAAAAAAAAAGTGCTTGGGTGTATTCTTATACACTTAAGATATTTCCTAGGAATTCAATGGCAACACGTTTCAAAAGAATATGTCGGAAGCACCTGAAACAGGAATTAGGGCTCCAAGAAGCTCAGTTAAAGACAAGAAAGACATTTTCAGTTTTACCTTCCACTCTGGGAAGGATTCCTGCCTGGAGTTTTTTGCTCTGTTGAGGTCTGATGAGGTTGGGGTCCAGAACATATGAACTGATGCTGCCTGGTTCCCACAGTATGCTGAAGTCGAGGAGGTAGTGCTGACTGGGGTTTTATTGACTTGTTCTGATTCTTTGACCCTCTGCAATCTGCATCTGTGATAGACAAGGGAAGACAGAAATTATTCATTATTTTTTAAAGTTCTTTGGGACAACAAAGATTCTGCCTCAGAAAGACAGGTATAGTCCTACCAGGCTGAGCATTCTGCCCCCACGTTGGGAAAAACTTTTTCATCTTCTTCCCTGGCACAGTGTTCCAGCCCTCCATAGGAGAGGCCTGTGGAAGAGGTTTAAGGCTCTTCAGTGACACAGAATGCCTACAAAACAAGAACAACAAGATGATGGAGAAAGAAAAAAAAAGATGGCTTTAGGACCAGTCTGTGGTGTGCATAAATGAATACCACATGTTTTAAAAGACTGACAGATCTTTCCATTTTTGAGAACATTGGACTCAAAGTTCTTTAGGATTACAGCCAAGCAGTGTGTGGAACTTTTTTCTTTTCAAATTCTCTGATAATGCAATGCAAATATAGCCAGTATTCAACAGGACAAAAAGGTTGATTTTTAATCTATAGACAGGAAGTATGGCCCGGTTCTTGAAAAAAATTTCAGTTTTCTTACAGAAGATTGCATGAGATTTAACAGAGATCTTCCTCCTTCCCTCATTTATCTTGACTGAAAGCGTTTCTTCTTCCCAAACAACATGGTTAGACATTATGCTTAAATGTTCGCTATTTTTTTTAGTCCCAGAAGAATCAAAGAACTTACAGAGGAGCTCAACATAACATCCATAAATAAAAATGGAGATAGACAACCTTCCCACAAGTAAAACCACCATAACCATCATCACCAATTTTAAACAGTTAATTTGTCCTGAGGCAGGGTGAAGAGACTACACTGATCTGAACAGCAGCTTAGCTCTCTCTCTACAAAAATCAGGCAGAGCTACTCAACCAACAGTGAAGCAAGGCACAGAAAATGCTTTTTTTAAAAAAAATAAAATAGTAACAATAATGTAGTTACTTATATGCTCTGCAAGTAATATCCAGGAAACATTGCATTAAAAAGTCTGGCAACAATTAATGCACAACCCCCTTTTCTTTTCTTTTTTTTAATATATTTTCTTGATATATTTTAAAATTGATATATTTTGATATATTTTAAAATATCTTTTAATATATTTTCTTTAATTGTTTTGTAGCAATACTGCTTCAAGTAAAATAGATACACTTCAGGGGCTGAAACTAACTCTGAACTAAAGTAATGCTACCGTTACCACGGATAAGTTTGGCACTCTTTTCCCAAAGAAATGAAGCACTTACTTTTCTCCAAGCTCTTCTACAAATACAATAACTGGCCCGCTCTCTGAGCGAACTTCTTGAATGTGGGCATTATAAAATTTCCCGTTATGGTCTAAGCGCACCTAAGGGAAAAAAAAAAAAAAAGAAAAAAGGACCTAAGCTTCAAAGAAGAGAACAAGATAATATAACTCTTTAAACTATTAGCATTATTAAAAATAGATCTTTTCCTCCAGGCAGTACAACACTTGAGAAATAAACATTACATAATTCAGTAAATGCATCAAAAGTAAGTCTTCCTATCTTTTCTAAAAATATAATATAAACAATCAAAAAACCACACCACTATAGACAGCTTTCCAGGTAACATTACTTTATGAAACATTTACTTCTAAACTGCGTCATGTAGTTTTGGAACATGATCAGTGTATCAAGAATGTCCAGCTTCTCTCAGAATAAATCCCAGAACATTCCCTTGTTAAAATCCAGGTGCAGAAAAGAAAAATCCTTGACTGACTTCAGTAAATTTAGTTTCAAAAAGAACATAAAGGACACTAATTGTTTCAGAAGTAATTCTTTAGATTTTTTGTTAAAGCAAAGGAAAAAGTTGTTCAGACATGATCAGTGTCACTTGTCTACAAGAAATAGATGTTCCATGTTCTTAAAATTCCTTTGTTAAATATAAACCAAGCTTAACAGTGTTCTGCTATAGCATTTGGTTTACTGGTTGTATTAATTTGGTCAACTTCACTTTGTACTATTTCCTTCATCTTCCCTTCCTATGTTTTTATCCCCTATACTTATTGTTTCACCATGTACATAAAAAAATTGACCCAGAAGGTGTGGTAATTAACCGAGTTCTTCCTACTAATAATCTCTGTACCTTTAAGTCAATACTACACAGGACAACCTCCAACATAAAAATTTAAGCCCACGCTATTAAGCAATAAACAATCAACTCCACATTAGTTTTTTTGCCCCCTTTTTTTCCTCCTTTAGGGGGTTAGCGGAAAGGTTGGGTTGTTTTCCTGATTGGTCATTTTTGTTTTTGGGTGGGGGGGGGGGAAGGGGGAGGGTGTAAGTTCAGAGAAGGGGTTTTCCTATGAATAACGATTTTCCTCTTATAATAGAATCAAAAAGGTTGGAAAAAAAAACTCAAAAATCATCTGGTCCAACCATCCCCCTACCACCAATATCAATCACCCACTAAACCATATCCCTAATAATTACATACATACACAAGCATGAAATACTTCAAAACTATTGAATTATATATAAAAATAGTTACCTAAATGGGAAAATTGGCATCCTAAAAAGAAAACATTACTGTCTCAATAAATAGTAACTCTGTATTACTTACTTTACATTTATCGCCAACTGAGTATTGCATGCCAGCAGCAATGGAAAAATCTTGTTTTTGCTGATCTGTAAATACATTAGCAGTAACATACTATTAGTTTAAATACACTAAAAGGGTTTTTTTTTTTATTAATATGGTAAAAGTGAAAAGCAATAGTTGTAGCCTTCAATCCACACACTGACTCATATGAGGAAGACCCCTGCCTAAAACAAAACTGTCATTTACATCACTGTTCTAGAGGACTCCACTTTATACATCAGCATGCAAAAGTTGGAATTTTAAGTATGCAGTTACTTACCCCATTTGGATTGTAGCCAAACCTCATATTCAACATTTCTGTACACCGATGGATTGAGCGATCTCAGAACTTTTTTAGGCAAAACCAACAAGGTGGGATTTCCATTGCTCTTAAGGTGCTGTATGAAACGAAACAAAGTGCTAAATGGTCAATTACACAGAGGTTTATAAGTTTTGCCTTTTTTTTAATCACAGTGCTCAAATTCTGATCTAAAATACAAATGAGCCAAAAATACATAAAGCATAAGAGTTTTGAAAAATTAATTGTATGGTGTTCTTTTAACCATACCAGAAAAAAATTTACTAAATCAAAACTAAACAGCACTACAAAGGACACCATCCATCTTTTGGCACACTGAAAACAAACATTACTTTTGAAAGAACTAAATAGTTTTTAAGATATTACATGTTAGGATAACTAGAAAATCAAGATAAACTCACAAACGCTAAAAGCTGAAAATAGGAAGAAAAGTTAATGGGAGGAAAATTAGTCTTAACATATAAATACCTTGTTGCCAGAAAGAGACTTTAATCCATTCATATCACCAACTGTTGTTTTACTTCTGCAAAAGGACAGAGGGAGAAGTGATAGTACAATGCTAAGAAGGACTGGAAACCCAGTAAGAAACACCTCGGAAGTGTATAAAATAAAGCTACCATTCTCTTCCTATTCTTCTGCATTAAACATACCATGCAACATCTTTATCTGCTAGTTCTTGGTTTAGATTTTAACTTTATTTCTATAACATATAAATCTAAAACTAAGATTTTGTTTCTAAGTACAATTTTTTAGAAAGTCTGCCTTATAAAAACAAATTTAGCCATCAGTTAAAAAGAAAGTGAGGGTGATAAAGGAAATAAATTCCACTAATATTTTGCTGTTACTAAAAAAAAAGAGCAAAAGAAGCCACAAAAACCAAACAAACAAAAACCACACTCCACTAGTTAACCAGTACCAGGCACTCTAACTTACTCTCTATTTTCCATGCCTGACATCACTGGAAGTTGTAGGCAACTGTCAGCATTAACTTCTCCCAAAACAAAATAGCTTCTAACATTTAAAAATAACATAACTGAAATGTTAACGTTTATAAAATAAAAAGAGCATCCAGAAAACTCAGTGAAGAAACAAGCTGAAGTCGACTTTAAGACATTAAAAAAAATTAACACTTTATATACAGAGCAAAATGTTCGTAATTCAGGTTAAGTAGGTCAAGAGTCATACCCACTAGCTCTTGCGTCAAAAGACATATGGTTTAAATCAAAAGCATTGAGTTTGATGGTCTCAAGTGAGCATATGACCTTAATTTACAAAGGTGTTACAGAGGTTAGCAGTATATTTGCTCATGAATCGCAATAATACAGGGTAATGCTACTGCATAAGCAGCTCAGGAAAGTTCCAAAACCAAGAAGAAATAGAGAAGGTTTCCATACTTTGACATTTAACTGCACTGATTGTTCCTCTAGGCAGAAATACTTTGTATTTTAACTGGAAACGTTCCCTGGTATTTTTTTCCATACAAGAAAGGAAGCTAATCCCATTCCCAGAACTTGGTTTCTTTCTCTGGTGATTTCCATCAGCTTCCTCTGTTGTTTTGAGCATGACAAAAAAAAGGCTCCCAAAGTCTCAATGAATTTATTCTGCCACATGCAAGGCCCCCAAAAGAGACTTTAATGACTTTCAACAGGAAGAGGGGGCATGCTGCACTAATTTTCATGGCTTCAGTGGAATTTCACTCAAGCTAGGGATTTAAGAACAGTCTTAGACAACAGAAGAAAACCTGCCAATACATAAATGCAAAAATGGCACTGTAAAAGACTTACTGTGCAAAAAGAATCAATAGGAAAAAATATCTAAAAGCTATCCAGAGTATCCAGGTCCAGCAAGAGGAATAGAAACCCATGAATATCATCACTTCATAACGATCAAGGAACAAAGCAGAGCAAGCTACATCTTTATTTCTCCATTAGCTAAATTTAAGCACCCTCTATCAAGCAGACATTTCAGCCCAAGTGTAGAAGCTTGCTTACTACAGGTTGGATTAAATTCTTGTAATTCTATTGTGCTATGAGAGTGAGGCAACTAACTGTCATGGACTTTACCATGCCAGACTGGCATACTGACAACTCTCCCAGGGGATTTTGCTGTTTTCAACAGAAGGGAGACATAATGCAACAGCAGTATTCCCTTACGTACAGAGACATGTATTGTCACAGGCATCTTATGTTGAATTCTAAACCCCATTTACCTGTAGCTGTCATCTTCTGAATCTGAAGCAGACACTTCACTGCTACCATTACTTTCCTCTGTCATACCAACAGCACTAAGTTCAGCTATGATTTTCTTCACATCTGTATCAAATACCTTCTCATATAGTAACTCATACAGAAGAGCTGGAGAAGGGGACGAGAAAGTGACAGAACCAGATCAATTATAAGGTAAATGAGATTTTACACTATCATGATAGAGGCATTTGAAGTTACTTCAATCAAAGCAAACAAGCATTTTGAAGTGTTAACTGAAACAGTGAAGTCATTAGAAGCCAAAACAGCTGCAGCTATTACGGTTTAACGAGTATGCATGAAACTACTAGCAGCAATCAGGTCTCTTGACAGGCAAATTGGGCCTTAGCCTTTAAGTCTGCACATGGGCAGAATTTTCATGAAGAATCAGAATCACTGCAGGGGTTGCCAAGTGACCCATCAAGCCTGGTTAGAACCTTAGGGCATTGCTTCAATCTGGTTAAAAAAAAGAACATACAATAATCTGTGCAGACTTTCTCGGTCTTTTTTGCACATGCAACTCTTATTATTTCCTCTGATAAAATTATACTTGCATGTGTAACTTAATATAAACTAGCTTGCTAACATCATCTGAAACACAAAATTAAAACCCGAACGCTGACCAAAGACAATGCAACAGATTATAAATTAGTATAACGTTTTCTGTTCATATTAGAGCACCCAGACTCAAGGAGGGAGCTAAGTTTTCCCCTCTGGGTAGATAATCTGCACTGTCGTGTCTCAAGAATCAGCTAAGAAGAATTTATTTTCTTGCAAAATCATACTATCACTGACAATTCAAACTGAAAACGAAGCTCCTACAGAACAAATCTTCATACAGAGCCTTTTCCCTTTAACTGAAACCTGATGTTATCATTTTCAGTAAAAATGTGCTTTTATCTAACCAACATCATACTTACACTGGCACAGAGCAGCCCTTTCTGAATACTCTATGGGATAAACAATATCATAGTGGTTTCCATTTGAGAAGCACAGCAATACCTATTAAAAAAAAAAAAACAAAAAAACATATTTTAAGTTTTGCATCTCACTTGATTTTTCATATGAACACTGCCTTTTAAATTCAATGTGCCAACGAGCTTTCTAAGATTTCTAAGCTCCAATAAAACAGCCAAAAAGCTTAGCAAACGTCCTTTAAACCAAGAACGATTTGACCAAAAATTAAGAATTTAAGACACTGATAGCTGTGAGTCCGCATCAGTTGTAAACTGATTTTCAGAATTTTAGACTACCAGGAAGATATGCCACACCCCAAATACGAATCAGCTATTTTAAAAGAGCTACCTGTATTAACAGTATAGCTGCCTTAAACATGTACAAAATAATTTGTTGAAACTGAATTCTCTGAACATTTTCTTTCTGTCAAATAATAAAACTTGTTAATTAAAGTGTTTTCATTCAGTCTTTCACAGTAGCAATTTTTTTTTACTTTACCTTATCAGAGAAGCCATTTTCAGTTACATGTGAAGGAGAAGCATTTGGTTCCCGGTATATTATAAAATCTTTCCTAAGGAAAAAAATAGTAATTAAGAATTCACGTGAAAACTCTTATCAATAAAAACAGAAATATTCAAGCCAAATTCAAGGAACATACATAACCACAAAAAATACCTGTGGAAAAGAATACTGAAGAGGAGTGCAACTAACCCTGATCAAAAGGAGACCTACTTTTATTAAACATTTTGCTTTCTCAGGAAGCGCTCAAACAGAAAATATTTACATTTAACATCCAATATTGTGTCTTATACTCCCAGTTTTCACTACAGGTCAAATTTCTGCACAAGACCACATCTGTTATGATGCACCACTGCCTTCTATCACAGGAAGAGGAGCTTGCAGTACACCATACCAATTCTTAGCTCATAATGTCACAAAGCAGACTTAACACTCAAACAGTTGGTAGTAATTTAAATACAAAGCTTTTTTTCCAAACTATTTCTACTCCTCTCTCAGTGCACATTCAAATTTCTTGCAAAATTGTCATCCTGTATTAATATCCCCATATTTCATGACTGCGCCCCTTGTGCTCTTTTCTTAGTACAAAACTGATTTCTTGTCTTTTTTCTTTTCCATAAGCACTTGTGTTTTTGTTCCTTTTTTTAAGAAGCAACAGTCATTATTTCCAACTTACCAATATTTTTAGATAGACAATTTTGATAGAATTCCTGTTTGATTGTTACGTTGACTTTTAAAAATGATCTTATGCAGTATTCTGAACACATTTGCATGTTCTTCCATTTGCCTCGATTTGCAGTTGTATGTTCATGCACTGTCCCAAAAGCCTTTCTACAACCATTCCCAATACAAGAAAGATGACAAAAGTTCAATTCATACAGAGACATAAAGCATTATAGATGAAAAGGGCAACAAAGAAGCCAGTAAAGTTGAGCAGAGAATTTGGTGTGTTTTTTCTGTAAGGACAGATGTTGGCCTACTGTAACAAATGCACACAGAGCCGATGACAAGTGCAACACATCCATGAAGCCAAGACAGAACTGCGCCTGAAAGGTTCATAGCAGCCCAGTTGTAGAGAAATTCATTTATGCTATGTGGAAATCCACTAGAAGAAAGAGGAGGTTTTATGAAAAGAAACAGGAAACAGCAATATGTTTCCAGAAGCTGAGCAATGACTTTGGCTAAATCTGTCCTAGTGGATCAATTACATGTGCCTAAGAACACTTCTGGGCACTGAGGCCAGCTAACAGAGCAGCCCACACCTGTGGTCAGAAACTCTCCTTGCCTGCTGCCTTTTAAAATTTTCACGTTATTCGTATGATATATAGAATTTTATTTTTTTTTATTAAAGTATATGTCAAAGTGACAAATAGAGGAAAATCCACAACTGATACTAACGTAACATGTTTTTTTCCCCCCTAGAAACTGAAAGACTATCATTCTTTGCTATCTGTTTTTCTGTTAAAAATCAATGTCATGGTCTGATATTTTTTCCTCTCTTTTATCCACAGTCCTCCCTTCGAATTCTTTGCTCACTAGCCCATCACTTCCTTCAACAACAACTTTGCTCACAAAAGCAAAGTTTAATTAGTCTTGCAAAATGATTAGGTATACTCACTGCAGTTTTTGGACTGAAAACACAAACAAAACCAACCCCCTACCGCCCTTCTACAATAACTCAAAAAGAGCAATTCTAAAAGAAGAAAACATCTTCATAGCTCAGGAAGCAACCTGCTTCAGAGAGGAGAAAAAACAGCATAACTAAAGTAGATATGTGACAGATCTGAAGAGTTGAAATGAAGACAAATCTATCAATACTTTATTTTTAGGCTGTGCTTGAGAAGTCTGAAACGCTCTCACTTGTCCACTTGGCATAGAGCAGGAAACTTTTAATTCTGCTTTCCTCCAGTCTGCCAGCATGCAGGAATAGAAGCAACTCTTTCCCTCTACCTTCATCACCATCCCTACTTTCACCAAGAGCAGTGTTTCTCTATGCACAAATACCAATTTTTTTTCTTAAGCATAGCTCAGGATACAGTTACTCTATTTTGTCTGTACTGATATAGTGGAAAAAGGAAAATGTCCACAGAAAAGACAATAAAGCTAAAAAACAGCAGTAAACCAGGCAGTCTTATACAACTTCATACAGGGGAGGTACAAGAATGGCTTTCTCACATACAGCCTAATCACACTAAGCTACATCAGAGTATTTGTAGAGAGGCAATAAAGAAATGGATACAGACCACTGCTTAGTGATAGGGCTACTATTAAGGCCTGGGTGAGAAATAGGAAGAAAAGCAGTTTTAACAGAAAAAAAATAAAAATAAACAAACTTACAAACCGTGATTCTACCCACAACTACTCATGCAGGTGTGGAGACTGACAATACTGCAAACTGTTATTCTAAGCTGAGATTAAGCATCACTTTGAAAGCTCACTCTTCTATTTTTATTTAATACCTTGACAGTTGCAGTTTTCAAAAGTGTAGTAGTTATTTTCTAAGAACTACAATGCAATATACAATACCATCTTTAGTATTCCAGCTGATTAACTAACAAAACTGAACTGACCTCAGTAAAATATATTTAAAGGTTTTCTTACTTGTACATAAGAGAAAGGGCACTTATTTCTACTTGTCCAACCCATTCCTGTATTGGAAAAAACAAGAAAAAATAAAATTAAGTTCAATCAAACACACAGTTAGTATACTTCACACACAGATAAAGAAAAGAAAGAAATCACTGTCAAAAATAAATATATTGACACTGAGTCAGGAGTTCAGCCACGAAACTTTGAGCATACTCTGAGTATTTTTTGAAATAATAACTGTTCCAGTAAGGTTAAGGAATAGAAGCTGGAAGCTTTTCTCCTTCTTCCCCAAAGTAGAAATTGCTCTGTACTAAACTGAGAATTTAAAACAATCCCATAAACGAAGAACTATCATTAAAAAGGATGATTTTGTGAGGTGATAATGGCTTTTTTTTGTTGTTAAACAAACAACAGCCTACCAAGTGTCACATCTACCAATTGCTTTAAAAAAAAAAAAAAAACAAAAAAAAAAAAACACACACTTACTCTCTGCCTTCAGAACTGTCTGCTGGTTTTGTAGGCCTTAAACTAAAGATGAACTGGAAAAAGAGCCCTGAAGGTTAACTCTCCTGCTTAAAACACAGATATCTTGACATGGTCTTATGAAATGCTCTTAACACAAAGCAGACAGACTCAGCTTACATAAACTGTTAACGCCCCAACAAAAAAGACTAAAATGAAATAGGAAAAAAAAAAAATCAATGTTGCTTTACATCTGTATCTTTGTAACAGCCTGTGGCTACTGTACATAATATTCCTTATATCAGTAACTGTTTTTCTTTAAGACAACCTTGAATAAAGGTCTAAAAGTCTAGGTGATGAAAAAAGCCAGCCATGCCTTTTTTTTTTTTTTTTTGCCTTTTTTTTTTTTTTTTTTTTTTTTTTTGCATTTTTGGAGTCTGGAAACATTTGGATACTATTTGGGGGAATCAAATGCTTAAATTAATAGAAAAAAATCCCAAAACATTTTACAATAGAGTACACGTATCTATATAAGCACA
The DNA here is from genome assembly GCA_011076525.1 of Nettapus auritus. Classification (NCBI taxonomy): domain Eukaryota; kingdom Metazoa; phylum Chordata; class Aves; order Anseriformes; family Anatidae; genus Nettapus; species Nettapus auritus. The sequence continues at coordinate 55,599,437 of CM021768.1, read as the reverse complement.
TAATACAAAAATCTCAAACTCAAGAATATTTGCAAAAAAATCCCGATTACCAATCAACAAAGTAACAGCTTTCTACTGTAAGTGTACCATACCTGTGGATTTTCCAAACACTTTAAATAGTCTTCAAATGGCCCCTCTATGAACTGTATTAAAAAAAAAAAAGTAGTATTTCTATTAGTGTAGCAAATGGATTCCCCAGTCCATGACCCACTATACCAATGATAAATTATCATTAGAAATTTAAGACTACCCTGCCCTCAAAGCGCTCACAACCACATAAAGTGATGTAGAAATGAGGGGGGAAAAAAGGCTTTAAACGTATAGGTCTGCATCCTACAAAACCATATAAACAGCTTTTGGAGATCTCACATAATCAAAACAAAAACAACAACAAAAAAAAAAAACAGCAGCCAAAGAAGAATCCAAAAGAAAGTAAAAAGGCCATCAAATAGATGTTTATGAGGAATTCATCCCAGGGATGCAAGGCACCACTGGAGTATGTCTGCTTATCAAAGTATCTTGTTAAAAGAAATTGTCAGCAATGGACAAGCACAAGCAGGAGTCACATTTCTGTAGTACCTATACTTTGTGTAGGCAAGTCATAAAGAACTTTTTCCCTTTTTTGTATCACTTCAAATAAACTGCTTTTACTTCCAGTGGGAGGACAACACTGTGATAGGCTAAGAAAATAATCCTTCAGCTGCACTCCTTAACGCGCACAGAGAGCAAATTTACATTTGTCAAGGCCATGGTGAGAGATGTTGAACTAATAGAGATGTTAACTTCAAAGTTTAAGCCATGCTGGCCAACAAACTGGATGTATTTTTAAAATGTTACTGAGACACATTCGGCTTGATTTAGCTCAAGTAAAGATCCAGAGAAGACAAAATAAGGTTCATAATGGGAACTACTACTTAAATTACAGGCAGAATACCCTCTCTAATCACAGCTTTTAAGAAACACGGTTATAAGGAAACCACAGAGGAACAGTGGGATTAGAAGTTTTGCTTTAGCCATTTTGAACCTGACTTGATGGTGTTATTCCAAGACGCATCAAAGTCTCATCAAAATTTAGCAGAAGTAATCAGGTAGGAGGTAAAAAGGTGGATCTGAGAAACAGCAGCATAGGCAGTAGTTTTTGAGTGCGATGAAATAAAATAGCATAAAGATAATGGAAAATGGAAGAAAGGAAGGGCAGCAGAAATTTCTCATAGAAAAATGAAGAAGTAAAAAAAATAAGAGAATGAGAAGACAGCAGCAAAGATGACACTTCAAGAAAAGATGGGGATAAAAATGAAAATTGTGATTACACACAGTCACCTGAAACTTTTGTTTATAGAAGGATCTATGCTACAGAGACAAAAAGAGACAGAAATGCAAGCTGAAATGGTTACAATAGACAGAGGAACTTTGGTGAGTATCACCAGTACATGTCAATAGCACTTAACTACTAAAGCAGCAGATGAGGAAATAGTTGAAGAGACATGGGAAATAAAGCATACCTCTTTTAAAGAGAAAAAGTTAACAGTGCCATATTTTAGACAGAAAACACAAGGTATAGTAAGAGACATGGGAAGTAAAGGAGATCAGCAGAGCTGCGGTGAGTTATCTGAGGGAATAGGAACCCTAGGAAATAAAAGATATGAAACACCTCAACCCTGTACATGAAACACCTACTTCGAAAAGCACTTTTTTTTTAGGAGGCTTTTCAGAAGCACAGCAAAGGTGGTTAGGAGAGGTCACACTGTTTGGTTCAAGTCTGAGGAAAAAAAGAACAGCGAGATTTTATACACTTGGAGCCTAGGAGTCTGGTGGCAAGGACCAAGACAGTAAAAGCAGCTAGGGTTGACAATGCAGTTACCCATCTGAGATGGCAGAACTGGGGAAGGGAAAACAACACGCATTTACAGTCAGGAAGGCTCCTAACATTGCCAAAACCTTCATAACGCCACAAGAAAGCAAGCCTAGACAAACAGCTTTGGAGTGAATGGGCTAATTCTGGAAAGAAATGGGTCAGAGAATCAGCAAAGGGGGAAGGAAAAAAAAAAAGAGAGGGATCTAAGAGTTGATCAGATCACTGGACACAAAGAAATCAAACAGTCCTGGCAAATGGAAATAGGCAACTCAGTGCTGCATCCTCTCAGATTCACTGCACTTGGCTTAAGTCTTTCTTGACAGTTTCCATGTTACTGAGTGACCAGTCACATTAGAGCAAAGAACACTTTGTCAGGAGTTACAACATATACATAAACTCCCAATCCTGCTTCCCTTCTCCTCCCTACGCCACTGTATACATAAGACAGGCTTTTTATTCTGTGTTTGGGTAAATTTAGAACAAAGAGACCTGTGTAATAGTCCTCTAGTAAGAAATGCTTAGATATAATCCTGTTTTGGCTATCCAGGTAATTAATTAGATGGCGCATACACTGGAACACAAAAAGGAGCACCGTTATTTATCACCACTCTTTTGAAGGGAACTAAAAGTGATTTTAGAATGTTGGTGCTGATGACACTGGCCAAATATACACCAATATCAAAATGACATTTGATGTCCATGGTTGATGGAGAAATTTGTTACAGATTTTTATGAAAGAGGAAAAACAAATATAGAGGCAGTATATAATAAATTGCAGACCCTGAAACAAATTTCACTAATTTCAACAGTAAAGTCCCTCGTATATTGTAAAACCAATTAAATAGCACCATAAGAATATTTTGTAATTTTTATTAGAGTAGACATTATACTAAATAAAATTCAGATTTCCATCACTCCACTGCAGACTGAAGAGTTTAAGAAGGTTTGGTTTTATTTTGAAATGAACAGAGGAGTTTCTACTCTTTCCACCCCACGTCTGCCCAGTCCAAGCAGTATCCAGGCCTTTCCCCGGCATTATGAAAGTGAGTTACTACCACCTGTCAATTAATTTAAAGGGCACTCACTTTACAAAGCATCAACTAGAATATAGCTATGACAAATACTCACAAACAGGAGAATATACTTTGGAAAAGTGAAGGAATAAAGGATTTTTTTTTTTTTTATTAAAAGTTCACAAAGAGACAGAAATACTTACTGCTTCAAACTTCTCCCTATTTTTCCGAAGATAGTCTACACAAGCCATCCTAACATCAATGTGCCGAGACTGAGAGTGTAACACCTACAATGGGAGAAATCAAAGAAAGAGACACCAAGCCTTTTTGATGACTATAATCTAAATACAGCCTTAGAGATATTCTAGTTTTATTTTTTAAGACTATTTCAAATGTTTACTCCTTCAGTAACATCTTCACGGAGGTGAACCCTCAACTACTTATCCAAAATTAAGTACCCACAGAGTTCACGTTTATTAAATTGAAACATTCAATTACATGTGGATTTACTATGTGAAAGGAGTAGCATTTGTTGTCATTCTTCAGCTGAATCATTTGCAAAGAACTTCAATTGCAGTTACAGCAGGAGTGGATGAAAAAAACTACCAACATGCACTTGTCAGGAAATACAACCAAATCCAAGAGACCGCAGCGCTGCTTTCCCTTGATTTAAGAGCAGTCCCATTGCCCAAACAGTGGTTGGAAAGCCAGGAATTCAGATCCCAATGACACCTGCACTCTATCCCTGTTCAAATCTCTACTGGAAAACATACATTTTTATCATAGGTTCAGAGTTATATCTAGCATGACTTTGCCTGCATCACCACTACAACACTGGGAAGTTCCAGTCAATTTGAATTGCAGCCTTTTGCAATTCTTACACACTACCCTCAATTTAAGAGGCTTCCTATTCAGATCCGTTCAGCTTTGGTGAAGAGTACAGAGATTCAGCAAAAATTGTGACTAAACACCTACTAACTCTGAATTAGAGACCTTCCCTTTAAGAAAATAAGAATCAAGCGTTAAAAAATTAATAAAAAGTTTTAAAAAATGTTCTATATACACTGGGATGTGAGGGAAGTCTTCTCTATAAACTAATGAAAAACATCAGAATACCAATGCATATTCACTGATCATTCCCTTGAAATAAAAGAGAACAAGTGTTTGCTTGCCTGAACTTAATTTCATTGGGAAAAATAATTTGGGAAAAAAAAAAAAAAAAAAGAATGAACTGTGTATAATTAGTACAGGAATGTAGGCTCTCACAATCTGAAGCACCAGAGCTCCCACTGCTGTTTGCTTGTATTTAAGACAAGATGACGCTGACACTTTTTTCCTTTACCAGTAACATTGAAATGGGGGAGGGGAACGCAACAGGAAGAATTGAAGATAAATTACTTTCTCTAATTTTACTGTAAACTACTTAACACAACTCAGAACGAGGCTCTTAAACTCTTCAAACTGAATTCAGCTTCCTGCAGTCACATACAAAGCAGCTGCACCCAAATGTTGAAATCTTCCACTGAAAAACGCTCAGAGGCAGCAGTGAAAGGTCAAAACTTAGAAGGTAACGTGTTCTGAAGAGACGAGAAGCCTGGGCTCACAGAGCTTCTCTCCCTCCAAGACACTAATTCCCTCTATTTTCCACCCTTTGGTGCACGACTGTGTAACCTTAACTTATGCTCATCCACATTTTAGCATTATCAACCACTAACAACCCCACTCCCCCGATTCCCCTCAAAATGGCTTTTTTCAGGCAACCAGTTACCTGCTCGGCCACAGCCCTGAAAAGACAAGATCCATCCTTGGCAACTCTCTTCCTGTACAAGCCCTGAGATCGCAAGTAGCAGTCCATGGAAGCTTCCCCGGTAGCATCCGTGCCGCTGCCGTGATGGCTCCGCTCCCCGCCATCTGGTTTACTCGCCGCCTCCATGTTTAGTGCCTCACGCCGCGGAGACTGGCTGCACCTCTCCTAGCCCCACATGGCCCCACAAAGCCAGCCAGCAGCCCTGGGGCCGGGGAAAGAGGCCGCAGCAGGCCGAGTTGCGGAGCGCTGGCCTTCCAGCACCCAAGGTAGCAGCAGCGAGGGGAAAGGCGGGCCGGGCTGGCGTTATCAACCTGCATGTGGGAACCACGGAGAGAAACGGGAAAGTTTTACTGCTCAGCCTGGGCTGGTGGCCACGTACAAAGCGCTACTCCGGGTAGCGGGCTCCTGCTCCGACTTCTCCCGGGGCAGCGGTTCCGGGCGGTCTCCGCAGACCTAGCATGCAGCCAGCCTGCAGGGCGGAAAACAAAAGAGAAAGGACATGTGCGGCTACCCAAAGGAGGAGGGGAGAGACAGGGGAGGAAGAAAAAAAGAAGCGCAACCTGGAGTTTATTTTCACTTTCAGCCCGGGCGCTGCTGGGAACGGTAGTCCGGCAGAGGAGCAGCACCCATGCTGTCCCTGGCCCCACGCCACCAGGCCCCGCCACCTTCCTGTATGTCACTTTTACTGCTGAGAAGCCGCCAACGTTTGTATTATGATTGCATGCCTGAATCTTGCTTCACACTGCAAGCAGGCTTTAGAAGACTTCAGTGCACAAAATCTGGCCAAAAGGAAGCTTTCCAAACGTGCAAGAATATATATATTTATTTTTTTTTTTTTTACACTAGTAGTTTAACTTACCTAGAGGGAAAGCTAGGAAGCTTTCCATGGCACTAGCAATAAAGCATTATCAGTTACTCTTTAGCTTAAACGAACAAGTTATGATGTGAGGAAGTGCAGTGAGCACAGAAGGAATGAAAACATGGATTTTTACTTCCAGCCAACAGCAATAAGGCCAGGGAGGACTATGACTTGAGCCGAGACCTGTATATAGCAGTAACTGATAAACAGAAGTCACAAGCCAGGCTGAGTCAGGAGAAAGTACTGTAGCAGCTCTATTTAAGCAGTATCAAACTTCCTTACTGGCAAACCCGGCCTTCTGTGAGGAAAAGGAACTGGACTGCAGGAGAAAAAAGCAGATTCCCAGGGAACGCTGCAGAGGAGGAGAACAGAAACTGAAAGTAGTAAAAGTATAAAGCCCAGATGACACCCAGAAGCGAAAGCCAGCTGTTAAGCAGTGCGGGGATGTGAGGGCCCTGGGACAGGGAGCACGCAGTGGAAGTACTACAAGGAGCTGGAGGGAAAGCTCAGACTTCTCACCAGAAGATAGGAAAGGTCATCCAAACTGTAAAATATGTTGGGAATATTCATCCTCATCTGCCCATCACACGCAGGGCCACAATTATACTCTAACACGTCCATCAAGATGTCTTTCCTCATACCTGAGCTCCTGCCATTGTGATCGCAAAGGCAGCGAGAGGAAGGGCACACGCCTCCCATCACGCCCGTGAGGATATTCTCTTAAGAATATCCGTACGCACGAGGTCACCCAGTACGTGACAGAACATAACCCGGTTCTGATACGGGAATACGGAGAAAATTAAAGTCCTTTTAATTGTGAAATTGGTGGCAGCCAATTGGTGGCAGCCTATCTTTTTGTGCCAGACTCCTCAGGTGGGGCAGACAATGGTGCCCCGGGGCTGTTTTCCCCTGAAGCCCCGCCACAACAGCGGAGCCCGCGTCCCACAAGGCGAAGTTGTCGCCGAAGCAGCCCGCCCGGCACACGCACGGCCCCCAGGCGCATGGCGGGAGCCACGCATGCACCGAGACCCCCGGAACCTCCGACACCCTCCACCACGGCCGGCCAAACGCGGCTCCTTATTAACTACGGACACCACAACCAGTGGATCAACCCCTTCGGCCAGCACCTTCCCCCCAAGCGCCGGTCCCGGTCCCGGTCCCGGTCCCAGCCCCAACCCCCCTCACCCCCCGCCCCACCTCAGGCAGCCGACTCGAGCTATAAAACCCAACAACTTTATTCCGTAACCCCACGGCGAGCTGTGCCAGGCGGCTCTCCTCCCGCCCGAGCGCGGGGCCGGCCAGCAGGGCCCTGCCTTCCCAGCCCCGAGGAGCCGCAGCGCGGCCGGGCCCCGCGCCCCCTCCCGCCCCACGCAGCCGAACCCCAACCCCCCCCGCTGACTGGCACTTACCGGCGGAGGGGCGGGCGCGCTGCCCCCTCCCCCCGGGCAACGGCTGCGGAGGCTGCGGCGGCACCTCCCCCTCCCCCGCTGTTGGTTCGGTCCATCGGCCGCACCTGTGCGGCGGGCCGCGGCTCGTACCATTCGCCGCGCGGGGGAGGGAAGGAGGAGGAGGAGGTCGGCGAGGACTGCCCAGGCGCTGTAAAGGAAGGGGGAGATCTGAGCAGGGCGAAGCGGATGGCGGCGGCGGTGGAGGGGGGGGAACAGCCGTGCGTGTCTCCCCCCGCGGGGGGCGCGCAGTGGTACGGCCCGGGGACCGCGTCCCTGCCCCCCCCGGGCAGCGCCCAGGGCGCGGGGAGGCCGGGCTGAGGGGGGCGGGCTGCGCCGAGGCCCCGGGCGGGGGTTGTGGGGTTGCCTGTTGCCTTAGCAGTCGATTATTGCTCTGATCTCCTGTTTTTTTTTTTTTTTTTTTTTTTTTTTTTTCCTGAAATGACCATTTCTGGTTGTAGTAGAATCTGGGGTTATATAATTAGGCTTACTTGGTAAGGTGCAGCTCAGCGTACCTTTTCTATCTACGTTAAATAGAAGGTTGGCAGGCGAGAAATGCTGAGTTGGGGTGGTCCCAAAGCTGTTTTACCAAATCTGAACAGCCTGCTCAAGGTTTAAGCTTAATCCTTCGTTAGTAAGGTTGTCCCCCATCAGATGTGTTCATTCTGACACGCTAGGATTACTTGATGTGGGAGTTTTCTGTGAGTGTTTCCAGTTTCAGGTAGTTTTCATACTGATGGCTACAAAACCGTTGTGTCCCTCAAGCAGATTTGAAAAGATACATACACCCTAATTTAAAAGCAAATAAGGAATTCTCTGGTGAAAGAAGCAATGATGCTTTCCCTGACATCAGAGGTAGATGGATAGTTCAATCCAACATTTAGTTGAGTTGACAGAAAAGTTTCCATTGACATTAAGGGGTGATTGCTCAGGCTTAAATATAGAAGGATAAGAATATTTTCAATATAAACCATTTTCTTTATGGTTCTCTGTGTGTAGTCAAAATTCCTTGCGATTCTGCTGATGAAGAATAGGCCCAGACTTCATCTTTGTCTCACAGAATAGCGGTGTAATAATAGCTAATAAATAATAATGAAAGGATATGGTAATGGTTGCATTACTCCTGCACACAATTTATAGCTGACTGTGCTTTATGCACGAGTGAAAGATCATACACTCCCCGTATTACATACCTTCCATTACATCTCAGGAGAGAAGAATGGCTGCAGGAGGTATGACTGCATCTACAGAAATTGAGTTTAAAATTATCGTACTTCAAAAATGTAGTAGTCCTGTAACATTTTGACTTCTGCAGAGTTGTCACAGAATCACAGAATCATCTAGGTTGGAAGAGACCTCCAAGATCACCTAGTACAACTTCTAAGACTAACAAATCCTCCACTAAACTGTATCACTAAGGTTTAGGTCAAGGCTAGAACCCTGGCCTGTTATTTTAACTGCTTTGGTTCCATGTAGATGTAATGCCATATCACATTCAAGGTGCTTAGCATTTCAGGTTAGCATTTCATTTAGTACCTAAAAACTGATGGGCTGACAGCACAGTCACCAGCTTAATATCTTAGCACACTGAAGCAAGCAACAGAAGGGTTGGTTTGAGTTAATGGAATAAATTCCTGTGAGAGAACTAATTAACATTATCCCACATTGCATGCATTAGGTAGGATAAAAGGACAGCATTTGACATGATGTTAACGTTTCTTAATTCCCCACCAGAACTGTTTTTGACACTGCTGAGTGGGTGCATTCTGAGATTCTGGCCAGAATATTCCACTTTTCCACTAGCCGAGGCGATCGGCTCCGGGGCAGACGCGCTCTGCAGCGGAGCGGGGATGGGGCCAGGCAGGGCTCTTTTCCCGGCATCGAGGCCACTCGAGGCAGCCGAGGGAGCCGCCACGACCCGGCAGCCCTGTGAGGGACGTGACGAGGCGGAGGCGGAGCCAGCAGCGCCCCCTCCCGGCCGCTCAAAGGCAGCCCCTGGGGAGCGCGAGCGACCAGGACGGGCAAACAGCGCGGGGCGCGGCAGTTGGGGAGGCAGCGCGCGCAGGCAGGGCGAGCAGGGAGGGCGAGCAGGGAGGGCGAGCAGGGAGGGCAGGGCGATCCCGCCCGCCCACAAGAACAGCTCACCTGACGGCTGTCCAGCACTAGCTGGGCCACTACGGTCCTCGCTAGGCAGCGAGCTCGCGCCAGAAAGTCTGTAGGCACCCAGGCAGACTGCCCGCTCCCAAATGCGGCCGTTCAGGTCTCTGGGTGCAGGGAGTGCCAGAGCCTGCTGCTGCCGTCTGAAGGAGGCAGAGACACCGTGTGCGTGAGGTGCGAGCAGGTGGACGACCTGGTCCGCCTGGTGGCAGAGCTCAAGGAGGAGGTGGAGAGGTTGAGGGCCATCAGGGAGTGCGAGCGGGAGACGGACTGGTGGAGCAACTCCCTGCAAGGCCCGAAGGAGAGGCTCCGGGGTGAGACTCCCCAAGTGGGGGTGGACCCCCTGCCTGGTCACTGTGGGGCAGAGGGAGGGGACCTAGGAGTTCAAGAGGGATGGAGACAGGTCCCTGCTCGACAATGCAGGAAACGCCCCCCCCCCCCCCCACCTACTCAGGTGCCCTTATGCAACAGGTTTGAGGCCCTGGAGCTCGGGGGAGCAGTGGATGAGGGTGTGGAAGGAAGTTTAACCAGGAAGCCTAGGGCAAGGAAGTCTGCTCCACACCTCAAGACTGCTTCCACCAAAAAGGAAAGGAGGGTGATGGTTGTGGGCGACTCCCTTCTCAGGGGAATGGAGGGCCCTATCTGTCGGCCTGACCCTACCCGTAGGGAGGTCTGCTGCCTCCCTGGGGCCGGGGTCAGGGTCAGGGATGGTGCCAGAAAGCTTCCCAGCCTGGTTCGCCCCTCTGATTACTACCCACTACTGACAGTCCAGGCTGGCAGTGATAACATGGAGGAGAGAAGCCTGAAGGCTATCAAACAGGACTTAAGGGGGCTGGGACAGTTAGTGGATGGAGTGGGAGTACAGGTGGTGTTTTCATCCATTCCTACAGTGGCAGGGTGGGGGTTCAGAGAGGACACGCAAAGCCCACGTGATAAACACATAGCTTAGAGGCTGGTGCCAACACAGAGGTTTTGGGTTCTTTGACCACGGGGCGCTTTACTCCGCACCCGGCCTGGTGACTGAAGGCAGGTCCCAACTGTCCCCAAGGGGAAAACGGATCCTGGCCCAGGAGCTGGCAGGGCTCATGGAGAGGGCTTTAAACTAGGTAAGAAGGGGGATGGGGAAGAAACAAAGCCTGTTGGAGGTGTGCCAGGGGGAACAGTGGCTAGGCTGGGGGAGAAGGCAAAGGCTCAGCTGAAGTGCATCTACACTAATGCACACAGCATGGGCAACAAGCAGGAGGAGCTGGAAGCCATTGTGCAGCAGGCAGGCTATGACTTGGTTGCCCTCACGGAAACGTGGTGGGACCACTCTCATGACTGGAGTGCTGCCATGTCTGGCTATAGGCTCTTCAGAAGGGACAGGCAGCATGGAAGGGGTGGTGGAGTGGCTCTCTATATTAGAGAGTGTTTTGATGTCGTTGCACTTGAGGCTGGCAATGACAAGGTGGAGTCACTATGGGTTAGGATCAGCGGAGAGGCCAACAAGGCAAGCATCCTGGTGGGGGTCTGTTATAGACCACCGAACCAGGATGAGGGGGTGGACGAAGAGTTCTACAGACAGCTGACAGAGGTTGCGAAATCGTCAGCGCTTGTTCTTGTGGGGGACTTTAACTTCCCAGACATATCCTGGAAGCACAACACAGCCCAGAGAAAGCAGTCCAGGAGGTTTCTGGAGAGCGTGGAAGATAACTTCCTGACCCAGCTGGTTGGTAAGCCTACCAGGGGAGGTGCCCCGCTAGGCCTTCTGTTCACTAACAGAGAAGGACTGGTGGGAGATGTGGTGGTTGGGGGCTGTCTTGGGCAGAGTGACCACGAAATGGTAGAGTTCTCGATACTTGGCGAAGTCAGGAAGGGGACCAGTAAAACCTCTGTCTTGGACTTCCGGAGGGCTGACTTTGAGCTGTTCAGGACGCTAGTTGGCAAAGTCCCTTGGGAGGAGGTTCTGAAGGACAGAGGAGCCCAGGAAGGCTGGGTGCTCGTCAAGAAAGAAATCCTAATGGCTCAGGAGCAGTCTATCCCCACATGCCCAAAGACGAGCCGGCGCAGAAGAAGACCCGCCTGGCTGAATCGAGAGTTGTGGCTCGAGCTTAGGAGGAAAAAGAGGGTTTATAATCTTTGGAAAAGAGGGTGGGCCACTCAAGGGGACTACAAGGATGTTGCGAGGCGGTGCAGGGACAAAATTAGAAAGGCCAAAGCTCATCTGGAGCTCAATCTGGCTACTGCTGTTAAAGACAACAAAAATGTTTTTATAAATACATCAATACCAAAAGGAGGACTAAGGAGAATCTCCACCCTTTACTGGATGCGGGGGGAAACTTAGTTACCAGAGATGAGGATAAAGTCGAGGTGCTTAACGCCTTCTTTGCCTCAGTCTTTAGCAGCAAGACCAGTTGCTCTCTGGACGCCCAGTACTCTGAGCTGGTGGAAGGGGATGGGGAGCAGAATGTGGCCCCCACAATCCACAAGGAGATGGTTGGCGACCTGCTACAGCACTTGGATGTACGCAAGTCGATGGGGCCGGATGGGATCCACCCGAGGGTACTGCGAGAACTGGCGGAAGAGCTGGCCAGGCCACTTTCCATCATTTATCGGCAGTCCTGGCTGTCGGGGGAGGTCCCACTTGACTGGAGGACAGCAAATGTGGCACCCATCTACAAGAAGGGCTGGAGGGTAGACCCGGGGAACTACAGGCCTGTTAGTTTAACATCAGTGCCAGGGAAGCTCATGGAGCAGATTATCCTGGGCGTCATCATGCGGCAGTTGCAGGGCAAGCAGGCGATCAGGCCTAGTCAGCATGGGTTTATGAAGGGCAGGTCCTGCTTGACAAACCTGATCTCCTTCTATGACAAGGTGACACGCTTAGTGGATGAGGGAAAGGCTGTGCACGTGGTCTACCTTGACTTCAGTAAGGCATTTGACACCGTTCCCCACAGCATTCTCCTCAGGAAACTGGCTGCCCATGGCTTGGACTGGCGCACGCTTCGTTGGGTTAAGGACTGGCTGGATGGCCAGGCCCAGAGAGTCTTAGTGAATGGAGTCAAATCCAGTTGGAGGCCGGTCACTAGTGGAGTCCCCCAGGGCTCGGTACTGGGACCAGTCCTCTTTAACATCTTCATCGATGATCTGGATGAGGGGATCGAGTGCACCCTCAGTAAGTTTGCAGACGACACCAAGTTAGGTGCGTGTGTTGACCTGCTCGAGGGTAGAAAGGCTCTGCAGGAAGATCTGGATAGGCTGGACCGATGGGCCGAGGCCAACGGTATGAAGTTCAACAAGGCCAAGGCCAAGGTCCTGCACCTGGGGCACAACAACCCCAAGCAGAGCTACAGGCTGGGAGATGTGTGGTTAGAAAGCTGCCTGGCAGAGAAGCACCTGGGAGTTTTGGTTGACAGTTGGCTGAATATGAGCCAGCAGTGTGCTCAGGGAGCCAAGAAGGCCAACAGCATCCTGGCTTGCATAAGAAACAGCGTGGCCAGCAGGTCCAGGGATGTGATTGTCCCCTTGTACTCGGCTCTGGTGAGGCCACACCTCGAGTACTGTGTTCAGTTTGGGCCCCTCACTACCAGAAGGACATGGAGGTGCTTGAGCGAGTCCAGAGAAGGGCTACGAAGCTGGTGAAGGGTCTGGAGAACAAGTCTTACGAGGAGTGGCTGAGGGAGCTGGGACTATTTAGCCTGGAGGAGGCTCAGCGGTGACCTTATCGCACTCTACAGGTACCTGAAAGGAGGCTGTAGCGAGGTGGGGGTTGGTCTGTTCTCCCACGTGCCTGGTGACAGGACGAGGGGGAATGGGCTAAAGTTGCGCCAGGGGAGGTTTTGGTTGTATCTTAGGAAGAACTTCTTTACAGAAAGGGTTGTTAGGCACTGGAATAGGCTGCCCAGGGAAGTGGTTGAGTCACCATCCCTGGAGGTCTTTAAAAGATGTTTAGATGTAGAGCTTAGGGATATGGTTTAGGGGATGATTTGTTAGTGTTAGGTCAGAGGTTGGACTCGGTGATCTTGTAGGTCTCTTCCAAACTAGACATTCTGTGTGATTCTACAGCCTCCAGTTTGGAGAAGAAAATTTGCCTTTGTTGCATTTTTAGGCAAATGTTTGACATTCAGTATTAGAGAAATTATAAAAAGTGTGTGGTGATAAAAACTGTTGCTCCTACCCTTGAGGAACACTTCTTCATCAAAATGTCTTGAAGATGTTGTACATTAATGTCAGTAAGAGGTGGACAGGGGGAGTCCATGGTAGGTGTTAGGAAGTGAAGAGATATTTACAGAAGTAAATGCTTGACTGCAGCTAGAAAAGGTGAGGGGTTTGGCAGCAGCAGTTTGTTTCAAATGCAGAAAAAATGTTTTCTGTAACTCAGAATGAGTAAACAGCGACATAGAGGAGTGATTTAAATCACCCATCATGAAAAAGATTCAAATTAGCTCATAGGAAACTTGATTTTAATGATCGCTTTTAATCTATTTTTTTCTTAAGGATTGATTTTTCAGTGATTGGAAACCATTAAAATGTGCTGATTATATTGTATACATAATTTAGCGTTTCTGTTCGCTAACAAAGAGGACATGCTGTATCTACATACGTTGAGACATTTCAGAGTTTAACACAACATTTATACACATTCTTAGCTTTTATAGTTAGTCCTGTTTCTTTTTTACTAGATAATTATTATACTTTGCTTGTGATTCATGTCGAGTGCCTAGTGGATGGATGTGGGAACTGAAAAAATAAAAGAGAAAAAAATTTTTTATCATTGCTTTTAGTTAAACAAGATTACTATCAGGGTATTTGAACCTTTTTCTTATGAAGATTATCTAAGCATGTTTTGCATTGAAAAAGGTGTTATTAAAAACTGGAAGTATACCTGTAGCAAGATAATTAAATTGGTTTGATCACTTAGTTGTAGAGGTTGTCTTGTCCTTTCCTTTTTTTTTTTTTTTTTTTCTTTATGTCTGGGAATAATTAAAAGAAAAACAGCTTTTTTGATCTTCTACTTAGTTTCTCAGCTATGGATAATTCACTTAAACAGACTAGTTGAATAAACAGAAATGAAGAAAGTATTGCCACCTAGCTTGGAGAAACAGATGCATATCAAAAACTTGTTTAACACTTTAGGAAACTGAAATTAATCATTCAGCAGCTTGACTTTCCATACAGCTTGAACAGAAAGTCCGCATTGCTTAGTAATTCTACTTTTGTAGTATTGATCTTTGTAAGGCAATTTTATTCAGTTTTAAATTAACTGATCTGATTAATTCAGTTATTATTTTATTTTAGAGACATGGAGAAGTTACCATGGAAGAACAACTTTTCAGCCCTAGACGTAAACCAAGAACAAATGCTGAAACTTCTAGGAACCAGGTACCTTTTTCACACTTAAGAAGGTTACAGATGATCTGGGGAGCCTGCCTTTTAGCAAAGCTGTGAAAAAAATAACACTCAATTATAGAAATCTCTAATATTGCTACAGAATATTTCTTCTTTGACTTCTGATGTGTTTTGAAATGTGCAGCAGTTCATACTCCTAACAGCTTTGCTTGCAGTAAGTGCAAAAGCAATGACATGAAATAATGCTCATAAATAAAATTGGGATAAATCATGTTACTAATGCAGCTCTGGTGCTAAATAAATAATAATAATAATAAACTATATCCAAAAAGAGGAATTTTGAATGATCACTACATAATATTTTTTCCAATTAGAGCATTGTGGTGTCTCTACTGTTCTCAGCAACAGAATGAGAGAATATATGTAGCAATTCCCTACAGTGGTCTTCCTTAAGGTCGTAAGGCTAGTGGCAGTATATTGTAGTTCAGTTTATTAGCCTTTAGATGGCATTAGCTCCTTGAACATTTTTGCCTTTAATTTTCTAACATGTTCAAGTGTGAGGTAATGGAAAAGGAACACACCAGTAACTTCTGAACTTGTATTTTGTAAAGGGGAGCGCAGTCAGTATGCTCAAAGCATGCTGTCCCATACCCTCTCCCATTCCACTCCTCCCCAACGCACACACAAAGGGGAAAAAATAAACATGAAAGAGATTTTTGACAGAAAGCATGAAAGATGCAGCCCAGCTCCAGAGCATAGGGTTGAGGAATGTCTAATTCTGAGCTTGGTCTGTCCCCAGGCGTTGTACTGAAAGAGCTCTGAGGTGTAAATAAAGCAGCAGGGGCTTGTCAGTTTGTTTTTCCTATCTATTCTGCCTCTGCCAGCTGTATGCAGGCACAGAAGTACCCTTTTTTGCTGGCTTTATGCCATGAGAAGGTCTTTTGTATGCTGAAGTGATACATTAGTGGCTCCCTGTGCAGTGGTTAGGTCTAGTTCTACCATTAATGTGTGAAGTGACAGTATTGCAATAAGGAGCTGTGTTTAAGATTATGAAAAGAAGTATAACCTACAGTACAGTGCTTTGCTGAAAATGCCATTGTGTCCTATTTTTTTGAACTACTGCAGGTAACATTGCTTGAAATTATGCATATTCTAGATACTGTGTTGCATTTCAATAGGATAAAGGCCTTCTTCCTGCTTTTAAGTTCAAAATTCATGTGTATTCTGTGCAAAAGATGGTGTCAGTATAGCTGAGGATGACACAAGTGCATTTAAACAGTGCCTACCTGTACTCCAGAATATTTTCAATTATATGCTGAATTAACTGAATGATGCATTAATTGAAAAGGAAAGTAATCAAGTATGGCTGTCATGATTAGCAATGTGCAGTTCCTCCTTCCTTAACCTCAGACCTTTTAAGCATTTTTCATCTCAGTCTGAAAGCACAAGACGTTTTTCATAAGTGCTGTTAGGTCCATTTTATAGTTGAGGAAACTGGAACATCAAAATTTGATGATGTGCACATTATCATCTATGAAGTATCTAACATACCTGGAAATGGAACGTGGGTGGATTCCTGATCTCTGTTCTTCTGCCTTAATTGCCAGATTTATTTTCCATTTACTGTACATCTTTACACGGTAATAGTGTTGCCGTTTGCCATAAATCGGAGCTGGTGTTCAGATTAGGACAATGGCTATAACAACAGTTTTCTCTTTGATAGAGTACCATAAAAATGCACGGTGCTTTAGAGTAAGCGCGTGTATTAACAAAACCCAAAAAATATTGAATTCTGACAGTGCCTATTTTCCTGACTTAAATATCTCTTTTTGTATGCATGAAGCTTAGGCTCCAATTCATATGATACTGCTCAATGGATTTCCACTGTGTTTTTTTTGTTGTTGTTGTTTGTTTTGTTTTGTTTTTCTGAAATCAGTGTGATTGTGTCTGTTTGAGAAGCCTGAATTTTGTCTTCTAGTTCCAAAGTGAGCCTTTAATAATCAAGTAGACATCAGAGTGTATTTTGTGCTGGCATTTTGCTCCACGTTGCATTTGAGTAGGCTTTCATTGGAGCTGCTTCTCAGTTTGACTTAGTGAGGCTGCTAAAGGAATGTCTTGTTCTCATGCCATATTTGTCGTGTTCTTTTTTGTAATTTGTTTACTTTGGAGAACCAAACCAGACTTAAGCATCTGTTCCTCAATGAGGTTTTGTGTGTGTTTTGACCCTGTATTGCAGCTGGTTTCATTACAGAACACAACAGTTAAGTGATTAGCCCAAGGTAATTCAGTGAGTGGCTCAGCCTTCCTCAAAATTTTGAACTCTTCTGGCTCCTTGTCTTTTAAACTAGTCTAGCCTCTAAATCATATTGGCTCCCAAATTAAATGAAACTTTGAGAACTGGAAGTCACTTTTCATACTGTATAATTACTGATGGGCATCTTATGTGGGAAAATGTCTGTAAAGCTCCTGCCTGGGAATCCTACCTTTTTTTTTTTTTTTTTTTTTTTTTTTTTTTTTTTTTTTTTTTAAATGAAGTGAAATAAAGCTTTTTGCATCAAATAGTTTATTATCTTTTGACATTAATTCACAGGGAGTATACATACATAAAATTAAGCGTGTTTTACTGCAACGAAGTAAGAGTGTGTAGCACTTGTAAGGTGAGGTTGAATGTGATCTGCCAACAGGAAACAGATGAAGTTTAATAAAATAAAAGTAAAAGAAAAACAAGCAAACAAACAAAAAGAAAATAAACATATCTCTATTATTACCAGTATTAGAAGAAAGAGGAAAATTATCGCAGAAAAGTATCTTTTTTTCTATAGTGATTTTTAAAAGGTAGATATTTCCAGTTACTCAAAATTCTTCTTTCAAATTATTAACAATATATTTGAAGGATTTCTTCTCTGTGCTCATTTTCCTTGTTCATTCATCCTCCTCGAACCTGGATAGGATTATGTTGAACATAACTATTTGAGGCAGTGAGTAAAGAAACGATTGTGAGGAGAATGTCTAATTAGACTAATGTAGCAAGGAAAAATTGCCATAGTTTAAGACCTACGTCTTAAAGTGTGATCTAAGGAAAGGTTGGTTTGTCCAGTACCTTTTCTGTATTTGTTACTGTGTTGTCTGGTTTAATAATAATTTTTCAAGATCTTGCCTTTTGTCTTCCATTTTCCTTTTCATTCCTGTTTAATTTTGTTCTTGTGAAAGCAAAGGAGTTGAACAAAATTGAATAAAATAGGAATGTTAAAAGTTTTGTTTTGTTTTGCTGTTTGTTTTTGGTTTTGTTTTGTGTTTTGTTTTGTGTTTTGTTTTTTAACTTAATCACAGGTGGTTTTGTTTGCTTTTGGGAGAGGAAGATGAATTCTAATAGCAAAGCATTCCTTAAAAAGAAATCAGTAATTGTTACTGTATAGATTAATTGTGCATATAAATTAACATCAGGTGAAATTGTTAACAGAAGATACGCACCTTATGTCAAAGCTGAACTTGCACTTTTGTATCTTTTCAATAATATGTTTTTAGCATGCATATCAACTTTATAAACAAGATATTTGTGTCTTTCAGTTATATGTTTTGCAATGTAGTTTTACCATCTGATGAAAAGGTATTTTACCCACATTAAATCCCAATTTTGTATTCCTTTTAACATTCTTAAAACACAAAATGCCTTACGTAAATTCCTATCTAATTAAAAATCTCTCCTGATTTGCCAATAAGAAGAAGCTAAGGAAATACATGCCTAGCTAAAAAGTAACCTGAACCAAATTCAGAAAGTTAGAAATACTCCTGAACTGCAGGAAATCAGTATTTGAATACTACATTTGATCACATCTGTAGAAGGGGACTGACGTAGCTGCTGCATAATCAGCTATTTCATGACAACAGCTCTTGATTGGGTAGGCTCTTCCAGAACCAAAAATGGTCTTATTCCAAATTAATCCTTTTGCAAAGTAGATCTACTCTTCAGTGATTGGATTAATGTAGTATTATTGCTGAAATACAGGACTCATCTGAAAAGAGATTATTTCAGCCAAACAACTGCTTTGCAACAAATATTTTTGTTGGTTCCCATAGGGTAGCTAAGGGTCAGATGCCAGCATCTCAAGGTTTTCAAACAAAAGGAAATTGAATGAGTTTTGACTGAAACGAGTACCTAGCTCCTTGTCTCTCCGCTAATTCATGAAGACATAGAGTATGAAATCTAGGAACAATAATATTTGGGAGATCTTTCTTTAAAACAAAAGTTTACGTTTCTGGTGGAGGTTGTTTGATTTCTTGTTAAGTTTCGTTCACATTCAGCACAACATTGCCGTGCTTACTCTGGCAACAAACTCAGCTGATGTGTCTGGCTGATGTCATCCACATTTGCTCTGAGCTTAGGCCACTGGAATTCTTAACATTCCCGAAGGGGTTTCCATCAGTTGTTACTGATTCAGGACTCTTCCTGCTGTGGTAACAGGCCGTCATCTCATCCAGATATTAATCCAATGATCAGGCAGCAGAGTGGTGACTGAGGCAGATAGTGTCTTCTCCTGCTAGATTACTCCCTTAATTTTCTGACAAATTACTCATCTTTCCTCCATCAGCACTGGACCTGAGACTGTCTAAATTCTTGCCAAGGAGTACCCCCCTGTCTTTGGCTATTTTAAGCTTTTCCAACTTGTGCTGCTTATCTCTGCCTATTATTTTTCTGACATCTTATGTTTTGCTGTCAGTAATCCAGCAACACACAAATAATTTGGTTTTGTTTTGTTATTTTTCTTTTTTTTATGTCTGTAATTTATGCTCCAGAGTTGAGTAAATTGCTGCACTTCAGACCCAGTCCAAAGTCTAATGAAGTCATTGGAAGCATCTCAGCTGACTTCACGAGGCTTTAGATCAGGCCTGTAAGTAGTACTTGCCCGCCACTGGATCAGAACGTATAAAAGACAAACAAAGGAGAACGTTGTTTACCCTTCTTAGCCAGGCATGGTAAGGAAGCATAGTGAACAAGATGCAGAATACAGTTTAAATTATGACTATTACCAGCTGCTAATGCTCAATAATGCTTCGGTCAAAGACATAGTGTGAAAATTTAAAAAAAAAATAGTTTGAAAAAAATAGTTAGGCATCACTGTGTTAAAGGATTTGAGAAGAGGCTTCTTCTATTTTTTTTTTTTTTTTTTTTGCCTTGTAATTGGCTAGTTAGTGGACTCTGTGTGATGCTAACATGAGTAAAACTCTTGGAAGAACCACATGAATGCTAGACGTTACTTTTCAAAATTCCTATTTGACATGTTACAGAGTGCTGCAGGTAAACAAAATGTGTGAATCACTTGATGTCAGACACAGTTTGCTAATTAACATAGGAAAACTTAAAAGGAGATGGAAAATAAATGGTATGTGTTTTCTCTTCTGTAGAATCCAGGTAGCGCTGTGAGAAAAGAGGCCTTTTTCTCCTCCTAGTAATACCAAAATTAAATTAAACTTTTCTTAGAAGAACTGAACTTGAAAGGTTTAAAAGAAAGAAACCCATCACACCATGACTTTCCCCAGGGGTGCAGCAGCCTTTGTAAGGTAAACAAGCTGTAGCACTGTGCTGTGGGTGCAGGTGGCTAATTAGTGCTCATCATTCTTTAATCCCAGGGGAAGGAAGGAAACCTTTTAAATCTCTATCAGAAATTGAGGCAGTCAGGCTGCAAAGGAAGCAATGTCAAGCTGACTGTGTAGATTTTGTATGAACAGTTAATTTGATTAGATCTTTAATGCAAATATGCTTGGTATACTGTTGCACTTGTATATTTTTGAGTTAGGGCTTAAGTCAACTTTTAAAGTACTTTTATTGGTTTTAAATTTGTGAAGTATTTATAACTTCAGCCTAATTTCCTCAGGCCTCATCTACACTACACAGTTTTCTAAGCAAAGTTGCCCTGTGCTCCTACGCAAGTTTGTAAGCCGGAAAACATATCCCTTCTTTAGAAAAAAACTGTCTTCCCGTTACCAAACTAACCCTCAGTCACAAACCACGCTGCAAATGACATAACTGTATTGGCACCCAGAAACTTCTGCTCCCACTCATAGCAAACTTTTTGCTTTTACCCATGAAATTTCCTGCAGGTATAGACACGTGGCCCTGGCGAAGGCACCCAGCTGGGCACATGCTCTGGTGACACAGCAAGGTCAGCAGATACGAGGCAGTACATACACTAGCAACAAGGCCTTCTGCTGCAGACAAATTCTCTTCCATTCACATCTGTGGATGACAGTACTGAGAGGAAAATGGAACTTTATGCTTACAAGCAGTTTTCCAGAATTTCATTTAATCATGTTTGGGAGACTTGTCTATTGATGTTGTAGCATTTAGATGATTTAGATTCAGCACAGTGACTGATATGGTACTGCTTGGTAACTGTTCGAGCAGTAAAAACAATATAGTACAGAAGTAGAAACGTGTAGTAAAGTAGTTTGGTGTATACAACAGCAGGAAATCCTTGTGAGTGTAACAACTACATGAAGTAGATACCATAGCAAAGAAGGCAAAACAAGGGTAAATATTTTGTGGTGATTTCCCTCTACAAAATACTTAGGTCAGTTGTACTTTCCAATGATTAAGTCAACAATATTTATTTTTCAGAGGCTGGCAGTGACAAGTGGTTATGCAGGGAGGTGTAAGCAAAATATAAAATACACCACATGGAGCGAATGGGTTTATTTTAAAGAAGCATGTCTACAACACAAATAGGGCTACTCTTTACAATTTGAAATGAGTATTTTTTGTTGTTGTTCAATTAGTTCAGGTCTAAAAAAGTGAAGTGAGATTTACACAGAAGCATGCCAAATCATCAACACATCCTTATTTCATGGAAATGTTAAAAATTAAGCCATGGTATACAAATGTGTGTGTCTGTACTTATATAGTCTGGGCTAGGGGGTTTACAAACTGTTGATAATGATTCTTATTCTGATGATAAGTGCTGAGAACATTGTGAACCACCAGTCTGATTTGGAAAAATAAGACCAAAATACCCAGATTATCAAAACTGCAATTGTCATAGTCTCTAAATTAGGATAATTTCTGCTGTTGGTTTGCATTGTTCCCTCCTTTTTGCAGTAGTATCAGTAAACACGCTGTTAATCATGATGAGTTCCTTTCTGATCATAATGAAGGTGTTTTTCTTCCCATCCTCAAATACAGTGATATAATCTGCTATTACCAAAAGCACAGAAAAGGCCAAGAAATCTTGTCATATTTCTTCATTGTCTCCATCCTCATGGAAATATGTTATTGCTGCAATCTGAACACAAATTCCACTGAGCTTGTAGCCTCTCTCAGTTTTCTTTTGAGTTGAATATTAAGGCCTCTTTTACACTAATCAGATTGGTTTTATCATCCGAACATCCTTATAGAGCTTCAAAATGTCTTTTCTTCACAACAGTTATCTAAAATTAAAATTGTTACTGTTAATAGATGTGGGATGTAATACTATGGAATACCTATTCCGTATGAAGAAAACAGATAGAGGTTCTGAACAAATAATTCAGCACTGTAGCATTAGCTCTTCTTTGAGTTCAAATGAAATTTTACAAGTACAGGCACTTTCAAATAACACTTTATCTATATTCTATAACATTTGAACGTCATGCATCTTCAAACTGAGAAATGTTTTTCCCGTCAGCTGTAGTGAGAATAATGTACAGGAAAAGGTGATGTAATGATCATATCACTTACATTATTCTCTCCCTAATGAATAATATTCTACACTAAGGATGAGCTCACTTACTATTATTGGAATCACATCTGTAAGCCACAGTACACTGCTGGATCTACCAGAGTTTTGGTGTTGTAAGATCTGCCTGTAGTTAACACTTTTCATTAGAATTGCAAAATGTTATATGTAAAACATATGGAGTAAATCTTCCTCATGAGGAAACCAACAGAAAAGAAAAAAAAAAAAAAAAAAAAAAAAAAAAAAAGAAAGAAACAAAGCATTTATTTGCAGCATTTGTACTTGGGATTCACAGCCTTCCTAAGCACAGCTGTATCTTTCTTTGAAAACCAGTCCCAAACTATTATTAGTTTGGAACATCTAAAACATGACAAATGTTTTCTGTTCTCATTAAATCCAGAACTCACATGACTGACACAGTAGTTGAAGTTTAATTTCAAAGTAAGGATAGAAAATCCTCTCTATTTCAATTCCTATTTGTAGTTTCCATGTAGACGGTATGCTCAGTTGTGAAACTTTGTAACTTATGTAATGTGCTGTCTGTAAATGATGAATCATATTCTTATTTAAACCTGGTAAAATGAGTAAGGCTGGAAGTCAATTTCAAATTCAAGAAATAACATAATTAGAGCCACTGACTAATGTAATTCAGTGTTATAAATGCCTTGGACACACAAGTTTTTATTAATATTAATAAAGCAAGAATGGACAGAGAATAATATATTGTGTGCAGAAAGTCACATCTTCCCCCTTAGCTCAACGGCCAGTGATCTCAAAGCCAAAGCAATGGATTTATACACGTACCCCCATGTGCATAGACATATACCCACTTATAATCACTATTTACAAATTCAACGTGAATCATATAGAAAATTAAACATTTGATTATGTTGGTAAAATCTCCATATATCCTGCCTACCACGACAAAAGGAAAAGAATGCTCAGCTGTGATGAGTTTACCTGCCTGGGTATTATTAGCCCATTATTAGCTCCTTGAAAACTTCAAGTCATCTATCCTATGATTATCTGCAGAAATTGGTATCACCAACAATTGGCATTAGTAGAAGCTTGTCACGTGTAGATATTCTCACTTCCTTATTAAAATTTAAACTGGGCTGATTGCTATCCAGCGAAATTTTGTCTTCCCACCCTACCTTTAACTGAAGTTTTTCTTCCATCAGTGTAACAAAACACTTTAATTTTGAGGATGTGGAAGTTTATTGTAGATTTACCAGATTGGGTCTGAAGTGCTCGTCTTGATACGTTTCATCAACATTTTGGATGTTCTGTTTCTATCAGTTCTCTTTCTCCTAGACGTGTGCCACACCCTTCCCTTTGAGAGGCATCAACATTGTTCCCCTGGCCCACTTCAAGATCTGAATAATTCCAGAAAATTAAGACATGATGTCACCTACGAGCAGAAATAAGCCATTATGTCCCTCACCACTATATTAATCGTTGAATTACTCAGCTCACTTTCAACCTTCATACAGATATATCACATTTGATAAAATTTCTGTCAGTTGGTATTTTTGGTGGATAAATGTCAGCCAGCTAAATAAACATACTCATTCCAGAGTATGAGGCAGAAGGAAGGAAAATACATTTGGTTCCCTACATTAATTTCACTTGTCTAAGTATTTTTTTCTCAGAGGTTGTGTCCAGTCTTTGCCCACGTAACCGTATTTCTGTAAATTCTAGAGTAGATCAATTTTATTCTCTGCTGTGCAATGCTAGATGAAGCATAATGAGTAATTTTCCTTTCAGACTGCAAAACATTCAAGAGTATGTGTGCATACATACTCCTTTTTTAAATTCAAAATAGGAAGCATATTTCTTCAGGGCATTTTAAATTTCTGTAATTGCAGCGATGGGCACAAGGTACAATAAAACATGAGTACAGAAGGTTACAGCTTGCACAAAGTGAATGGAACTTTGTTTCCCCTTCGTTCAGCAGGTAAAGAAAATACACAAAACTGTCAAAAGCAGACGTTTTAGCATAAATGCACAAGCTTTTACAAAAAATGCTTGTTTGATTTTCTTATTCAGCTTCACTTCAAAAAAATCAGGCATAAGAAGAGCAAATATAATGGACAACAGAAATAAATTCTCTGTGAAGAAAACCGTAAAGGAAAAGAAGCCTTTCAGAGACACTGATCAGAGTACCTTTTTACTCCTCAGTCCTGCTTTAGCTTTTACTGCTGTGCTTCATTTCATATCTCAAAGCTGAACTCTGGTCTACAGCAATCCTCGAAGGATGGGGTTTCTTTCCCCCTTGATTTGAACATTTTTGCATCAATGTTTCTTCATCGATGTGATCAGAATGTGCCTCTTTGATATAGAACATCAAAGTATTTGCCATACAACGTGGAGTAATTTGTTTTGAAGACTGCTTACTGCCAGTCTTCCTCTTATGGCATATAATCAAGAGTCCGAACAAGAAGTAAAATCGTTGGAAGTGTGGTATTGCTGAAAAATAAGAGTGGTTCTTTCAAGCATAAAGATGATTTATTTATTTATTTATTTATTTATTTTTCATTCTTCAGAAAGGATCCAGAAGATGTAATTAGTTTCTGAAGTAAAGCTGAATGGTTTAGTTTGAAAATGAGATTGAAAACCTCGACCTCTTGTGTGATTTAAATGCTTTCTTGCTTCATTTGGTTTGACATGCCATGGGAGACAGACACTTCTGTGTCCACAGTTTAGTGCAGATAGCACACAAGATAAATCAGTGTGTATATATTAATTATCTTTACAGTTATTATTAAAAGTCAGCTACTTCCAGGTTTAATCATGGTGACTGGATATCAGTGCAGAGCCAAACTATGCGACAATTGCAACAGAAGTAAGATTCGGCTTATTGGTGGAACACAGTTAGCCAGATCAGTATTTCTCTATTCATCATTCATTTAATCATATGTAATAGATTGTTGTTTTGTACCTTGTTCAAGGAATGGCACTTCTAGGAGCACAACATTTGTGAGTTCATGTCTTGGTCAGTAAAAAGAATAGTGCCACTCATTAGATAACTAATGGGAGCTTCATTTATATAGCTCTAATTCTTGAAACCATGTTGTTACAACAAAGTTAAAGTTTTCATTTAACTGGTTAGTTTCTTCCTAGTGGTTGCTAATAAAGGAATGAAAACATGACACGGATTTGCTTCCTGTTATGATGTCTGCTTTCAAGATAAACCATAACTAATAAAATATTCTGGGAATCATGTCTCCAGTAACTCAGCAGTACTTTTTGCATAAAGGGATGAGAATTTCCCAACAAGCTCAGCTTGCAAAGTATGCAAATACATACTGCAGCATTTTGACTAAATAATAAAAAAATATGAAGGAGTAACCAGTGCTGCTCCCTCTCATTTACCAGGAGGGTATGTGGTGTCCTATCACCACCTCTCCAAACGGAGACCGGTCCAGTGTGACTATGCAGTCATAATTGCATAGTGCTACAAGATGACTCCTTTTGCAGTGTGGGACTGGTTATCGTGCATACATAAAATCTGGTGGACCAGAACACAAGGGATATAGTGTCCAGCTCAATCATGTAATGATATTCACCATATGAAAATTGAAATTCATCAGCAAGAGAGGCATAGTTTTCTCAGCAATCTCTCTGAAGCACCTAAGTATTATTGCAAATCATGCCATCATTTTTTTTTAAGTTCCACTTTCTTCAGGTGCTTTGAGATTCATTGTCTCTGATAAAGACTAAGATGTATGGATTAGAGAGTGAGCCTGTACCTTTAGCCTAATCTATAAATTTATTCTGATTTTTAAGTGTCAGTATAGGTAAACGTCTACATGCCAACTCTGCGATCAAGCATTTCAAGTTTGATGTCGAGATACAGCTGAAAATCAGCTGTATTTTAGCTGTGTGATACACATCTAAAACTGATGCACCAAAAATAAAAATATTCATTTTATTTGCTGTTAAAATTACCTGTATTAGCGATTAGTAATCCAGTGTGCTTTTGTATTTATATTGTATATTTTGATTAATGGAAATTTAAATAGTTAGATTTCAGTTACCTTTTTCATTTCATGTTCCCTTTGTTATAACTCCTCACCTCTGGCTGAGAAAGGATTTTGGAAGCCTTGCCCAGCCTCGGCTGGCAGGACAGCACTGAAAACCATCATATTATCTCTAGCTGCAGAAGCTTATTGCCTAATCCCAGAGAGAGAATAAATCACATAAAACTGACAGTTAAGGAACTTCTGGACAATGTAGAAAACACTGTCAGCCTTTCCTTGTGCCCATGGGCTCCCTGCTGATGCCTGCGCCAGTGGTCTACCCCAAAATCCTCACCAGGTGCAATCAGCTGGCCTCATGCTCATGGAGGAGGTGACACAGAGAGCCCATTCATCCTGCTGCGGAGTGTGTGGGCAACTCTAACTGCACAGGTGGGGTCTCCAGGCTGCTCAGAGCACTGCCTGGCAGCTGTCTGGATGATGTGAACCCGGATGGTGTTTGAAATGACTTCTTGTTTCTCTCTATACCCTATTATTATGATGAGGCATCATAAGCTGATGTGAAGTCCAAAGCTTGTTTCATGTCACAGTGGTAGCAGCAAGCAGCTTATGAACTTTTTCCTGCCTTCTCTGAAGATTGAAGGATGCTTGAATATGAAGCTGTCAATTTTCATCACAGCTTTTGGTAAGTACGTAGATGGATAGGTTTAAGCATAAAGGATGGATTATTTTTAAAGCATCTAGGAAAGCAGCTGGCTAATTATTTATCACTTTGGTTAGCTAGTAGTCAAAGGTGTTCTGCCCCCATGTCTGATGGAACCTTGATACCAGAATATGGACAGAAGAAATATTTTCATTACTGGGCATCTTTTAAGAACCTTATCTTTCAGCCTTCATTTTACAAGTCAGTACTGTTCTGTAGAATGCAATAACTGCAAGGAGCTCTGAAGATACTTTCTCTTACTGTAACTTCTTCTAAGGTATGCTACATTATGTAGTACTTAAGCTTACTTGCGTAATGCCAAGTTCCCACAAATTCTAATCAATCTGATTGCTGTAGAAATAGGTATAATTAGAATAACAGGAAAAAGTATGATATAATCAGAAGAGAAATGAGTCACATTTGCTGCCTTAGGTCTAGGCTGACCTAGTGCATGCCATTGTTCTCTCAAGGATCTTTGCTGATCAGTTCTAAAATGCATCTCTTGGTATATCTGGAGTTTTCCAGCTGTGTGCAGTATGTGAAGCGTTAGTCAGCCAAAGTTGGTTGTGAAACTAGAAGGTAAGATTTTTAACTAAAACTTTTGACTGAAGAGTAACTAGAGTGCCAATGATAAAATTGAGACTTTAAATACAGCAAATATGACAGTAGTCCTACATGAAGCTTGAGACACTAATGCCTTCTTCAAAGAGCTGAAGCAAAGGCCAGAAATGTGGGTTTATCAACTCAGAATTTATCTGCTTGAGATCTTGCATCTGAACACAGGAAAATCTTTAGAGATGCATTATGAGGCCCTTAGGTAATAGTAGTCTCCCTGCAGACAAAGAAAGTCTTCATCTACCTCCATGAATGTTAAGGAAAAGACCTGAAATGTTAACGTGAAATCAGAAATGTCAGCACCAAGTTTCTTCAGGCAAACTCTTAACTTTAATTTTATTCCTTGAATACAGGCTTCAGAAGTATGCTTTTCAGCATGAGGCAGATCTAAGGCTAGAAGCAGTCTGTTATCAAATACAGTTCAGACATATTTCAATGAGATAAAAATCCGTTAGCATATGTAGAGGATTTACATCAAAATTCATGTAAAAGCTCTCAGAATGATATTCCAATATGGTCAACTCCTGCCTCAATTTTGATGACAAATCTCATGAATTTCAACACTAACTTAATCCCAAACTGTATATACTTTCCCCTGGTGCCTCAGTAGAGTATAAACCAAGTATGAAACGCTCTTGCATATTTAAAGGGGTAAAAGCCAGGAATTAGAATTGGTTGGCTCCACAAAGAGCAGCACTCTGATGAACTGCTGTAAAACTTCCCATAGAGCTAAATCCTTTTACGTTTCACCGCTGCTGGTGCACTTAAAAATAGACAACCAGAATCTTCAAGTGGGGTGCCAGGATCATTGACACAGACCTCAGCTCAGCCCCAACCAGGGAGATCCTGCTCTGCCCCAAGATGGGCATTTGCACAGCCTCCCTCAGGCCTGACACTAGCATGTGAGCAGACAGAAAATATGTCAGGTGAAAAAATTAATCTGGCTAAACACAACCTCACCAGCAAGAAGTAATCCATCTCAGAAAAGTAGGCTGAGGTAGAACCCTTTCTTTAAAAATTCAGATCATTTTAGCACAATAATGATCCCCTTGCTTGGACCTTCTATGCTTAATGGATAATCACATCCTGCCTGCTTTTTAAAAAGCAGATCTTCATATTAAGCAAGCATGCTGTTTAATTATTGCAGGAATGGAAGCATGACTACAGCACAGAACAGACTATACAATAATTGTTTAATCTAGTCATGTGCTGGAATTTTGCAAGAAGAGGATTCTCATGTGAAAGCAGATTTAAGATTTTAATCAGAAGGTCAAAGCTAGTGAATTTTTGTTCTGGCCACTAAAGTCTCCTAACTGGGTGGAACAGAGAGCAATGGCTTGTGAGTAGATTCTTATTTTGAGAATGTTGTTGCTACATACATTTGTTTTATACAGAAGTTACTGCCTACAGAGTTTTTAAACTGTAAATAAGACAGCATTATGCAGGGGCCTATTAAAGCATAATTCACAGGACAAGTATTTCGTTTGAACTAATGCAGAAAATAATCTGCTGTATTAGGTCATAAATGAAAATGGATATATGGCCTCTTGTCTCCAGCTCTTCCCATCACCAGAATATGAGATACTTTGGCAGAGACCAATGCAAAGAATAATCTCTCCTTAGAAAAGCTCAGGATAGCGATAGTGGGAATCTTAGAAGCCAACAGTGGGAATAGACTCATCAGTATTTGTGTAGGCATGCAGAGTCTGTCTGTGCTGAGCTTGGCTGAAGCCACTGCTATGAGTGACTCACAGATTTAAACAAGAAGTGTTGTGGAAGATTAAACAGAGACTGAGTAAGGAGTTCACAGCCTTCCCTGTGTGTATTTAAGATCCTGTTCATTTCACTACAGATTCACAAAGTGAACAAAAAATTTAACATGTTTCAGCTTCCTCCTCTTCCTTCCATCTACTCCCTTGAGCAATTTGGGATTATCTAAAATAATTAATTTAAAACATACTTTAAATAAGTGTCTTCTCATCAAAAACGCTCTTCAAATTTCAGTGCAGCTAGGTGAGCTATGTTGCTGTAATAAAGATAAAAATTTAAGCCAAATTGTTTTGAATGTTTGTTGACAAATACTTTGAATGTGTATGTCATGTCATGTTCCTTTCTGACTGAGGAAAACAAAGAATTTTGAAAGGAGTGTCTTCAGATGTGTTTGTGGAAAGACAAAGTCAGACTGGGGACATTTCTGACACCTTTACATAAAACATAGAGATAGAAAGCAATAACAATTGATATAAGTTGTTTTTATTCTGTTATTGTACTAGAAAGTATTGGTGGTTTCTAAAGGGCATACAAACAAATGGATTGATTTTTCACCGTACCTATCCTGGTGTTATATACCTCTGATGTTCAAGGCCTGTATATTCATTTTTCAAAAAGAAAGGTTTTCTATATATAATTAAAAAAAAAAAAAAAAAAAAAAAAAAAAAGTTGAACTTTAAGGAATTATGAAAAGGATCCCATCTTCTTTGCTTTTTAGGTGACTATCATGTTAAATTTGTACATAAAAGCTGGATATGTTTATCAGCTGCCCCTCTAGAAATAACAAATGCAGGATATTGTTCCGTTATCTTGAAAATCATATTACATGCTAGTTAGCAGAGATGTGACACTGGCAATGTACTGCAGCATATAATTCAATCTGATTTCATTTTTTTTTTTCATCTTTGTGTGCCACTCGTAAAATCCAGATGTACTGCCAAGCTCTTCAAACACATTTCCAGCAGCAACATGAGCTGAACAAGAGCCTCTCATTCCTTGACAGACTCCTCAGGCAGCTGCGTGGGTGGCTTTGGAGTTTCTTTGTGGTCTTTCATGTGGTTGAGTTGCTGATGGGCTGTTTTGTCTGCTTTGCCCTCCTGGGTATCAGTTCTCTTTGATTTTGAGGAATTTACACATCTTTATCCATCTGAGAATACAGTTCTGTGTAAAACTTCTGAATTATGCAAACTGCGCTTCTTCATAAGAAGAATCTATCTTACAAACCCGTGACCTGGATTGCAGTTAAATTGCATAAAACCTCAAAATCTGACACTGAACATCTGATTATAATTACTTATGTATTTATAAATAACAAAGTACATTCTTAAAAAGCAGAACCTGATGATAGTTCATGGAATATCAATGGAGACATAAAAAATAGAAAATTAACATTTGATGGCAAAATTTCAAGCTGTATTTTATGACTGCTGCATCCAAACAAGTCCTATGTAGAAGATACCGTCACGGAGAAGCAATGGTACTGAACTGTACTTTAAAACAGATTCCCAAATAGTTCCAAAACTGGCAAAAGTGTAAGAATTCTCTTATTCTCCCTTCTCTTTGATCATCTGCAACTCCTGTCTGTGCCCCAAGAGATGAGGATCACTGTTCATTTCTACCTGTTTGGAAAATAGTATCACCTTTAATCACATTGGCTCTTATATTTGCTTGGAAAAAAGTGTATACTATTTCTGCATGCATAATAACAATAACACAAAGCTAGACTCCATAGTTAATAGACTAATGAAGAAAAGAAAAAAGTTGTGATTAGTCCTAGGCTTCTGAAAATATTTACTTCAAACTGCTAACCTATGGTACTGCTAGATGTGAAGTCTTTGAGTGTTTATTACCACCTGCTAGCCTATTACCACTTGCTACTGAGCTGCAGACAGCTCTTTTTTTCCCCTTAGAGAGGATATTTATTAAAGAGAAGCTTTATCACAATAGGGTTCTTGCCATAACAATATTTACCATACAGTAAGAACAAATAAGTGCTCATGGCATCTGCAGATAAACACAAAGAACATGAACAGTGATGACAGGAGAATACGATATTTACATTAGTGCCGCTAATTAGTATGATTAAATTAGAGACAGATGGCATAAACTACAGCATGCAGACTGATAATTTTTTGACTCTGAGTTATTTTAATTCAAATGATCTTTGAAGGAAAATAGAAGAAACCTCCGGAGTGAACAAAGCACACTGCTATTGTAGGTAAGATGACTTAATAAATCTTTTTACTACTAACTGCTAGGCTACATTGTTCAAAGTCTTTATGATCTAGGGATACAGTAGCTCCCTGACAATATAAATGGTAGCACTAGGCTTGTGAATATGTTTATTTCTCCCTGGGAGACTTGCTCTTGTCTACCAGCAAAACTATCTTGCAGGTATTTTGAAATTATGATCCCATAAAGTGGTTTATGTTCCAAGTAAGATTTTTTGACATACTGTTTTTTTGTTTTGTTTTGTTTTAAAAAAAAGACAATGGTAAGTTTAAAAAAGTACTAACTAACTGGTTTTATAAACACATAACAAAGCTCTTCATAATAATGGCAATCCCACAGCTCATTCAGGCCATCCAATGATTGTATCATCTGGGATTTGTTGAAAGGGTTGCAACAGAAAGATGAGTTGCAGGCGTGCTTTGATATGCCAGTGAAATCAAGGCTTATCCCTCTCCAGCTCACCTGACCCATCTCATATCATTGAAACATTTGTCTGGTTAGGGTGAGTACAGGTGAGAGCTGGCTAGCCTAATCCTAAGGTAATGCTGGTCTGTTGGAAGGAGACAAAGATGAAGTGAGAACGGTATCCATTTCTCTCATTCCCCATCTGGATCATTCAAGGTCTTCAACAACAGTAAAGGACACTCGTTTCAACAAAGGCTTATGTTCTGTCTGTATCTAATCAGAAAATAGGAATCAGCCTGTGTATCTTTCCCATTATCTTCTCATGGACAGATTATTGCAATATGCTATGTGGGAGCTTGCTTCATGTATCAACACAGCAATGAGGAACTGGTACAGAAATTGCTTGCGCTGTGTTCGGTTAGGCTATGTCAGCTTTTAACCAAAGTCTGAATTAAAGATATGACAATCAGCAAGTATTGTTTCTCCTATGGCTCTCAGCAAGTAGACGAGCAGAGAGGAGAAATAAGATGAATCTTGGTCCTGCCTTCTGACCAAATATATCGGCCAGAACTGTTGAGCTGAGCAGAGCACATTTATTATGATTTGCTGATTGGTAGGCATTGTTTCTTTTCCTTTCATGGAGCAAAGAAGGGAACAGGGAGGAAAACTGTGCTCCAGAACTTGTACCTCTGAGTGAAAATGCCTCTCGCATAAAATAAATCAGTTTCTACTCTGCCCACCCACCTTGATAAAGGGAAGAGCCCTGAGCACAAGTCTGAAATGGGCAAGGCATGGATGCTATAACATGCAGCAGTTGCTTCATCAGAAAATGAAAAGAAATTAATAGAAATTTTATACTATCATAGTTCTATCTGTATTGATGATAGCTTCACCATTTAATAGACAGACTAAAGAAAACACTTTTTCAGTAGTGGTGTGTGTGCAATTGGATTTAGATCTGTCAAATTAGTGGCTGTATGTGATGTTGAGACACGCAGTCTGAGTCTGCATTTTTCAATTTGTTTTGTGTTTGTGGTTGTTTTTTTTTTTCAGGCAGATGTTGTAAATTATGTATAAAAATATTAAAGACAGGCACAAATCCTTTCTGGTAGATTCAAGTTTGATGTGGAATCCACACAGGCTTTAACATTATCTACGCAGACACTGAAACTGATATGACTCAGCAAAGATCCTGAAGTGACTCGAAATGATTTTCTGCTGCTGTTTGCCCACTTCTTGGCACACAGCATCAGCCACACATCTTGTTAGCTTCCCAGAAATCTGTGAAATGTTGAGCTCTGATGTTTTCCCTCAGCCACAAAGAGACATGAGTATTTTAACCATTAGTCTCCTTTAGCACAGCCAAATAAATACAGTCTGGTGAACGTAACAAGAAACTTAGCAACACAGAGTTGCAGCACCATGGCGGTTATAGCTCAGAACTAAAATTCCTGTGATGTTTAGGAAGGAATAAAAAGATAGTTAAAATTTTGCTCCCTCTTTTAAATTAACTTGCTTCATTTGCATGATAATTAATCATCTAGTTGTCAAGTGTTGCTTATGGAATCCATAGAAGATAAAAGATTGTCTCTACTTATGGTAAAAGATGCACACCATTTTAATCAATATTGAAAGTAATTATCGGGAGGATTTTAACTGTATCTGCTGACAGATAAATGCACATGAATAATGCACACAGATATGCTCTTACTGCTCTGTCAACTTCTTAGTGCATGAGCATGGATAGAGGTAATAGCAAGTCGCGGCGCAGTAAGCAGTTTGTTGCTCCCATCATCCTGAATTGCATGTGTATACAAGTCTAATAAGCACAAACCCATGGTCCTCTATTCAGCAGCTGCATCAGTGTGGCCATATCTTTAATCAACCAAGTCTGGGCTCTGTGATAGCGCAATGCAAATTTGTTTCCAGACTTATACCCTGCAGCACATTACGTGTGTGACAGCCGGTGATAACCTGGTACTAACCAGCAAATTCCCCTTCCCTCTGTCATCACAGTAAGTTGCTGACAGGCTTTCTTCATGGTCTCTTTGAAGTAGGAGAGAGGTAAGTCACCTCTTCTCTCTGGTAGGTGTCTCCTAAAGCTCAAGCTTTGATGACGTTGAGATTTTTACACGTGAGCACAAGGTAATGTCAGTTTCTATTCTGGGGTCGGAGAACAGGATGTAACTGGAGAGTGCCAAGTGCTTCGCCCTTTATAACCGAGGCCTGCTGCTCAGGAGAAAGGAAGTAATGCTAGTGCTGCTTAGTAAACATGGCACCCTCACTGATACCAGGCTTTTTTTTTTTCTTCTTTTTTCTTTTTTCTTTTTCTTTTTTCTTTTTTTCTTTTTCTTTTTTCTTTTTTCCAAAATTGCTTGTGTGCTGCTGGTTTTATGACACTTCTTCCAGATATTCTTAGCAAAATGGGCAATTTCCTTGCTATTTCATTCTGTAAGTGGGATAATTGTTGGGAATTGACTGTGGCTAGAGATGAAGTTTACTTGTGTACTTAGAGCAGGTTTCCTTTGAGAGAATGACAATAGTATACTTGCCAGATAGCTCAAATATTGTTGCTTGTAGCATACCAACTAATGGACAAGCTGTAAACTACACCCTTGTGGGCTACTAAATTCCTTATTGTATGCAGCTGCTCTTATAAATGACTGTAAAAATATGCCTCTAAGGAATTCTTTAGTAAAAGTAACAATCTTGCAAGAGGTCAGTCTTGTCTAACAGGCAGAAACCAAAAGCTTGCTTTGGTAAGACAAATAACTGGAATTCATAACACAAGGATTACTTCCATTGATTCAGCATTTGCCATATATATATGTCACTCGGAAGAGATGAATACATGATCTTCCCAACAGTGTTTCTTTTAATGCATATCAAACATTGTTATATACTCAGGGATGCCTGTCAAGCCACGAAAGCCCAGCTTAGGAGGTACAGCCGTTAGGAAGCAGGAATGTAGCCCATCCAAATGACTCCGAGTACCTGTGACAGGTACACAGTGGAGAACACGCATCATTTCGGGACCTACTCGGGTTACTGTGGTAAGAGCATGAGCACAGCCTGTGCTTTGGGTATGGGATGGGGAACGTTTGCCCAGCCCCCTGCTTAACACCACTGCCGCTGTATCAAGTCCTAAAAAGACCACGAGACCACACATTTTGGTTAGTAATACCATCTCTTCCATCCAGAGTTTACATTTAACCACGTGAGTCAGCTGCCATGGCCATTCCAGACCATAAACATGTGACCAGGATCATACATTATCCTCTTGAAAAACACTTGCTAAATCCTCAGTACAGGCCATGTTTGTAAAACATCTAATTCCACATCTTAAAGGATGCTATTGTCATGTATTTCCAGAATTTAAATGTTTTTTTTTTTTTTAGTAGTTTGCAACTCTTAGATACTGATTTGCCAATGAGCTTCTTTATCTTGCAGCATGTCAGCCATCACAATGACTTTTAGACACATCATGGATACATGTTACTTTTCCCAGTTATCAGTCTCCTTAATTAATGATATTTTTTACATAATTGCCTAAGAACAATATGCTTGCCATCTGAAGTATTTATTACTTAAAAAATGAACTTTCTTTATAACAAAAATAATGAGGAATTTTCTAAAAATGGTGTCTAAATTCTGTAGTGACTGAAATGCCACAAGCTGGCTGCAAAAGAGATTTTAGTATAATGTATTATTAGCAATTGTTGTATTTCTGTGGTTGCTTGAGACTGGAAGCAAAGTCTAGTGGCTTTTTTAATTGGTTGGAAACTGAAATGCCAAGGTATTAACAGGACTGCCTCTTCTTATCCCTGCCAACAGGCAGTTTCACAGAATGTTTATCAGTATGAAAATGGCCCTCCGTCTACATATGTACAAGCCCTGCATGACAGAGTGAAATGACTTGACAGCTATTTCTGCATTTAAATGTGTTTCTGATACCACAGTTCACGTTCAATAAATGTACGGATAGGCTTTGTGTTATTCTGCAATTTATTCAGTTCAGTCAAAGGTAAGCTCTAGATAGGACTTGCATCCATGAATATTGGCTGAAATGTGTGTTTCTCTCTCTTTTTAAAACAAACTCCCTTGTTTTGTGAACTGGCATCTTAGATAACAACATGAGTCAGAGTATAAAGTATTTTAAATCTCACTAGCTACAAAAAATCTCATACAGGCTTTTAAAACATTTTGCTGAATCAGAGAGTTCTTGGCTTAATAAGCTTTTCACTTTTGGCATTTCGAAGCATGCCAAGCAAAACCCACCCTTGCTCTTCTGCTTGCTCTCTTTTAGCTTGTTCGTAGGAGTTTGTTTCAGTGTATTTGTGCCTCTGAAAATATTGAGGTATCTGCTTTGCTGTTGCAGGTTTCACCTTATTGCTGAGGTTTGGAAGGTTAAAGCTTAGTGTGCTTGAATATATACCCACTAAGAGAGGAGTCTGTTCCTAGCTGTTGCATTTGTACCCATTCCTACTTTTTCTTTCTCATTTTTTTTTTTTTTTTAAACCAGTTAAGACATATGAGTGCATATTTATGAAAAGGATAAAACTCATTAGTCATGGAACACTAGTAGAAATACGGCTGTGTCCTCTGAGAAGAATACAACTTTAGGACATCAACATATGGGTTGTTTATGACACTAATTTCTTTATTTGTTTTATCACTTCACTTTCGACTTAATCATGTGGCTTTTAAAACTTGTTGCCTACATAATGTTACAAACAATAAATGCTGTAGGTTAAAGTCTAGCACAGTTATTTTCCTGAATAAGCAGTAAGACTGGAAAATCGTACGTCCTAACTGAAACGGATAACTGTATTAATGACAAGCTCTTTAACAATATTGATATTTTAATTGATACTGATAGGATTCAAGGCTAACACATAACAGTGACTGTGCAAGTTTCTCTAGACACTTCTGTACGTGGACTTTGTGACTATTGATAACAGCTTAGATCAGCCTCTCTATTTGCAGGTGGACAAAACATTCCTTATGGCTGTGCACCTGTATCTGGCTGACAAATTTTATTTTGCTGTTTTTTCTTCCTTATGTATCCCTCACCCCCAGAAGCAGTCCAGAGGCTTCTCAAATTTCTGCAGTTTTGTGGCTCAGTTTGAGAATTATCCTGGATTCTAGCCTGTTAACAGAGCTGCTTATTTTTATTATTATTTTCAAAGTTTATCTTAAAGCTCCCTACTTTTTCATACGTATATAGGCACAATCATTTTTGTTTTCATTATAAAATGTTAACTGAAGTTTAGCTAATTCTTTAGTTACTCTTTTTCTTTTTTTTTTTTTTTTTTTTTTTTTCCAGTTTGTTTGCTCTTGGCTTTACTCTGAATTCGAAGCTAATAGATTTTAAGAATGGGTTGGGCACCTTTCTTTCAAGAGGGATAGGAGTTGTATTGTTTCTCTGGCAGTGGATCGAGAGGACCTCTTAAGGCCTCTTCGAAGCCTTCTCTTTTAGGGGTTCCTGAAAATTGCAGTCAACAGAACAAGGCTATGTAAGAAAATAAGGGATTCTTTTCATATTCTCCATAATTGAACCATTAAAATATTTTTGTTTTAAATAAGCAGCAATAAAATGCTGCTGACATAAATTAAAACTCTTCACACTGCTCTAGCTGCGAACTCGAGCTTTGTGTTGAGAATTGAGAGATTTAAACCATTATCTTCCCACAGATTTTGCAGTGACCCAGACAACAATAAAACTACATATGGCTCTGAAAATCACACTCTCTGCTTGCCCAAATAGTGCTGTTGGCCAGAATAGCTATTCAGGGTAATTGTGCGTATGTGTGCTGTCTTCCAAAATAAATCAATGATTTTGTGGAATAAAAATGTCACAACAGGGAGTCATTCCAGACTTATACCATCAAAACTATTCCAGAATAGCTACACTATTCACTTTTTGCATGCAGTCCTGCAAGGGTGTCCATGCTTTGCCCATGTCTTGTTGGTTTGTCTGATTAAAAGCTTCTACTTACTCATATAAACTAAATTTTAAAACAAAGATGGGTATTAATGGGAGCTCTCAATCATATTCTGCTAACAACAGATATTAACTGAAAGGCTAGGTCACTGAAAAACAGTGACATTCTGAAATGTTGCTTCTTCTTAATCTTCATTCTATACAGTGACACTTCTTTTTTTCTCCAAACATCTATCAGTTATGTATCTCAGGTTGCATGGTCATTAAGCAAAGGTGACATTGCACAAGCCAGAATCTCAGCATGATATGAGCAAAAAAAACAAAAAAAACAAAAAACAAAAAACAAAAAACAAACAACAACAACAAAAACTTGCTTAAAGTTTAAAAAAATATCATCTTGCATTATAAAAATTTTCAGTACTTTCACAGAGTGTGATTTTAGTGTATGAACTATGTTTAAAATTTTTAAGTATTAACAGGTAAATGGGAGGTTGCTCCAATACAGAAGCTATGGAAAGCAACAAGTATGGCTTATGACACAAGCTCTGGTCTCTGATGCTAAGCCTGGAGTCTGATGAAGACTTAAAAGTAATCTGGAACATAGTTAGAATACCTTAAAATTAGAGCTGCTCACACAAAGACAGACTAATGCACGTAGCCTAACTTCCTTTTAGAGCAACAGTAGCCAGTTAAAAATAATTTGGATAAAGACAATAAAAATACAGCAAACATATAGTGACATTTGGTTGATAGTCTTTTGAGCCAGTCTGCCGTCACATTCAAAACAAGCTGGAAATTTAGGTGAGCCTTGCATCAGCGTACTAGAGCATTCCAAGTTGGTTCATGAATGTTGCCCCATTCAGATAGTGTCAGGGTATGATGTGCCAGTACAAACAGGGTCATTGCATGCTGGATTTGGCAATTAATTCAGAAAACTGGTGTGCCAAGGCCAAAGGGAACCCTGTAAGATAAACTTGACTATTCGTGGTCAAAAGCCAGGAAAATAATGACCATGATATTCAGGCCAAATGCTGAAATGAGATGGGCTGATCTGTGGACGTATTTAACTTAATGTTGAGTTTTAGTTTTCCTGTTGTTTTGCATCATGCTGTTGTTTGACAGACTGTCCAAGAAAGTGCAAGATCTGAGTTGTTTTGTGTTTTTGTTGTTGTTGTTGTTGTTGTTGCTGTTGTTGTTTGTTTGTTTGTTTGTTTTCCCTCACCCATCTTGGCTGAGGCAAACTCTCAGGACAAAATCCATGAAGGAGGACCCTGTGGATTCCAAGACATTTCATACTTTAGTACTTCAACCTTGCCCTGAGCATACCTGATAGGGATACACACAGAGACATTTTGAGGGTCTTTGTGCATTCCCTTTCTGCATAAAACTTAATAAGAATGTAATTGCCTTGATACCTCTCTCCCTTCTCAAATGTGGCTGTAGTTGCCTGACTGATATAAATGTTATTCAGGTTTGCAGGAAGCAATGCGCATAGACAGTGTGATGATAATGATTTTCTTTCCATTAGAACAAAATCTAAAGATAGAATTCATTACTAAGACTTCAGAAGGTCAGGAACTCTGCAGCTTTCTGAGACCCATAATGGTAAAGGAAAATATGTAATGTATTAATGCAACAGACCTATCTTTTACCCTTTCTGTGAAGGAAGTTTTAGCAATATAATCACAGATGACATGAGGACAGTGGTTCAGCCTAAAACCAGCGTTCCATTACTGAGGTAAAACCAAAAAAGATGTCATTTTCAGATTGTGCCTTTAGCTCTGTACCCAAGGAGGGGAGTAATAGATTATTTCTGAAGCAGGAAGTACAGAAAGTCTAGCAAATAGCTGCTCATCTGGAATATGCTCATCCCACATGCATCAAATTGATTCCTCTGTTGTACTCAAATCACAAGTTGCCCAGACTGTGGATCTATAGTTAACAAAGAGGGTGTGAATGTACATGCTATGAGTGATATGTAGACATGTAGCGCCTTTCAGGAAGGCAAGGTGTCACCATCAGTGGCAAATACAGTTTACTGTTGAGAGGAATGGTAATTTATCATGATCTAATTTGGGGAAAGAAAAAATAGTCTAGAATATGTCTCTAGAAAGTTGGCAATCCTAGTCCCCTTTTAGCCATATAGGTATCCTTTTCAAGATATTGATCAGATTATATTAGTCTGCAGTTCTGGATGAGCTGCTTTAGAAGCTTTTTTGATCTGACAGCAAAATCATTAAAATCATCATAATTATTACCTTTACTAGTAGTCAGAGTAGGAAGATAAAATACAAGCTGGAAGCAGAGGCTAGCATTTTGTAGCTTCCCAAAGCCCATGGCTGCCTATCCTCTAATTTGTGAGGCCTGGAAGATGCAACAGACTTAGTCTTTCTCCTTATGAAGAGAACCTTGAAAATATGGCATGATTAAAATAAAACAATCACTGAATTTGAAGACTAAAGATTTTTCTGCAAGGTAACAGGTTATTTGTAGTACTCTGGCAGAAGCTTAGCTATGTTTTTCATTCCAGAACTATATGCCATAATATTGCAGGAAGGACAATCTGTGAAGCCACCTATGAGAGCGTTAGGCCATGACAAGCTCCCTGATAGGTACCTGGAAGAAGCACCTCAGAAACAAGACCCAGTTTGACCAGGTGGGGCAGGCAGCTCCAACAGTAACCACCTATGCAAAGTTATACAGGCCAAAACATTCAAAGGACCTACCATCGCATCAAATACAGTATTACTGAGAGTGTAAAAGAACACCAAAAGGGAGTCACAAATCTGTTTATCTTCCACTTCAGCAGCTATTTTGGAGTAAGTCTGAGAACAGATCTGCAAACTTTTGGCTAGCACACAGTGAGGAGTGAGTTGTGGCCAACATAGCTGTGCAGGCAGAAACATACATTGCTGATGCATTTGTGCTGATTCTGATTGTGAAACACCAGAAGAGAAGGTAGGGCTAAAGGTGCAGTTTTGCAGGTGT
Source organism: Nettapus auritus (assembly GCA_011076525.1). Classification (NCBI taxonomy): domain Eukaryota; kingdom Metazoa; phylum Chordata; class Aves; order Anseriformes; family Anatidae; genus Nettapus; species Nettapus auritus. The sequence continues at coordinate 55,558,627 of CM021768.1, read as the reverse complement.
AAGCTTTGACTGTACTACGTCCATGTTGATAGTATTGTCTCTATTGTAACAGCAAAGCCTTCTACAGGTAGATCTGGCCTATGGTTTCATATTTTCCTTTAAGAGATAAGAAGCTAGCTAGAAAACTAGTTTTCTTTCATAGCATAGTATAGAAATCAGTATTAATGTCCTCTCCTGCAAAGATTTTCTTGTTCCAGACAAGAACTCTCACCTCTGGTCCCCACATGGTCACTGTAACTTTACCTGACAGGGGACAGCAGAGAAGTTGGCTTCTCACTTCTAAAGCACCAGTTGAATGAAGATACAGGTATGTGTTGTAGAACTGGAAGTACAGCAGGTAGAAGAATGCATTCTCTTGCGGACAATATCAAACACTACAGGCAATTAAGATTTATAGTTAATAATCGAGAATTCAGCTGAATGTGTAGGCAGCTTCTTTTCACCTTTCACTGCTGTTAGCTCAGGCCCTGGCTTGTTTGGAGAACTGTCATTTGAAAATATTATGTATGCCAGCAATTATGGCAAACTGTTCTGTCAGTAGCGTGGATCAAGTAGTCAAAATGATGCACCGTTTACTAAGTGCTTAGCTTCTCATTTGCTTGCTATGGTATATGAATAAACATCAAGTTGTGGTCTACGCTGAAGAAAAACTTTCCCACAAATTCTTAACACTTCTAAGCTGTGTTTGTGAAAGAGATTTAAAAATCATTGGTGGTGTGTAGCTTTAGCTCTGGGGGCACTTTGCACTTACAAAGTGTTTATGGGTTGAGGAGACACTTCTTCACTTCGTTTCCACTTCAGGACCCTAATGTCTCTCAGGCTTAGCTAACAAAAGGGTTTCCTTTCAGCAGCACTGTGGGAAAAACACAACTGCATTTGAATATTGTCTGTATGACAGCTTCCTCGGGCTCCACAGCTGACAGCTGTACTGATTAAGAGTTGCAGGTTCAAAAAATCTCACAGTAGGCAAGGCCCTGCTGGCTTTAATAGAAGTTACTCACATGATGACTACAAAATCAACGTGATTATTTTTCCTGTATGAAGACTCGTTTGAGAAAACAGGTCTTCAGGAAGACTTATTTAAATACAAACTAGGTATTAGGTTATTATTATTTTTTAAAATAAGCTACTGAATTCACACTAGCACAGAGTCAGAACCATTTATTCAAGGGTTGTTTTTTTTGTCACTAGAACATTAGGTAGATTAGTGAAACAAAAACATTCATAGCTCAAGGTCCTTTCTGCCTGTGGTAGCTTTTAAATAAACCCATTGCTGAGATTTCCCTGTGCTTTTCTCTGGACTGATTAGCCAATGTTTGTTGTCTGTAGTTTTGTAATTTCCACTTCTTGGAAGATATGCAAATTAAGGAAACTATTATCTTGGAGCTTTGTATTATCCTGAAAAAAGCAAAAGGCTTACTGTTAAACTTATGTGTGAAAAGTCACCTTCTCATATGTAAAGAGCTCAGCCTTTTGTCTTTGTTTTGATGTGGGTGTGGATCAGCTATTTAACAAAAAGTGTCGGTAAAGTTCACACCACTTAATGCTTTGTGGAGACTTGCTTAAATACAGACCTTCTAAAATAAGATGTATTTTGGGTCTTCTCAATAAACAAACATTTTAATTCCTTATATAGTTCATTGATAGTCATGTGGGAGCCTTTGCTCAATTTAAATACTGTCTACATCAAAAAACATCCTCTCTTCTATATTTGAAAGCTTGGGTGTTTTTTTCCTATCCTAATAGTTGTTCTAATAAAAAACATTACCTCTTCCTGCAAAGTTTGCTTTATTATAATATAAAGCATAACAGACATAGAAGGAATTAAAGAGATTATTATGGAGAGGAATGGTAGACCAAAAAGATCAGGATTGTTTTAGAGAGGGAGCCAAATACCTGACAGAAGCATAACAAATCAAAAAAGAAAGGCATAAAGAAAGTAAATTGAATACACCTGATTACCTCTGGCACTCTCAAAATGTCAGAACAAAGATTTTACAATGAAACTGGAAAGGAAAAATACAAATGCTTGTTTTTCACTGGGGGAAAAATAAGGTGTTTTTTTCCTTCTATGTCTCTATGTAAAATGTCCTCTGTCCTTATTGCCTATTAGCTTCTGGTCCCTGTTGCAAGAACAGATGAATTTTAATATTCATCTTTTTTTTTTTTTTTTTTTTTCCCCAAATATTTTTTCAAAGGCATCATATTTAACTTTATCCATCAATACCATTTTTCAATTGAGTGCTGGAGAGGCCATCATCTAATCCCATCTGCTGAGCAGAGGTTTGCAGTGGGAGTTAATAGGAATATGCGATTCTAACTAGTAGCTCCCTCTCTAAGGAATGGCACATCAGACCGCACACCAGACTGTGAAAAGAGAAGGCATCCTCCTGGGTGCTTGCAGTCCTACACCTGTTTTCAGATACATGCTTCTTGCCTTGTGTTCTATTATCTTCTTATGTAGATTTTACACTAAATAATGTGTGGCAGAAGTAGACAAGAAACAATTGATTTGCCATTTCAGAAAGCACTAAACTACCCAAAAAATAAAAGCCTTTTGTATCTCAATACCCTGGAGGTACTTCTAACAGGGCTTGGCAAGTGCAAGACTATATAGGTCCTTCAGGGTGAGCCACTGTTACCTGTGCATGACTGACAGCTATTTTGCCCTTTTCACTGCAGCGTCCCTAGTCTGGTGAACAGATCAAGTTTTGTGTTCACTGTATTTATATTGCATTGGAAATGCTGTTTGCATTAATTTCATCTTGATAAGGTAGGGTAGCATTCAACATTTCCTTTGAAATAAGAGGGAGAAAGATTTTTACGAGGAAGCCTCCGTGATTAGAAAACTCCTGTGAAAAAGAGTTTTCATGGTTGTCATGGAGCCATTCTGTTCGCAGTCGGATTGCTTGTCACTTTCCACATCTATGTGATTATATCGTTTGTACGTACTGTATGTGGATAGGTCATCATGATTTGCAACTAGGACGTGCTTTTGGACCCAGGGAGGTCTTATTTGCCAGCGCCAGCTCTGCCACTGATTCCATGAGTAATTGAACTGTAACAGCAAGGAGTTGACTATTTAGCCCTTTTTTTTTTTTTTTTTGGTGGTCTTTAGTAGGAGGGAGAGCCAACCTAGTCCTACTCACACATTTGATATCCACATGACTGGTGACTTGTAGGACAAGAGTGTTGACTCCTGGGAGTACCAAAGTGTTGCCCTGTGAGGATAGCTTTCTGCAGCATGTAAAGGAATTCCATTATTTCGAGCAATTCTAGTGCTAAGAGCAGAGGATGAAAACTATTGCATACAGGGCTGGAAAAAATAGGAGCATGTATTATTTTTTTGTGATTTACAAAGATTTTTTTTGAAGTTAATATCCATTATTGCTCACAAGAATTATATCCATAGTTCTCTGCATTAAAATAGATTTGTAGGGGAAATGGAAGTAGTGTATCCAGGTTTTTCATGTTTACCAGGCTAAACCTATCTGCTTAATCGCATGCCACAGCATCCAAACTGCAGAATTGTGTTTCTGTTTTGTTTTTTGAAACAACTAGCTTATCCCGTGGCATTTAAAATGTATCTTTGTAGAGCCCAGTAAAGCAAACACTTTAACCATTTAGTAGTTATCAAGAGTAATTAACTGTTAACAGGGTTCTTGGGAAGTGTGATATTTTGTTAATGTTCTACAGGAATGTATAAATAGAACCAAGGGAGAAGTTTGCCATGAGCGTCACCAAGATAGCTAACACGGAACAGAGGTAGATCGCAATGGGTGACAAAAGGAAGTAAGATTAATTATTTTCCTGGCATTCACCTTTATAGTCACAAATCTTGTGGTAACATCTCTCCTCCAACCTTCAGAGAAATATTGGGGTCTGACTGCCTTGAATTTAGTGGGTTGGTACCGAAGATGTGTTCGGTGGGTTGCATTTTGTGTTAAAATGAAAGAGTCTCTCCTAAGTTTTCAGAAGCAATTGCCTTTTTCAGGTGGATGATTTCCATTTGATGTAACTAAAACGGAGTTATTTTGCTAACTTAGAAAAAGCTCTGTAGGAACTGAAAGTAGTATTCCTGCTTCAGTCTTCTGATACTGACTGCAGCCCTGTTTACAGGATATTCCTCTGACAACAAGAACAAAAGGATTATGGCAAAGGGATACAAATCTCATAGACAGCTTCCAGGCCCCGGGACACTGTCTCGCTTGGGACAACACTGCATATGCCAAGGAGGGCGCTGATCTGATGTGCATTTCAGTCTTGCACTTTTGTTGGGTCAGGGTATCACCTCTCTAGGGATGTCAGCCCAATATTTGAAGAAGCTTTAAAGAGGGAGAGAGAATAATATACCTGTCCCAGGAGGGGAGAAAGGAGAAGTAGAGCAGAGGAAAGGGCAGCTGGCTGGGGAGAGCGTAGGACAGTAGACAGCACAGTAAGTTGAAACTTACTTTTGCTCATAGAAAGTCCTTGCTTTCAGGTGACTAGAGATGAAGCAAATGGTGATGAGGGATCAAATGTGATGTTAAAATGGTAAGTGCAAAGCTCTGTTGCTACTCTGCCTGTGATGACAGCAGGCGCTCACATTGGATGGGGGTAGGTGGGAGAGGCTCCCCTGGATGAGGATGGAGGAAGATCACAAATGTTCTCTTCAGCCTTTGTCTTTTTCCTCCTTATTTTCTCTCACTCATCCTCTGGCCCCTCTTCAGCCTACTCCAGATTTTCCTTCCTTCTGGCAGTTTTGTGAATAGTGTCACGGTCCTACCAGCCTCCTCAGGATGGCTGTAAAGGAGACAAACGGGGATAAGGGTTGTGGTTGGGGCCAAGCCACGTTCTGTCCCCGCAGCGGTGCCAATGGGCTGGGAGGAAACTTCCTCCTGCTCCATGATCTTCCCTCTCCTGGCCCAGGGTAAGCCAAGCTGCCGCCGTGCTCGAGGCCCAGCGGTGCTTCCTCTTTTTGCGAGAGCCCTGGCCCGCCGGTTTGGGCAAGGCAGCTGTGCAACGGAGCTGTGAAGAGCAAGGCTGTAGGGCAAGAGGCAGTTGTCTCAGGAGGTGTCTTTGCAAGCAGAAGATGCAGGTATTAGGGAAATGAGGGGAAGGCCCCGGAGGCAGCACTTTGATGAGGCTCTGCGGAGCACAGAGAACCTGCTGGAGGTGCAAGGGGCCCCTGCTGCAACATGGGGAGTAGGGTTTGAGGAGCTTTGCTGGGACGGAGCCTACACGTACTTTGCTGTACACATTTACATGCAAAGACTTGGGGCAGGGAGAAGAGAAAATGTGTGGTGTTTCACCTGGAGAACTGGGAGACCTTGTCTGGGGCAGGCAAGAAAGCGGAGCTACAAATAAGCAGGAACAGAACAAAGAAACGTGCTGAAAATGTGAACAATACTTTTAAAGAACGACCAGGAGATGGAAAACTTTCCAAAACTGAACCGATATTTATCTAAATGTTATATCAGCCTAGAACTCCTCTTCTCCTCTCCTTTCAGCAACAGGTGAAGACTGTTTGGGGAAGCAAGGCTGGAGGTAAAGAAATCACTGACCAGTAGCTAGCTTAACTGGAAAAAGTGAAACAATTTTCTGGATAGCTAGGAATGTGAGAAGCAATTTTCCATGTCTTTGTTGCCCCAGAAATGGTGTTTGCTCATCTTAAATTAATTTGCAATAAAACCTTTTATGTATGCAATGCACCAGTGTGACCTGCGTCCAAAGACAGCAAGGACTTTGTCTTATTGCAAGGTTGTGCCTTTGTGTGATACAAAGTAGTTGGGAAATACACTCCCTTTCTTTCAAGGCAAATCGCTGAACAAATGAAGCTTTTTGGAATACCCCACAAGACCTGGGTCTGTGCTATTTAAAATAGATCAGTTGTTCACCTGCCTCAGTGGGCTACTATGCTGTAGGAGTAACAGCCAGTGGCAGGAGCAGAGGAATGCTGTATGCCAACTTCTCTGCTAAGTCCACATAGCTCTATCCATCTGAAATCTCTGTGATTTAAGTTCCTAAACAGCTCTTCACTAGTGGCTAGATTAGAACATTTGCAAGTTCCTCAAAATCTTTCCTTCTTACTGACATCAGTTTCTTTTGAATTTGCAAATTGCTCTTCTCACAATCACTAATCTCTTGCTAATACTGTTTTCCCCGTTGACCATGTCTATTTCTAAGCTGAAAATCCAAAAGCTTCATTCACTGGATTATCAGGTTTCTTGGTAAAATTGGTATTTGAGCCTGTGGAATCTCTCGTTCTTTAAATATGCTCGGATAAAAGATCATTTCTGAGAAATGTACTTATCTAATACCGTGAACATGCTACTCAAGTTTGCCCTGTCAGTATTAGAAATTTAGGCCATGTTAGAGTTCACAGCCCAGCAGGTAATAAATTCACCCCTGTATTATCACAGTGAAGGCAAAAGTGGACTAGCTCAGGGCAGAGGATGTGAAGGAAAGGGGGGATCTTGAATCTTAGCGAGCTCTGTGTAGTAGAGAGCTACTTATAGAAAACTCTCTACTTCCATCACTGCCTCAGCCATCTGTTCTGCCTCCACCTTTGAAACATTTCCAATATATGCTGTATGCTCTTACTCTGTTCAGATCACTTGCCCACTAAAAGACTAGACACCACTTTTTTATTTTTTTTTTCCTGGATCAGTTTTCTCCTAGATTAGCTATTTGAACTGACTCAGAAAACAGGTCTGACAAGCTCTGAGGACAGAAACAGTGCAATCACCCTGCTGGGAGAAGAGCAGGGAGACAGATGAGCAGCAGCAGTGAGCTGTGAGCTGCTAGATCTTGTCCCCGTCTTGTGTGACTTCATTTCCACTAGGGTGTTGAACATTTTTTGAAAGGTCTAACAAAGCAAAGCTGTTCTGACAGCAGTGGAGGCAAGAGAGAGGTTGACCCTTCTCTTTCAAGTTCTGCTCACAAAATAAGTTCAATTCCTATGGGTCATGAAAAAGTAGAAGGTTGTGTTACTTGCCTAGGCATCTTGGTTTGTCTTGCAGATGTTTTGAGTTGCCCCAGCCTTCTTTCTTGTGAGACACAGAAAAATGAGACATTGCTCAGAGATGATTGAACAGATCTATGACTTTATCTCCTCCCTACTGCTGATATAGTTAACGGGGTTGACATGTAAATTATCCTTAGTATGCATTTAATAAAGAGCTGAAATTGTCTCTCCTGACCAAGTGAGTCCAGTCCACCCAAGGAACCATTACACAAATGCTCCAGGACTTGCTCCCAGCTACATGGTTAGTTAATTACATGCCTCACCTCTTCCTTATCAGACTAGGAACCCTATTTCATCATCACCAAAACGATCACAGACATAACAAGGGCAGCATCAGTTTGTGAAATAACTGCAATCCCTTCACCTAACATTCACTTTCAAAACACTGTTGGCCAACTCATTGTCGGAGCACATCATCACACTTGCTACATGCAGATCAGTGCTGTGCAGTATACGCCACTGCAGATTTCACACGAGACGTGCTGTTTGGATGTGGCTTCTGCACAGCTCACATACTTCCCAGTTGCACTTGCCAGCCCAGCGACCCTGGCCAGAAGACAGCAGTACTGGGAAAGGACCTCTGACACTGTTTGCAGCTCCTGTACCCATCCCAGTCAAAGGAACAGCCACCTGCCCGTGGGCTCCTGCGGTACGTCTGAAGCCAGTTTAACTGGTTTGGATGTGGCACGGGTTGCTCTGCCAAAGCCAATAGCGCCTGGGGCACCCAGGACAGCCTGTTATGCCTGTTGGGAGTCTAGAGGGTGCTTTGCTCTTGCTCAGCGGCTTTTCTGCTCCATGCTGGATGGTCACATTAAGGTGGTCACACCTGATTCGGGTGCCATTGATTGTTTTGTGACTGTTTGGCCAAGTCTGGGCCTGTTTTAAACCTTGGCTTGTTGAAAAATACAAAATGTCTGATTTGGATGGATGGAGAATTCCTGTTATTTAGAGGCTGTTACAGACTCTGACATCAAGCTGCCCATAGTGTGGCACAATGCAGGCCATTATCTCCCCCAAAATAAAAGGGGGCAGCTGGAATATTTTTATTGTGTCTGAATCCAGTTATCCCCTTTGCAATGTAGCCCCCTGACCTGGGGACATGATACTGCAGCACGAGGTCAGGACAAACAGAAGGGAGATGCTGGGAGCTCCAGCAGCTGGCAACATCTGCACGGGGAGCCACAGCCTCAGACCTCTGGCGAGCTGATGAAGTTAATTTATGTGAGGCCTTGGTCAGTAATTCAACACAAATGAAGCTGTAGGTGTAATGATGTTTTGAATCAAAACAAACTAGTTCAGAATTTAAATCAGTAAGAAGCGCTTCGAGCTATCATTCAGGAGAGGAGTACTGCTGGCGTAATGGTGCACATTTCTGAGATGCAAATCAGTGAGCCTCTCTGAAGGCCATTTGCTGGGCTTCCTGTGAAATTATACTTGGCTCCTGAGATATATGAGAAATTATATGTGGCTCCGGAGCTTTAATGCAAAATGTATATCAGCATATTCCTAACTGCAGCTGTGCGAATTGCTTATTGAAGTCTTGCTTACCTATGTGGCTGAGATGAGACATAGAATGTAGTTTCACAACACTTTCAGCTGACATAAGCCAGCACGGCTGCCAAAACTGCAAGGGTGCAGTTAGGTGATCCAGCTGAGCCAAACTAACAGGTCACTGCTACTCAAAGGGGCTGGCTCCTTGTGTGTCCCCCAGACCTGCCTCCCTGCTGCTGGCCGTGCACTCCTTGTGCTCCTCCTGCACTGGCTGTGCCATTCCTCTGATCCTTCAGCAAGCCATCTCCGCTCCCATGCAGTCAAAATGCGACAACAGTTGCCCAGTGGTTTAAAGGGCTGAGGTGCAAGCTTGCTTGGGCACAAGGAAGAAAGCCCTGGCTCCTCGTCTGCAGGCAGGTCCAGAGAAGAGGGGAGGAAGGTGTGGGACTGATTTTTTATTTTTTTATTTTTTTTTGGCAGCAGGAAGCCTTTAGCTTGGCTGCATCTTTTAGCTGCACCCAGACTTAGCTCTGCTGCAGACCCACCTGGCTCTTGTTTTTTTTGTTTCCCCACCACCTCCCTCCTTGTGCCAGCGCCAGCACTTGCACAGCCAGCTGATGAGCTGTCTGGGGAGCTGAAGCCCAAGGAACAGAAACTCCGTTTAGCTTTAACCGGGGTTAGCTTTAGAGACAAGCGGTAAGGGGGCAGAAAGGAGCAGGGTGTGGGAGCAGAGGGAAAGACTCTGTGTTTTTTTTGCAGTGGCAGTGACTGCAGTAAGGTGTTAGTGAAAGTACATGCCTGGAGGCCTGTTGCTGTGGTTGAACCCTAGAAAATGAGAAGTACTGATTTTCCAGAGTGTATTTGCATGACACTCAGAGGGGAAAAGGAGTGGATTCCTGTTTCACGTTTTGTTCACTGACTTCTTCCAAAGGGTAACTTGACCCAGTTATCCATCCTGGGAGATCCCAGATTTCTGCTCCAAATAAAATCGCTTTGTGATTTAGTAAGGAGCATGTAAATGAATCACCTTGTCAAGCAAGAAAAAAATATACCGTCTTCGGCTTTTTGAAATACATCTAACCTGTTTGGTTGCTAGATATGTTTTAAAACATAATAACTGTTATTACTGCCAAGACAAACACAATACTATGCCAAAAACTAAACTGGATTCACTGTAGATTTTGCATTTTTAAATTCCAGTTACCCAGGCTGTCTGTTTTCAGTTCCAAATAATCAAAAAACAAACAGCTTTAACTTCTCAAGAAATGCTGGATTTACTTGAAAGAACTTTGTAGATATTAAGAGGTTGTTGGATGTGTTTTAATGTTGGCTGCAACAGCTGAAGCTTAAAATCTTGAAGTTTAGATTACACGAGGCTAAGGATTGCAGAGGAAAAAATGGAAAATCTGGACTGACGATGTTCATGTAGACCACGCGTCGGCTGGAGAGCTGAGTGCACAATCACACTTTCTTAAAAATAACCCCGAAAAGCTACCCCACAAAGTGGTGTCATTGCATGACTGAGGAGGCAGTGGAGGCCAGGAATGAGGTGGTGGGGTTGGAAAGAGGAGCAGGGTGAAAGCCAGGGCCCTGAAAGAAACCTCTATGTAGCTGTGACCCGAGGGGACATCCGGGTGGGCCACAGCAGAAACAGAGAATGAGTGGTGACGTGGAGGGTGAGAGCAGAAGCAGCAGTACGCTAAACCTGCCACCACGCACTACATTTAGGGAGACCTCACACCAGCTACAGCCTTATGTACAAGCATTTAGGTTAACTACTCTTCTATTTGTTGTTAGAAAAAAAAGCCCTCACTTTGCCACATTACAACCTCTATGCTGCAATTGGGTGAAAAGTTCACAATAAAAATGAAACCAATGACTGTTACCTTTTTCTGGTTCTGTTTTGTTGGTTTATTTCCTCTGACACTGAAAATTACATTTTATGCACATTTATGATGTTATTTGGTATCTGTTTTATACAAATCTTTACTTGGCTGCTATTGGCCAGGTTTTAATGGCACTGTTTTAATGTGCAGATATTTTTTTCTGTCATGCCTATGCTTGGATGTGAAAATATTTTCAGCTTCTGCTGCTCTTCTGGTAGGACACTGACATTTGTTTTCTGTATGCAAGAACAGCTTCAGCGTTCTTGGGAGGAAACAAAAAAGAAGGGTCGGGAAAAAGGATGAAGAAAATTCATTCAAAATTTAAATTCAGATTTAGATTTGTATTTATTTTCTGCAATATTCTAAATGAACTCTACAAATGAACTGCTACATTAATTGAATTTGTGTGCTTTCAAATTAACGCTTGGAATCACAGACTAAGTGAGTTCACAGGAGTTCGGAGATTTATTGTATGAGAGTCAGAGCTGTGGCTATCACCCCAATGAGATGCAAGAATTTAAGTCCATCCAAATTGGAGCAAGTAAGCCCAAATCCTAAGTATTCATTCTGCTTAAAGACCTCATCCTTGACATCAGCTTAAACTAGACTGGCCATGTACATAGATTTTTAGTGTGCTATGAAAACCTTTTAGGAACAGGTCATGTTTGGGCAAGGCCCACTCTGTTATAAAAAACAAGACAAGAAGTACTTTTTTCACTAAAGAAAAAATATCAAGTGGCAAGCTTGTATTGTCACATTACTAATAAAGATGAAGATAATACTGTGTAGTACTTGAGCTATTTAGAAAACATATTCCTAGTCAGAAGAGTTTACTGGTTTCCTTCACCAAAGCTTGTAGATGACTTCAGTCTCTGTGTGCTCTGGAGAATGTAGCTGTGCTGTATTGTCTGCTGCCAAGCACTTCCACTCCCTGTCCTGTGCAGCACTGAGGGCATCAGCTCTGTATGCTGGCCTTTTTGTACATTAAAAGCCTTATTCTTGGAAGGTCATGCCGGCGGAGCAATGCTGCTTGCCAAGCAAGGCTCTGGGATGTTGTGGCGAACGAGTTCCTGTTTGCACCTCTGCGGCTCCCGACTCTTTTGCTGCCCTGTGGCGTGCTCCGGCCCTGGCTGAAGTTCTGTGTGTCCTTGTCAGCAGCGGGCTCGCCCATCTGTATTTTCCAGTGCCCTTAGGCTGTCTGCATGGGCTAAACAAGTTCCTCCTGAGCTCTGCCAGGTCACTGTGGCCCTGAATGCTTGACACATGGCTGAGACCACCCTAATTTCTGAGGGGAGGCCTTCCCACTGATCAGTCTCCAAAGTGGTGGCTCCATGGTGATTTAAACCGGTCTTACCACTGCAGTCCTTCTCTCTTGCACTAGTGCTGACATTTGCCCCAGCTGTTTCTTTATGCTAATCCAGCAGAAAACAAATGCAACAGAAAATAGTTTCCTGCCATGCAAGGAGTACCTCGATTACCATTCACACTTGTCACCCCTATTCTTGTTTAGCTGATTTCTGCAGTCCCCTTCTCTACTCTTCTTCATATATGAAAATGTTATTTGCTTGCGGTAAGGTATAAGTCATATTGGTGACTATACAGAGGGAATCGTCTAATTTCATCCCCTTGCCTAATGACTACACACCAAAGTTGACTTTTTGTTTGTTTGTTTCATGCCTGCACGCATACAAGGTTGTTTGACTTTTGGTCACATATTTATGGCTGTGCGTCCTTAAATCTTTTAGTACATTGAAAATGCATCAATCTGTGTTTTCCATTTGGAATGTCACTTTTTTAAAAAAAAATTAAATCTAAAACCTAGTTTGATACTATAGTGACATAAAAGAATGCAAAATTGTTATGAATTAAAAGTTCAACTGTTTAAAATGTGGGCAAAGGCTATTGCATGTTTGTTTGCTTGAGTTTCTTTTTACAGAAGCTATACAAGCTCAGAATATAATTTAAGAAAAACTCTCATATTCTGTAAGCGTGGGGCAGTAACTTACCAATATCCCACTGACACTTGAAGATTTAGAACTGTATTATTCAAGACTGTTATACTTTAGGGATTTTAGTGCTTTGTGTCATGCGTGCTGCTGAAATAAGGGTATGTTACACCTATGCAATTTCATCACCTTGTCATTTAGACTGGACCACAACACAACCTGAGATGGTGCAGGCAGGGGAAATACAACATACCACTCATTTCACTAGCTTGCATGCTACATGCTGAAAAATGTTGTTACTCCTGTTGAATAACTCTGTCATGCCCATTTCTATTAGGGCTTCACAGTTTAGTCTTCAGAAGTCGCTTGTGTTGAAAATAACAAAGAATCGTGAAAATGTGTATGAGCTAAACTGTGAGAGTCTCTCTGTCCTCTCACAGTCTGCTCCCACTCTGTTGCTTCTGCTCACATGTGGTGTTGTAAAGCAATTAATATGTAAAAAAAAACTCATTTTGCTCATCTCAGAAGTATGAAGTTTCATAGATCTATGCCAAATGTATTGTCTCATATACTGTAGCTCTGGTTACCCATGTTTGGAAGTTTCAGAGCTCATCAGAGGAAAATAGATGCAGTTTTTTGATGATGCAATGAAGCAGGCACAATATTGGACCAATGTTACACCTGTCACAGTATTATACCTGTGTCCCTTAGTAGTATCTTTGTTAGCTTAAAGACCCCAAGTCCTTCAGGGAGTGTCACAAATACATATTCTGTCCCTTTGTGCTAGATTTTTATATTTATATCTCTGATTTAGTTGACAGATGTGAAACAAGCACATGAAGCCAGATAACTCCCTAGTAACTACACAGCTGCAGATGTTGAAGAGAGCAAGTTATTCTGGCTAAGGTCAGTATTAATTTATGCTCAAAACTTTCCTTCCAGACATGCCATTTTTTGATGGTATAATATATCTTACTGTTATTTTGGGCTGATCCCTCCCACATTGATCAAACTGCTTCCCCATCTCTGGCCTCTTCTAGCATGAAGCTGTAAAGCATTCAGAGCCCAGTATTTGCTTTTCCTGGGTGGGAGGAATAGACTTAATGCGCAGACAAAAGCGACAGTAGGTTAAAAAAAAGTCTAGAGACAGCAAAATTTCAAGGCATGACAATATCTTACATCTGTGACAGTTTGGAAAAACAGTTTTTTCCCTACCTTCATCTTGTTATTTCTGCTCACAAGGACAACACAATCTTTTCTGTTAAGAAAAAAAAAAAAAAAAAAAAAAAAAGAAAAAGAAAAAATCTAGTTTGCTTTTGTCACTGGCCAAACTCTGAATTTTCATGTATTTTTTCTTCTCTTTGATCTGTTTGAAACTCTTACCAAATTCCTACTCTGCTATGACCCCAGATTTGGCAGAACCACAAATTCAACTCTGTATAGTATAAACAGATAGTGTAAAATACAGTGCTGCTTTATAGTTGATTGGAGTTAGCTAGTGGTCATTGACTTTGGGGTAACATGTGGTTGCCTAATGCTTTAAAATTTGAGGTAGATTGGTTAACCATGCAGCTTAAGAAGCTATTTTTAAACTATAAACTGACCTCATTTAGCTTGGACAACTGCCTTTCCCATAAAGGAGAATATTAGTTTTAATTTTTCTGAAGTATATTTTAAGGGATTCTAGGTTAGCAAAGGTCACTGAGAAGCCTTAAGGCCTCTTCTATCATCCCTCTGAATTTCATAGGAGTCTTTCCACTTTTTCCAAACATCCGTGGATGTTGATGACTAACAAATAGCTGGCCTCTGAAGGGAGGGCTTCAAAGATGGGGTGGTACATTGTGGCCATGTGCCTTTTTGCTGTGAACTAGCCAGCAAAGTTACAGAGCTGCACTAACCTGGCACCGGTTCTAAGCCTTTCAGCAGTTCTTACTAGGTTCAGTTCAGCACCATGATAATTAAGCTGCAGGACTTCAGGTCAGCTTGGAGCACGAGTTGAAGCAAATTGTCACCTGCACAAAATATATTCTATAGATGTACCCATGAAAGTTTGCCCCACATACACATTTATGAACGCCAAATGAATGTATCGCTTTAGGGATGGTATTCCAGCAAATGACCTTACTGACCCTTGGAGTAGAGCGGGGGGGATTCATGCAGACAGGAATTGATTTGGGTTCAGAAAAGATTTGCAAAAGAAATGCCATAACCTACTGAAGCAGGCTGGTGATAATGCTACAGCTCTCCATGGTATTATTTTGTAGAAATGAATTGTGCCTTGAGAAAAATGTATTTCTTGGGTGCTTGTTCAGTATCTATTTATGTATTTAGTATAAGTAAGGAGTGTTTGTTCAGGGCTAAACCCTATTTTATAACTTTTAATGTGATGCTGCAAGTTTAATATCAGGCAACAAGAGAAATTTAAAACAACTTAGAAGTAGTTCATCCACTTTTGTTATTACCTGTGGTTTCCTGTATTGTTTTATATGGTCAAGCTACTTCTGATGTTACATGATCAGTGAGGTTAGACATCTTCCTCTCTCTAATAACCATTCTGGGCTGTATCTAAATAATGCAGAGGTGACTAAAGCAGGACCTGGGCAGACTTCTTTCTAAAAGCATAAACCTGGAAGCAGTGTACATAATCTGGGCCTCTCTTCATCCAGTGGAGCCCCAAAGCATGGTACAACACAGCCGTGCTCCCTTTTGACTGTGTCTGGGCCTATCCCTTGCAGTCAGACAGCTCCTCTGCTGCAGCTGGGAGGGAGTGAAGGACAGCTTGGAGCTGCATCTGATGGAAGATCTTGAGTCAGCAGAGAAATTGCAGATGATGAGGAGAGCAGCAACGATGGCATCTCTTCCTCAGCTTCCCACTAAGAAATAGTTGTGTCTATTCAGGAGGACTCCAGTCAATGTGAGTTGAAGGTAGGCATCTTACTCACAGCCCTGCGTAAATACTGTCACTGAGAGGGTTTTTAGAGGAATGTTGAAGCCTCAGCATTTTCCAGCTAGATATCTCAAGACAATTCCCTGGTTACTGTACTGATTTTTTGTTGCTGCTATTGTTCCATGCAAAGGCACCCACGAATAAGAAGCAATAGCACTGTTGCTTTTGCTGCACTACAAGGTATGAGCCAGCTCTGCTTAGAAAGCAGGCAGAAACATAGCAAAAACTAGAAAGCTCTGCTGAAAATGTAGTGGATATAAAGCATATATCATCCTACTGAGAGGATCTCCATGCCAGAGCTGACACATAACCTGCTGGTTTAAGAATGTGGGCAGGTAAAACATGGAAATGCTTACACATGTGTAAAATATGACCTAACTCTTCCTTCACATGGTGCAGAAATACTGTGTCCCTCACTGAGAAATCTCAACACAGTCATGATTTCACAACACAGTACTGTGGTGTTTGTGCCTGGTTTGGGATAAAGCAATTTTGTTGCTGCTACTTTCCACTGTTGCCTGCAGGTTTTCCTCCGTACACACAAAGGTTCAGTGTTTGCATATTAGGCAATGCAACCAGATTTTTTTTCCTAATAACCACTTGCACTGCAAGTAAATGAATAAATAAATAAATAATCATCAGAAAAACATTTGGTCTCGGGGGCCGGGGGGGGGGGGAAGGAAAAAAAGAAAAAGAAAATAATAATAATAAAAAAAAGCTTGATTTTGCAAAATTCAGATTTGGGGGGCAAAAAATGAGTAGGCTGTTATCTTTTATTAATTCAGGAACTTTGGTTATTTTGCTTTGTATCATCGACACAAAAACAAAGTATTTACTTTTTTTTGAAATAAAAAAAACACCCCAAGAAAGCTCTAAAGTATTAAAAAAGGGAATAATAATAATTAAAAAAATGTGTGGCTTTAAAATGGATATAACTATCACTTGCAAAGGATCTGATCTCTGTAAAAGTCACTGGAACAATTCCTATTGATTCCCACTGAATTAGAGTCAGGTCTCAAGAAGCACCAGCTTTGGTTGGTTTAACTTCTTTCCCTTGAGAGAAAGCTGGCACGTGGGATGGAGCAGATAGTAAAAGTTGCTAAAGTCAAGTCAGTAAAAATGGCTTGAGTGACAAGTGTGCTCATGGTCTCCCAGTCCTCCAGACCAGGGGCCTGGCCAAAGCATGCTGTGGTTGCCCCTCAGCAAATGCTCCAGTGTTTCTTCTCCTGTAGTGACAGACGAAGTGGGAGCCTGATGAATGCCCATAGCTCACTCTGGTATGCGGCTGAAATGTTTGGGAGTGTTCTGGGGGCTCGAGATTGGGTATAGGTACTGTGATCCTTGGAAACAATAAACTAGCAAATTATTTGAGTGGTTTTAGGATAGTGGTAGCCCTTTGCATTCTTTGGATTTTGTTGGTTAAACTAATGCAACTACATATACTTGCAAGACACTCCCTAGGTCCGCCTCCATTTTACTGGTCTCTATTGCTTACGCCTGTGATTCTATTCTATTCTTAGAGGTGTTACTTTGTCGATGTACACCATCCCTTAGAATCACTCTTATTTATTGCCTACAGCGTGCATGCAGTACCCATCTCTAGTGATTTGCAGCTGATCTCTGGGGAATGCTGCCAAGATTCCAGGCAGGCTTCAGGACGATCTCCTGTACTGGCTGGGTGTAGTGTTTAGTGGTTGGCCCCTTTCATAAATGCCTGCCACGTGCTGTCGGTCGTGCACCTGCTGCGGCAAGAAGCCTGAAGTGGAGCCGCAGCTGCCTTCACAAGACAGAGCAGAGTGGCCCCGGGCTGACAGGGAGTCAGGAGCAGGCGTTTTGTAGGAGCAAAGCCTTCAGCTTCAGCTTCAGCTTCAGCTGAGCTACGATGTGCCGGGGATCTCCTGCCAGAATGAAGGTTGCCTGTTTGCAGTGTAGACATGTCTTTCATGTTTGAAGTTGTGTCTAAGGAAGAACCGGAGCTAAGACAGATACTGGCAACGGGAGAGAGGAGCAGGGAATTTCTACATATATTAGTCATGTTGTTGAAGAAAGAGGAAAGATTTTATCATGTCTGCCTTGCTGAAAGCAAGGCTCTGGGTTCACAAGACCTGCTGGTAACAACAGCGTGTAACTGTGCCTACTTTCATGCCTGCTAAGGCTAGAAGGCTAACACCACTTTCCTTCCAGCGAAGAGGAAAAAGGTTCTGTTGTCGGGGAGTTTGCTGTATGTATGCCCAAGTAGGCATGACCAACAGATGAGAATTAAGCTGTCATTTGTTCTAACCTTTCAGAAAATGTGACTAAGAGGGAACACAGCACTGATCAAACAGAGATGGGAGGAAAGCTCTGTTAGGCACACCGTGCCAGAAGGGCTGAAGTCCTCCCAGCTCCCCACAGTTTGGCAGATGCCTACCTGCTAATTAAAGAACTGATCATGAATGAAAGGCAGACTAATGATGCAAAGAGAACTAGGGCACTCCTACTTAGGGCAAAGCCTTTAATAGTTTTTTTTTTCTTTCTTTATTTTGTTTTCTGGTGAGCGAAGCACGGTCTCTTTAAAAGCCTTGGCCTCCTTTCCGAAGTGTTATTGCTCTGCCCCACCCCTGCATAAGCAACACCTGCGTACCTGCAGGCTGCTTTCTTCTTGATGGCTTGTACACCTTGATAATTCAGGTTGCTGGAGTGGCCTCATTAGCACAGTGCAGCCATCCCTTTTGTTAACACAAGGTCATTGATCTGACCTTGTCCAGATCCCAGTGATGCAGTAACTTGCTGTGCTAGTAGTCTTTTTGCTACATTTGCATTCTTGGTAGCCACTGGGCTGATGAGTTTTAATAGGAGAAGGGAGCCCTTCCCATCCAGGACATGCACAAGGAATAGCAGATGGTAGCAACAAGAGCACCAAACAATTGCAGGTGGTTTCGCGCTGTGGAAGCTGTCTGCAACAGGCTTCTCAGCAAACCCCTAGTGTTTCAGAGAGGCTTTTCAGTGCTGACTGGCTGCTTATGATGTATGTCAAGCTGAACTGGGGGTCTGTGCCATTGCTCTGGGTGTAGAGAAATGTATCACGTACCTAGGAATCCTGAAAGTACGGATCCTTTGGGGTCTGAGGAAGCCTGATGGATTTTAAGGAGGAGAGAGGCATTTGGGAATAATTAACTAAGGAATAGTTAACTTCCAGAAAAACTGCAAAGGCTAGTGTTCTTTACCTCTCAATAATGCATGTCATTGAAGTTACATGAGGGACTGTGCTCAGGAGCAGTCAGTTTACTAACAGACCTGAGGCTACCTTCAGCTGTCTCTCCCAGGTAGTGTGGAAGGCCCATGACCTGAGTGTTAGTGCTGCACACCGATGGTGTTCTGCTTCTGCTAAGACCCACCAGAACAGAGCGGGCATCCTCCAACAGGTATTTTGGGTCCTCTGGCACACCCAACACGTAAGCAGTGTATTGATAGATTAAGGCCACATTTCCCTTGTTCAATGGAGGAATAGGGAACTCAAGGCCATTGTGTTTTCAGTTTCTTACACTTCTAAAATGTAATGAGGTAAATAAGATACCCCTTTGTTATGATGAGAAAATGAATGAGGTCTTCATTATGTGGGAAGGAAGGAGAGAAAGAACAAAATGTTAAGAGTGAGAGCAGGGGAGAAAATTCTCAGAAGAGAAAAATAATCACAGAAGCAGGATAGGCACAAGGTAGGCTGCAGAAAGAGGCAGGGGAGAAACAAATGTGGGGCTTACTGTGTTAGGACATCAGGAGGCAGAGAGATGGCTGGCAGATTAAAAATGAAGGCATGTGCTTGCCCGCCAGAAGGACCTGCACAGGTATCAGCAGGGAGGAGCTGCTCTTAACGTGCTTTACAGGATCAAAGAGCAAGTGGAATATTTCTGTGTACGTTTGTACAGTGTGTAACACAGGCAATTCCAGTCCTGATTACTATTAAAAGATAGCATAGATAATTAAAAAAGCATCACATACAGGCCCAGGTAGGAAAGACAAGACAAGGGTTGGCAAACCACTGGCTGACCTAGCCTGTCACTCCTTATTTTATTCCCATTTATTCATCACAGAGCTAATTAGTGACATATTATGGAATTGAAGTCATTAAGACTTAGGCTTCTTTGCATCTACTCCAACTAATTTTAAAACCAACTAGACTGTTTTGGTACACTTCCCTTTTGTGGACCATGCCACTGTATTCCAACCCCCCTTGCCCTTTATTTTAGCATTTGCATATGGTCACTTCCTTTAGTAGGGCTTCCTTTCAATATAACACAATGGCTGGAGATTTCCCAGAGAAGATATGCTGCTTTTCTTCTTTCTGTATTGCAGTCCTTGCCTGGAGCAGGTGGGAGCACTGTGCCAGTTCTGCCCCATGCATGTCACATCAAAAGAACCTCGCCTGGTGTGTGCAAATTGAGAACTGGGCTGCACTAGGGAGAACTTCAAGGATGACAGCACTGGAAAATCAAATCAGCTTTAAAGAGAAACACACAGCATTTAGCTGGCTCTGCACTGATAACAAGCATTTACAATCACTAGATCACGAGAACTGCACCATGCAGGGATAATTGCCTGTTATAAATGGCACTGTAGTAACGAGGAGACCAGTGATCTGTATTTAACAAGATTATACACCACAAATCAACGATCAGGCCGGCATTGCTTCTCTGATTCGCTTTTGTCAAAGATGAATGAACACAAGGCAAAGTAAAATAAAAATCGAAACAAAGAACGCACTAAATATGTGAATGCTTTTCAGGCGAAAAAAAAAAAAATACAAAAACTAATTCTTCTGTAGATTGATACAGCCAAATACAACAGACATAGAGAGAATGGGAGGTTTTAAATTCATTTGGGCCTCATTGATCCCTCTGCGGGCACAGTATTCTGTGAAGGTGATAGGAGCCCTTACCTCTTGGTATTACCGGAGTCTTCTTGGGCATTTTACTCGTGAGTCACTGGTGTCATTTTGTTGTCCAGCTAAATTTCAGTTTGGTTAATTATATTCTGATTACTTGATTCCCCAAGAAGCATAGTTGTTACTGTCTTTAATTATTTGAAGATGAAACTTTGCATGTTTTGTTAGTGTATGACAGTTATACATAAAATTCTACACGTATACTGTTTTGCAGGCAATGATATAGGATTGGAACCAAGGAGCTTCAAGCAAACCTAAGGATGAACACACATTAGAACAGAATCTGTGGAAATCTGTTGAGGTAAAGGTTGCTAACTTGTAGTGTGAATGGGTAGGAAATATGAATGTAAAGGAAAGAGAATGTCTCTGTAAAGGAATAGGTTATGTAATGTGCTTAATTTTTGTACACATTGCTAGAAAGATCTCATGATGCTTGCAGTCTTACAGCAATTCACATTTCTTGCTTTTGGATCTAATATTGAAAGGCTTTAGAATGGGATTTTGAAAAGAGAGGGCTGGCAGGTTATACCAGGATCACAGAAACCAAATGAGCTCCCTTTCTCTATTACGTTGCCTCTGAAAATGCCATGTCCGCAAGCAAAACCAAGAGTGATTTATTTAATTAATCACAAGGCATGACTGTAATTTTATTTCTCATCTGAAAAATGAGAAACATGGTCCCAGCAATACAATGCCTCTCAAACATGACAAACCAGGACCACTCTGGGCTACCTCAGACATCCGTGAGTGTAGCCTAAAATTGGGATAATGCCTTAGCAGTTCTCAGCTGAATACTAAATCTGAATCCTGAACTGTTTCTTACACTATCTGTGTTTTCCCCGTCGTGTATCTCATCTGAACACTGACCAAGCCTGACCTATTTTGTGCAAGATTTGATGAGATCACAGTGCAAGACTGTCTAACTGCAGGCCATAAATTGTTGTACTCCTCCATCTGGTTGCTCCCTGACAAGCGTATGCTTTACTTAATCAGGGTTATAGACTCTCTATCAGTGCCATCTTCTAGGTGCTGAAAGCCTTAGGAACATGAGCAGCTGAGCTGCGACTAGACTTTGCAGAAGCCGGACCAACTGCGCACTGGCTGTGAGGCCGCTTTCTGATTGCAGCTTTTCAGCTGGAGTAAGGCAGCATCACTATCTCTTGCTATTTGCAGCTATCTGGGGACTTTCTGTAGTGATATCCATACTGAATATTTGATCCTTGTCTGTAAAAGCGATACTTTTTGGCATCCAGATAAAATGCTTTACACTGAAAACTACTTTATACCTGATTGTGTGCAGAGGCACATATGGGTACCTTTGTTTTTCTCTTTTTTTTCCCCCTCCCCCATTTTAAAGAGTCATTGACTGTGGGATTCACAAAACAGCTTTTCTAAGTGTTAGTAAGCCATGTAGTCCTTTCCCTTCTCTCTGATGCTTCTGACAACTGCAGAATCTCTGGGTATGCATGGCATGATTCGGTCATGAATACAGACCAAATAACGTAGAAAAAATAATAAAATTACACAAAAATAAAGAGTAATAAATTGATTTGTCAGGGCTGAAAATAAGAGAACCTTTTCTGAGAGGCTGTAGTGCTCCTGTCCACTTGGGAAGAGTCATGACATTTCTCAGGGAAAGAAGAGATGAGTTTTGTGTCAAGAGATGAGCTATGAGCTGTAAAACAGCACCAGCTAAGTCTCAGTTTTGCAACTAAGTATTGAAAATACACTTTTCATAATGGTGAAATGCAACCTGAAGTGGGGGGAGAAAACCACTCTTAGTTCTGTTCACTGAATGAGATGGGTCTTTTGGAAAGAATGCATACGAGCATGCAATCAAAGACAGGTGTCAGGATGCAACTCAACTGAATACTTGATTAAGATTATACCAACAACATTGATTTTGACTGGTGACAGCTTTAAACTGTTTAATTTTGCATTTTTTATTTATAGTGAGGATTTATAGATGTGATTTGTGCAATAATATATGAAGTTTAGAGAGGGTTGCTTTTAAATCTACTCAACTTGTTTGTCATAAATTTGGCTATTTTTGGTCAAGCAAGAAAAGAATGGAATTTCAAATTGGTCTCAGTACCCTTGACATGCGGGCAACCTTTCCAACACTGTGTGTGACTGCCAGGATGTTTGAAATTTACAAGCTAATTTCCTCCTGAAAGTGCAAACAGAAACTGATACATGCACATTTATTCTCATGGCTGTCATTTATTGAGAACTCACTAGGAACTCATTGCCTTTGGATTACTAATTAAATGCTAATTTACTGACACCAGCTCACTGAATTCCTCAGTGCAATCACTCTTTCTCCTCACATTCTCTTATTCACCAGTGAGCCCAGCTCCTGTGCTTATCACAGTCCTTCTAACACCATGTTTGCAGCTGTGCTCAGAATGAAAGATTTTTTCATTGCTTAAAAGAAGCTTGCTATGTCTATCGCAGTTTCATAGCCACTTTAAACTGGCCGAAGCCAACAACACTATTAAAAAGATAAGCTTTGCCC
Organism: Nettapus auritus; assembly: GCA_011076525.1. Taxonomy (NCBI): domain Eukaryota; kingdom Metazoa; phylum Chordata; class Aves; order Anseriformes; family Anatidae; genus Nettapus; species Nettapus auritus. Next base: position 55,535,912 of record CM021768.1, on the reverse strand, counting down.
TTTTTTCCACCTCAGCCCTGCCCTTGCACAAGCTCAGCACATGGTTTTGGACAACCACACAGAGACGGGGGAACTGATTCAAATTAAAAATGATCTTGGGCCCTTGGAAAAACATTTGTTTTTCCCAGCCCGATCAGTTCCCTAGGCCTCTTCAGTCTGCAGCTGCACCAGTAATTGTGCCAGCACAAAGGGGGTGAGTGACGTGGGGTTAGGGATGAGCAGCCGTTGTGCAGGAGGAAGGGGGGACTGTTTTACTGCTGGCTTGTGCAGCCAAAAGTGACACTGAACTCTGGCAATGTGAGTTAAACTTGCTCCAGTTCAGAAAAATTGAAAAGAGGTTTCTGAATTCCCCGAGATTTATACTAAGTACCATTTATGTGGGGAATGAAAATGAGGCACGATACCTTTTTATGTGTTTAATCTCTATAGAACGGGGTTATTATTTTGTCACAAAGTATTAACAACACATGGAAGTAAAAGGCTGCAGTTAGATGCAATGTATGTGATTTTGTTAGTCTTCCAATGGTGTAATTTAGTTGTCTCCTCTCTGGGTATAAAGGAGATAGATCTCTGTCTCCAGATAGTTACCACTGTTCTCCAAGCCTTCATCCATCACCACGATCCAGTCCCACCCCAAAGCTGCTTTAGCCTACAGGCAGTGGTATAGCAAGCTGTGACACACAGCTGCTTGCACAGCACCAGTTTTTAGTGCAGTGGTCGTACAGTTCAACCGAGTGAATCTACCTTCAAAAGTTTCTGAACAACTCCAGGCAAGACCCAAAGGGAAAATTTCCCTCTTTAGAACAGCACAATCCTGTTGCAGCAGAGCAGGCAGCAGAAATGTGCTCAGTGGCAGTATGCGATTTGCTGGCAGAACTGAGCAACCCGCTATTCCTCCCTTCTTCACCAGTAATATAATATTGCTGCAGCAAAGTCCTTACATCAGAGCTTACAGAGAAAAACGCCAATAAAGGAGATAAGGGAGCGCCCTGCTTAGTACTTTTTCTCAGCCCAAACCTTTTGGATTCATAACTTTTAATAAGGATCTTGGCAGCTTTAGCCAGCTACATTAATCTTAGGCAAGTAATGAATTTTGGTCTGAATCCCATCATCTCAAGGGTGGAAAAGATGAATGGCTGCTCAATCTGATCAAAGACTTCTCTGGCATTTTTAGACAGATTTACAGCAGAAGCTTTATTTAATGCAACAGAGGAGAATACATATAATAATTTGGGAAATGATCAGCTCCATGTTTATTTTATATAAATCCCACTTAATCGTGGTAGACCAGTTTAGGAAGAACTTCTAAGTTAGAGTGAGATGGGTTCTTTGTTCTTTGACATATGTGAGTGAGTCAGGAAGCAAAGGTAGGTCCCAAACAGACTTTTAACTCTACAGGGACAAACTCATGAAGGGTTCATTTTAGCAGATGGCTGGACACACTGAAGAAGGCATACAGAAAACCCTCACAGCTTCTGACTTCAAGGCCTTTATAGCTTACTTCCTCTAGGTGTGTGTGCAACCTACACAATGCCAGCTCAAAGCTTCTCTTCAGGGTAAGCGAAGTTGAATCTTGATGCTCAAGGATGCAGTCAGATTAGCCTCTGGCACAGAACAGCTGCTGAGGCGTTGCGCTTCTGCTCTCCCCCTGCCCCAGCTGCCTGCAGATGCCAGCAGAGTGCTCGCTCAGCGGGGAAAAGGGGTGACAGGAGGGCCACTGTGTCCTCTTTAATGGGGACAGGGTGTCAGGTGAGCAGCTCAGCCGCAGTATCATTCCAATGCCCCATTCAGATGGCCTTTGGAGGCCACAGTTCATCCACCCCATGTGCACCATACCACTTCTGTTGCCGTGCAGGGCTGAAATACCCTGGCTCAGCTCAGACCCAAGTGCCTTTCTCGGCAGTGGAAATCAGCTGCCAACTCTGTGCTACCAGGGCTAGCCAGTGCCTTGTACCCAAAGGAGTTTGGAAAACTGTACCGAGCTCTTTGCAGTTATGATGACTTCTTAAAAATGCTTCTTACCTTCTCCCACATGCTGTCTTCTGCCTGAGGCATCTTTCCCAAACAGATTTGTGTAACTGCTGAACAGTCTGCATATCCACTTTTAATAATGCTGTGGTGGGAGGCTTGTTTCATACCTCACCTATTTAAAGAAGACAAGCCATGGAGGACAGAGGCTGATAAGTACTGTTTTTACCAGCCAGCCCAGGAAAGAAGGAAATTATGAAATCAAGTACCCTTAGAAAGCCATTATTCTTCCTGACAGAACTCCTCTCCTCTCAGAAAATACTGCTCATATTTTCCCACGCTAGGGCAACACTGTAATGGCTAAAATGAAAACGACTCTAGTGATTTTAATGTAAATAATAAGTTATGTGTTTGATACAATTTAATTAGCCAAAAAGCTCTAGTTTCTGGCACAAACCTGGTGAACGTAAAGGTGAAGCAAAGTTACTATGTTTGGTGCTAAACTGTCTCCAGAAGGCACTCGCTAGCCCTGGAACCCCTGTGAATAAGCCAGATGAAACAGCTGCCTGGCTGAGGTTAACAAGAAATACTAAATCATAATCTGCATATAAACTCTGATTTTAGAGGATGATTGAAAGCTAATAGTAGAGGTGGCAGTTGTCATTATAGTATTTCTTAAATATTTGTTATGTGATGTAACAGAATAAAAATATGCAATATAATGAGTGTCTTAGCACCGTGCCTTCTAATAAGCTGTTTTTGAGAGGCAGATTTTAAAAGGGATTAGGCAGGTGCTTGGTGAGATTTTTAAAAGTGTCTAAGAGATTAATGTTGCCTTTGAAAATCTTATTAGAAGTTTATCTGCATAAGTGCCCCAATTCCACTAAAGTTCAGGCTTATGAGACTTATAACTGATGGTTTCATTTGATTTTACACCTGATCTGATGAAAAGTCAGACAGTTTCCAAAAAAAACAGCTTGTCTCCTTCTTCATTGCTCCTAGCCCCATGTCATGTTTTCTTGCAGCAGACTGAACACTAATGTCATTGCACAGTAGGACATGAAAAAAAGAAATAATGTCCTCTCTAACATCTTCAGGTAGCACAATTATCCGGCCCAATGCAGAGGAGGATCACTGTCGTAGGAGTAGCATCAAGCTATATTCCTGGGTATACATGCTCTTGCACTCTCTACTTTCCATTTTCCTCATGTTATTCAGAAAGCATAGTTAGATTCTAGTGACGTTTAATTAGGATTTATTAAAAGTAGCTGATGGAGATGGAGGTGCTGAATGTGCAGAATCCAGGTAAGAAAGACACTTGTTGATACTACTCGCACAGAGTAAGGGTTTTGGACAGTCACCTGTGAACTGCACATCTTAAAGCAGGCAGCAGACTTGCAGTGTTGACTTGGTTGTGTACAAAGGCAGCCCTGCCAGGAATGGCACGCTGTTTCTGCTTGTTCTCAGGTCTTCTCTAACAACTGATCAAGCCAGCTCTGACCAACCTTCTGACCAACCCTGTCCAGAACAGTCGTTCAAGTTATTAAATATCAGCAAAAGGCCACACCGGCCTATTTTGTTGCCCTGTATAGGTAAAGGAGCATATTAATGCGATCCTCCCCAAGCCTCAGTCTAAGTAGAAAATGATTTAATTCTCTCATACCAAAGCGAACCAACCAGTCAACCCTAACAACAACAACAAAGGTAAAAACGTGGTTCTAACAAGACACCTGACAAACTGCAGTGCTTCCCTAATTATGGTCTTGTCATATCTGCTTAGTGTGAACCATGCACTGAATAGATGCTCGGAGCCTGCTGCCCATCCCAGGCCTTCTCCACGTGTTTCTCCACATGAAACCGGAGCGCTGAGGTGCTGCTCTTGGGGCAGTCACTACTGCTGCACCCAGACACCTGGCCCTGATTTCAGTACAAAAAGAGTAACAGACTCTTGTTTCTTCTGTGCATTGCTTGGAAATGTCTTCATTACACTGATAATATCTCAGTTGCATTGTGCTCCTCCTGACCTTGGGCAAGCCATTTCAGTTCTGTTTCTTCAGACTCCTTGCACACCTGGGAGGATGGATGTGCCAAGCCAGGCTGTTCCCGTAATCTGCAGGGCCTCAGTCTCACTGTGCTTTAAAATGAGGTTAATGCCGTATATAGGGCTTCCTATGCACACGGAAACGTACTGGTGTACGTATAGATGTGATTATGCCAGTACAGATGTATCACGCGTGATCTTTTCTCATGTAGAAAAGTCTTCCACTTCATGCTTCGTATCTCCTTCCAGGAATCACAACTGGGTGAAAGCCAAGGTATTTGTTAAAAAAAAAAAAAAAAAAAAAAAAAAAAAAAAAACAACCACGTTTCAGTTCACTCATACGTGTGCTGTGCTCATCTGAGTAAAGATTCCTGTAGCCACAGTTGGTAGCGAAGCTCACCTTTCCTCGAGCGGGCTCCAAATGTCCAACTAGACCCACTTCAGAGCAGAGTGTGCAGATTCAGTTTGACTCCATGTCAGAGGGCCGCAGGGGTGCGACCTTGTCCCCCTACACCTCATCGCACAAGAAGCCTCATACACCTTCACGGGTTTCCTCATAGACATTAGGAGTACCTGAAAAGCACGCAGGGCCAGGACGAGGCCCGCACGTACAGCACCTCGGGGTGAAGCAGTGTTACTGGAAGGTGTCACTAACTCACCTTCAGCATTAAACATGGTCAGTGCACGGGCTACGGGAGCGAATCCCCTGCGAGAGCCAGGGGCAGGCCGAAAACCCGGGCAAGCAGCGTGCTGCCAATTACTGCGGCTAATTGCCAGCCTGCCGGTGCTCGCCCTTCTCTCGAAGCCCAGCCGCAGCCCGCGGGCTCCCGGCCGCCCCGCGGGGCGAGGGGCCGAGCCGGCCCGGCCCAGCCCGGGGGCGGTCACTGGGAGAGGATCCCTTTTGCCGGTCCGTCCGTCCGTCTATCCGTCCGTTCGTCCGTCCGAGCGGAGGCTGGGCGGCTCCGACCGCCTGACGCCAGCCAGGCCGGCTCAGCCCCGGCGCGGAGGCAGGGCGAGCGCGGGGCTGCCCGGCGGCGGCGCAGCGAGCGGGGAGCCCCCGCCCGGCCCGGCCCGGCCCGGCCCCCTTCTTCCCCTCAGCCGCCAACAACTTGGCGGTCCCGAGCCTCAGCGGGCGGCTGCGCCTTCCTCGTCCTCCGTCCTTCCTCCCCGCGGGGGTCCCCGGGCAGGGCGAGGGGCCGCGGCGAGGCCCCGGGTAAGCGGCTCGGTGCCCTCTCCTCGCCGGCATGATGGCGGCCCTCCCTGCCGGGGCGCGGGCTCCAAGTTTCTGGGTAGGTGCCGCCGCCGCGGGCTCGGAGGGACGGGAGGGAAAGGGACCCCGGCCCCGGCCCCGGCTCCCCTCGGGACAGGGCAGGCTCCTGCCTTTGTGTTTTGTGGGGAAAAAGCCCCGGGGCTCGGACGGACCGCGGCTGGCCCGCCTCGCCGTCCTTCTTCCCTGCCGTCCTTTCTTTGCGCGGCCCCCTCCCCTCTTTTTCCTCTATTTTTTTTCTTTGTAATTAACGTTTAAAATGAAAAATCTCTGCTCGGAGGTCAAGGAAAGTTCACTTTTTTTTTTTTTTTTTTTTTTTTTTGTCCTCCCTGTTTGGATGCCCGAGATTTTCCCCTCCTCCGTCTCGTTTCTTCATGTACAGCCGAGTCCTCTTACCCTGAATGCGGCTCCCTGAAGCTGCTGGAAACGTCCTGCTGTGGAAACACTCAGTCATGCATTCAAAAAACGGGCCAAATCCTGATTTTTTAAAATATTTTTTATCAACTGAAGTCAGTGGGAGTTGTGACTGAGGAAGGACTGCTGCGCTTGCTCTTTTGTTAGTAGATCAGTCTGAAGAAGATACGGGGTCTGACCTTATTTATACTTTGCTTTTCCGGTATACAAATGATCTTTAAGAATAAGCTGTGATTGTTGTTTTGGTGTATTTTAGGAAAAAAACGGTGTTCGCTGCATGCAAAACGAGGTGTCGGCGTTATTTGGGGAAGGAGAGGTATTGTTGGCTGGAGGTGGGGAGGAGCAGGAGTAGATGTGTATTCCAGATACAAGCAAATGGAAAAGATCTCTGCCGTGAAACATGGCATTGTTTAATGGATGTCAGCGCTTAAAGATACCGCATCTCGAAACTAATGTGTTGAGGGAATAGCTCTGTTTCATGCGTGTCATAACTCATACCTCAAATCTCTTTTGCACAGAGGAGAGGAGTCAAAAAGAGAAAACTTTGATTCATTTTTTTCCCCCAATAGTTCTGCGTGTTTTTAAGCAGCACTCGAGAATAAGACTGAAAGCTGCAGCTAACCCAGCCCACAGAGACTGCTTCTCTCCCCAGGCGTGTGTCTGTAGCACATTCTGCTGGTCCTCCCGTGGCCGTCTGCACCTTGTCCTGTCAAACAATAGGAGCAAATCATGTGAGGGAACTTGGGGTGTCAACATTGACTTTATTTTGTTCTTTTAATTGTCTGTAATTGCTTGGCTGAATTACAGGAGATTAGTTTGTTAGTTGCAACTGAGTAATGTTCATTTTATTTTTCCACTGAATCGGAGAGCAGTGCTGTGAAACTTATTAGCGGTTCCCGTTGGATTTCAGTGCGAGTTTGGAGCGCTCGCTTCTTCGATGTGACTGAGAGATCATCACTATGATGATGAAAGCTCTCTAGCCCTTTTTGGAGCTCTTGCCCAGGTCAGAGGGATCAATTTCTTGCAGCTTACTTCTGACTGTAAGTAGGAGCTTGAGAGAAATTTCCCTTGAGTTGGGTGATCCAGAAGCCTTCCACAGCTACTGGAGAGTATCAGTTCCAGGCATGATCGGGTTACCCTAAGGGTAGGGATTTGTCCTTGCTTCAGTTTTGGCCCCATGAACCGCTAGGTATGTAATCAAATACGTTTTTTCCTACTCTGTCCTGTTCGGCTTTCCTTTTTGTCTACCCTTGAAGATGTGATGATCCGGTACATTTGAGAAAAGTGACTGAATAAGCAGATGGAGATGTTTCTGTTTCTGGATAAATATTAAGTACCAAATCAGGTGTTTGAAAGCTGATGAGTTTAGTTTTGGTGCTCCTCTATAGTCTAAACACAAAGTAAGGAGTTGAACATACACAAGAGTAATACAAAGATTCAGAAAAGTATTTACTGTGTTTTAGAGTACTGGCAATATATTTGGATTAAGTTGTGAGTTACATTGCTTGGTATAAAGATTTAAATTTCAAAAATGAAGGGGTTGTGACCTTTTCTTTAAATTGAAGCATGAAGGCGCTGTATATCACATATGGCCAGTGGTGTGCTCTGTGAAGTCCAAGCTGTGTGTGTAAAATAAAAGCTTATTTGAGTAGTCTTACCAACCCTAATGGAGGCATCATCTCAGCTTTATAAATAATGTAAGTTGTGTATAATGTGGAGTCCCCAGAGACTGCAGAGAAAGCATCATTACCAGCCTTTTCAACCTGCTGGAGATCTTAAATTGATTTACAGCACTGAACTGGTGCAAAATGATACATCAGGATGACACGGGGTCAACCTGTAAAAGTCTATGATGTGAGCCCGTTAGTTCAGTCATCATAATTAAACCGTATTATGAGGGCAGCGAAGCAAGTGTCTGTGACACGTCCCATTGTGCTTCAGATATGGGTGGTTGAAGAATCAAATACAGAGAGCACTGTGTTTATTATTGAAGTTATGCAAAGAGTAGCTGAAATTAAAGCTTGTGGTGCTGTGAAGAATAAATACTGAACCAATTTAGGCTGACTCTTCACCTCTTTCTTGTAGTCATTAGCAGCTAAAATAGATGAAGGCGTGTGCAGCATGGAGGTGTGTGTGTGGAGAAGTGATTGTGAGTGAACATCTCTGAATTTTATATATTCTTTAGTCTCAAAACCAACTAGACTTTACCTGCAGACTGCAGATTAGATGTCAAAAGGACAAACAGGCAAAAAAGCTAACTTTTTTTTCCCTCGTATTTTTATCCTACTAAATGCTTTTAACTGCCTGTGGAAACATTCTTGCAGATCCGAGTTCTTTTATAAGACAGAGCAGCTTAGTCATAACTTGAACTATATGACCAAACTTATTTTAGAACAGAGACTGTAATTTTGAATATGGGTTGGCATAGATCACTCTACTTTTCTTAGTGTAGGCAACTGCAAGCTTCAGATTCATGTTTCTGCTCTAAATAGCTTAAAGTAGTGTGCCACAGACAGTAAAATGTTTAATGCATTACGTATTACACATCTTGGGTCTTGCCACTTCTGCTGATAAAATCACTATGAAGTGTTTTGGGGAAAATCCTGCTAAAGCTCCTTTTCTTTTTTCCAGTAGTCAGTGTGCTAGTTGGAGATTTGAGGGTTTTGGGTGTCTTAGTAGTTAAACCAACTTCTCATACCTGAGTTGGTGTGAACTCTGCTCTACATCTCTTGAGCTTCTCCGCTCCAAGAAAGAAACCTATCTTACTTTTACTTGCTGATTTTTTTTACTCGAGGGTAACTAGAAAGTTAATTTTGAGAGAAGCAAGGAAAAGTCACTAGTGGTGAAATAGCTGTTAGCATTCATCTTCAGTTACATCTCAACAAGATGTGCTGTAGCTGAGATGCTTTCTGAGAAGAACTGAAAGTCACGTTTGGGTGCAGTGTCTTCTAATGTGGGTATGGAGCTCTCTTCTGCTGTGTCAGTGCAGGTGAATTAATGGAGTGACCTAACTGAAAAGGCCATACAAATCTGTGAAAAAGAAAATTGGATTTCATGAAATGCTTTATGGTTAATGAAGTTGTTCTACTGATGATTTATTTTATTCTTTTTTTTCATTTGTGGCTTAGGTTTTGATGACAGGCTCAGTTGTGCGTGCAGAGCAGGGAAAAGTCTGCTCCCTCCTCAAAAAAAAAAAGTTTCTCTCTAGTATCTACAGGCTAGTATTGTTTTACAGGCCTTATATATATTCAAACATTGAATGCATACAGGTCTTAATACAGAAGATACACAGTTCCTAGAAGTTTCTTTAACAGAAAAGTTGCATTTAAACAATAAGCACCAATTTGGCAAGTGTAGCCTGAAATGCTTGCGATTTAAAGGCTCGTCTACACAGGCATCTTACGCTGCTCCGTCCATTTTGCACCAGCTACAATGGTGTAACTTCAGAACAGCATTGAGGATTTTCATGTTAGTGTTTTTTGCTTGGGATGGGAATCAAGTTATTTTAAAGTGGTACTTTAAAAAAAAATTGATAGAGCTATATCCACACAGACTGCTATAGAACAACTATTTCCATGAGAATGTGGCTGTTCTTCAAGATTGCAAACAACAAGGGAAAACGTTAGATTAGGCCTTTTGTGAAGGGCTTTGCAGTGGGTGGGTTCAGGGGTGATGAGAAGGACACTCTGAGCTGTTAATGGCTGCCACAAAGATCTCTATCCTCCTCCGAGAACAAATGTTAATTTGCATTAGAGAAGCTTTTTTTGTTTTGTGTGTATTTGAATGGGGGTGTCTTTGTTTTTTAACAGGATAGAGAAGCCAAACATTTCATAAAACAAACAGGCTAATTTCAAGGAATGCAAAATGTTTTCCAGAACGAAGCCAGGTGGCACAGGATCTGTTCCCACTTCTGCTTTTTGCCCGCGTGTGTTGGCTTTGGAAGTGCCTCCTTGCTGAATGGGAGCAAAACTGAATCACGCTGCTTCAGATTAGATTGGGTGAGGCGAAGTATTTAGCACACAACACTGAGCTCTACCCAGTTGTGTAGATAGGTTAATTTTTATTATTTTTGCTTCTGTGGAAGGAGGGACTTGCCAATGCGGTGAACTTCACCAGTACAGTGATTCCGGACACTTGCACAACGTGGTCATGCTGATATAACTCTGTAGTTGGTCTGGGACAATGTCACTTTTATTTTGATATAGGCTACCCACATGGGAGTGCAATGTTAGAGTAGACGTCACCCATCTTTCTCATTTTGTCTTCCCCCACTCTTTTGCCTAGCATGCAGAGGCAAGGTCTGGAGTACGAGGAGGAAGACAAATTATTTTTAAACATGCCTTTATATAAGTCATTATATTTAGGCACTGTTCAAAGCAGTGTCATCCAAAGGCAACTATTACGTTGACTTGGCATGTAGGCAAATCATTAATGTGGTTCACCAGTGATTTTTTGAAACATTATTTCATATTTCTGTGCTTATAAAGGGAACTTTTCCCAACATGGCAACAGATGAGACTGTCTAAATAGCACTTAATGGTATTCAGAAGTATTTAACTTGGAAGTTTTTGTCATTACAAGCATTAAAATGCCAATCCACATCAAAGTGATATGTGACTATCAGTCCTGTATTGGATAACTTGGAAATCAGATATCTGTGATTTTTTTTTTTTTTTTTTTTTTTTTTTTTTTACATTGTTAGAGTAATTATAGACAGAATCTTGAATCATTCTCCTCGCTTCTGTGCCCAGAAGCTTCTGTGTCCATGGTCGTAAGAGTCATGTCTGCCTAACAGCTTCAGCTGGTGGACCTTATTTCAGTGTGAAGAAATCTTGTTAGAGGGGAATCTGAAAATGTATCATTTTAATATGTATTTTGTGCAAGAGTAGAAGTTGGTTTTCAGGATTTACCACGTTACAGAGTTTCTTCTGCAGCTATGCAAGACTCTGTCTACCTGAACAAGTTTTTAAGCAACAGGAGAGAGAGAGAAAAAAAAAAAAAGAAAAAAAAAAAAAAAAAAAAAAAAAAAACATATACACACAGCTAACGCTTGACACGCAGCAGCTCAAAAAAGATTTTATGAATTTAAAGAAACCTTTATGTTCAGATTCTTTAGGTCGTGCAGTGACCATAGTTGGTAGTACTTATGCTTGCTTTTCTTCCTCTGTTTGTTCATATTGGGAATTAGCATTTTCTTGTTTCGTGTTTTCATGAAGCACTGATTTACTGGGGATTTTTTTTTCTGATAAATCACTTCTGACTTCTGGTTTCAGATGTTTTAAGGGATTGCTGATAACAGCAGCATTCTGTCTGGTGTAACGTGCTGAAACCAGGACACGACTCTTAAAGCCTCCTTATTCTTATTGTGGCATATATATGGGATTATTCACACTTGATAGGTGCGCTCTATTTGCATGTGCACATGTCAATGCCTAAAATAAAATGCACTGTTGTTGAAAGTTAAATGATTTGGACCAGGTAAAGGTAAAGTAAACCAATATAAAGTTGAGTAGAGTCTGCAAATTTACTAAGGTGTGTGCATATAATAACTATTTGTATATAAATACTTAAAAGCTGCTTAAACACTTAAAAGCATGAAATTATTGGAGTTTTGGTTGAAGATGAAGTAAATATCTAGGGAATCAAGTTGTAACAAACTGTGGCTTTCACTGAAATGTGTTTCTGAGGGTGATGGAAGAAACATCTGATGCTTGGTCAGATACTGTTAACATGTTGCGTATTTGGCTATACTAGCAATGTATTTCACCTTTCTATCTGTTAGGTTTCCTTTGAATATTAACGTGGAAAGTACTAATGCAATGCACTTGCTGGCTTGCGTTTATTTTAGTAGTAGGGAGTTTCATTGAGCTGACATGTTGAGGAACAAAATACGTGGCTTTTAACTAGTTATATTTCCTGAGGCGGTGGAAAGAGGACTCTCAAAACTTTTCTCCAAGACACATATGGAAGGGGAGGGTGGGTTGTGTGGAAGCAAAGGAAAGTCCATCTGGAACTGATGTCTCCTGCTGTTTCACTTGATAACTTCTTCAAGGTTACAAACATAGTTTAATTTTTTGTGGTGTCCCTGTAAATTACACAGTGAATAGCAAGTGTGTGAGAAGGTTGTTTTTTTCTTAAGGTCTTTGTTCTTTTCTTTCTAGCCCTCCCAACACATTGCAAAACAAACTCCGTTGAGTATTCCTGTGGGACAAAATGTTGGCAGAACACCTCTGCTTGCTGTTGGCTGGTTGTCTTTTTTTCAAGAGTTTCTGAGCTGTGTTGTATGAAACAAGAAAGCTACCTCCAAGTCAGGCCGCTAGTCCCAGCTTAAGAGTATAGGTTCTGCTCGCAGGTTTGGAAAGGTTACTGAAATATGATCATTAATAAAACAGTTCTGTTTCTTGAAGGGTCTTTCTGTTGATATCTAAGTATCCTGTTGTGTAGTTTGACATATTTTTACCACTGTGGTGGTTTCCTGAGTGGAATCTGCTTTGGGGAAAGCAGCTCTGGTTTGGATTTAAACTTAGCTATGAGTTGTCTGACTTCTTCTGTTGCCCTTACTCCCTGTGTATTAAAATAACACAGCCCATCTTAGCTCTGCAGGTAGCTTGGGAGGTGAACACATGGACATTACAGGGGTTCGGCGTGGTGCTGAAGGTATCAGGTGCTATAGTGATGAGTATGGTATGGGACCCTCTGCAGTTCAGTACATTTCAGTAGCTCACAGGCTACTTTGTAGAATTCTGACCAAATCTGCTATCCTCTGTTGAAACATGTGACTTCTGATTAACAGCACTGAATCCACTGAGTTTGTTTTCCTGGTAAAAATGCCATATTACTTTAAAAGCCAGGTCTCTTGTGACTCTGACTGTGCAAAGCAAATGAAGCTCTGTCCCTACCGCTACCTAATAGGCACTTGATGTGGTTTTTGTATTTGCACTAAAGCAAGCAGGCTTCTGTCTAATTTTCCCAAACTAATTGTTTTTTGTTTTTATGTATGTAGACCAAAGTATTGTTGTTTTCAAATGATTATTAGGTGGGTTTGTTTTGAAAACTTCTTTATTCCAGTTGTACAACAGTTCTTTTTTTTTTTTTTTTTTTTTTGTCAGAACAGCGATGAAAGTGGTTTTGAAATGTCTTGCCTTCTTGTAGACTTGATAGCACCTTCTTGTAGACTTGATAGCACATACATGATGACTTCAGGGATTGCTGAGTGCATGAAGTGATTACATAAGTTTAATTTCACATGTGTAGTCTTTTAATTTCACATCTGTAGTCTTTCAGGAATCTCAGACATCTAAGGTGGGTGCTTTCCTGCACAGAGATGGAAGAGGGAGGTGGAAGGAAATCAAGCCGCATCATTGCAGTCCTGCTATCAATCTCCAAAGTTCAGGACCAGAGTTTGGTCTCCCTTCACACAGTCTCTTGGTCGTTGCTCTTGCCATCAGATGCTTTTGCTTTTTCGTCACCGAGACTAGGAGATGGATAAAATGAGAGTTGCTTGTGTCTTTGTTTCTGTTTTGCTCATTACCTGGTGAATGCAGTGAAGAACTATACTGTTTCAAAAAGGTGTGAATTTTGATCTTGCTGGCTATCTAGGGAAACCTGCCTATATATATAGGTTGCCATCTCTGCTATTACAGTTTCCTGTTCTGTGTTTTTGCCTACTGCTGGCTTTGCAGTCTGGCATATTTAATAATAGGCCTTTTATTTTAGCCATGCAAGTGTCAGTATGAAGTGCCTCCACTTGGGTGTAGTAGCCAAAGGAAAACTTTGTCCATATTAACTTAAAAACTTGAGATAACTTAATTATAGCTTCTGTAACATGTGGTATTAGATTTCATCTGGGAAACATTCTATAAATACTCCCAGCTAAACACCCTGTAGTGCAGGGTATTTTTGGACAGATGGGTATGAAATCACTTTTCTTTATTCTTTAGCTTGCTTGAAGTGCTTGCTAGACCCTTTGGTTGTTCAGAACCAGCTGGGGCAGAGCTTTTTGCTCTGGGGATGAGACAGGATTGTGCAAATGAGCTGTATGCTGCAGAGACTGAAGGACTTGTGTCGGAGCTACCACTAAATCTCTGTCCCGGATATCACTTAAAATTAGGGAGGTGGCAGTTCCACAAGAAGGAAAGGACTCTAACAGCTCAGCTCCTCTCAGACCAGGCCACAGATTTCTTTGCTGTGGGATTTTGGTGCTCATCCTGCTCTGAGCTGATCGCACTGCTCTGCAGAAGACTTCTTGTGGTTGTTCCAGGTTAGGAAGGTGAATGGGCTGACAGACTGTAAGCAGAACATGGAAATATGTTGGAGTACCAAAGCTGGAGCAAGGAAATAAAGGGAGACCTTTTCCTCTTCTGGTGGGAGCAAGCTGTCTGAGCTGCTCATCTGCCTGTGGACCTGTGACCTTGCTGGCCAAAGGCAGCTGTTGGAGGTAGCCAGTTGTAAATGAGTACTGTAGTACTCCCAGATGAAGATTTCCTTAAAATGCTTGCCAAGGAAAGGTCTCATTTACAGTTTTTTTCCCAGATACTTATGTTGGTGATTAGCATGGTGAGGTTAGCCTGCCAACAGTTACGTCAGTCACAAAGCCCCAGTGTAGTTATATAGGCAGCAAAATGACAGTGATTAATGATGTAGCTTATTTTATGGGGGGGTGAGGGAGGATGGATGGGGAGGAACACTTAAACAAGCTTTTCTGGTCAAGTGCTGTTTTGCTGCTATAAACTGCAAGCTATATTAGAAGTGTTTTTCTAGTTTAATGTCACTGCATGAGCAGAACATCCTGTATAAGATAGGACAAATGTTCTTTTTCTCACGGGGAAAAGAATGTCCTCCAAGTTTAACTTCATGGTAGTAGAAACTTTTTTTCCCCCTCTTTACAGTATGAAATAACGTGAAATGACCAGCAGACCATGTACTGTTTTTTTTTTCTTTTTCCAGAGAACATCGCCTAACATAACTGGCATAAATACTCCAAGGGCTATTTGCTAAGGCTTCCTAGCTAACTATTCCCTTTGCCCTTTCTCACACTAGTTTATCAGCAATAACTCATGACCAGATGCAGTATATCTCCTGGAGTCTGTGAACTGGGAGCAGGCAAGTAGGTAAAGGTGGATGTCAGAGTCCTCCCGGTGATACCTCCGCCTAAGCATTCTCTTCATTCTCCCCAGCCGCTATTTTCAGTCACCAAAGCTTTTTTTTTTATTATTATTGAAGGAATTACCGAAAGCGTAGGGCTGTAAACGTGTGTCCTCATCTGCCTGATGTGAAGACATGCCTGTGTGCCATCGTGCATGCCTCAGAGCCAGCTGGAGAGTTTCCTGCTCTTATTTGGCTGAAAAGAGTTGATGAATGCTTGTGTGTACCACTCTGATCCTAGACTAGAGAGTGGTCGTTTTGGGAGAGGCAGAAAGCGGGCAGATTAGATAGAAGTGGGAGGCTTAAATAACTTAGACTTTGTGTGCATTGCTGCAGTTTGGAGGAGATACCGGAGGAAACTTCCAGGATGTTCATGAGAGCGCACGTCTGCTTAGTAGATATCAATCAGTCTGACATGCCTTGTGAAGAAGATTCCAATGAAGTTATTGCTGATCACACTGGTCTGACTGTTGCTTGTCCCCACATCTCCATCCCAGGACCAGGTATTGGTGATGGATATGGTACTGGCTTTTGGCACGAGTAGCATTGTCACTGAGGCCAGTGTCCGTGCTACTTTGGGCAATAGGCCTCGTGCCCATGCAGCGCTCATCCTGCTTGCGAGGAGAAGAGATGACACTGGGCTGACTCAACCACAGTGTCTGAATAATAAACCTTCCTGGCTGTAGTGGTCCTTCCAGAAATTCAGCAAGTGACCCCCTGCTTCTCTCTCCACTTGACTCCTGTGTGTGCATAGGAGGGAAGGATTTCAGCACCTACACTGCAGGAGCTGAGACTGGGGAGTGCTGGTGGCAGGCTGCTTTCACTGATCTTCAGTAAACACAGTTCTGCATTTCAGACTATAGGCAGGTTCCCATCACACCTTTGCCTAGCTTCTTGCCTCCCCCTACTTGGGGCACAGGAATTCTCAGCCTCCCAGGCCAGCCAGCAGCCTGGGTTGCTTGAGTCTAAAATTTTGTTATCAGGAGAACCTGGGAGTCCTGGTTTCAGCCTCAGAATTAAAGGCATCTAGAGTCTTAGCTTAGAGACAAGGAATGTGAAATTATTGTGTGCTCTTTTTACTCACTGGCATTTAGCCTAGAAGTAAGTAGTCTTGGAGAGCAGTGAGCCCTGCAAATTCATCCTGGTGTTTCTTTGCAATTTATTTGGGGGTCGGAGTCCTCCTGTCCTCTGTACTGGGACAGCTACATCTGTTTATTCACTAGCAGGCAGCAATGGAAAGCTTGGGAAGCATTGTGCCAGGTTTTTAGCTAGTTTGCTGCTGACTCCAGAGAGCATGTGTTGGTCAGGAAATGCTGTGTTTTGGTGTCTCAGCTGTAAGGGTGCAGCGCTTCAATTCTGCAAAGCCCCAAGTGTGTAACTTTAAGCTCGTCTTAGAAAATGATGATGGAATGAAGAAGTTCCCTGAATTCTGTATACAGAATCGTATAGGCTCTGTTAATTAAAACAAAACACTCTCAGATAAGGAAAGGATCCGGAGTGGTTCTTTATATGTGGCTGGATTCCTCTTCCAAAGTCATAAAAAGCTTGCAGATAACCAGGGGACCAGATAGATAGATAACAACCATTTTTGCTTGTTGTAAAACTTCCGTATTCCCAGTAAGCAGTGTAGGAGGCTATCTCCCACTTCCTTTCGAGTGGTGCAGTTGGCGAGTGCTGTATGAACCATCAGTTCCTATCTGTGGGCTGAAGCCTTTGTTCAAAATCCTCCAAAGCCTTGATCTCAGGAATAGGAGAAAATAGTTTGACGTGAGATTCTGCAGATGTTCTGACTCGGGGCTGTGCCGTGGTTTTGCTTTATTCTGCAGCCTTTTGGGCCCCCTTGAATCTTCAAACATGGGTGCGCCCTCATTTTGTCCTTTTTAGAAGGGGAAAGATGTATCTGAGAGCTAAGGATCCGTCATTGGAGTCCCTTTGGTTGGCAGTAGTGCTGGCACGTGCTCCAGTCTTGGCTGCGGCGCCTTGCCCTCCAGATCCTTGCTGAAAACTGTCTTTCTTCATCTATTTACCTCTGCACCAGTACCTTGCAAGTTTTGTTCTTCATTTGTAAGTGGGGGAACTGGAGGCTTTAAGCAAGGAAGCATTTTACCCAAAGGAGATAGGATTTGTCTTCTGAGCACCAGCCCAACACCATGTGTGCCGGTGCTCATCCTGCCGATGAGGTTTTACTGGCCTAGGGATGCCAGAAAAAAAAACATCACTGATTACAAATGAACAGTCAGTTGTCATAAAAATGCTCCTAAGAATGGAGCCTTTAGATTTCGTCAGTGGCCTCCCTGTCATCACAGAGGTGTTGGCCCGGTTGGTAACCATGATGGTGCACGATCCCCTCTGTGCCAGGTGTGCCTGCTACTTTGGTTTAGTAGAGTGAAAGTCTTGATGAAAGCACTTGTAAAAGTGAGAGACCACATAAATGCCTCCTTCATAGCTGCGTGTCAGTGACTTTATTCTTCCACCAGTATACTTTTTAACGTTGGTGGGAGCACAACCCGTGTTGAGGTGTTCGTGGTGTGCAGTTGAAGGCAGTTCAAGGTTTTGGTATGGACAAGCTGAAACGTGTGACTCACGTGCTGCTAACAGCCTCCCTCAGTCTCAGTCTGTGGTGTGTTTCAAATGGGAATCAAAAACTTCCTGACCTGATCTCAGGTGAATCTCTAAATCTGTGTTTACCTGCAGATCTTAACAATTCTCATTTCCTTCTGTAATAGCTGAAGAGACATTTCTAAATGCTGCGATCTTGGCCTCTTCCGTTTGCCAAGGGCCTGGCGGGTTTGTATGGCTTGGCAGATACGGGGCGAGTGCCGGGGAGTGTTTGTGGCCCGGTGGTGGGCTGCTGCTCGCTGCCTCTCCTGGGAACCAGGGACGGGCAGGAATTCGTGTCATTGAAGGTCCGGTCCCAGTTTTCAGAGGGCTGCTAATGGCAAGCAGTAATTATCAGTGCTTCATTGGAGGGTGGAAGTCTGGCAGATCTGCTTGTTCGTTTCTGGGCTTTGTAAACTTGGCTTGTGAAGCTGTATCGTCATTAAACACTTTCTCTGTCCAGAATGACAGTCGTGAATTGCAAGGTTTGTGAAATTGAACGTGGACCTTTCACTCTGCATCTTGTTTCAAAGACATGCTGAAGTGCTTTAAAGGCCATCTAAAGGCAAAAAATACTTCTGTCTATTTTGCAAATCAGGCAAAAAGGAGGAAAACTAGAGGAATACTTTTTTAGAAAGTAAAGCGTGCATCTAAAGAAGTGTGTACTTGATACATCATGAAGATGTCCTCAGTAGTGGCAATCCAGAGAGGCCATTCTTATTTCAAGTGCATAAACAATGGTTGGGCGACTAATCTGTGAAAAGAATTACTTCTTTTAATGACCTTTCTTTTCTTGGTTTAATTTTCATCAGCCTATTCTTTACTGAGGCTTGACCTAATAACACTTTCGTTAATGAATAAGTAATTTTTCCTTCTCAGTTTTTGTTGCCTGTTTCATTGGTGAAACATTCTGCTTTAAAGCTGAGGATTTGGTGCTGTAATTTAACATCTTTACTTAATCTCTGATGAATGAGGTCTGGGTCACAGTCTTTAGAAGTGGTTTAATGCAGCTGATGTAACTGTATCAGTGCATGCTCGTGGTAAAATGAATCATTTGTAGGAGCACTGGCTTGTATCAGCTGAGCATAACTGGATTGCATTTGGTGTGGTTCCCTCCTTAAAAATACTCTGTTGTAGAGCTACTCTAGATGGGGCGACAGCCTGTCGTGACTCCATGCAGTCCGTGCCATCCTGTAAAGACAAAACATTTTGCATTTTACGGGCTTTACTCAAAAATTTTGCAAACTGGGTGCTGACGGGCATTTTTCAAAGATTTTTGCTTTATGTTGCAAATGTATGTTTTAACTACTCTTCAAAAACAAACACAAAACCACCCTGAAAGTGACATGTCAGTAAATTTTCCCCATCTCACCTGTGAAGGAAGTTCCTCCTGCCCTACCCTGATGAATTGGAGGGAAGTGCTTTTTTCAGCTGATAAAAAGAAATAAAATTCCATGCCCTTCCCAAAGGAGGAATTCAACAATTGGACAAGTGGCGTGGGACCATGTGTCGGTTTGTAAAAGGATATAGTTTGTAAAGATGTTTCCTTTGATGCCTGTGATGAATATGGATGTGTTTCCGTTGGAGAGGGTTTTGATTAAATTATGCAATTAGAGCTGACCAGACAGATCTAAATATAGGAAGAGGTTTCAGTTATCCTGCCTTTGTGTGTAGTAACACACCCACACAGATGTGTGTTTGTTATTGTTGTAAACAACACCTGTTTTCTGAAGACAGTTCAAAAAGTCAGGAAAGGGAATGCTCTTTGTGGAAAAAGGGAGTTGTACTGAAGTTTTATGATGAAAGGGAAGAGAGGCTATTTTCTCCAGCTTTCTGTCTTTTTAGTGAAGGACTTCTAACGTAGATGGCTGGGCTGGTTATGGCATCTTTATGGATACACCATGTTCACAGAGCTGTAGGCAGTGGTCCAAACGGGGCTACAGGCTGTTCTGCATTTTCAGGACGTGGCCTGTGACATCTTCTGATGCTGACAGAGTTCCTCGCCTTCTCCTGTCCTCCTGCACACTTAAGGTGGTTAGGAGGACAACATGGTATGTACGAGCAGTGTGGATGAATTTGCCCAAAGATGCCCAATAAGATACTCACTGTCATAAATACTTACTGCGACTAGTAATTCATTTTATCTCATCACAATTGCTTGTTTTGATAACTTTTTTTTTTTTTCTTTTGAATATTGGGTTTCACTTGAAGATTTAAGTGGCCTTTTGCTTGGAGAGAGTGTAGAAAATGAAGTCTTCTCTCCCTTTACAGCATTAAAAAAAAAAACACTCATGAACACCATCCTGTCACGGTTTGTGGTTCACAGCATTGTATTCATCTTACGAGTTATTTGAATGAAGCTCATTGCTTTGTAATCCCGTATGTGCCAGAGCTTTAACTGAATAATCAAATCACAGTTCCTTCCTGACTTAAGTTAAAATATTAACTTGTGGTTTTAGAGATAATCTTTGATAACACATCTGAGTCAGTCCAGCTGCTTGCCGACACCAGAAGGGGTTTCTCCACACCTGGGTGTATAGTTTGGTGCATCCTACTTGTACGAGCCCTGCTGTGCACGGGGCTTATCCAGCTTCCACTCCAAGTTATTTGGCAAACTTGGTGTTAGTTTTTTTAATCTGTAGTCTTGGCAAGATGAAGTAGTGCAAAGAGAAGACCAGCTGATGTTAAAGGAAGAGATAGATGACAGTTTGTGGCTTCATGGAGTCTCTGAACACAGGAATAAGTAAAATTCAGCAGTGCAAACTAGGAATTTGCCATTTTTTTAAAACTTGGTTAAAGCTCCATGACTTGAGGAATTGATGGTTGTTTAAGAGGCTGTACATGTTAGTGTTTCTTGTAAACAGGGAGGAGTTGTGCTCTAATTAGGGTGTAGATAAGCGTCTTGCAAGATGTGTTGTTCCAATTTTATTTCAAGGGTACAATGTCAGAACAGTTCCAAAGAACAGTATCTGGCATTGGGAAAAGCTGCTCTTAATCAAAAAAGAGAGGGGGCAAATTTAATCGATGATGCATCTGTTAAAATTGGGAACATGCATTAGCTGGGTCACTTCTCACAATTACGTGTTTATTTACAAAGACTCTTAAGCCATTTTAGTTAGATTATAACACCGTATTCAGTTTCTAATGTATACAGAAATTGAGCATTTTCTCTGGAGAAGCAATAGTGAAGTTACCTGAAGTCTTTCAAATCTATGAACCAGAAGGTGAGTTGGTAGGAGAGTTCAGGAAAGTGTACCCTTGGTTGCTGGTAGAAACCAGCCAGAGGCTGCATATGTGGTTTGAACCGTGGTGGTCGTTGGCAAGGAGCTGGCAGATGCTGGTGGTACCAGGTTTATTTCATCATGCTCTGGAGTAATTGAGCATGGGGGTTTGTCATTTGGGTTGCTGTTGTGTGCCCCCCTCCAACACAGTACGTAAAGCGTCTCTTGGGCTTGCTTCCTCATTTCGAGTGAGCGGTGGACCTGCTTTTTGGTGCTCAGGTGACGTTCAGAACTCTGTCAGTCTGATTTGGCTTGTTGAATGAGGGAGAAGTTGTGCAAGTCCTAAAGGCAAATGCTATCAATAGCCATATGCTCTGTTGAGAACTGCTAGATGCTTCTTGCAAGAAGCTGGGCGGACTGCTGCCGTAGGTAGCTGGGTTTCTCTCAGTACCTGCTCTTCACAAAACCTTATGAGCTGCTGCGCTAAGTGGTGCAGGTAGGTGTCTACAGGGATTTTCTCTGGGCCAAAAAATGGCATACTGGAGACTTCCTTGAAAGGATAATCAGTCCCTCATTCAGATACACTGAACAGTTAGTTGTCCTTGTCCTCTTTCTTGGGCATGGTGTTTCTGTCTCAGGAACTAAGAGAGAGGCTGCCTTGCAGGACAGGCTCGAAGTATCTTGCTGGCCCTTGCTGGATGTCTGAGTGCCAGGAAAACAGCCTGTGCAGTATGTTGAAGTATTTTCAACACCAGTATTGAAGTGCTTCTTAATCAAATGCTTGATACATGTGGGTACATTAGCACATATTGGCACCCGTATCCACACAATGCAGAGTAGAAATTAAGACATGATTGTGATTTAATTTTTTTTTTCATGCCAAGAATACATCCGAAAGAGTTAACTTTCTTTCTTGGTTCTCCTTACCCTTTTCAGAAATGCAAGGAAAGCCAAGCTAGGTTCTGTATGAACTCTCTAATGAGTTTTACAGCAGTTTGAAATGAAACTTGCTTTCTTTTTGAATGTGTATTGTAACGTTCTTGAAGCTTTTACCAGGTTTCCGCGCATTTTTTCAAGATGAACCAGATCTGATCTTCTGCCATATGAAAGTGCAAAGAAAGAAGTCTTTGATTAAAAACAGAGTAATTCAGCAGAAGACTTCAGACTTCTTGTTTTACAAGTCACATTGCATGAAGAAGGAAATCAAAACTTTTTGCTGCTTTCTCCAAGGATAAGGAGCCAGAGGAAGCTGGTGCACAAATGGTGTAACACATTCTAGCATTACAGATGTTTGGACTGCATGCTTTTTAGTAATATGTGGAAATAGCTTTTGCTGGGAGTGAAGTGACAGCTCTCTGGCTTCTATGCCAAAATTTGATCTTTTTTCTTCTAGACCTTTTATTTAAAAAAAAAAAAAAAAAAAGTACTGAGAAGAAACAGAATTGCTGAAAAGTTGTGTTTCAGAGGAGGTAAATGGCTAAATATTTTTTTAAGAAGGAAATTCAAATTTGCTTGTTATTTCTTTATGTTGTCAATACCTAATGGACCCTTAGAGGATGCATGCTGAATAAGATAAATTGATTTTTAAGAACATAGTCAAAGAATAGACAACTTTCTCTGTTAACAATTACGTAGATTCTCTTTGCTGGAGTTCCTGCCCCTTTTTATGTCTAACTGTTCTGAGCATATATTAAAAATACATAATAGGATCCTTTCTACCTGCATCACCGAGCCTGTAAGACAAATAACAAAATTAGTAGGAGAGTTGGAGCTGCTTCTTGTTTGCCTGAAACTGGGGCTAGGAGTTGTTTCACCTCCCTGACAGCGAGGATCATCTAATTGTCCTAACCCTTTCTCCACCCACCAAAAACAATCATTTATGCAAAGCAGGACAGTTTCCTATGGGATCTCCTGTGGGAATTTGAGAATAGTCTCACTAAGGATTTTACTGTCTGCTTCGTGTTGCTGACAGGGTAACCGTCTCTGCTTTGAGGGCTGCAGAACTTCACTTTTAGGCATTTTGCCTAAGTACATTTGTTTAAAACCAAGGCTGGCTAAACAGCTGTATGTATAATGCTCTTTTTTTTTTCATTTTACAGCCTCCTCACAAGCTGCATGTGGGTTTGTGTGTTGGTCCAAAGATGACACAAAAGATAGCGGCAGTGAAGGAGGACAAATAAAGCAGTACTGGTATTGAAAGAAGTTTGTTGATTCTAGCTCATCCATCAGCAGACAGAACGTGTAATAAAAAGCGCGTGGTTTTTGATGTGTAAAGTGTGGCTGATAAGTGGGTAACAACTTGATTTCCTTTAAACTGATTCCAGGCTGCCTTTTGGAGGGTGTCCTGTTGTTTGGACTATGTTTTTATTTTACTGGTAGCTTGTGAGTAAACGTACCCTTGAAGGGCTGGTGGCCACTCAGCTATTGGAAATGCTAGCTCCTGGTTTCCCAGAAGGGCATGTGTATTTAGGGAAGAAAGACTCAGGCTGTGTCACTTGCTGACTCGTGGTTTAATCTTTATTTTGTACTTCCAGCTGATAAGACCACTGTGCAAAAGTAATACAGGAAATGATGCGTTGCAAAAACCAAAAGTGGCAGAAAGGGAAACGGAATGTACTGGCAAAAGCTTGGCGCTATGGGCACGCTTTTGACTTCTTGGAAATGAAAAACTCCACCTACATGGCCTTTTTTTAGTTTAATCCCACTATTGGAATTCAGTGTTAGTGGTATACAACAGCCTGTGGTTTTCTTTCTTTCCTTTCTTTTTCTTTTTTCCTTCCCCCAGCCCCTTTGCTTTGTCTTCTGGCTTGAGCAGGGCTTGGATGTTCTTTGGGCAGGCTGGGCTTCAGCAGTAGTCCCAGGACTGGGGGTTAGTGGCAGGCAGAAATGGGGCTCGTGTTGCGTTCCAGTGTATCTACAAGTACTGTGCCTAATGTGCTCCCTGTGCTGCCAAGGCATTTCTCACTACAGTGGTTGCTCCAGAGGTGCCAGCTGTTAAGATAACACCTTTGACTGTGATGATGATGAGTGTTTTGGAACGTATTTATGGGAATGGGAGACGTGCGTGTTACAGGATTTGAGCCAAGAATGTCAGAAAGCCTATTCCTATGATCTATGTCCTCATAGCTACATCTGAATGTCTTCCTAGGCTTTGCAGAGCTTGTGTGCTAGCACGTGTTAAACAGGTTGTATTTCCAGGCACTAGTACAAACATACAGTTTTAATAGGCAGGACTTGGGAAGGGGAGGAGGGAGAAGTATTTTGGCCATTTATTTTTCAAGTAGCTTGGTGGAAATAGGTCGTGCCTAGGTAGAACTGTGTCTGCGTTCATTACCAATATTGACAGAAGTTTGGATTGAGACTTAGAATTTGTTCTTTTTCACTAAAATATCAACTCTTTTAAATATTCTTGTTTTAATTCTAACATGTGAAGTAGAAAGCTTGACTTGATTGCTCTGTGCTGTACCACTGTGCCTTGTACCTTCTGTGTGTGGAACTAGCATTTGAAAGTACAGGAAAAAAGATATTCAGAACATTCTATGAGATACAGATTATATATGGGTTATTCTTAACTCAATACTTACAAGCACATTCGAAGCACATACGCTGGATTTCTGATAAAAGGTTCTTATACTAGGACAACATTTTAATAGTGCACTTTAGAGTGCTTGTAAGGATTAAATATACCCGGGGTACAGTCAGTGGCAGGAATGGAGTTTCAGTTCAGTCAGCAGTATGGCACGTGCCCAGCTAACAAAATAAATTCTTAACTTTGCCCCAGGCTCATGCAGATCTTGCATCACATTGACGTTATTTCAAATACAAATCGTAGCGTAAAAGGAATGGCAAGTTACCAGTGCGAAGTGCAGGTAGACATGGTCCCTGTTAGTTCATAATCATCATTCACATAAATGTGGTTTATGCTTTCAGCCTAATAAAACCGAACCTTTGCAATTAGATAATTGTTTCAGTGACAACTTAATTTGAACCAAGTGGATAGTTTTCAGCTTAAAGCACTTCAAGTGTAGTGGCACACTATGAAACCAATTTGTGACAGTCAGGACGGTAAGCGTGCCGTAGCATTTACAATTTCAAGATCTGCAATCGTTTCTTATTCTAAATAACTGTGTCTCATGCGGCTGCACTGACACCTTCTATCCTGTGTGTGTATGGGTTATTTTTTTTGGTCTTTCTGATGGTAACAAAAACATTCGTATCCTCTTCCCCTTCCCTCTTCCTCTGCAACCTGTTGGTATCCACTCCAGGATACGTTTCCTGTCTGTCTTCATGCTGTGTTTGAAAACCGATGGTTTAGTGCTCTTTGTCTCTTTTTTCCTCCCCCTTTCTACCCTTGGCAGAGGTAAGCTTTTTGCTTGCTTCCAGCTTGGGCAGATGTGAAACTTACTGCTCGCAGCAGACCCTGCAGCAGGAGTAGGGGCTTCTGCCTGCCTGTGTGGAGCTCCTTTCCCAGCTTCACCCAGCGCTTCGTCCCTGTTCCACAGCTCCCAGCTTGGGACCTCTGTGCCATCTGAAGGCCTCTTATCAGTTCTTCCTCCTTCCCACTCCTTCGCGTGTCCTTGAGTACAGCAGGCTGGCATTGCAGCGGGAAGGGTCAGGATGTAATCAGAGCAGTAAGTTCATGACCGCAGCCTGCTTAGAAACTGAGGGCTGTTTGCTGGGGAGGGAAGACGGAGCTTTGCTTTCTTGCGGGAGATCAGTGAGGGCAAGGTTCTTTGTACTTTACTTGTTTGTTTGTTAATCAAAGTAACTCAGAGGTGAAGCTGCACTGTTTTAGTCTCAGGTTGTGATATGCACAGCTCTGGTGCAGTGATTTTTGAGCAGTATCGCTTGCGGAGGGCTGGCTGGCACAGTGCTGTTGGGGCGTATTGCTTCCAGCTGCTCTTTGAAAGCAAAACAAAAAGCGCTGTTCCTCTTGTACGCCTTCCTTGGGACGTTTTGCTGTTTAAGGGAGTGCCCTTCACACTTAGCAGTGAAAGATGAAAGCTGAGGGATTGTTTTAGGCTGGATTTGGTGGGAGCTGTGTTCCTAATACAGAGCCCTTGCCTTCCTGGCAGGTCTGTATGGGAATACAGCCATGTCTTTTTGTGTTTTTGTTTTTTTCCATCCAGCTTCTCACGGCACTGAGCAGCAGCATTGTTGGAAGCTGGCAAATGCAGTTGTGGTCCTCCTTGCTGCATGGCACAAAAATCACTGAGGCTGTGCAGCAAGTTGGGTGGGGGACCTGAGCAGGTGTGGGAGTTGTCCTGCTATCTTCTTCATTTCCCCACCCCTGTCCGTTCCTTCCACCTCATCCTAACTCCCCCAACCATTTTTGACTTTGTGCTGCTTCACTGTTTTCCAGGGCAATCCCCTCATTTATTCAGGACTGTTTTGCAGGGAGAGATGTGAAAGCTTCACCAGCAAGCCCTGCTGCTTACAAGTCTATGTCGGGCTGTTCTTTGAGTCCAGTTCTCAGTCAACGCTTTGTGTTGTGGTGATTTTTTGGGGGTGGGTGGGTTGTTTTGTGTTTTGTTTTTGTTGTTGTTGATTGGTTGGTTTCGGGTAACTCAGATCTTGTTGGGGAGAATGTTTCTAACTGTTGTTGGTTAACTTAAAAACTAAAATGTGTTTTCCTCTCCCTCTGTTCTCCTGCAGGTTCTCAGCCTTTAGCACAATGAGACGGTCACATCTATCACAGGGGAATGTCAGCATTGCCATCCCGGGACGGGAGGACTGAAAAGGCAAAAGGACCAGAATTATTTGGGGCAGACTGCTTTTGACTACTGATACAATCTGCTGGGTGGTGGTGGTGGAAGAGCAGGACAGTCTTTCCTGCTTGGTCTGCGGTGTCTAGTGTGACCAAGCGGGGTCACCATGAATGTGACAAGCTTATTCTCCTTCACCAGCCCAGCGGTGAAGAGGCTGTTGGGATGGAAGCAGGGGGATGAAGAAGAAAAATGGGCAGAGAAAGCTGTTGATGCTTTAGTGAAAAAACTGAAGAAGAAAAAAGGTGCTATGGAAGAGCTGGAGAAAGCGTTAAGCTGTCCTGGTCAGCCCAGCAACTGTGTCACAATTCCTCGTTCCTTGGACGGCAGGCTTCAGGTTTCACACCGGAAAGGGCTGCCACATGTAATTTACTGCAGAGTGTGGCGCTGGCCAGACCTGCAGAGCCATCACGAACTGAAACCACTGGAATGCTGCGAGTTTCCCTTTGGTTCAAAACAGAAGGAGGTTTGCATCAATCCCTACCACTACAAGCGGGTAGAGAGTCCTGGTAGGTTCTTCCTTGTTTGTAGCTTCACACCTTATCTAAACAATGCAAAGTATGGCAGTTAATCATGTGACGCATCAGCTTAAATAAGCAAAAGTGGCTGTTTGCACACGTCAGATTCTTCCTCTGCGATTTGTCTGGATATAATCGTTAATTAGCAGTTCTCCCTTTCACAGGATGAGTACTTGACGTGTGTAAATGCATTTCATCACTGCATGGAGGCATAGTCTCAGCATACGCCTCAAGCTGCTGGGTCTGGTGTCACCTGGTTTTGTTGGTGGCCACCATCCCTCAATTCATTTGCTTTTTTTATTGAACTCTATAGATGGAATGCATATGAAATATTGCTATGTAATGATTACTGCAGTTTGTGCATGAAAACTATTCTGATGTGGTTTTACAATTTCCAAATTATTCATTTCTATCACTTCTGTTTCTTCATCTTCCAGAAGATGATACTGTCTTTAAGATCTTGCATGATTTCAGCCTTTTGAAAAGACTGATTTTAGACAACAAAGGTATCCTTTCACCTTGAAACTTTGATAGCAAGGGTTATTTACTGCATGTGAAGTTTTACTTTCAGGTGTTCTGCAACTGGAGATAACCTGTTATCTACTTCCCCACTTCTTATTATTTAAAGAGCAGCCCATTCTCTGCCTTCTTTTTAAAGGCCAAGCCCATCTTTAATAAATCCGTGCTTAACTTTGCTTATGTGAATGTATTACCAGGTGATGTTTCCGGGACTAAGATGAAATGTGCTTGAATGTATCTGCACTAGGCTCTGGTGACTTATGAAGAGGTACAGGGACACATGCAGAAATGCACTGTGGGTGTGAGTGGGCTTTCCTGTTTTAGGTTTGGGAAGTTGGTCTGTGTTGGGCATTTTATAAGGTGTGAAGCTGTATCTGTGGAGTGGCATGGATAGCTTATGAACTACAGTGGAAACAAGGTTGTCACAAGAGTATTTTCCTGTGAATGGAAATTGCATTTGTCTTGGATCTGCAACACTTAATGCATATCTAGATGTTAAATATTTCCCTTTGGTGTGTGTTAGTATGAATTTGGAAATCATGTGAATGGTACCCATAAAGTAAGGTGTGTTTTTTTTTTAAAATGCAGCAGATGCTTAAACAAAGGAGCCCTCTGCACTGGAAAAAGTTTTAAAAAGCTCTTAACAATTCAGTGTTAGGCAGAAGCAGGACAGTAAAATAAATAATTGCGTCCTTGTGCTGCTAGCTTTCTACACGTCTGCACCAGGTGCTTTTGTTCAGTACTCCAAACTATTGAGAATAAAGATTCCTGAAAGACATCCAGTTCAGTCAAATTGAGCAACAGCTGAGCTCTTGCTGTTACTGTAATTTCAAGTGACATGTTACAACTCATTTTGCTTTAATCTTGGAAATTATTACTGAGTTTGAGAACACTTTCATTTGGATCACTTATACCATATTTAAAATACGTTTCTGTAAATGCCCTGTCACTTCAATGAGATACACAAGATAAAAATAACTTGCAAAAGGTGTCTAACTAAAATGCACATTTGGGCTGAGTACTGCTAAGTAGCTTAAGTGGTTGGAAAGCTGGGGTTTGGGTGCTAAGTCATCTTATAAATTTTGTACTTGGGAGATGGCAAAAAGTTACTACCTGTAAGCCAAAATTCTGGATTGCTTTTTAATTGGTTTTGTATAAGGTAAAACTTTCTAGGTGCTTGTAGCTACAGAATTTTTGCTGGGGGGAAAAACAAGCATTCCATAACTTGACTTAAGTTGGGGATGGTAGAAATCAAATGTTTCCCTTTTGCCTGGTGAATGCCTTTCTTCAGGAAAAACTAGGTATTTCTGATCACTGCTTAGTTGGCAACTGGGCAGTTTTCTTGCAAGTACCAGTGCTGGAGTCAGTTTGGTGGAGCTGAAAGAAGTAGTTAGTCCTTCAGGAGATCAGCGTGTTCCTCTAACCAGTTGAAATGTTTTGGAGGTGGCTGGTAACTAGGAGCCAGCTCCTTCTGTGTAGATGCTCTGTTAAATAGTAGTTTGGAGATACAAATTTATAGGCATGTTGAAGTTGCATCTTAAGAACTTCTCAGTGTCTAAAAAGCAAGAGTGGAGCTGAAGCCTGCTGTGTCTTTGCTGAGGTCTCTGGCTGGGTATGTAAAGGAGGGTTTAGCATTAGCTGACCACAGCTCTGGCCTTGTTTTGAGGGATATAGCATGGGGATGGGTGGTAAAGCGTGGCCTCTGGAAACAGGCGGCAACTGGGCTGCCATTTGGCCTGGAGATGCGTGCTTCGTAAGTTATGACTTCTTTTTTCCTTTCCCTTCCCTCATCTCTGTGTCCTCCAAGCATCCTCTTTTGTCTTCATTTCCTGACAGTCACTCCCAAATTCTGCTAACCGTTTTTTCCCGCTTTTGCCTGGACATTAAATTAAAACACCATTATTGCTGCCTAAGTGCTTACACTTGAAGATTAGTAGGAATTCAGGCTTGAGTCACCATTTCCAACAGTCTACAGACTCGAGCAGATACCACGGTTTGTTTCCAAGGTTATCATTGCAGTCAGGAGGGCTGGAAACATACTTGACAAAACAAAGTTGGAAGCTTAGATAGCGTCCGATGGGTGGTTTGTGCAGACTGTGCAAGTACGTTGTGAAATTTTTGCTTCGTGCAGATCCAGCTACTCGGGAGCTGGTGCATAGGGTGTGTACGTGGGGTGGGAGCTGTGCCGTCTGTTCACTTTCCTGTTTGTTGTCGTGTGGCTTGTTTTGGTGTTGTGCAAGTTTTGAAGAGCGGATTAACGGTAAATCCTCAGACACTTAAAATCATGTAGTACTTTCAGCTGGGCAATTAGTCTTACGGATGCGTCTCAGTTTTCATGGTGCCAGAGGGATGCATGGGTTTTCTGTCTTCATACCTTGCTCCATACTTGCTGTTCAGCTTGGAAAACACTGGAGTTGGCATGCTGTAGTCTGAATTCAAGTGAGATTATTTTTTTCTGTTAGCCAGGCTAACAGCTATCTCAATGGGATCAGGTGAAAGATGTGACCTAGAATCTGGACAAACGTTATTTTTGTTTTAAGCCTAGATCCAGTTTCCTGTAATAACAAAACAGGGATGGGATAGGGGGCAGGGAGGGTGAAGAGATGCTTAAATTGAATATTTCATTTTCTCATCGTCTTGGTGGATACCAGATGTGGTGTCCGTCTGATGCAGAATAGTGTTAGTTGGCCTCTTCTAGGTGTCCTTGCTCATTATCCTTCTAGGATAAAGAGGGTTTGAGTTTATAATATGTTGCAAAGAAGACAAAAGAGCAATTTAACTTCTCTTTTATGCTTCATGTATAGAAATGGTTAATGGTGCAAAGCACTTATGTAAAGGGTACGTACACACAAGCAACTTAATGCTGTCTTCTGAGAGCGAACAGCACGTGTCCAGAATCTACTGGTGTCTTTACAGAGATCAGGCTCAGAAGAAACCTGCTTTTCATTGATCTGAGCAAACTTAAACCTGGCTTGGGAAATGCAGTCATTACTTTTTGCTATTAATTTCTGGAGGTGTTAACTGATGCTCCTTTGTGCATCACCACGTGATGCCAGGGAGTAGCAAAACTGATCTGTCCAGAACCAGTTGTTCTGTCTTCCAAAGTAACCGGGTTGCGTTCATCAACCAATTAGTGCATCCACTTGGAGACAGAAAATAACTGCCCTGGTTCAACTTTTTATAATTACCAACAAAGTGTGGATTAAAAAAATACAAAACACAACAACCCTGGTTGATTTTCCTCTGTTCAGTTTCTCTTCTCCTTTGGAGAGCACACTGCATGCTGCTGTACATCAGGGAGGCTTTTGTGGAGCTGATGGTGCCCGTCTTCCACCCAAATTGCACGATGAGCGGTAGCTGCTTGTTTGTGACATGAATATGCTGTCAGAACAGCTGAGCTTTTAATTTTGCCTAAGGATCACAATGTTCCTTTCCATTATAAACATGAATTTAAAGTGGATGTCTGCTTCAACAAGCTTGTCTTCAGTGGCAAGAAACATTTTACCTGAACGTATAGGTGCTTTTTGCCACAAGAACAGACCAAGTCCCCAGGCTCTGAGAAGAGCAGTAGGTGTGTCGTGCTGGTTTTGCTCCCAGCACGGACTCCTTGCCTATGACTTTAACTTGTTTTCATATTTGCCTTTGATCTTCTCTGCTGTTTGCTCTGAGTGAGACTCCATCAGGCTGCACATCTACTTGCATGCACCAGAAAGGAACCTGAAATGGCAGAAGTCCTGGATGAGGTAGGTTTAGATTCAAGCAGTCCTGGACGTAAATGCTCCTTGGCTGCTCCCATACCCAGTGGTGCTGTCTGGTCCTCAGTAAATGAACAACAATACATGTTTAAAGGAGCTTCTGAATGCCATTTGAAACCATACGGTTGTTTGGTGGTGTGTATTTGTATGGCTGTGCGTGCACTTGTGCTAGCTTGTGCTTGTTTGTGTGCGTGTTCTCGCTGTGGAGGTACTTTTCAGAAGAATGAAGCGGGTCTGTTAGTCACCCCCATCTCGTTCCCGGATACCCACCCAGGCAGGATCACTGTGTATAAAACCAACATACCCAAGCTGTTACCTGGCAGATGACTGAAATGAGCGCTTTTTAGATAAGCAGCAGGGTTCAAACACCGCGTGCAGCTTGTCGTAGGCCTCCTCCAGCAGGCAAGGGCCGTAATTATGACAGGGCCACAGGGGGAACCAGGAGGGAAAAGTGGGGGTGAGCGGTGATTCCCGGTGGGACTGCTGGCTCGCAGCTTGCCTGGGCTTTCAGGGGTCTGAGGTTTGCATGGTCCCAGCACCTGGGAGGACCGGAGGGGGCAGGAGAGCCTCCGGCTCGCATCCGGCCAGATGGAGAGGCTGTGATGGCCTGGCCTCCAGGGAGCAGGCGGACCAGCTGCGTGCGGTGCTCCCCCGCCGTCCGGCCTTCGGGAGGGTGGTGCTGGATGGGGAGAGACCGGGGGACCCTGGGAACATGAAGGGAAAGCTGCTGCTGCTTCTCTGGTGGGGGGAGTGTAAGGGGGAGGAAGCTGGGGAAGGAGAATATACGTGAAATGGGAGGAGGAGAGAAAGAGAGGAGAGAGGGGAGTGGAAAAGAAAACGGAGGAAAAAGAAATTAGAGCAGCAGTGGCCAGCAGCTGATCTGAAACAGGGAAAGAGGAGATCGTGCACAGAACCAATCTACAGGAATCTGCTCCTTTATTCCCATAGCAGGGTTTCTGCACCTCTGCAGGCTTGGGGGTGCGTGAGCATTGCTGGGAAGTTTTGCCTTATTGCTGTGTAACCCTGCTGTTGGGCGTAACTTTAAAAGTAGCATGCTACAACAGGTGGGTACAATTATAGGATGGTTCCCCAAAATAGCAAACAACTGTCAGTTTGTTTGGCAAGTAGTGGGAAACTTTCCTTGCTTCACTTTTGCAGAATTCTCTTCTAAAATTCCCCACCATAGCTGAAATAGGGAGACAAAAAGGAGAGGATGGTCTAAATTGCAGGGGTTTTTGTCCAATCTCACCGTATGTCAGAAAACAGGGATAGAATTTGTCAAGAACAATGGGTTTGTTTCCTTTTATTTTTAATTAACCACATTCAGATGTTTCTTCTGATTTAGAAGACCAGACTTCCAAGTTTTAACCTATTCAGTAGGATGGTGACTGTGGTTTTCATACAGGTAATTTGAACTCTGGTCTGTGTAAATGTCCAACTTAATACACACTATCACACTGTAACTTCCTCCTGTATCAGGACTGCTTCTCCCTCCAAATCAGCTTACAAGAACTCCCTCACTAATGTGCATACAATTAGTACTGAATTCTGAAATTGGCCTTGACAAATGTCAGTTTAATCAAAATGTTAGCTTATCAGAGCATCCGCAAGTAAAATCTAATGTTAGCTGAATATTGTAATGCAGGAAATGTACTAATATTACTTGCCAAATGCATTTAGACCAGATGTCTGATGTAAAAGTAAAGTCAATAAAGCGACAACTGTGGCTTTTTTTTTTTCTCCCCCTTCTGTTTTTAAATACAGTCTTCAGTTGCAACTATGTAAAATGACAAATCAAGCTGTGAGGTCTACAGAAACTGCAAAATAAAGAGTTGAGAAAACAAGGCAGCTCTCAGCTTTCTCCCAGAATAGAAGGTCTGGAATGTTTGTCTGTCACCCAGCGCAGACTGCTGGACAGCTATTACTGAGCCTTTTAACTTGCAGCTACTAGAACTTACAGGTTTGGAGCAAAAGTCCAAAAGGCTGGCACTTCTGTTTTAGAGAAAACAGTAAAGCAAAGGTGTGCTACCACAGCCTTTCTTCAGCCAGGTGCTATTGGAACAACATAAAGTAGTGAGATTCTTGGAGAATTGCGTTTGCCACAAGAGTGTTAATTATTTTTAACCAAAAGTCAACTCGAACCTAAGCGTAGACATGTCAGTGTCTTTGTATGTGAGAACTTGTCCTCTGGTCAGAGAATATTCAGTTTTGCCAGGTCTTGTTTCAGGCAACACGAGAAAACCTAATGACATTAAAACGTTTCTTTCTGCTTGGCGTTTTATTGTTTACAAGCAAAACCTAGGCAAGACATTTCAGGCAGCGTGCTTCAATGACTCGTTAATGCTAGAGACAGCAAGCAGAGCTAAGCACGCTGGGTATGCGCTGGTACCTGCTCTGTTCCCACCGTGGGACTGGGCTGCTCACCAGAATGCCACAGCCGATTTCAGCAGCTGTGGCATCAAAAGCAGGAAATTAAGCTAGAAGTCTTTAGAAGGATTGAAATTTGTTAGTTTAACGCTGCTATGTTTAGGGGTTTTGTTGTGTGTTTTTTTCCCTTGTTTTCCTACCGCTTCCTTTGCTGCTTTGTCTTCTCAGGGTACGAGCCTCAAGTTCCTTCCCCAGCCCCACGTTTTCATGCCCATTTCTAGACAGCACCAACTGTTGTATGAAGGTTTCCCTCCTTCCCAACCCGCAGTTTTATTTTTCCCGTAAAACATGAGTGGCTTTGCATAAATCCATATGAAAATACAGCTATATGATGCTTGAAAATTAAAGTGCACCATCTAATGATAGTGCCCTGAGGCCTTCAAAAGGGTTGAAGGCTATGTTTTGGTATAAGCCTGCACAAACACTTGTACATAACATAGGTCCACCAAGTCATCGTGATTTTTAAGAGCAGAATGGTTGAAAGTGCAGCAGCAGTTGCTCATCCTTTTGTAAAGGTCACAAAAAGAGTGGAATTTACTTTGGAAAGAAAGGGTGATCAAAGCTTCCTTTCTTTTATATGGCCCCTTGGTTTATTCCAGTATTTGGTCTTAGGGGTTCCACATCTGGAAATTCAACCTAAATCTTCATGTAACATGCAAAGGGAAAAAAAAAACATGAGAGGAGACTAGCTGTCACCTGGGCTTGTGTAAGATAACTATACCCCATCCAAATTGAAAACAAGTTACTTAGAAAGTACAGCAGGTCCTTTGGTGAGTAGGGTTTTTTTATAGAGAGGCTTTAAAAAATAAGTTGTAGTAAAAAAAAATGGCAACTTTCTATCTTTGCTGAAAGCATTATCTCTGGAGTGTGAATATAGAACAGAAAGGAAAACCAGAATCTTGAGGAAGGCATACCTGTTAGTCTTCTGAGGAACAGGATGACATACTGGAGATATAAAGAGTAGAGATCAGTAGCTTTCTTCAAAGGCCACCATTACATTTTCATAAAAGAATTTCTTTCTTGGTGTGGTTAGTTGAAACATTTATCTGAAAAGCCAGGTTGTCTTTGGTCTATCTTCTATGTTTTTGGCATTCTTGGCTCTTAGATGAAATGGCCCTGTGGGTGAAATTGCCCTGTAGCTGTAATTTCTTTAATACAGCTCCACTTGTTTGGTGCAGGCATACTCTGATTATGATTTGCATGTTTAAAAACAAACTACCCAATTCCCAGGCTGTCGTTCTCGGTTGACAGATACAGGCTCTCTTCTTTGCTACGGTTCTGCAGACATACCCAGCTTGACTGCCAGGTTTACCTTCTTCAGCCATTAGTAGTAGGGTTACTACTAGTAGTCATGTATTAATGCTGGCCTCCAAGTCCACATCTGCAGCAAAATTAAGACACAGTTTAGCCCCTTAAACCTTTTAATTTGGTGTTTGAGAAAGTACAAAAATCAAGCTGTCTGAGGACTTAAGGCTCTAGTCCGTTAAATGGTTCATTACAGTAGCTTTTGAAGACAACGGTGTATTTAGTAGTGTGTCCTTTAAATGAGTGCATCCTACTGAGAAGTGATCATTTAAAAAAACAATCATTTCTCTGTATCTGTTTTCCCTTCCGCTAAAGACAGCAAAAAAAGGGGGAAATTCTGTCTGTGGACTGTTACAGCAGCATCCTGCAGAGATCCCCACAACAAAGATGTGCACCACTTCATTGTTTTATAGCAACAGGTGTGCTGGCTTAGCACAGAATAACTTGCTCTTGCTTTTTTCCCCTTCAATTATTCCTTTTCCTGGAGTTGGCAGCTGCAGCAGAGATTGGCCTCCTCCCCTGCTGTACTGAGCCCTAGTAATTTGTTATTCCATATGGTTGGGGGCTGCAACCTGACCAGAAGCTCACCACCTTACACAGGGCGAGGGGAGCATTAATGGTATGCATCCCCCTTTACACTTTGAGCTCCTGGCATCCGTCCATACTTCTGAACGGTCCAGTCCCTGATCACGTCTTCGTTTACGGGTGAGCAGTGTTCAGAGTAACTCCTCAGTGACTCCAGCGGGAGCAGTGAGGCTGCCAAAAAGCCCTCGAGCTGCAGAGATCAAGTTATGGCAGTGAGTGATTGTCTCAGTGTTGGACTACTTGGAGTGGTCTCTGTCCTATCTGGCATGGCCTTTGGGGCTTTTTCTCCTCATTTAAGGCTGTAAGCAGGGAAGTGTGAAATAGGAGCAGTGTCCAAGTACATTCTGTAGTGATATTTTGAAGTCTATTTAGGTGGTATTAGTACCAGTTGTTTTCTTCCTTCCCTCTCCATGCGTATTTTGAAGAAGTTGACATTTAATTATTTTAGGTTGAAGAACTAGTTGGAGGAAAAGTGTAGGGAAGCGGAGATAGGTTCTTGTCTCGAGTCTTTTGAAACTTCACCAGTGGTTCCGCCCAATAGACAAAAACATGCATATAGGCCTTGGGGAAAATCAGGCACTGCCTTATTTTAATTACAGAAAACATACAGAAAATATCCTGTTCTCCAGCTATTTTAGAGTGCTATAAATCGCATGGCTTCCTGTGATGTCATGTAGGTCATTGTTTAATGTGAGGTTGGGGATGGGAAAGGTAGGTGATGTACTTTCTGCACAAATTAACTTTAGAAAAGTTAGTGGCTTGACCTTCATCCGCAGGAAAGGAAGAGATAGGAAAACTGTGTTTTTTTGTTTTTTTTTTTTTAATGGTCAGAAACATAAGGAAGAATCATAAAGACAGGAAAGGGAAAATAGTTTTTAACACATGATCTCATTGTTAGTTTTTTCACTTCACTTGTAATTTATGAGTCCAGCAAACGTTGGCCGTAACAATTAATGTGTTGCTTGACCTCACTACAACAGAACTGTTAACCTTACTAGAACATGTTTAATTTGAAGAGATACTAAAATTCAGAGAGACTGGGTTTGACGCTTGCTGTGTTGTAGGGGATTTGTTGTATCCAACTGAATGCTTTTTCTTTGGTGGCTTTTACCAGCGACCTCTGAGA
The DNA here is from genome assembly GCA_011076525.1 of Nettapus auritus. Lineage (NCBI taxonomy): Eukaryota > Metazoa > Chordata > Aves > Anseriformes > Anatidae > Nettapus > Nettapus auritus. Next base: position 55,499,259 of record CM021768.1, on the reverse strand, counting down.
ACAGTTGCATTAGAGGCAAGAGGCAGCTTGCCTGGCCAAGGGAGATGCAGCTCCTCCCGGGGTGTTTTGCAGCTGGGAGCTTCCAGAGTATGGTAGATGGATGTGCTTCGTTTCAGAAAATGCTGTTATTAGAAATTTTGTATATTCCTTGTAAGATGGAGTTGGTTAAAAATTTCATATCTAAACAAATCTCCTTAGGAATGACATCCGTCTCAAGTACCTGAGATCCACTGAAACTCAGTGAAGCTACTCTAAGAAACTGAAACATATCAAGTCTTTAAAACTTGCTTTTGACACTAACAAACAGCCTTAATGTCAGTCATGTGGTGTGTTTTTTTTCCCCAGTGTGTCTATTCAGTGAAGGTTTGTGGGATCAAACCTTTCATACGTTAATGCCAGCAGCAGGCAAAAATTTGGTGGATTAATATCTCTCTCCGTTATGCATAAGCAAACGAAAAAAGTGAGGAAAATCTGCTTCTTCAGTTGATGTATGGCTTGCTCTCAGAATAGAGAGCAAGTTGTGTGTGTAGCATCCTTTTGTATACAGTTTAAATTTGGGCCTAGGCCTTAGGCCTGGTCTGTGGGTGGAACAATACTGTGGTGCTCTCAGACCCCTGGACACTAAAGGAAGAGCCTGAATGCTTCTGTATAAGCCGAGTGCTGGAGGAGTAAAGGTGTCCTGATGCATTGGAAGAACCTCTTTATCAAGATGACTTTTTAACATTTTGTTCTTGTTTTGCAATTCATCTTTTGGTGAAGCAGCTGTCCCTGAAACACCTTTTGTAATAGCAGTGATACAGTTTTGGCTGTGGAGGCTTTTCCTTTTCCCTCTGTTTGTCTCCAGAGTGGCCACCAGGTTTTGAGGACAGAACAGGAGGCTCAGTGAGAGGGCTTTAACACTTTGTGGGTTTTGGCACCTTCCCTTGAAGGCACCCATGGGGTTTCCTCTGGTCTTGTGGGGCTGTGGAGTTAGGAAATAGAGGTGGTGAAGGGAAGGGGCAGGTGTGAAGGACTAGAACTTCTTATTTCACTTCTGTGTGCATGGATCTCCCTCTCCCTGCCTTTCTTTCTCCTCCGCTTTCCTTCATCACCCCAGAATCTCAGTCTCTAACAAGACTAGTGCTTAATCTTTTGAGTACCTTGGACTTTGCTTCGAGGCATTCAAAGGTAGAGGCTGCAGCACTGGAAGAGGATCTGATTCTTTTATCTTGGTGTAGCTGGTATCATGTTCGTGTTCCCCGTTAAAGAGACCTTTGTTTTCCTCTGGTGAGGAGGCCTTGAGAGCGTGGGGAGACCAGCGGTTTCTGATGTGTGTTTCTCTGATCCCGTAGTAGCATATAATTGGAACTCAATTGCAGCTCAGTTTTATTATTATTATTTTGAACTAGATAATTTTATTTAAATTACACTTGTAAACTGATTTGAAGGGTTAATAACCATTTTAGTACTAACTGGTGAAAGCATAGCCTAGGTTAAAAATAAAATTACAGCTGTTGGGACCAGGCTCAGTTCAAGGCCTATATAACATGAGTATTATCTTCAGAAAAAAATACCTGTTCTTATTAGCAAGGTTTTGGGTTACAGGCCATTACGTGATTAGCAGGCTCACAAGTGCAGTAGAACGAAGTGCCTGTCAGCATTGCACTGGGACTGCTTCTCAGCATTTCTGTGTGCAAATGAAACTGAAATGTGGAATTGCAGCTTGTCCTTGGCTCTTCTCCCCTGGCCCTCTGAAAACAAGCTCCGGGCTGGTGAGCAGGGCAGCTAGCATGATCGCTACAAATTCAAGCTATGCAGTAACCGGATATAAGGAAGAGAGTTCTTGCTTAGACATATGTTCCTAGATTTGACTACCTTGTTTTTAAGGCAGCTGTAAATTTGCCCTAGGGGTAAAGATTTGATTTTTTTTTTTTTTTTTTTTTTTTTTTGTCTATCCAGGTATAGCCCAATCCTTAAAAACAAAGTCTTTAAAACTTTTGGCTTTTTTTCTTTTTTTTTTTTTTTTTTTTTTTTTCTCCCTTTTCAGTTCTTCCTCCAGTGCTGGTCCCAAGGCACAGCGAGTACAACCCTCAGCACAGCCTCTTGGCTCAGTTCCGCAACTTAGGACAAAATGAGCCCCACATGCCACACAACGCTACTTTCCCGGACTCTTTTCAGCAACCCAACAGTCACCCGTTCCCCCATTCGCCAAACAGCAGCTATCCAAACTCGCCTGGAAGCAGCAGCAGCACCTACCCCCATTCTCCAGCCAGCTCAGACCCAGGAAGTCCTTTCCAGATGCCAGGTATGGTCAACTTCTGTGACTCTTGAAGTGACAATGTATTGGACATCACAGGTATCTTCATGGTTTTTGCGTAACAGTATTTGATTATCAGCTAACACTTGTGTTCAATAGTAAGCTGAGAGATGGTAGGTAATAAAGGTTATGCACTTGGTTTGTCTATGGTAATAATATTGAGGTTTTTAATATTTTCCCCCCTTCAAACACAATTAAAATGTTAAGATTAAAACTGTTCTGAGGTGGGGTCAGGGATTCAAAATTTTTCTGGGTTGTTTGTTTAACAGTGTAGCCCACAGAGCATAACACTTAATGTACAAGAAGAATGCTATGGCTCATTCTTCCTTAGGAAAGAGGTCATCATAAATTCAGCACAGAGCTATAGTTCTGCAAAAGAAGGATGTTTCTCAAGGAGATTATGCTGCTGCTACTTGATAAAACTTCTTCACGCACTGATATTACACCAAGAAACAAATATATTTAAACCGTACAACAGTTTTGTAAGGCCCCAAAAAGAAATCTTCAGGCTCTTTTAATTCCTAAAGACAAAGAAGTAGCAAACTTTATTTATTGTTGACAGCTGCTTGTAGAAAATTCTGTGCAGCTGTCTTTTTTTTTATGTCTTTATATGCAAATTGGTAAAAGGAAAAAATTGCAGAAGAGCCTGTGAGACATCTCTTGATCTAAATGCTAGAAGGACTATGTGCAAATGCTTATGGATAGTCTGTTCGTGTGTTTTCTTCAGGGGCTGTAGGAGAGCATGTGTAAACAAAAGTGGCAGACTTGTGAAAATCTGTTTTGTTAGGTAAAATTAACATCCATAGATTTCTGCTGCTGATAGGTGTTTCTCTTGAAAATGTTTCTATTATGAATGAATGCTACTGAACTTGAGATGCAAGAGGGAAGGAAGAAGTTTGTTTTTTTGTTTTAAAATGTGAAAAGTTGAGGTAGAAACAGCTGTCTTGCCTCTGTGTTTTTGTTTTGCTTTAAATATGATTGGTGTGGTTGGGTTTCTTCCAGCAGGCGGAAGTAAAGGCTTTTCCAACAGGAAGGTCTTCCTGAACATTGGCTTCTGGAAGCTCACTTGATCTTTGAGGGGTTTGTTCTGTCCGCATCCCCATAAAGACGAGTCAGCAGCTGCAGTGAAGAAACAGAATTAGAGCAAAGTCAAGATACTGATGTCCTTCATACTTAGTTCTGTACAATTGTCCGCTGCTAGGGAAAGAAGAGATTGACTTCTGGAAAATACAAAAATAAATAAATAAAATTTGTCCAAAGATCTTGAAAACTTTCCAGATACAGGTTAATTTGTTGCCTATAGCCTTACAGTCCTGTTTCCTTATCTATGCATCACCAACGTCAAGTTTGCACACACACAAATGCTGAGGCTTAGTAAAACAGGAGGCTTTTAAATTCCACTGCAGGCTGTTAAGCTTTTAATGCAGTCCTGTAGTCATTGTCTTCTCCCTCCTGCTCACTCCTCCAACCAAGGTATTCACGTAAGGGAATTAGCAATGTACCTGCCAGTGCTAGACATAAAGCTCGCAGCAGAATATCTCCTAAGTAACAAGCAGTGAATAAATGTCATTAGCTTGTGTTTAAAAAAAAAAACTATAAAGGGTTTTGAAAGCCCCATACTTTTGTTGTAGTTTGCAGTCAGTGCTCTCAGCAATGGAGTAAATACGGGACAAGCAGCAGCCGTGTTCACTGGAGGTAGAACAGTGGTGATCTAATCCCAGCTTTTGCAACAAAAGCTTGCAGACACTGGGCAAGGTTTTCTCTCTTTTGCATGTACCTCTGTGCAACTCACGTGGAAGAGAGGTTTCTCTGGTGTACTGGGAGGTGGTGCCATCAGCAGCTTCCTGCAGATTCTGGGAAGCACCATAGGTATCTGGAGAGCAGCACAAGTACCTGGTTAGGGCACTTAGAGCAGTGCAATGGCAGTGTGTTATTGAGTACGGTCAGAGTGCACAAGATGGTTTTTATGTTAGTGATTCAATTCTGAACTGGCCAGTGCAGCCAGTAGGAGACACAGGCAAATAAATTCCTGACCCAAAAGTTATTATGTAGAATTTGGGTTCCTCAATACTTTCTACTGTTTCCTCTCTAGGGAAATGGAGCTAGATTGTAAAGCATTACTTTGCAATAGTAATAATAAAGTCGTGGACGTATCAGGGATGTTTGCATGCTTTGCTGGTGGAATCATGCTGGAAACAGAAAAGCTAGAACTGAAAGCTTTCTGCTCCAACTTCTGTTCATATTTACCATATTCAATATTTACTTTAGGTCTGATCCTGAGAGCTCTGTGCATTAATGTCTATATGGCACTTTCAACCTGCAGAAGATGTGGACTGGCAGCATAGCTAAGCTTTCTTTTGTGGCTTGATGGGGGGCAGGGAGTGACTTGTTTTTATAACTGTTGTGCTTAATGTGCACAGTAATTCTTTGCTTTCCTGAATCAAGGTCCATGATTGCTTTCTCAGATTTCTGGTGGGTGGAAGTTTATAGCTGAGTCAGGCTGGAAGCATTTCCAGGCCGAAACTGTTTATGTGGATATATGTGTGTGTGTGTGTGTGTGTGTGTGTGTGTGTGTGTGTATATATATATATATATATATACACACACACTTTAAAGAGAGAAAAGGGTTTGTGTATCTCTGCTTTTTCTATACTTAGCTGATACTCCCCCTCCTGCTTACCTGCCTCCGGAAGATCAGATGACACACGATACCTCCCAGCCAATGGATACCAACATGATGGCACCTGCAATCCATCCTGACATACACAGAGGAGGTAAAAATACTTCCTTCTAATTTTCTGCTTTGCTTCTTAACAGTCAAGTACTTCAGAACTTCTTGGATGCTGTTAATAATTGACTTTTCCTATTGTGTGTGTGTGTGTTGTTTATGGAATTTTTTAGCTGTAGAAAAGAGGATAAAAACACAAACAATTTTTTGTCTTACAGCAACAGGGAAAAATAATAAATCTGGAGATGATTTTTAAAAAGTAAATATTTATAACAAGAACATAACTCATTTAAAAATGAAAATATGTGGGCTTTATTACTCTCTGACTCCCAACCAAGTCATGACTAAAGTAATTTTTATATATTTTGTGTCTGGAAATTATAATTCCTGAACAGAGAGAATTCTTACAATGCAGCACATTTCTATGTGCAGTGTTGAAATTATATATATGTGCAAGGAAAGGAATCTCTGTATCCATTATAAGTACATTGATTTATTGGAACAGTGAAGTTAACGCTATACAGTGCTTACTGAATTGTGGATGACAGTAGCTATAGTCAAGCATAGTTCTCCAAACAAAGTCTTGATCAGAGGATGGATAATACTGTCAATTATGTAAATGCCCACAGACGTTTTTCACAGGCAACTGGAGTATCTTTGTTTTTTCCTCTGAGACAGTGCATGTCATAAAATGTCTGTTCTCGTTACTTTTTTGTTTTGAATTCAGTTCTTAAATTAATGTCCTTAGAGAATATGCTCTGCTTCAAATACTTAACCCTTCTCCTGGGATAAAAACAAACAAACAAACAAACAAAAAACAAACAAACAAAAAAAAACTTTTTAAAGCTTTTTTTATTTTTACTTTCTCTCTCTCTCTCTCTCTCTCTCTCTCTCTCTCTGTGTGTGTGTGTGTGTGTGTTTCATTCCCTCCTCTCCCCATTTTTATTCCATCTTTGAGTCTGGCAATAGCAGCACATGGTTCAAAACTCAGAGCTGTCTGCCAGAGCTGGCATTGCTACAGACTTTGAAATGTATAATTTAAAAAAAAGTATAAATCCTATTGCTTTATGTACTATGACATAGACATCTTTTTACACATTGCTTTTTAAAGCCTTTGCAGCCAGCCGTGACTGCTGAGTAAAGGATTTAGTGCATTCGTCACATTGTGAGAAATAGCCCCTTTAGAGAACACATAAGCTTACACAGTTACTGACCATGCCAAGAAAGAGCAGCAACCTGAATGCTGTGCCAGAATGATTATAAAGATCACAAGCGCATGAACAATTTAACTATTGTTTGAGTTTTGTACTTGTTTTGTTGCTAAGCTTAATGTCTGGTTTCAGGAAGTATATTTACTCTCTTAAAATAATTTGGATAGGTTCCCTGGTAACCTATTTACTCTCTGTGTGGAATGAATCTTGCATGTGATAAACCCCATCTGTGTAGCATTTCCAGTTTTCACTGATACGATACACTGCGTATCGTGCTGCTGTTGAAGGCCCGAAGTAAATTTGCAATGTTTATGCCTGACTGCAGACTTTTCACATGTTTGCCCCTCTTAAAATATACACGTACCATAGAATTCTTCCATTAGTAAGAAAAAGTTTTGCATTTTTCTTCTTTCTTTGTAACGTGCAACCATTCCAAAATAAAAAGTCTGTTAGTATTTTTCCCTCCTCGCTGTTTAGTACAGTGGAGTCTCACCTCTGCCCCTTCAGTTTTAAAAAATAAAAATAAAAAAAAATAAAACAACAACAAAATCTCAGTATGCCTTGCTGTGTTTGTTATTTGTGTGTGTGTGCTGTAATTTCACTACTTCTACAACCTGCAGCAGACCATTTAAAGAACAGTTTTTAGTGTAAACTTACCGCAGCACTTCTCTTGCAAGCTCTTAGAAGCATGTTCTTCACAGTGATTTGTTAGTCTTAGGAGATTTGACTTAACAAGCTGCATCCTGTCAATGAAGTTGGGTAATTTCCATTGTTGGCCCATGCTGGGAATAGAGAGACTAAGCGCACCTGCTCTGCATGACTTAAAGCAAATGTAAGGAAGTTAGTATGAAATCTGTGTGAGAGAGATATGATTCATTCTGGAAGAATGGCCAGCTGGCAAGATTTCTTCCTGACTTTTGAGAACTGGGGTAAAGCTGCAGCTTTGATAATTGCTGGCATCTTCGTGTGAATTCAAAGTGTAGTAACCTCTTACTAATAATTAATGACTGATTTTTGTTATTTTTTAACAATGACATGAGAGGATAGAAAGTAACAAGGGTATCAGGAAAGACCAGCTCCTTTTTGCCACTGTTTTAAGCAAGGTATTAGCAGTAGACATTATGCTCAGAAGTTTTGCACAATGATGTAGGATGTTACCCTGCTTTCTACTGTTTGCCACCTTTTGTATCTGCTATGTAATGTTTGTTTGGGTATGATCTGCGAACAAAGGGAAGTATGAGCAGGAATATAAGGGAAAATATTAATTGGTCTTGGTTGATTTCAGTTAAGATTTGGGGTTGGGAGAAGGAATCCTCTGGCCAGAGAAACAAGTTTTCTTGTAATACCAGTCTTATTTTCACGTTAGCACTTTGGCCTGTCATTAGAGCTTTAATCTGCAAAGCTGGTATCTTAGCAGCAAGTCCAACTGCGCTAGGCTGAGGAGGGAAATAGTCTCCTTCATCTAAAAGAAACCACATAAAGCAACCACATCCCTTCGCTAGCCTCCTTTTATTTGGAGGCAGTTTAATAATTTGTAGCTGTATTTGGCCCTTGAAAGAATGCGTACTGGGTGGAGACATCTGAAGAAGCCTGTGCTGTTGTTGGACACCCACTGTGAAACTCCCTTTGGTAAAGACCTTCTGAAGAAACTTTTCCCAGTGTAGAGTCACAAGTGTTACCTCAAGACTACCATGTGTTCCTAGAGCTTGTCAGACAGACATTGTGAACCATGGATTTCCTGTTGGCATTCTGCACAATTCCCAGCCTTGGTTAGGAGCTGCTGAGGAGGAGCTTGTTGCTACCAGAGTCTGCAAAATCAAGTCCTGAGAAGTCCTTGCTGTTACTCCAGAAGTAATTCTTTTGTTGGGGAACAGTTGCAGGTTTTTTATTTGTTAGCACATGACGAATAAAAGGTTCCCATTAAATAATAGCTACCTTGATTTCATCTTCTCTTTAGTCCAGCAGAATTATTAGGATTCTGTGTGTTAGGCTCTTGTTCAGGGTTGAGATGTACAATTGCAGAAGTGTTTCTCTGCTTTCCAGGCCTGCGCCATAACATGTTGTAGAAAATGCAGCAGGGTTATTGGGGCACTGCTTGGTATGTTGTTGGGAGCTATCTGCACTTTTCTGGGGATATCTAGTGCCAACGTTTACCACTTGTGAGTCTCATGCAAGTGAAGTTGAGGTGAAATTATTCTATTGTGTGTTTGTAGTAATGAAAAGTTGAAAAATAACTAAAGACAGAGGAGCCTTTCTTTAACTGCAGCTGCTTATCCAGATCATCTTTCAGTGATCTTCAGCCAAAATCTGCAGTTTTATGAATCTTTAAATCTCAGGCCTGTATTCCACTGCCGCTCGACTGTAACATTTGTGTGGTTGCTTTACAGATGTTCAGGCAGTCGCTTACGAAGAGCCAAAGCACTGGTGCTCCATTGTCTATTATGAGCTGAATAATCGTGTTGGGGAGGCATTCCATGCTTCTTCTACCAGCATCCTGGTGGATGGCTTCACTGATCCCTCAAACAACAAAAACAGGTTTTGCCTGGGGCTGCTCTCAAACGTTAACCGCAATTCCACCATTGAGAATACGAGGCGACACATTGGCAAAGGTGAGTTTTAGATCTTCACATCCTTTTTGGGGTGGTTTCTTTCGCGGGGATATTCCCGCTAGGAATGACAGCCTGGGCCACTTGCTTCAAGAGCAGGCTGCTCTTCTCAGTATGTGGGCTAAGTGCTTGTTAGAATATTGGTAAATGTATAATTTTCTGGGCAGGTCTTATAAGCAGAGCATTGTTCTTACCTGTTGTGTAATTACAGGAAATTTTTGTCCCTAATCAATTCTTTGTTGCCCAAAGTCTATCATAACCTTAATGAGAGCAAGAGTTTAAGGCTATTTTTAGTGAAATATCTTGATTATTGGTGCATATGGAAATCCTAATGATAGTTCTTGGCACAAAATTTTTAGCTGCCTTTAGTTCTACCATAAATTAGCTATCCTAGCATGTTTTTAGAAGGACAACTTGCTAAAACAGCTTTTCCAAATGCATTTTTAAAGAAGCCGGTGATTTTTTTTTCAGTGGTAATCTTGTTCTTCTCTTCTGTGGCTGTGACAGTGTCCTGCAAAAGAGAAAAGCTTCTGGTTTGTGTCTGACTTAACACAGTCCTCTTGTGAAAACTTGCCTATAATGCAGATGACATGCAAATCTGACATTGGCCCTGCAATGGGGTGTTCCTGCCAGACAAAGTTTTCAGGAGTTTATGTTATGAGCAAATTTTCAGAGACAGTTGGGGTTTGAGCATGCCCAACCTGTGGTTATGTGGAATAAGTGTCAATTAATGAAGTATCTTCTCCTTCCTTAGAGGAGTAAAGAATTGAAACTGAAGGAACTGAAAGTCATCAAGTTTTTGCCCTTGGCCTGGAAAACTTTTCTCTACGGGAGGACTTGTGCAGCTCTCAGCAGTACACCCCACCTGTGCTGCACCACTCAAGTCCTAACACTTCTCCCTTCTTTTCCGCCCCATCCATCTTACCAAGTATGAGGATATTTATTTAACACCTCATTCATTTTCCCTTTAAAAGTAACCCAGCTGCAAACAGCCTTCTGCTGAAGCACTTAACTGTATGTGTGCCAAAGCAGAGCAGAAAAAACAAGGAAGCTGTTGAATAACTGTATGTATATAATTATTGATGATGTAGAACTGTTAGTCTTTGAGGAAAGAGGAGTAAATCCTAAACTTGAAAGCAGCCATAAGTTGTTTTGCTGATCAGGTGGTGTTATATGTGTTCCCACACATGTACACACATAGACAACAGCGAAATATTATGCGACAGAGCACAGTCGAGGCATTCTGACTGGATTTCAGTTTAGTTTTTAAAGTCTGTGTTTGCTTCTTTGACTTATGATGTTGTGAGAGGTGAAAGGTTTGAGAAGCAAATAATCCATTTCTAAACATTAAAGGCAAATTTTACTGGTTTCTCAAAGCCTTTGGAACTGAGTTCTCCCAACAGCACATTTCCACAGAGGTTCCCTGTATATCATGTTTTGGGGCATTGCTGCCAACAGTGATGGGTGAGGGAGTGGGAAATAGCAGTGAGGACTGGGAAGTTGATATGCACCCTCGTTTGACAGACACATGAGGAATATAAGGGCCGTTTTCTTTTTCCAGCTTTCTGGAAAGAAAGCATTCAAGTGAGCTGAAAAAAGCCTCATCCTAGCAAAAATAGCATTCAGGATTCTTTGAGAGAACCCTTTGAGTCTGAGGCTGTTTTATTATATGCTCTCCCCTCCTGCATTCCCAGTTATTGTTTTACATAAATATAATGAGAACAAAGTTCAGCTGGCCAAGCCATCCAATGTACAGCATCAAAATTACTGCAGTACTTGCTGGTTTATTGTTGTTGAATACACAGCACATTAAAATACAGCAATTACTGATTATCCTTGCATATGCATACCTACATACACGCCCTCCTTTCAAATCATGTACTGATGGAACATAAAAAAAAAATAAAGTTTTAAGACAGAGTATGGTCTGATATGCAATTAGTGTTAATCTCTTTAAGCAGAAACATATGGAGACATACCATGAAAAACAGATGCATGGTGTGAATTCATCTAACCTCTTAATGTCAACATTCTCCTTCCAGGTGTTCATCTCTATTATGTTGGTGGAGAAGTGTATGCCGAATGCCTCAGTGACAGCAGTATTTTTGTGCAAAGTCGGAACTGCAACTACCATCACGGTTTCCATCCGACCACAGTGTGCAAAATACCTAGTGGCTGCAGTTTGAAGATTTTCAATAATCAAGAGTTTGCTCAGCTTTTGGCACAGTCAGTGAACCATGGCTTTGAGACAGTATATGAGCTTACTAAGATGTGCACTCTCCGTATGAGTTTTGTAAAGGTATGTGAAAATTTGCTTGAGGTTATTTTGTAAGCAAAATAAATATTTTTTTCCTAATGTGGTGATTCTGAATTGTCGATTGCCTCCCTCCATCAACCTCTTAATTTCTGAGTTTAAATATTTATGGAATAGTATTCTGGAAGTGTAAGACAGATCTGAATAATATGAGGTTGACCAAAATCCATTTCCCGATGCATAGACTTTGAAAGCTGAGATGACTTGCAGATGGTCTTTTTTCAGCCTTCTCTCTCTAGTTCCTTTCTGAAGCATTGCTATCATGTCTGTTAACTACTCCAGTTTCATTGAAATGCCTCTCTCAAATGTAATGATTAAATTGAATGCTGGTATTTAATGTCTATATAGTGTGTGTATATAAATATTTGCATAATTACGCTAGATTTATGGGGCTTGTCTTTTTAATTTTGGGGGAATTATGGCATGGTACAATACAAGTAAGCTTTGAGAAGAGAGTTGAGTGGTCAATTACTTGGCCTTAAACTGTAAAACCCACCAATTCACTAATAGCATCAGCTTTTGCCCCTTTAAATTACACTGCTATGGTCTGTACTGACTCCTGTTCTCAAAGATGTTCAGCTGAACTTCATGCTTCTGTTCCTGGCTGGCATTTTTGGAGATGGGAGCTGGGACAGCTGTGTAAGTCATTGTAGTGGTTGTGGGAATACAGATAGCATAATCTTCTAAATCTGTCCTGATTAGCAGCTAGCAAATCAGGAGACACAGGAACTATCTGGAATAATACACGTACCTTTCTATTCTAAGGGGACATGTAAAGTCAAGATTTGTTACGTGGCTATGAATATCAACATGTTTAAAAAAAAAAAAAAAAAAAGAGGCAGGTCACCCATCAGAGGAGGATGGAACTTTTCAGATGTATTAGGATAGGGACTGCTAAAATGGAGTAGGTTGTTTATAGCTCCACATCCTGTAGAGTTGTACAGCAGTGCAGTCTGAACAGATGCACAGGACCTCCTGCATATTGGATGTTGCACTGCACGGTGTTTGGAGCTGCTGCTACCCGTGTTGGGAGTTGAGTAATCCCTTCATTAGGGGTTAATGCAGAGCAGCATCATTGTGTGTTCTATAGAACTCCACCAAAAAGTTCTCTTACAAAATGATTTTGAATGCTGGTTAAATATCTGTTTATACCCTTGGTAATTACTGTTACTATAGTGGATATGAGCTGAAAGAAGACTCATTGGCACTTGTTTTAACTTGGGAAGTAGCCTGCTGGGCAGTGATCATGCCTTCTTTCTCTTAAGAGTAATGTTTCTGATCTGTCACTGTGCTTGTCCTGTCTGTCCTGCGAAACGTGCTTTGGTTCTTGTCAGACAGATGCCTCACCTCCAATTCCATCATGTTAGACTATGAGCTCATTTTTTAATTCATTGATCTGTTTGTCAGCACTTTTCCCCGTTTTGTTCTATTTTTAATCTTGGTGAGGAGGACTTCATTATCCCTCTTTTCAGAAAGTTTATGGGTGGGAAATCATGTAACTGGTGGTGAGGTGTGAGGAAACTTTGCATTACCAGAAGTTGTCTTTGCGAATGTAGAATCTCATTCAGAGATCCCAAAATGACACTTTTTTTTTACTTGAGATTTGTTTGTTGAAATGTGATAAATGAATGTCATCCTGCTGATAATCACTGTTGAAAGCTAGATTATTTTAGTAAGAAAGAAAACAATTCACATGTGCTGATATCTGTTAATATAAAATAAGGTGATTTTTCTTTTTTCCCCACTTATTCTGTTTGCAGGGCTGGGGAGCTGAATATCATCGCCAAGATGTAACAAGCACTCCATGCTGGATAGAGATACACCTTCATGGTCCCCTTCAGTGGCTGGATAAAGTACTTACTCAGATGGGCTCTCCTCATAATCCTATTTCTTCAGTGTCTTAAAGGTCCCAAGCTCCTGCATTTTGGAAACAATTGAGCCTTGCATGTACTTGAAGGATGTATGAGTCAGACACACACTTTCCCATCTGCCCCCCGAACTGGCAACAGCTGAATAAGAGCCATGAGAATACTTGACTTCTGTGACCAACTGTTGGATTCAGAAAAAAAAAAAAAAAAAAAAACAAACACAACCCTTTGACATACTGTTGGTGTCAAGAATTTTAGTTTACGTTGTAATGTTCTATTGCAAAGTTGATTTTTAGGGTTTAGCATAAGGGGGACAACCGAGCCCAAACCACAGCCTGTTGGAGCAAGTTCCCGAAGGATCATCCTGTAGTTGGCACTCTGAGATTCTTTCTTCCTTATGTCCATTGCCCACTTTTTTTTTTACTGTGTCCTCTGGGGCTAAGAGCCAACCTTGGTGAAGTCTGCCTTTTGCAGGATTTCTGCAGTCCATTCTAAAACCATTTGTATAAGCTGATAGTTGCTGTTCTCGTTAAAAGACAAAAAAAAAAAAAAAAGTCATGGCTTAACCTCAATAACTGTGTAATAATCTTGGAAATTGTGTCCTGACCATACTGCTGTAAGAACGTTAGGTATGTTTTTGCTAAATGTATGTACGGTGTATTTGAAAGTTTAGAAATTAATTAGACTTAGACCATAAAGGAGTTAGGAATATTTGAATGGGGGGAGGTGGGAGTGGGAAGGGAAATGACAACTGAAATGTAGAATATATTGTAAACATAGCTTGTTAGTTTAAAATGAGGTCTGAGTTTTTGCTGTGCGTTTCATTTTTATAGTGGCTTCGTCTTGTTAATTCTATTTTTGCCTCTTCCTTTTCCCCCCAAACAGTTGTGCAGCTGGTTAATTCTTTTACCTGTGAAGAGGACAAAATGACTAATTCCTGCAGTTTGAAGACTGCAGCTCTGTGTATTTCAAGACATAATTGTACAGCGTGCTCTTTAACTATTGAGCAGTTTTATACAGTGTATGTAACAGAAGTAGGCTTTTAATTTTGTAAGAGAATCTTGTTTTGCCAAACATAGTAATTGTTAATTGTTTGGAGGACTTCAAAATCCCTGTGTGGGTCTATTTCAAACTTAAAAAATATATATATTTTTAATTTTTATTTTTTTTACTGCTTGGTTTATTTTTTTCTTTGATCTTTTATATTCACATAAGCTGTAGTACTCTAAGTACCTTTATTCCAAATCTTAGTGGGTCCTCTTTACTGGAAGTTTTGAATAAAACCTGTTGTTACTGCTTACATTTGATTAAAACTTTGTCTTGTCTACTTCTTAGTAGATTTTTTTGACAAACCAGATACAGTTACAACTTGGAGAAGGAACAACCAGAATTGAAGAGACACTTTATCTCTCATACTGACTTCAGTAATAAAACGAGCTGTCTAGCAAGACTTCATAACCAGGCAAGATTAGAAGGGATGTAGTAACACTGAAGTATCCTAACGACTTTGTATTTTTGAGATCTGATCATGCAATATCTGAATGAGTAGACTTTCTGTGCCTTTACAGCCTGCTAGATGTTTCAGTAAAACTGTGGAGATAACTTCTAAGTAAGCACAGTTGTATGCTTACTGAGTTCTGCGAAACATGGTGAGAAATATTTCACATAGGAAATATTTCCTATGGGAAATAGGAACTCTGAGATCTGGCCTCATCTGTCTGCATCTTTATATGTAATTGTAAAATGTATGAGTGAGTCTTATCTCCTTTCTTGAAAAATTTAGAGGTTTCCATCAAAAGAAATGCCTCCCTCCATTACAGTATTTTTCATCAGAATTGTTTGAATGCCTGTGTTCCATGAGGAAAGTATTTGGAAAGCACTTTAATATACCAGCCTTTACCTAGTCTTTTGGCTGCTCGCCTTGGGCAGGTTTACCTTGTGGAGGGTGTTGCTGCCTCCCAGCTCTTTTACTGGAGACCTGGTGGAGATGAAGACTCCTCCTGCTCCCTGCCCTAGTGGCAAGCCTCCCTGCTCCTTTCCCCACACCTCTGACTTCGCTCTGGGGAGAGATGAGGGAAGAACGGTCCCTTTACACCTGCAGTGTGCCACAGGGTTGGATGATGGAGTTTCAGAGATCAGGAGTTAACTGGAAATCCAGCCCCTGGCCCTGGCTGCAGTGGGTTGTGGATCACTAACAGGAGCATGAGGGAAAGTCATGAGAGTCACTGAGATCCATGGGTGTTCAGACAAACGTATGCTTGTGAGTATCACTCCAATGAGTAGTAGCCCTTTTTGGAGATTGAGTCAGTCCTATCTTTTACCAAAATCTTAATCCCGTTGCTTGGTCTAGTAAAGGTTTTTAAAAGTAACCCTTCTCCCCTTGTAAAGTGGGAGGAAAAAAAATTCATGTTCAAGTTCCATATGTAGGAGAACTTGGTTAGGGACTTGTTGTTGTTGTTGTATTTTTATTTATTATTTGTAAGCTTTAAGAACAAAATTAACTTTTCTTAATTCATATTAATTTTTTTAGTAGTCATGGCACAAAGTCTTAAAAGTACATAAAGTTGAAAATGACAAAAAAAAAAAAAAAAAGTTTGCTCTTTGCTCAGTCTCTGTTTTTTGCCTTCAACCCCTACTACATTAACTTTCAGCTGTTCCCAGCCAGGTTCCTTCCTTTTGTTGGAATGCAGCAGCAGTTGGGTAGTGACATCTTTTTTAAAATGCTGGCAATCATGCAGGCATTAAGAAATAACTGTTTTTGCCTTTCCATATTGAGATGGTCCTGTGAAAGCTTTAGTAAACTTTGAAATAGCTTTGGAGTAAGTAGACTGTTTCATTGCACATGTTTTTGAATGTTAGTGTCCAAGCTGGGGAACCAAACCAATAAAACCAGTTCAGATGGCATAGTCTGACCATTGTCATCCTCAAGAGATGCTGCAAAAGCTCAAATCTGTTAGTATGTATATTATATTGTTTGAGGTATTGTGTTTTTTATAAAATTTCTCTGAGATTCATAGTTTGATGCAATCAGAAAAAGACAGGTTCTTGAAATATAAAACAGTATATGAATGTATTATCACCATTTGTCTCTTTTTTTCTAAGTGGGGATTGAGATCAGCCAATACTAACACCGTAATCTGTCAGAAACTTTGTGGGGTGCTAGTCTTTTGAAGTTCTCTTCCATTTTGAATTTTTCTTTGTTGAAGTGCAGTGTACATATTTTCTTTATCTGTTATCCAGCTCTTTGTACTGAGGAGACATTAGGTGTAAGGAAAAAGTACACCTTCATGTGATGGCGCAGGACATCCCAGCTGGACTTTGTTAGATGAGCCGAGTGGACTGGAGTAGCACTTGAGACTAATAGCCAAAAAATAGGAGATACTCCAGAAATTACCTTGGAAGAAGTAACTGTTAGCCTGAGGCTCTTATGAAGACTTTTGGAGTGGCTTGTAGAAATTCTCTTACTCATTTGCCCTGTTCTGGATAGTTGGAGTCAGAAAGTAAGCCAAGGCATGGGACAAGACAGGAGGAAAAGAGTTTTTCTTGCTGACCTTGCACAAAGTAGAGAAAGATGAGAGCTAGAACCTCCAGGGGAGCCTACAATGCCAACTCTGTAACCAGGTGAGTCTCTGTGGGCCAGTTGGTGTTATTTCCCCATATTTACCAGGGTCTAAACTCCTAAATGACCAAGCTAAATATAGAAGAGAGTATTTTATGGAAGTATTTGTTCATCTTCTAATAGGAGTGTCTTTTCATTTTGGAGTCGAACATATTTTGGCTATTTAATGGTAGAGAGAATAACTCTTCCAGAATGGGGATGACTTTTAAACCATATAAAAGCCTCTGGTGAACATTTAAAATAATAGATGAAAGCTAAGGGAGGTAGTCACAATTATTTGTGTGGTTTTCGAGAAGTGTTCAAGAACAATAATTCATATTTTAACATGTCCTGTTATCAGACAATCATGGGCTTGATCTTTGAATACTCACAAAGCTGGCATTGCTATCTAGTTTGATAAAAAACATTCCCTTACTAAATCACTTTTTTTTTTGCTAATGCAGACGTATTTTCACAACTGCAGTTTTTTCTAGTCTCCTCTGTGACTCTATCAGCATCTTAAGACAATAAATCAATGCAGAGACGTCTGAAACTTCTGTGGCCCTTTCTTGGTGTGCTTTTTCTCTTTGATTTCTCTGTTGTTGTGCCACACTTTAAGCCTTTGAACATCCTGGAAGCTAGCTCTGTTTTGGTGGTCTCATGTATTAATTGCTGCTGGTTCGTTCTGTTCAGTACACTGTAGCCTCTTATTCTGCTCTTGAGATTCATAATTCATAACTGTGAACTGGCAGTCACCTTTTTCTGGATTTGTGCCTAAATATACAATACGACTCTACCATCACCAGTCATGGTAGTATATTTTTTACATACATCATCTCACAGTTCATTTTCTCCAAATATATATATAATTCTGTGAGGGAGAGAAGTGAAAATGGCTCTAATTTTACTCTGTCCCATTCTGCCCTTGACTTAAACAGTTCAACCAAGAGACACTCCATTGTCATGGTATCCTTTTTGGGTAAACTAACTTTCTTCACTCATCAAGTCCACCTCCCTAACTTCTGTATTTTGATGATGTTCCTTATTTTTCCTAACTCTTTGCGAATAGCTTTTTGTCAGATTCTTTTCTCATTCCTACAGCATGGTCTATGTTTCAGTCAGAAAAACATACAAAAAAACCCTGTAACATACGCTTGTCAAAGGCAGGTGAAGATAAAGAATTATGGATTGCTGTAGGCCCTAGAAGCCACCCAAAAAGATAAGCATGGTTTACAGGCTTTTTCAGCCCCTGCCATCTCAAATGATATGTTTCTTTTGGAGGAGGAAGGCAAATGCTATTGGATATCAGTTTTGCTTGGGATTACTGTTTTAAAGAGTTTTACAGTTACCAGATGCACCTCACTCCTTTTTATGGAGCTATGTCACATGGTTTGCAGCTGACTGAAATTGTCAGCCAGGCTTTGTACTTTGTGTCTGTGTTCTCTGACTGTTGCCATTGGCTTTGTAAGCAAGCACTGCATGTGTTCTTGCCATCTCTTGCCAAGCGGACTCCAGAATAAACAAGCCGTCTGGCTTGTAGAATGAAGCTGATGTACTCTCTGCTAGCCTTGGTGACCCCTCCTCAGAGGGGAATCCTCTGGAGGACAAATAAAGCCGTGGCATTACTTTGTATGGACTACTGATGCATGCAGGCTGGCTGGAGCAGGCCCCTTCCTAAGGGCTGCTGACCTCATGAGGTGCCATGCCTCTTCTGTCCTGCTGCAGACCACCAGTTTGTCCCCATACATTTACATGCTGAGAACTGCTGAGGTAGAGGGCTCTGATTTTCCTTCTCCTGTTCTGTTGAGGTAGCTGAGGTGGGCTCCTATTTCATTCATCCCAGCAGTAGGAGATGATGATCTCTTCAGCTGCAGCAGCTCAGTCTACTGAAGTGGTGATCAAGAAGCGGTTGCAGTGGGGAGACAACATCCAACACAAGAGTAACTCCAGTTTGTCAGACAAACCAAACTTTACAAACAGTACAAAAGCCTAGAAGTTGATGGTCATCTTTCAGGAATGTAAAAATTTTTATTTGAGCGAGCATGAATTCTAGCAAGCAGATCTTGCCATGAAGGTTTGAGTTCAAAGATCTGCAACCTTTCTTCATGATCATCCCAGTTTGAGACTTTAAATCTAAAACTTGGAGGCAGCCGCTAGGTAAATTTTGAAGGAGAAATGGAACCTTCGTGTTCTTCAGATTGTAGAGAGGATTTGCAGTCTCTTGTGGTGGTGATAAAAACCTACTTACAATTCTGTTGTAGTAAATGGAAAGTGAGATATAGTTGTTATTACAGTGGGTACTCGGTACTTGCCAAGCAGGCTTTCCTTGCTCAGAGTTTGGTTTAAGTGGGCATACCACTTGTTTAAACTTGGTGGAAGCTGCTGATGGTCTTTATAAAGAATATTCTGATTTTTGTATTGCAGCTTCTTTCTTTCTTTCCCCAGTATGCCAGTAATATGCGGATGCATTCTTTCATGTGAAGAAAAACAATGTCCCTAAATGCTACTTTCCTTACTTGTGTAATGACTTTGGGCTTCTTGGTTTTCTTTTTCCTTCAGTTTACCAAGTCCAACTTAGAGTAAGCAGGAGAATGAGTCTGGATGTGTGCAGTGCTGCAATAAGACTATTTCCCAGAGCACTTGGTTCTTGGCAGGATAGCACAGTCTGTCTTGTTTCTGAGCCCTTCACTTCTGCCTTTTGCTGATACTTTTGGGATTGGTAATTGTGAGCATTTTCAGATACATGTGTAGAGACTGAAAGATGGCTGCTGTCCCATCAGATATTCCTTCAAACTTGTGGACCGGTCTCCTCAAGTCAAAATCAGGATAGGCCATGGTGCTGGCTACAGCACTGTTTTAAAAATTGATCCAAACAGGGCTTCGTTTTGAACATGACTCAGGCAATGGTTTTACTACAAACGTTACAAACCTCTCAAATGCAGCTTGATGCCTGTGTCTATCGGATTTGGTCCGTGCCACTTTCTAAAGTGGTATAGAAGGAAGCTACCTTGATCTGTGTGCTCTGAAGAATTATGTTTCCAGGAGATGGATTTTTATGTTGTGCCAGGAGAGGAGCTTTGTAAAAACTCTTTAATGGAGTAGGTTTTAATCTATGTGTGGGGTTTCTTTGTGCCTCGTAACAGTTAATTTGGTGCTAATTCAGAACACAATGCTTGACCCATTGTATTCCTCTTGTTCTTTCAGGAATCGTGACACTGCAGTAAATGTTCCCATGATTTCTGCAAGACACAGGAGAAAATTTGAACAGCTATATAGCAGTAGGGTTTAGTTTGAATTAAATGAGTTCAATTCAAAAAGCATTTGCATTTTTACGTTCAAAATATTAAAAAAAAAAATCTTCAAAACTTTTCCTAGAATGTTGATGGGGCACATGCAGCATCACAGAGTTACTGGAGGTAGGAGCCTCCTGCTTGAGGAGCCTGATACTGCAGAGCATACTTCAAGTGAGGGGCAATGTGTTTTGTCTTGGGGGATCTGTTAGTGCCATACAAGTCCCATATTTATCTGTCTTGCAAGTGATCAACAGTAACAAAAAAGTTATGTATACAGCTGGAAAGGAAAGGTCATTGAACTTGGTGAATTTTTTTTACAGGCTGGGCTGTTAGGATTAGGGCTACACAAGCAGAATGACTCTCTTGATCTTCTGCCAGAGGTAAATTTCGGGTGTATGTACCTCCTATGGCCGTGTCGGGGAGGAGGGAGAGGATCTGCAGTGGTGGAACTGATGAAGCTGGGGAACCAAGTGTGGAAGGGCAGGCAGAAGAGGAGTGACTGGCTGAGAAGGTACAGGCAGATGTGTTTGCTGACAACTGTTTCTTATGGTCACTTGAGAACATCAAGGGAATGTTCCTTTCTGTGCCAGCAGCTGTGGGTGGGTACTGGATACACGTGGCTGTGCAGTTGCATGGAGTGATCGTAAGACATGTTGATCAGACCTTGGGCTTCACAGCTAAACGTTCAGGAGGCTGCTGTGTATGTGAGCATCGTGCAGGACTGGGGCAGGGAAAAGGATGGCTTGATCGTTATGAGTAGTCTCATCATGTGTGGTGTTTACTCTCAGCGTTCTAGTGTTGTCTGGCTTGGTTTTTCTCTCAGTAGTAAGGTGGATGAAAGCATATGCAGAGTATGTGGCCTTGCCTTTGTTCCCGTGCTCTGGTCACCCCTGGTGTTTTGTAAAACACTGCTGTGCTTCCTTGCATGGGAAATCACCATGGCCTCACACAGGTGTTGTATACAAGGAGCTTGCTCAGTCAGAATTCATTGTATCTACAACTGTGTGTAGCATGCCTGAAAAATGTGACATGCCTGTCTCATAAACAGGAAATGACCCTTGTGGGGGACTGAGTGTAGCTGAAAACCTAATCTAAATAATGTTGTTAGTCGTCTCCATATGGTAACCTTTCATTGCCACGCAAGTTTGGAAAACATGATTGTAACTGCCTTTCACATGCTGGGTGGATGCATAGATACCAGATGTTGCCTTACATGTTTAAGTCACTATCTAAAATCAGTCTGAGGCACAAATATTCTATGTACAGCAATTGCGGGTGAAAGCCTGCATGTGTAAAAGTTAGTATTTACATGGGAACTGGGCTGGACCTATAGCACTAGAAACAAGGTTGAGGTTTCTTTGATCATCTTTCTTATGGCAATAAATAGTTGAAACAAAACAAAACCAGAGAGGTAGCATACTTAAGCCATATCTGACGATATGTTTTCATTACAAAGATATAGTTGTCATAAAAAGAATAAAATGTGCTTTTAATTGCTGGCTAGTAAGTCAGTAAAGGCTTGCTTCATTTTTTAAAATTGCCAGAAACAATACCATGTAATTTAGCAATAGACTGACAATATCCTCTTTAGTCATATAAAATGTAGGCACTCTCAATTTCTGTGCTTCCATGTGTATAATCTATGAACTATGTTGTGTCTGTTTTTCAAATGCAGAACCAGAATGTGCCTTGTGAAGTTCCTGCCTCTCGTTCCTTGTAGCCTGCTCCCTCCTTCCGAAGTTTTTCTACCTCCAAGTTCTTATGGAGTTGCTGAGAGCACAGTAAAAGGGGTGGTTAATAAAAGTAGAGGAAAAATTACATGAGGTACTGTAAGAAGGCATTTGGCATGTACCTGGAAAAACAAGAGTTTTATTTATATATGTATATTAAATAAAAGTGTTCTCTTTATTGCTTATGGGAAGCAGAACTTCCAGACTACAAGTCTGACACATTTAACCTGGAATTGCTGGTTTGCTACCGAAGTAAAAATACTGCAATTGGAATTACATTTTAAATTACCTTCCTTACGGAAGACAAACCCTGTAAGGGTTTCAAGGCAAAGGTAGGAATAGAGAACAGTGATTTACTTTGCTCAGTATGGGTTTGTTGTGCACCAAATTTGTTTGCCCTCCTTTTAAAGTCACTCTTCATAGGACTTCATATTTGAGGATAACAACCAAACAAATGGGTCTGTGTAGGAGCCAACTGTAATTGTTGCTGTTCTCTAGCAGTATCTGTTGGGAGTTGTGCATCCATTTTCCCTGAATATCAAAATAGAGGTGTACCTAAAAATTGCTGTACCTGAAAAATGGAGCTCAATCCTGTATGTATAGTACCCAGTATATTAGCTACCAACTGGCATAGTCATTGCGTAGGACCCGGTTCTTCATGCAATACAGCAGTTATTTCACACTATAGGTGGTTGTTCTCTTTACATACACTATAGCACCTTTCAGTGATAATCATGTGGTACAATGTTGGAAATATACATTAATGACAGAACCAAGCTTAGGGTGCGCAACACTTTTTTGTCTCATCAAATGTGCTTAAGTGACGATCCCATTCTATTTTTGTCTGGAAAGTTGAATAAAGAGATGAAAGGAAATGAGAGATCATAGTCCTGATATTTAAAAAGAGAAAGGAGAAAAAAAAAAAAAAAAAGTACAGAGATCTGCTTCAATTATTTCCACCCCATCTTCTAAACTAATTTTGCCTCTTAGGAGCCTACTGGAGGAAAGGGAAAAATCTGGATGGACTTGCTACATGTGGTTTCCTTCTGGCTCAAGCTGACCCAGCAACAGGGGGAGATCTCACAGTGGAACAGATGCTGTGTTCTTCAGAGAAAGTATGAATTGCTTCCTCTAAACAGATTGATCTAAAAGTCTGAGGGCTATGAGGTGAGGGGAAAATATTTAAAACAAACAAAAAATACCAACAGCAAAAACAGTGCTTTGGAAATGTAATGCAGAAAGGGAGCTGAAGAACTCTGTAAGTCATTTGCTTTGCCTCCAAGAAAATGGTTGTTCAGACTTTGGCCTTCCAGCGCATCAGTGGTTCTGCTGCTGCTTGTTTTCCTGAGAAGCATTTCAAGAGCAAGCTCTCGGAGGTAAGTGGGGTCTCTTCATCTTTCCCTGTTGCAAGAGTGCTGGTATACTTTTGTCCACATACCTATTGTCTGTTCAGGATGTACAGCAGGGGGCTCTTATTGCTGGTAGGACTCAACCTGTGCCGGCTTTCTTATCCGGGTTTGAGAAATGGTTATGAGGGAGAAGGAAGCAAAAGCAGCAATGGATGGGCAGGGTGAATTGTTGGGAACAGTGGCAGCCCTCTGCTAGTCATCCTGTTTTTGCAAGTGTGCTCTTCAGTTACTGTCAAGAAAGGCTGCAGGTGGAAAATGCAACTTTTAGGTGAAAGAACAGTTGAGAGCAGATTTCATGAATGCTATATGTAATAAGGTTTTGAGTCTTGTACATGTTATGCATATGGAGAAGTGCAGTAAATCCCAGTCAGGTGGTGGGTTGGCTGCATCATGTGCTCTTTCAGGCGGTGTATGGTATAGACAGAAGGACTGAGTATAAGGATTGGAAAAAATCAAATGGAAGATACTCTGCAGTCTCCCTATGTATCCTTTTCTAGTTCTTTATAATCTTTGTAGTAAGAAAGTTTGTTCTACTTTTGGTTTAAATCTGCCTTTCTACAAATTAACCTGATTCCTTCTTAGTC
Organism: Nettapus auritus; assembly: GCA_011076525.1. NCBI lineage: Eukaryota > Metazoa > Chordata > Aves > Anseriformes > Anatidae > Nettapus > Nettapus auritus. The sequence goes on along the minus strand of CM021768.1, from coordinate 55,475,622 downwards.
TGCCTTTGGTGATGCAGCAAGTCATTCACTGACATCTTGATGATGCCTATGGAGATACATACATTCCTGCCCCTTGCCCTACTTTTCCATTTCTCCTTTTTTCAAAAAAAACTAATTTTTAAAATACATTCTTTTTATTTCTGCTTATAAAGGCACTTGATTTTTTTTCCCTCTAGATTCCAGTTTGCTTACCTTCCTTCTAGTAAGGTGCATGGAGCAGCGTTATGGCCTGTTTGAGATCTCACCAATGCTTCAAAGCTATTGACTGGAGAGCTGAGTAAAGTAATTACTTCATTTCTGTCTTGTAGCACTTCTCTTAATAGATTTTGGGACTGCATTTTGCAACGTCATTTCCAGTCTGTGGTTTTCAAGCCTTTTTAGAATGATGAGTGCTTAGCCAAATAGCTTTGTTTTACGGGGTTTAAAAAAAAAAAAAAAAAAAAAAAAAAAAAGTTATATCTTGCACTTACCTAAAGTGAATGTCACCTTGCTAGCAATACAGCAAGATTCAGTTCGATTTTCCTCTGAATCTTGACAAAAGAATAATACTCTTGTGAGAATGAGCAATGGGGGGAAATGGGGAATTTGGCCTAATTCCTGGATTCTTACACTCATAATTGGGTCAAAATACTAAATTTGGTATATTCTGGACATTGATTGTGAGGAATGTTCAGATTTAGTGTTTAGAAAAGGTTAATTAAGCAATTGGCAAGGATAGATCTTTTGGATGAAACTTTTTTGTTCTTACCTTTTCTTTTTTTGACTCTGTTTCTCTGATACCTTTTTAAGCTAAAACAAATCTTATGTTTTTTGGCAAGAATTTACTGTTCTTTCTCAAGTAAGTGTTAAAATATTTATCCAACCAGCATCTGAGGGTCATTCTTTAATATTAATTAAAAACAAAACAATAAAAAATAACACATTCAACAATTATGTTAAAGTGAAGGAAGGAGGCAAAAGTTTTTTCCCATTTTATTTCAATGGAAAGTGCATGTGCTTTCACCTTTGTCGTAGATCATCAAGAACAAAAAAGAGTAACAAATTTCCTTTGCAGGTTAGACATTAAAACTTGGTCTTTGCAGATTACAATGCATGAATTATGAAAACATGTAGGTAGATAACTAATGTTAGGTCTGTACTTGTAGCCTTCATCCAGAAAGGCCAACCATAAATTTTTCAGAAATAACCTTCACTAAAATACATGCTGCCCTGTTGTCTGAGCTTCTGAGACACTGTAGTCATTGTTTAAGTAACCCAGGAGTATTTGTGTGCATAGTGGGATAATCCAATTAGGAAATTGCCCATCAGAACTCAGAATGCTTACCGTGTTACTGACATTGTTTATTAAATGTTTTATTCTAAAATATAACTGTAAATAAATATGATACAAAGTTAGCTGAAAAAGTCAGAGGAATGGATCTGTGACAAATAAAGGAGGTTTGATTTTTATATTTATATATTTATCTGGATATAGTTCTGCTTGCTGAAGAATATCAAATGAGGATTGTACTTGCTTAGTGGGAAATCTTTGAAGGTTCTGGTTGGTGGGCTCTGCCTCTTAACTGAACAGACTGGAGACACTCTATTTTATGGTTAAGGAACTTGGTTTACTACCTGTCTTGACATTTAATACTACGGTAACAACACCAAACAGATTTAACTGTTTAAACATAAGTACCTTTGCGGTCTACACTGCTAGTTTTATGTAGCATACTGGAATGTCTCTGTCCTGCAGAGTCAGGGCTTTGACTAGCGAAATTTTGCTGGCTTCTCTACTTTCTGTGGTGTAAAGATAAGACGTCATCTGCCACATAGATTTCTAGGGGGAAAAAAGGACAATTTCGGATGTTAAAAGTAAGTAGAAGTAAGATAGGGAAAAGGGAGACAAACGCGTTTATTATTTTTATTTTATTTATAGTAGTAACAAAGACCAGAAAAGAAAGATGTGAAGGCAAGATTTATTTTACTTAGCTAAGTCTTAAAGCCCCTGAGGTACTGAGACAGGTAGCTTCATACCTGGGAATCACAGAATCACATAATGGTTTGTGTTGGAGGGGACCTTAAAAAATGCCTGTTGGGAATAGCACAGGTGTCCTTGATGCTTTCTTGGATGCTTTCCTGCTCTGTGCTGTGACTGAATGTTTAGGGCCTGGTCTGAATGTTTAAGAACTGAATTCTGTCAGAGATGTCAAGGTTGAAGAAGTGGTCCCTTAGTCACTTGAGCATATTTTCGTGCTTACTGGGACAGATTGATTTAACATAAAACAGGCAAGAATATTTTCCCCTTCTGCTCCTTGTTCCACATGCCTATGAAATTAAAGTGAAATTGTGCTACAGTTAACAGATGTAGTCGTTTGCACAGCTCATCCTAGTGACAAGCCTCACTTTCTGCTGGAGAGTGTGTTCTGCTAATAGCATTTAACCCTCAGTAGGAACGGCTGGTGTACGAATGCCTGATAGGAGACCATCTGGAGAAGAGCTCTTCCTGAGGCTTATCAGTATTCCAAGCAGGAACCTATGGGGAGTCTTTGCTCTCAGAGCAGAGAGACTGGAGAAGTGGTGACAGCTATAATGGCAGGGCACTAATAACTTTAGAGAAATGTTACTTTTGTAATTGGAAATGATACAAACAGTGGCATTAAAACAGATTGTTGATGCAATTTTTATTCTTGTCATAAGCTTAGTTCTAAGAATGGGTTCACTTGAAGGAGATGACATCAGAATTTTTAGGCTTTGCACAATTGAACGGACAGATCATGAGCCTTTAACTCACAAAATGCTGTTTTCCAAAACACCAATTAAAACAAATGAGGCTTTGAATGATTTACTTTTCCTTCAGTTGAACAGTAGTGCAGAAGAGGTGAAATGTCATTCTTGAAGATGTGGCTAAAGAGCTGAGAGCTTCTATTTGAACTCTGTTTTTTTTTTAAATTATTGTTTTTTTCTTTAAGCAGTTGCACTTTAAGGAAAAAAATCTTTATAGTCCAAGATTTGGCAGAAAATATGAGAAGCAGAGAAACCAATGAGATATGAGAAACCAATATAAGAAACCAATTCAAGAAACATCTCATTCCCCTCATAATCCTGCTGCTCTAATCCAGAGTCCCCACCCATTCGGTCTTTTTTTAGAGTAAGTAGGCACACAAAGTCAGCAGAATGGTGGTGGGGATGGTGGGGAGGAGACACTTCGGTGAAGGAGACCCTGAATACTTTTAATGCAACACTTGATTTTTTTGCTTGTTTGTCATATCAGGTAAATTTTTAATATCTAATTGGCACATAAGGCGTTCTGTCAGACCTTGACTAGTGGTGACTGTTGTCCTAACTGAGGTATTTGGCATCTGTTTACTGTGTTCTAGTATCAGTCTCGTTACATGAGAAGATAACACTAGGAATATATTCTTCTGGAAAAAAGCAGCAAACAAGGACAAAGAATGGTATGTATATATGTAAAACAGCGTTCTCTTTGGGTATTCCTGCACTCATCTTTGAATGTTTAATCTCCTGAAGATTTGAATCTGGTCTGGCTGGACAGAGTTGAGAGTTGGAGCGCTCCTGGGAGCTGGTAGAGCTGCTGGCCTTTCCAAAGCGGGCAGAAAGTCCAAAACTACATCAAACTAGGGACAAATAGATACAAAGCTACAAAGTTTGGAAAGAACTAGGTACAGATTTCGATATCTGACTACTGTTTTCTTTCCACAGCAATGTTAGATGCCCTTTCTCACTGTGCTTTAATCAACAAAATAGCTATTTCTGTATAAAGATGATATGCTGAAACAATGTTTGTTCAGAAGGAAAAGTTTCAGTCATTCAGTCTGTACCTCCTTTGCTTCTAAAATTTCAGAATAAGTACAGTTCACAGAATCACAGAAAGTCTAGGTTGGAAGAGACCTACAAGATCACCGAGTCCAACCTCTGACCTAACACTAACAAATCATCCCCTAAACCATATCCCTAAGCTCTACATCTAAACGTCTTTTAAAGACCTCCAGGGATGGTGACTCAACCACTTCCCTGGGCAGCCTATTCCAGTGCCTAACAACCCCTTCTGTAAAGAAGTTCTTCCTAAGATCCAACCTAAACCTCCCCTGGCGCAACTTTAGCCCATTCCCCCTCGTCCTGTCACCAGGCACGTGGGAGAACAAACCAACCGCCACCTCACTACAGCCTCCTTTCAGGTACCTGTAGAGTGCGATAAGGTCACCACTGAGCCTCCTCCAGGCTAAATAGTCCCAGCTCCCTCAGCCGCTCCTCGTAAGCCTTGTTCTCCAGACCCTTCACCAGCTTCGTAGCCCTTCTCTGGACTCACTCAAGCACCTCCATGTCCTTCTGGTAGTGAGGGGCCCAAAACTGAACACAGTACTCGAGGTGCGGCCTCACCAGAGCTGAGTACAAGGGGACAATCACATCCCTGGACCTGCTGGCCACGCTGTTTCTTATGCAAGCCAGGATGCTGTTGGCCTTCTTGGCTGCCTGAGCACACTGCTGGCTCATATTCAGCCGACTGTCAACCAATACTCCCAGGTCCTTCTCTGCCAGGCAGCTTTCTATCCACACATCTCCCAGCCTGTAGCTCTGTTTGGGGTTGTTGTGCCCCAGGTGCAGGACCCGGCACTTGGCCTTGTTGAACTTCATACCGTTGGCCTCGGCCCATCGGTCCAGCCTATCCAGATCTTCCTGCAGAGCCTTCCTACCCTCAAGCAGGTCGACACACGCACCTAACTTGGTGTCGTCTGCAAACTTACTGAGGGTGCACTCGATCCCCTCATCCAGATCATCGATGAAGATGTTAAAGAGGACTGGCCCCAGTACCGAGCCCTGGGGGACTCCACTAGTGACCGGCCTCCAAGTGGATTTGACTCCATTCACCACGACTCTCTGGGCCCGGCCATCCAGCCAGCTCTTAACCCAACGAAGCGTGCGCCAGTCCAAGCCATGGGCAGCCAGTTTCCTGAGGAGAATGCTGTGGGGAACGGTGTCAAATCCCTTACTGAAGTCAAGGTAGACCACGTGCACAGCCTTTCCCTCATCCACTAAGCGTGTCACCTTGTCATAGAAGGAGATCAGGTTTGTCAAGCAGGACCTGCCCTTCATAAACCCATGCTGACTAGGCCTGATCGCCTGCTTGCCCTGCAACTGCCGCATGATGACACCCAGGATAATCCGCTCCATGAGCTTCCCTGGCACTGATGTTAAACTAACAGGCCTGTAGTTCCCCGGGTCTACCCTCCAGCCCTTCTTGTAGATGGGCGCCACGTTTGCTATCCTCCAGTCAAGTGAGACCTCCCCCGACAGCCAGGACTGCCAATAAATGATGGAAAGCTGCTTGGCCAGCTCTTCTGCCAGTTCTCGCAGTACCCTCGGGTGGATCCCATCCGGCCCCATCGACTTGCGTACATCCAAGTGCTGTAGCAGGTCGCCAACCATCTCCTCGTGGATTGTGGGGGCCACATTCTGCTCCCCATCCCCTTCCACCAGCTCAGGGTACTGGGCGTCCAGAGAGCAACTGGTCTTGCTGCTAAAGACTGAGGCAAAGAAGGCGTTAAGCACCTCGACTTTATCCTCATCTCTGGTAACTAAGTTTCCCCCTGCATCCAGTAAAGGGTGGAGATTCTCCTTAGTCCTCCTTTTGGTATTGATGTATTTATAAAAACATTTTTGTTGTCTTTAACAGCAGTAGCCAGATTGAGCTCCAGATGAGCTTTGGCCTTTGTAATTTTGTCCCTGCACCGCCTCGCAACATCCTTGTAGTCCCCTTGACTGGCCCGCCCTCTTTTCCAAAGATTAGATACCCTCTTTTTTCTCCTAAGCTCGAGCCACAACTCTCGATTCAGCCAGGCCGGTCTTGTTCCGCGCCGGCTCGTCTTTGGGCATGTGGGGACAGACCGCTCCTGAGCCATTAGGATTTCTTTCTTGAAGAGCGCCCAGCCTTCCTGGCCTCCTCTGTCCTTCAGAACCACCTCCCAAGGGACTCTGCCAACTAGCGTCCTGAACAGCTCAAAGTCAGCCCTCCAGAAGTCCAAGACAGAGGTTTTACCGGTCCCCTTCCTGACTTCGCCAAGTATCGAGAACTCTACCATTTCGTGGTCACTCTGCCCAAGACAGCCCCCGACCACCACATCTCCCACCAGTCCTTCTCTGTTAGTGAACAGAAGGTCTAGTGGGGCACCTCCCCGGTAGGCTCACCAACCAGCTGGGTCAGGAATTTATCTTCCACGCTCTCCAGAAACCTCCTGGACTGCTTTCTCTGGGCTGTGTTGTGCTTCCAGGATATGTCTGGGAAGTTGAAGTCCCCCACAAGAACAAGCACTGACGATTTGGCAACCTCTGTCAGCTGTCTGTAGAACTCCTCGTCCACCCCCTCATCCTGGTTTGGCGGTCTATAACAGACCCCCATCAGGATGCTTGCCTTGTTGGCCTCTCCACTGATCCTAACCCATAGTGACTCCACCTTGTCATTGCCAGCCTCAAGTTCAACAACATCCAAACACTCTCTAATATAGCCACTCCACCACCCCTTCCGTGCTGCCTGTCCCTTCTGAAGAGCCTATAGCCAGACATGGCAGCACTCCAGTCATGAGAGTGGTCCCACCACGTTTCCGTGACGGCAACGAAGTCATAGCCTGCCTGCTGCACAATGGCTTCCAGCTCCTCCTGCTTGTTGCCCATGCTGTGTGCATTAGTGTAGATGCACTTCAGCTGAGCCTTTGCCTTCTCCCCCAGCCTAGCCACTGTTCCCCCTGGCACACCTCCAACAGGCTTTGTTTCTTCCCCGTCCCCCTTCTTACCTAGTTTAAAGCCCTCTCAATGAGCCCTGCCAGCTCCTGGGCCAGGATCCGTTTTCCCCTTGGGGACAGTTGGGACCTGCCTTCAGTCACCAGGCCGGGTGCGGAGTAAAGCGCCCCGTGGTCGAAGAACCCAAAACCTCTGTGTTGGCACCAGCCTCTAAGCCATGTGTTTATCACGTGGGCTTTGCATGTCCTCTCTGAACCCCCACCCTGCCACTGTAGGAATGGATGAAAACACCACCTGTACTCCCACTCCATCCACTAACTGTCCCAGCCCCCTGAAGTCCTGTTTGATAGCCTTCAGGCTTCTCTCCTCAATGTTATCACTGCCAGCCTGGACTGTCAGTAGTGGGTAGTAATCAGAGGGGCGAACCAGGCTGGGAAGCTTTCTGGCAACATCCCTGACCCTGGCCCCAGGGAGGCAGCAGACCTCCCTACGGGTAGGGTCAGGCCGACAAATAGGGCCCTCCGTGCCCCTGAGAAGGGAGTCGCCCACAACCATCACCCTCCTTTCCTTTTTGGTGGAAGCAGTCCTGAGGTGTGGAGCAGACTTCCTTGCCCTAGGCTTCCTGGTTAAACTTCCTTCCACACCCTCATCCACTGCTCCCCCGAGCTCCAGGGCCTCAAACCTGTTGCATAAGGGCACCTGGGAAGGTGGGGGGGGGGGGGGGGGGGGCGTTTCCTGCATCGTGGAGCAGGGACCTGTCTCCATCCCTCTTGAACTCCTAGGTCCCCTCCCTCTGCCCCACAGCGACCGGGCAGGGGGTCCACCCCCACTTGGGGAGTCTCACTCCGGAGCCTCTCCTTCGGGCCTTGCAGGGAGTTGCTCCACCAGTCGATCTCCCGCTCGCACTCCCTGATGGCCCTCAACCTCTCCACCTCCTCCTTGAGCTCTGCCACCAGGCGGACCAGGTCGTCCACCTGCTCGCACCTCACGCACACGGTGACTCTGCCTCCTTCAGACGGCAGCAGCAGGCTCTGGCACTCCCTGCACCCAGAGACCTGAACGGCCGCATTTTGGAGCGGGCAGTCTGCCTGGGTGCCTACAGACTTTATGGCGCGAGCTCGCTGCCTAGCGAGGACCACAGTGGCCCAGCTGGTGCTAGACAGCCGTCAGGTGAGGTGTCCTTGTGGGCGGGCGGGATCGCCCTGCCCTCCCTGCTCGCCCTCCCTGCTCGCCCTCCCTGCTCGCCCTGCCTGCGCGCGCTGCCTCCCCAACTGCCGCGCCCCGCGCTGTTTGCCCGTCCTGGTCGCTCGCGCTCCCCAGGGGCTGCCTTGGAGCGGCCGGGAGGGGGCGCTGCTGGCTCCGCCTCCGCCTCGTCACGTCCCTCACAGGGCTGCCGGGTCGTGGCGGCTCCCTCGGCTGCCTCGAGTGGCCTCGATGCCGGGAAAAGAGCCCTGCCTGGCCCCATCCCCGCTCCGCTGCAGAGCGCGTCTGCCCCGGAGCCGATCGCCTCGGCAAGAATCGGCAAGTTGAATCTGATCTCAAAATGATGAAGGGTGCTGATGACCACAAATCATCTGAGGTGAATGCTGCATGCAGTTCTCTGTTTCATTCCTAACAGTAAAACACAGTCTTTGAAAAATGACTTGTGATATAGGACAAGTCTTCATACCTCTTATATGAAGTGTCCCGTTTCTTCCCTGCACTGATACTCTGAATAAGTCTCTTAAGACAGAAACAGAGCCACTGGTTAAAATTATGCTTTGTATTTTGTTCGTCTTTTGTAGGAAATAAGATTACATTCCCACATATAGTGTATATTGTAGAGACATCCCTAACTTACTGCAGCAGCCGAGGAGAGGCCAACAGCAATTCTGCTGGAAAGTCCAAAGCTGACTGTAAAGCACTTCCAAATAGGGTTACAGCCACTTTCCACTGGTCTTATGTGAGTAACCCTCCAAAATAAAACCAAAGTGGGAAGTCATACTGGCAAAGGTGTGACTTCAGTATTTCACATTCAGAATCTCACTGAATGTACTCCAAATAAATGCTGAATGTGTTTGAGTTCCTTAGGTTGTTACAACACTGCTGTAGCTGAATAAGGTAGATTTATGATTGTAATGATGAGGTAATAATAAATTCCTTTGTATTCAGAATCCGTCCAAACTGTGTGACAAAAATACATAGCACTAGCTTCCCCTCCTGGCCAGAAGAAGTAAGTGATTTTGAAGGTGAGAGACGCCAAAATTATTTCTGTTTTTTACCTTAATATGCTAAAGATAGAAATGCTAATTTTCGGAGAACAAATTAATACTTAACTGCTAGTGAGAGGGGAGGAAAAAAGTGCTGGTGAGACATCTTTCTTTATTGGAACCGTAGTGCAATGGTGGATCAAGAATAGTGTTACTGTTGGAAGATGCAGTTCTTCTCTAAACGTGGGCCTAATTTTTGTAAAGTAACTAGATAAAAATAATAAATTTTGGACATAAAAAATCCTGCTGTCCCTTTTAGACCCCTACTGGTTGGTGCTGGAAATATTTTACTGTTTTCCATATTCTGTATGCTAATCTTCCCTGTGTAGCTGCATCTGTTATGATTTTAACTTTCATTTCGGAGTTTGCCTTTTTTGCTTGCCTTTTTGTTTTTAAAATAAAAATCTTTCTTTCATTTTAATTCTAGGGTACAATATTTTGTAGCATTAGCATAAATTTTGTTAATACAGATGTACTGGCATAAAGGTGTTTATTTTGTGGCATAGGGCAACAATGCACAATATGATCCAACATGCTTTCTAAAAAGCCAGTTCTAACTTAGTTTGCCAGCCCCTTACAATGTTGTACTGCAACCCTTTTGGATGGTTTGATCACATAATATTGAATCTTAGCAGAATCTTTCCTCTTTTTATTCTCTTCCATCTGCTACAGCCTCCTGGAAAATGGGACATTTAAATTGCTACATAATTTTGTATTGTAAGAAGACTGAAGTCTTACTTTTGTGGGCATGTTGGAGATAAAGCATGCAAGCGCAGCATGCAGGCACATAGATGCATATGAGAAAAACAGAAACTTCCCAAATGATAAATGATAGCCTCGTGTTTAAGATGCTTATGTTGACTGCAGGAAACAGGCTTCTCTGTTTATATCACGGTGGTTGGTCTGAGTTGGAAATAATTAGGTTTTCCAATATCTCAGTCTTGAATCCCAATTATCACATTTATCATGGGCGTGGTCTTCCTCTTCATCTTGGCTGTGTCATCCTGGAACTGAAAATGTGTCTTGATATGTTTTGCTGCTATTGTTATGTTCCTATGGTCACTCCTGCCCACTATCTCACTTCCACCAATTGTCTTTTTCACCTACTTGTGAACCATTCAACACAGGGATGTTGAAACAAAGATCTCTGAGCACTGATGCTGTTAGAGATGCAGGGAAAAACATTTGAACGCATGAAAGACTTCATCTTTACTCTTAACGTTAACATTGTTGTTTAAAGTTGTAAACTGTTACGCATTTGTCATTCATTCTTTGCCCTAATGCATGCTTCACTTTGTGAACTAAGGTTTTACTTTTTGCTGAGATTGTGCTAATTTCATACAAAGCTAATAAACTTTTTACACATTGGGATGGCAGGGGAGGGGGGCAAGAGGGGAGGCAGGTTGTATTTCACTTCAAAGTGTCAGTCTTTTGTTTCCATCCCTGTCAAGTTTGAAAGAACTCAGGAACTGCAGCCAACCAGTCATTTCTTCAGGCACAAAGTAGCTGAGAATTAAGATATCTCGTCAAAGTCAAGTGTCAGATTGTATTATCCTTTCTTATGTTTACTAATATGCTTGCTATGGTTTGATTGCTGTAATAAAAGTAGTCAGGAGGAGGCAGTTAATGATTTCCTTCTCAGCTGTGCAGTAATGGACTACATGAGAAATATTTTTGTCATGAGCCATTGATGGCTATGGAGGAAAACATTCTTTAAGCCAAATTTTTCATTACTTTACTAATTGAAAGAAAAAAAAAAAAAGTATTTTACTGGCGAGTGACATGGCATTGCAGGCTTATAATTGTAACAATAAGTAAGTCTTGGAGAACGTTATTTAATTTGCTTTTGAAGCCCTTAGTCAGTATGAATTAGTATAGTTTTCTTGTCCATATAGTTATTTACAAATAAATTCAGAGAAAACAATTGCTTTTAGAAGATAAACTTTTTTTTAATCTGTCCCTTTGACATGTCATCTTAGACCAGGCAGTTCATCACAAACTGTTGAAAAACTTCTGCAGAAATGGTACAAAACTTTCCAGTAGTGGTTGACGTCATTTCTCACTAACGTGCAGTCATTGCTCAGTTTATACCAAAAAGAAAATGCTGGAGTCACTGCTGTAAAGTGCTGTGAATAAAATTCAGCTCCCTTGCTTATAAAAATGTTATACAAATACAAACCATAGTGGTTTAAGATGCCTTTTTCCTCCTCTTTCTTCAGATACTCTTGTAGGTCTCAGCCACAGTTCAGAGAGCAAGTTTCATTTTCCCAGGTTCTCCAGGCAGCTCTAACAGCTCTGACAACCTGACAGCTCCTCACCAGCATGGGTGCAATGAATCTGCACAACTGTTGGAGTCATCCCTTATTTGTAGGTTGCTGAACCAGGAAAGCTGGGGTAAGGCTTTTGTCTCCAGACCTAGCCAGAGAGATGACTTACTGCTCTGTCCTAAAACCTTCAAGTGCCCCTACACAGCAAACACCTGCTTGTATAGCTGTTAATGAGCCTTTGGGGAAATTCGTTTCTTTTATGCCGTTTCCTTGCCCGAGTCATGAATGTAAAACCTGAGTGCTGAGGTCATGATACATTTAAACGGGTAAACTTTCAGATGTGAACATGCTTCCCATTGCTTTTTTTAAGGTGTCCAGTTACCTTTAAAATGATGGGGAAGGATTTTTTGTTTGTTTATAGTTCTGAGACTGTTCTTATTTAAAGGCTACTGCTCTTTACTGAAAATAAGGCTGTAATCAGCAGGTACCTCTCTTAGTGTTGCTCTGAAAAGCTCAGACTGATTCAGACTTTTCTCTATGTGAGAACTCAAGTGATTTGAGGGGTGTCCTCTGAAATAAAGGACGTGCTCATTCAGTCACCCCTGTAGTTTCAGTTGGTACTGTAGCAGGGACTGTAGTTATTTTGTAACTTGCCTCAGCATGACATGCAGGCAGGATTTAGCCCACACCACAAATAAACACTTGTTTATTGCTCTGCTTGGCAGTGGCAGATTACAATGGAAGAGAACCCCTAATTTCTCCTGTGCACTGGGATGCAACATGCCTGGCGCTCAGCCTTGAAAGGGGAGGTGCTGCAACGCTGGTTCCTGGGAGCTGAGGGACCAGCATGTGGTGTTTGCAGGAGGAAGCCTGACAGATTTGGATACTGAGTTTGGATCTACATTATGTCAGCCAAAATTTTTGATGTAGTCTAAGGAGTATGACTATTTTTCTTGAACTTAAAATAGCAATAAAACCACTAGTCTGGTTGTAATCATACTAGCCAAAAGCATGCATTTGCAAGCAAGGAGGGTGGAGTATTTGAAGCAGAATGGAGAAATACTGGAGTGAGTGAGAGCGAGTAAAAAAAGACCCAGTGCTATGCTGCAAGTGCAATGTGAGTAGTCAACATAGGAATTGCCACTGAATTTGTATCCCTAAATGAGAAGTTCTTTAGCAATAAAGCATAGTGGAGAAAGCATTTGGGGGGCATGGTAAAGCCTTAAATACCACCCCATCCTCACAAGGGGGAGAATGAAGTAATGAAATAAAACCACATCTCTAAGAAAATGTCATTGCTTTTTGTAAGTGACATGCATTTCATAATTCTGGAACCATAACCAGTAACGAGTGTAGTCATGCCAGACCTTTTAACATACAGACAGAAGGACCAATAGAGGTAGTTCCTAGATACAGAAAAATTACATCTTTACGTATTTGGGAAAAAGCCAGTGAGTTTCAAGCTGGTGCTGTTCTGACATCATCAGTTATTTGTCCTGGTGTAATTTCCTTCTAATATTTTTAATTTAGATCATAGAGAATCTTGTGCTTTTGCAACACATTTATAGCTGTAACCACGAGCATATTAAATACTGTAGTTACAATAATAATGTGCACAAGGATTGCTTCAGGACTTCTTAAGGAGATGAGCAGAGCAGTGGAAATTGAAGTACTGCCAGAGAAAGGAAGCACTAATGGATGGCAAAGATGCTAATGGTCATACTGATTGTCTTGTGAGAAGTTAGAGAAGTCTGTTTTTCTATTGTAACAATTGTGATTCAATTGAACACTTTGTTCAAAAGATCTGCACAAAGACTAGTGCATCCCCACACGCCCCTACTCCATAGTGCAATATTTTATAACGCTTGGCTCAGAAGGAAGACTGCCATTAAACAAGTAACTAGCAGTGCTGTTTTCTTAAACATCTGGGGTAGATTTACAATAAGAAGGTGAAGACCAGATCACTTGCCTTAAATCTTGGACAAGTTTGCAGACTGATAACTACGGCACACACATTTTTATTCTTCTAACAGCCCTGGGGAAAAGAAGCAGGGGGAACACAACAGAAAGATGACTTGCAGTTGAAATAAAAACAAACAGAAAATACAAGGGAAGCAAGCATGAGGCTGAGTGATTTTGAAAGCTACTGAAGGACCTTCCTGAATACCTCAGTTAGGGTGTTACGTGAATGAATAACAGCTGGGTAAAGGAACATATGAGCCCACAGAACACATTGTGTTGGAAGTCAGAATGCAGAAAGCCAGTTAGGCTGACCAAGATTCAGTGAGTTGGGTATAATAAAGACCAAAAAGATGCATGTTTGGTCTCTTACTGTATGTGACTGTAAGGAAAACATGAAAACGCTACAGTAGGACAGGATGCAGATTGAGGAGATTCAAGATATGGCCCAGCTTCTAAGGAAGTGCTTTGCCTGTTTTAGATGAGGTCAGAGTAATAGAAAATCAGAGATGCAAGAAAAGCACATGATTGTGGGAGAGCTGCACAATCTCTATTCCAGTATACTGAAAGTATGCGTGTATATCCATTACACTGCAATAGGAGTTTTTTCTGTCAAGTCTGACATTTGGAAATTATAGTCTTTGGAAAAAAGAAACTTACTTGTTTGAGATTGGAGTTGAGGGGAGGGGGAGGTGGCTTGCACAGCTATGCTTTTACCTAGTTGAGCCTCATTGTGTGAGTGTCTTACAATGGTTCTTGTTTGAAAAGTACTCAAAAATGCATACACGACTTCCTCATGGTCGCATCAGCTTGACAATGCAGCTGATGAATCTTATAAAATAGCACACTTTTTCTTAACTGCTGAATGCACAATTTAATATAATTTCTGCTATTCTGTTCCACAAGATGATGGTGCACCAAGAACTGAACAATCTACTCTCCCCCTTCAGAGATGCTGAAACATGCAGTTTTGCATTGCCGTTCATCTAGTCCTTGTAACAAGGTCGACAATGAAAGCATTCTAATATGAAAGCACACGAAGTTGAATGAAATGCAGGATCAACAGTCTGTGATGAAACCATAGCGAAATGGCTTTGTTGCTGTTATTAATGGTGATGTGCTATCTAGGTTTAAGAACAGCACTTGAAACAGCCTTAGAAAGTGTGTTTAAAGAAGAAATGATAGTGATTCATGGTAACTGATGAACAAAGGCCAGAGAGAGAGGCTACACAAGGCTATTTTGAAATGGGAATTCCTGTCTCTTTCTGCTGCATCACATGCTGCTGATGATGCAAAACCCCACATTTCAGCAGTTCTGACAAGGAAAGTAGATTGTTCAGTTCTCTGTGTACGATCATCATATGGACTGTAAGAACATAAATGGTGTTAAATTGTGCATTTGGAAGTGAAGAACAAAATCGATGCCATTTCATAGTCCATCAGTTGCACTGTCCCTCTCATAGGACTGTGAACACCTCTAGTTTTCTTTCCAGAGCTGCATTAGCATCGTTGTGAGGTGCTAGCAACAGCTCAGGTAGCAGCAGATGGTGTGTTTTTGTTTATTAAAAATAAATACATAGGTTTTAATAAAAACAGATGCAGCAACAGGCTGCTAACGTGACTGGAGAAATAAAAATAAATAAGGAGGATATTTAGAGAAATAAAAAATAAAGAGGATATTTAAAAAGTCATGTTTGTTTAACTTGGTGAAAAATATGAAGTATGACTTAATAAAGGGCTGGGGGTTATTTCTTTGTTATTGTTTGAAATGAAAGGGGGGACTATTAAATGCACAGATTTGAATTTGAACTCTTAAAGATGTCAGAAGGGGAGTTAAAGGAGGTGTTGCCGCACCCTTCCTTATGCTGACAGGGCAGAGGACCTGTTCCTGTGTCGGCACGGGACCGGGAGCAACCCGAAGCTGCCCGCCTCCACAGCGCGGCCGTGAGGAGCGGGGCCGCTCCCGCGTGCTTTGGCTGCTCCTCGGCCGTGTCTATTAACGCCTCGCGTCCCTTCACGCGACGCCGCCTAACGGTCGCAACTGCCGCGGTGGAGCGGGAAAGGCGGGGCGCTGCGGCGCACGCGCGGCGCTGCCTCAGCGGCCGCGGGCCGTGCCCGGCGGTTCCGTCTCGCCCTGAGGCCGTCACTTCCCCGGGGCGGGGCCGCGGCCTGAGGCGAGCCCGGCCCACGGGAGCCGGCGGCGGCAGCGAGGGCTGCCGAGGGGCTGACGAGGGCAGAGCCCGAACCCAGCAGCGGGTTTGAACCCCCCGCACCCGCGGAGGTAGGAGGGGCCGGAGGGTTTGGTTGGTTGGGTCCTAGGTTTGGGGGATTGTTGCTGGATTTTTGTGGGATATTGGAGCCTGTATTTAAAAGTACTTTTTATTTATCTTCATATTTATAGGAATATCATCTTCACTTGTAGTGATTCTGTGTGTGATAATAAAGTGACGCTGTGCTGCTGAAGATTCTATAATGTCTTTTTCTGTTTTTCAACGGGAAGAGAGAACCACCTTTTTCATTTAAAATGCTGGGTTTAGATAAAATAACAGTACCTGCATACATGTTTCATTTGTGTCCTTGCAAAAGCACTTGGAGTACTTTGAAGGAAGTGAAACTTTTCTCTCTCTCTCCTTAGGGTTTCTGCAAACAGAAGTGAACTGATATCTGGTGCTTTTAATTCCAAGCAAGATGAAGATCCCCTCTGTACTGCTGAGGTTTCCTCATCGTTATCTCTTTAGAAGAACGTATTTCAAGAACTTTCACTGCACTTCCAAATCAGATTTCCCATGCATTGAGTCTCTCATGACGGTGCGCCCGTGTCATACAAAATGGATGTGTTCGTCGGACGGTTTGAAGAGGGAGCTGTGCCACCAAGCTGCCCGTGACCAGCAAGCAGAGGGACTCTCTGACAGAGAAAACAGACTCGTAGACAGACTTTACAGTGGACTCATCCAGGGCCACAGAGCCTGTTTAGCTGAAGCCATTACACTTGTAGAATCAACTCAAGCTAAGAAAAAGAAAGTAGCCCAGGTGCTCCTTCAGAAGGTATTATCCTACCACAGGGAACAAGAAAAATTAAATCAAGGAAAACCACTTGCCTTTAGAGTGGGTTAGTCCTTTTATGTCTGTCCAGTAGTTGCTTTGACAGAATTACAGCATTCACCTTTCATTATTACTGTTATTCTTTAAACATTGTGGTCGATAGTCTTTCATCTGTGGTTTCTTGGGATTCATAACCAACCTAGACCGCTTCTGTTGTCTGGGAGAGTTATGGCTTGGGCTGGAAGATGTTATTGAAAAAAATCAAGATATAGTTGACATTTCTTGAGTGGTTGGGGGACAGTGGTTGTTGTGCTTTTTGTTTGTTTTTAATATGTATAACGAGCTGAAACGTTAAGTAGTTAACTGATTGTTACAGCTATCATCTACACGAAGATAGGGAAGAATGTAGTTAAGCAGACACGTTCTTTTCCTGAAGTGTTTTCTTGAGTGCATTCTGAGTCCTTTCACTAATCCGTGAAAGGAAGAATTTGTACCTTCCTGTTTTATAGTGTTACTTTAAAGCAGCCTACTTCTTGACTGAGGGGAGTTGAACCTGGCTCTTGGAAACTGTAAGATGTTATTCCCTTGCATAGAGCTGGACTAAGTAAACTTGGTCATGCCCAGCTGTCATCTCTCATGTGTACAGAGGTAGTAAGAACAAGAACTTGGGCATGGGAATGAGAAATACCTAGTGCAGGTTTTCAAGTTAATCCTTCTCTATATGCTTTGAAATGGAAGTAAATTGCCCGGTTTTTGAAATATCAACCACTCATCGTAAGGGCTTATACTCCTAAAGTATCTCCTGTATAAATCTGAAAAATACAGTTTTAGGGTATTACAACTTAAAACTTTGTAACATAAACTAGTATAGATATATTTCTTTGGAGGAGAGAAGATACGGATAAACCAAATGCTATGGGTAGGATGAGGGGTGGTGAAGTGAGCACTGCTGTCTTGGGTGAACCATGGTATTGTGTTTCAGGTCAATTACAATTGCTCACTGGGATATATCAGTTGTGGCACTTTTATTGTGATGTGATAAATTAGGGATTATTAACTTAACTATCAAGTGTTTGCATGATATATTACTTAATTAATGAGATCTTTTTTCTTCCTATTTTCCTAATGTGATTATTAGGGTTGTCTGGTCCTCCTGGTGCTGGGAAATCAACTTTCATAGAATGCTTTGGGAAAATGCTTACAGAAAGAGGACACAAGGTGTCTGTGTTGGCTGTAGACCCTTCTTCTAGTACAAGCGGTGGTAAGTAGGACCACCTTATGTTTCTGTCAGTTTTCTAATACCTTGTCATATGTAAGAGTGTCTCTTTGGGGCAAATGGAAGAAAATCGTGGGCCCTATGAAAGTATTACAAAACGGATAATGTATCATTTTTTCATTTTCCCCCCCCATGCATTATGAAATTGAGAATTATGTATCAAAACTATCATTTTGTCAAGTGTACTCTTTACCAATGTTTGAATGCTGTTTAACTTTTTGTTGTTGTTTGAAACTTTGCATAGCCACTCTTTTCTCTCTAGTTTTATTAACTAACTTAATGCCTTGTCAGTGAAGGAGAAGAGCATTCATTTCTACTTAAATTTCAGAAGTGACAGTGCTGATCACTGAGCAGGATGCTAATTTAAAACTATTTAGAAGATGCTGCAATCCAAATGTATCTGTCAGGTTGGAGTATAGAATATTCATTAATTCTCTATAAGAATTTCTAGCTTTTTGTTGACTGTATCAGTGTCATGGTTTCCTGCTGCACTGTCACTGACCAGTAGTATGACTTGTAGCATGGCCTGCTGATTATTATTATTTTTTTTTTTTTAATTTGAGATTCCTCAAAATTGTGTGTCTGTAATGTGCCACTCTCACACTTTTAGGGAAATTCTAGGCTGACCAGGCTTGATTAATGATATCTGTGACTTAAATAATAGAACCTTGATTTGATCCTTTTCTAATTGGCAGCTGTCAGGGAACATCACTCCTTTTTCCATTATCTACACCATTGTAGAAGATGCTGCAGTGTAACTATTAAAAAAAAAAAAAAAGGCACAGCAATGACTTAGAGTTAAGAAATTGTGTATTCTTGTATGTATACATTCAAGACATGTGAATAGAATAGCAAAATGTGGTGCCAAGACCGTACCAGTTACATGAATTGAGTATCTCTTGTCTTTTGGAATGTGCTTTATATATGTAGATCTCAATTAATTTGATGTAAAGTTTGTATAAATAATGGGAAGGTAGGAATGTATTTTTTCTTCAAACAAAAATCATCAACAAAATCTTAAGGTAAAGATTTGCCTCTTTGGAAAGAAACAGCAAAGATTAATTAGCAGCTCTTAAAAAAGAGCTGTTCAGGAAGTGCAAAATCCATTCTGACCTAGAACAAGTTCTTCATATTTGGTGGCAGTAAGGTCCACTTCTCAGGCCTTGCCAGCCAGCCAGGAACTTCCTAGTCCTGAGCGAAGACTTGAACAACTATTATTGGAATATTGTTTTATGACTTCTTTCTTCTAAGAGATCTTCCTTTTTCTCATTCATTTTGGTGGGGGCAGGGAACAGGGAGGGAAAGTCTAGCTGTTTGGCACGTTTGAAATAATTTACTATTAAATGTTTAAGGTTCTCTATTGGGTGATAAAACACGGATGACTGAGTTGTCAAGAGACATGAATGCATACATCAGACCATCTCCAACCAGAGGGACGTTAGGAGGCGTAACAAGGACCACAAATGAAGCCATTCTGCTCTGTGAAGGAGGAGGCTATGATGTTGTTCTTGTGGAAACAGTAGGTATGTGCTTAGGGTTTTCTTTCAGTGACCTTGCTGTGACGCCCAAATCAGGTGTGTCACTAACCGCATACTTTGCTTTCATCTTGGATTTTGCTCATGCTTTCTTGCATGGGCACTGGGTAAAAATGCATGCCTGTTCTGTCAATTTTCTAGGCCTTTATATTTTGTAAAAACACTGGAATGGCATAGTCCCTGTTGTGTTTGTTTATTGGTGGTGAGGCACTGGAACAGGTTGCCCAGAGAAGCTATGGATACCCCATCCCTGGAGGTGTTCAAGGCCAGGCTGGATGGGGCTTTGGGCAACCTGGTCTGGTGGGAGGTGTCCCTGCCGATGGCAGGGGGAGGTTGGAACTGGATGGGATATAGGGTCCCTTCCAACCCAAACTATTCTGTGATTAGCAGGTTTTATTACAATCAGAAAGGTAGTGCAATACTATGATCTGATGTTAGCATTTTATTAATGTGACTTTGAAAGACTGCCATAAATAGTGAACTCTGGATTTAATTTTTCAGGTGTGGGACAGTCAGAATTTGCTGTGGCTGATATGGTCGATATGTTTATATTACTGCTGCCACCTGCAGGTGGAGATGAATTACAGGTATTGTTTAGCTTCTCTTTGTAATCATACTACCTAGGACTAGGAGAAATTTAAATCCAAGTACCAAGCAGTACCTCTCTGTGCAAGAAGTCCATATCAGTAGTATTTTGTAAATTATAATATTTTGTGAATTAGCTGCTATTGGAGTCTTTTCAATGACTTACCAACGTATTGCACTTCGGGGATCTGATTTTTTTTTTTTTTTCCAGATCTTGGAATTACTGGGATGTAAGATTTTGATACTCTCCGAGTAGTATCAGAGAGTATTATTGTGACCTGTTTATTAGTTACGTATGATTTACTGGGAGTGGTTTTGAGGAAAACAAATTAATATAATTAATTTTGTAAACTTGGTCTTGTTTTGTTTAAACATAAGTCTCTGTGCATAAAATAGGTTCTTGTGTAAACTCTGATATCCGTATTCAGTGTCCCAGTGTCAAAGCAGAGTAATCAGTGGTGATGATGGAGGCCACACACCCATCCACCTACCAGCAGGAGCCAACAGAAAATAACAAAGCTTTCCTGACCTATTTTCTGTGATTAAATCAGTGTGTCAATTATTCTGGGTATTCATAATTTCTCTCCATGTTCTGTTCAGGGTATCAAACGGGGTATAATTGAGATGGCAGATCTAGTTGCTATAAATAAAGCTGATGGTGATTTAATTGTGCCTGCACGGAGAATACAAGCGGAATATATTAGTGCTATGAAGCTGCTTCGCAAGCGTTCAAAGGTTTGGAGACCAAAGGTGTGTGTACTCCCCTGTGGTATTTTTGTTGGTGGTGCGTTTTTGTATGTTTTTTGTTGTTCTCCCAGAAAAACTGCTGCATTAGTTGGCACTGTTACTGTCTCATCTAGTTGTATTAGACTCCTTGAGCTCTTTTATAACAACAACAACAAAAAATTAGTTTGGTTGTTTATTTTTTTTACACTGTGTTAAAGACTTGATTGTGTATTGTTTAACATTCATATAGGTGGCGTGTTTCTTTGCTTTTCAGCAGTCTGTGTGTTTAGTTCCTCACTGTTTAATGGCAACCGACACATCTGGATACCTATTTATTCAGCCTGATAAATGTGACCATCAGTGAGGTTATCAGAAATCTGTCTCTGTTTCAGTGATTGGGACTTTATTAGAATGCGGAGAGAAAGAGAGAGACAGCGAGGGTTTTTGTTCCCCTTTTTTTTTTTTTTTTTTTAAGACAGTTCCATATTAAAAATGAAGTTGGATGCCTGAAATACTTTGGCAAAATGAATTCCTACTCTGGAAAGCATATACAAAAAGAAGTTTCAATACCTCCTTTCTGGAATATTTTTAGTGCAAAAGGGTAGCTATCAGAGTGTGTCTACCTGAATTGATAATTAAGTCTACGTTTAAGTAAAATAGCAACACTGTACATTTTAGCCACGGGTCTCATTTAAAATTATTCTCACTAATTACACAAGCAGTTGGACCAACCATATTTATCCCAAATAGTGTGGATCTCAAGGTCTGCTTATAGTTCATATAATCCCAATTTTGAGGTGTTTTATTTTTTTCTTATTCTTTATGAAAAAAAGTGTGAGTGACACAAAACTCCTTTGAGCAGCATTGGGTGAGTGTATTGAAGCAAGCTTGCCTTCCACATTTCCTAATTTTCACTCAATCTACTTGATTCAGTAATGGAACCCTTAAGCCCGGTAATTATTTGTCTTTAAAAATTCTTCTGAATCCAACAGGTAATGCGTATCTCTGCCAAAACTGGAGAAGGTATCTCAGATATGTGGGATAAAATGACAGAATTTCGTGACCTCGTGCTCACGAGTGGCGAGCTGCTTGCCAAACGACGGAAACAGCAGAAAGTGTGGATGTGGAATCTCATCCAAGAAAATATGTTGGAACATTTCCGGAGTCACTTGGCAGTCAAGGATAAGATTCCACTTCTAGAAGAAAAAGTTCTTAGTGGTGTCTTGTCTCCTGGGTTGGCAGCTGACCTGCTGCTGAAAGCATTCAAAGATGGTCTCTAAACACTATAGTATACTGTGTTCTTGCTACATTCTTCATGTAAATATAAACATTAAATACAGTTTTTCTATGTGTGGATTCAAATGTTTTGCTACACCAGACATTAATGGCATGCATATCCAGTAGTCTGCCAAAAAAAAAAAAAAAAGTGAAAAAATACTTGGGCAAAAAATACCGTATATGTAAAAATCGTGACAAATACAGATAGACTCAGAGACTGTTACAGCTTATATTTGGACAAAAGCACATTTCTGAGTCTCCTATCTGTACACACTGTGGATTTACTGGTCACAAATGTGTGCCTGTGTCAAAAGGGCTGGTTTTGAGAAAAGTTTGGTGTTGCAGAATCTCATTGTGGAACCATCTCAGAGCTGATTGGCAGTGCAGCTTTCCGTTCTGGTACAGTATCAGCTGTTGCCTTTTCCTTCCTCACCTTTAGTGGCTGCAAGAGCAGTGGGCTTCCCTGATAGAACCTGACACAGTCTGAGTTTTAAATAAAATGTGTGCATAGAAATAGAGCATAGTGTTTGATAACTGGTTGGGAGTTGCTGTACTATGTGCTGGGAGAAAGGAATATAAACCAACCCAGATTCTAAATGGACATTTTAATAAAAAAGCAAAATTTAATTAGACTTTTTAAAATACAGACATCAGATGGAACCAGTGCTATCTACAATGTTTTAATTGCAATTGGTTTTGTACTAGAGTAATTGATTTACTCTATTACTTTTTAGTAATAATGATTTGAGCTTCTGATCTGACTGAAGTAACTTTTTCAGCTTCAAACAAAATGCCTGGCACGTTTTTCCTATCTTGTAGAAAATGTGGCTACATAGGACCAAAAGTACCTTTTTTTTTTTTTTTTTTTTCCCCCTTGAGAACACATCTGTAGGTGTCATTTTCTTAATCCATGAACTAGAAAGCAGGGTTCATTTGGTGCCTATTAAATATGAAGAGTAAAATGGAAAAATGGTGATTTCTGGAGACCTGACAAAAATGCAGGACATTTTATGAGTCTATTGTTTACATGAATTAACTTAAAAGGTAATATTGCTAGTGATGATTTTTATAGTCTTGATTTTCTGTACATGTACTAAATGGGATGATGTCCTTCATTCCTTATGTAAGCTTAGTTTTACCTATTTGAATTCCAAAGTAGTATGTGTTTCACACAACGTTTGAGTTCTGGAAACCTGAGTCTGAATTTTTCAGACAATTCCAGGGTAGCTGTGAATCTGTGTAATTTGATCCTCTTGCTTTTTGCCTTTTTTTTTTTTTTTTTTTTTCCCTTTCTCTTCCCTTAGCACCAATTGTTATATTGTGTCCCCAGCTAAGTCTACTTTTTTTTTGTGGTAGACCTCTGTGCTTCAGAATTTTCATTCCAGTGTAGGTATAATTTAGCAACTATCAGAAAAGATGAATGAGTGTTGAAAATGCTGAGAATTTTTTTTCCTTTGTTTTGTCAAAGTGGCATAAATTAAATACAGAAAAAGCCTTCATCCTCAGTGCTAGCATTTCAGTTATTTCTCCTATTGTAGGATGGTTTCTGTATTGTTGTCCATAAATAAAATTATCCATATTGTCACCCTGAGAATACGAAGCTTGACCAAGAAGTAAAATATAGACTGCAGTGTAAAGTAAAAATACTTTGTAATTTATAGCAAGGATCTCTTTATATATTTGCAGTGCAATACTAACAAAGTGCATTGTGTTGTTTTGCAGGATGTGGAACTGAGACATTTCTTTTTAAAGAAATTTGGCACCAGCGTAGCTGGTATCAGTGGTTTCTACCACACAGACTGTCAACTTCTCCCACCCCTTTACTCCTGTTTCTTAAACTTTACATCCCAAATGAGTAATTTAGGATTGCTGCAATCAGTTACTTAAAACTACCTGAAGAAGTGTTCAGGGAGTGCCAGAAGCAAAGGGATCTGATTATTGCCTTGCTGTGTTGTGAAAAAAAAAATGTTTCTTTTCTATATAAGAACAGTTTAGGTCTCTAATGAATATGACAAAAAGTACCCCAAACGTAAAGTGATTTCTTTCATCCTCTCAGATTTAAAAATTAACTGTATTTTCATGATACCTAGTAGAGGAAAAGACAGATGGAAAATGAATTGATGAGAGCAGCAGCTTTTTAACTGGTAAGTTCTCAACTTTTGGGTAGTCCGTTTATTTCAGATGACAGCTTTTAAGGTGACCTCATTTGCAATTATCTGCTAGATCAAGTCTTCACTATTGTCATTTCTTTTTCTGTTGTCAGGGACTGCTTTTTTCCTTGTCTGCTATATGGCAGCCATCATGCAAGTAAAATAGAACCTGTGGCTTTGTTTGAATAAAGGCTGTTCTAGCAGAATACCTTTTACCATTTCAAGATTTGTTTTCTGGACCCAGATGTCTATCTACTCAAGCCATGGCGTCATCATTGTCTTATTTTGTTGCTCCTCTTGGAGTAGAGTTAGTTTACTAATGAACTTTTAGAAGATAGTGCATGGTTTAAGTAAGTTCTACTTTTCATTCAGCTGCATTTTATTCCTAAAGGAGAGCATTGAATGAAAATTAGATTTGCCTTCTTTATGTGTTTGCGTTTCATGCTTCAGTAGACAGAAAAATGCCTTATACCAAAAGGGGTCTCCAGAAATGTCATGATAAATGACGCTCTCTGCTTTGTTTTTCAGTGATTCCTCTACTAAATTGAAAAGCTGTACTGTGTGAACTATGAGCTGAGCCTCGCATGTAAGAATCAACTTTTTTGTTTTCTAGCTGGTAGAATATTACCACAGAATGTTCTGAAGCCAACTGTTCAATTAGTTGTGCAGTTTTGTTTATATCCTCACTGACATAAACAAAATGGGGAAGTGCATTGTCTTCCGAAGGACTGCATAGCTTGAGCTAGTAGGCTAGAATTTAGTAAACAGTTCAGTATTTCCCAAAGTGGGAAGTGGCATTTGCAGCTCATCACTTCTAACTCTGGGGGATTAGATGGGTAAAATGCACTAAAACATTGTCATTCAAGTACACAAGTACACAGGCTTCTGGGGGAAAACAAAAACAACAACAACAACAAAAAAAAACAGTAAACAAATCTGTTGGGTAGGATGGTGACATATTCTCTAGTTTCTAGAGTTAAATTTCTTTCACATTAACATTTAAAACCACAGCTACTGCAAAGCAGTATAAGAAAATAACTGTATGAGAAAATAATAGCAAGACCATTTGTAGCTAGAGATGCAATGAACTGTTAGACAAATTGATAAAGGAGGTGAGGCTCAAATTTTCCAGATGCACAAACTGTTGTGTCCTGTGAAGTCTTGCAGTTGTATGTAAGTGTGAAACTTTTCCCCAGGTCCCTGTATAATAGATGTTGCTGCTGTTTCACAGCTGGAAAAACAAGTGTGGTGAGATCAAGTGATTTGCCCAGGACTCTGAAACAGGTCAGTAAAGTATAAGGGTTACAGTTCAGTAGTCTTTACTCTGAGCCCCATGTATATTTACGGCCATGTTACTTAAGGTTGAAAAAATGCTCTTAGCAAGTTCATGCTCTCAGTGTGACTTACTCCTTTCATATCTAATCTCTCTGTCTTCAGTGACAGGACACAGTGACCCCTTCTTGACTACTGTTCTGTGGTAATGTCCTGCTTTAAGTAGTAGAAAACCTTTCCTTGATAGCTAATCTGCCTTTACCTTTCTGTAAATTCATTGCTTCCTGTTACACATGCTTGCTCGCTCTTTCTGTTTTCCTCATGTATGTTGCTTATTTATGAGTTTGCAGTGTGTGACATGTCTTTCTGGGGGTTTTGAGATTTTTGAGGAAGGGGTGTTGAGCAAAGCTAAAGCATACACATTAACTTTTTTCTTTTTAATTAACCTTATGCAGCTCCCTTCTTAAAGTTTTCTTTCTTAAAGCAACTTGGCAAGACTCAGTTATTGACTTGCTCCATTCTGGTGTAAATATACTTACTTCCTCTTTTTCTTGCTCATTGTTCTGTTGTGCCCCCCTTGGATGCACAGTCAAGAAGTAACATTATGCATCAGTTAAAATGAGAAATGTTTTTACAGAGCTTAGTGGTTCCAAAACCATTTTTTCTTGATGTTCTAAAGTAGCTATAATTTGAGACATGACTGAATAGGAGGTAGATAAAACATGCATGTAAAGCAAAATCAGTATGTTCCCCTGGAATATACAATTTGAGCAATCTACAGTGTATGGTTTAACTAGTAACAGGATTCCTCTTGTAACAAGTAGATCAGATACTCAGTGGTCGTACTCCTTACAGTTGATTTACAAATAAGCCCTCCCCCACTTCAGCCGTATTAGAACGTTAACAAGATTTGTGGATTGAGAACTGTTCTTTTCTTTTTCTCAAATTGAAAAATTAATAAGCAGTTACAGTACATTTTTTAAATGGAAGTATGATAGGCATATTCTGTTCCCTGCTGCCATACCTAGGTATGGTTCATCTGATAAACAAGGAAAAGAAGAGCTGACAGTCATCGTGGTCAATGGAGAAGATGTATTATGGAGCAGCAAGAAGGATGTCTACTCTCTTTCTCTCATGAGAACATAAGAATTATCTCAGACGTTTCACTGGCAATTCTCTCAAATTGATGTGATACATAGTGTTTGCTGTGTGAGGTTTAGAGAAAAGATAAATACCTTTTTCTGTCTTTCAGATTTGTTTGTTGAGGGCGACTACTTTAATAATGTAGACAGTTGTACTTTGGAATTAGGTGATTTTGTTTGTAATCATGCTCTAGGGGTGGAAAAGTTAATGTATTCAGAAGTCCTTGTAGTCTGAGTACATGATTGTTCACCTGTAGCAAAAACCAAAAGTTTTTCTACTCTGAATGCACTTATTTTTTGGCACTTTCCCTTCATGATGAATTTCTTGTATTTCTCTTTAAAATACTATGGCAAATTGACTTATATGCTATATATTAGTTACTTTCTGTGTCTGTTATGTTTGGATGTCTTTCACTGGTATTGTACAAAAAAAAAAAAAGTAGTTTTAATTATTTGAATTATTACTTTTTAAAATTATGCAGATAATCCCTGATTATGAATAACAGTATTTTTGTTTTGCTTCTTCTACTGAAAGAAACTTAGACCTAAAGATTCTGAGTACTGAGCTGACCTGCACTGTGGCTGGTGGCAATGGCTGAGAGTTACGTAGTTTTAACAATAAGATTGTCTCCCTGATTGTGTGGCTCGTAGCATTACAGAGTTACACTGCTAAAAGTTTCTCGCAGTCCTGAATCTATGACACAAAGATCCTGTTTGTAGTTTTCTAATTGTAAATGGTGGAAGACAAGCGTAATGTTAGTTCTTATGACTTGTTGCTTAGCAGCAGTGATCAACAGAAGTGCAACCTTTTCTTTTCCTGTGACCTTGGTGAACCTTGGCATGGACAGAGCTCACCAGCAGAAGACAAGGATTTCTGAAGTGAAACCGCTGTTCAGTGTCTGCATTTGTGGCAAACCATCTCTTCTTGACCCCTTCGTTACCTTTGCCCTTTAGTCTTCTTTCTCTCTCTCTCATCAAGCCTTTGAAGAAAACAGGCACCATCCTGGGAAGGTGGGGAGAATGAAAAGTTTAGAGGTAAGTCAACTGTGCTAAGACATATTCTGCCACTTACGGGGAAAAGGAGCTGAGCTAGTCCCCAGGCTGTCATGTCAGACGCTCTGCTCATGGCAGGAAAAACAGACTTCACATGTCACAGTAAGGTTTATTCTTATTTAGAGAAGCTTTCCCAGTTTTTTGGAGTAGGTAAAATATTCCAGAGCAAAGGGAAATTGAGGTGCTAAGAATTTTCTGTTCTGCATCTCTTAAGCAACATTTCACAAACTGAGTTAGAAAGGATAGTGAATGCAATTGAAAATGATTAGGGATCTACACCCAGTCAATACAACTTTCACTTTTTTTCCCCTCTCATCAAGTTTGGCAGGGTCTGCAGGTTAAGGGCAAGCGGCAAGTTGCATGTTTCACCGTACTTCTAAAACACAAAACATTAGTCAGACTGGACAAGGGCTTTTTCGTTACATTATGAGCTGCAACAATTAATGTGCCTTACAATGTCAGAAGCTTAGAATGGAAGCTGTTTTACTGTTACCTAGATGCTTGTCTTTTAATTCTATATCTAAGTAAAGAGGCAGCTAAGTATTTTTATACTTCTGCCCAAAATGTTATGAGCCAGAGACATCTGTAAGCTTGTAGACAGTAAGTGGAAAATAATGCGTGCTCAGGCTGTCACCTCCCCCTCACCTCTGTTATGGCCTTCTGCCCTCAGCCCACACTTCAGGAGTCATTGGTAGCTGGTAATAATACCAGTTAAGCAGTATGGGCCAGCATATTAAAAGGTCAGCAGGTGTGTCACAAGCCCTTTATGCTCAGGAGTCCGTTCTACTCCAAAGTTCGAAGAGAAGCTTTCCTGTTCAGCTATCCCACTCTCATAAAATGAGCAAAGAACACCAGCATTGCTCTAATTGCACAATTGAGATCATACTCATTCTGGAAAAGGCATCCACAAAACAAACTGGCTTGTCCTGTGTGTCATGTCAAAGGCATGGCAGGTGTATGACATGTGGCAGAGCTCAAAGAAGTGAAATAAACAGCAAACTGGAATGTGAATTACATTGCAAATATTTCCGTTATAAATATCTGGCTTTTTTTTTTTTTTCAAAATGCACCAATCTTAATAAAGAATGAACTACCTGGAAATCCTGACTGCTACCTGGGATCATAAGAAATAATTTTACATGCCCTTGCTTATTGAACACAGCAAATTTAGCACCCCCCCCCCCGGTTTTTGTTTTTTTTTTTTCGTTTTGTTTTTTTTTTTTTTTAGCTGCAAATGTGACTTGCCTGGCTAGTGAACAACAGCTGCATATCTGCAGGATTCAAAACAAGTAGCTGAAACCATGTTTTCAACTTCTGATTTCTGGGATAAGGAGTGAACTTGGGTCAAAATCAAGAAGCTTTTAAAAACAATTTCGGTAAAAGCAAAACAATTTTTGTTAAGTGTTGTGATGCAGAATACCTGACTGGTTCTTTCCGTGTGCAGTGGTAATAGAATAAGTACATTTGAAAATTAATGTTTCAAACTTTAGATCATTAAAATATTATCCTTCACCTTTCCTTTTAGCTCTCCATTCAAATGTGACATTTTCTTATAAGCAAAATAAATGTCTTACTGTGAGACTTCTTAGTGCTGTCATTTCCACGTCTGCAGCAGCTGGACTGACCGTGTCACTGCACAGCGCTAGCACAACTAGAGCCACTGCATGTTTTATTTCTGTACCAAGATTAAACAGTTCATCTGAATTGCAACGTTTTGAAGAGGGAAGGCTCAGTTCCATCTCTTGCAGGATGCACATGGCTTTTAGTTTAGCTTCAGCCGCCGCTCCCCACACCCATTTCCACTCCACACAATTCCTGGCTGTGCATTTGCTCCTGTTGGAAATGGTGCCATTTTTCTACATCCTCACATCAGGAAGGGTGGCAGCTGAGCATGTGCCTCAGTGTGATTGAACAGGGGTCCTAGAATGCATTCTGCCTGAGTTTTGTCACCCCATTTGTCCGTTTTCCACTTTTGAGGTAGCAAATTCATGGGCAATGAGACAGGAAATTTCAAAGGGGAACTGCAATAATTAAAATAATCTTGTTTGGTCCACTGCCAACTCTTTCATCTTAGAAAATATTGCTCTGGAGACAGGCACAGATCCTGTAAATGAATCTAATCTGGATCTCTCTCATCTAA
Source organism: Nettapus auritus (assembly GCA_011076525.1). NCBI lineage: Eukaryota > Metazoa > Chordata > Aves > Anseriformes > Anatidae > Nettapus > Nettapus auritus. The sequence goes on along the minus strand of CM021768.1, from coordinate 55,446,213 downwards.
TGTTTTGAACGTGTATTCCTTAGGAAGCATCCAAAGTGCAAGGATATTTCTGTGGGACAGTTTGAATGGTTTTGATTTCCTATTTTTTTTTTTCTTTATTGGCTGCTGCTTGAGAGTAAGACAGGAGTAAGTGGATCCTCAAGTCAGTGTGGTGTTTCCTCATGTAAATTTCATCATAAAATCACCAAAAAGTAAAGATTTTTACAAACAAGACTTACAAAGAAAAATAATATTGCACTGAAAAGGTGAAATGCAGATTTAATTATTGACAAGCTGGATAGAATAAGGCTTTTCTGGGTGTTTAGTTTTATAGATCTGGAGTTTTTATAGTAAACACTGCATACCAAGAAATTGCAGCATAGAGAAACAAATTGCTAGAAATGTCAGGGGTAGAGCTTTTTAATTTTATTCCTCAGCCAAATTCGCACGAACTTCATTTACGAGGTTCTTCTTGATGAATCAGTGACAGTGATTTACAGATAAAACAAAATTGCTTAGGAAGCTTTCTAACTGGAGAGCATGTCACACACACAATGTGACAGGGAACCAGAAAGCTCGCTGGGAACAGCTGCAGCCTTCTGGTCTCAGCTGCAGTATTTGCAGCGAGCCCTTAGATGGTGCTGTACAGCAGGCTCAGCCCTGCCGAGCTCCTGCTGTAGCCGCGGTGGCAGCGCCTCCGCAGGGTCACGCCACCCCAGGGATGCTTTTGCTCCAAGTCAGGGTACGCCGTGATCACTTGGTAAACTTCCCGAGCAACTGCCTGACTGCTTGGCTTACTGATCTTGGAATACTGATGGAATTTAAGCTTTTTTCCCATGAAGTTTCCATCTAAAAGAAAATATATTCCAAAATGTTGCTTCAATATATTATGGAAGCAAAAGTGACTGTCAGGGCCTGGGTGTTCCCAGCAGGGTGTTCCGCACAAGTCAGAGCTTTCTGCCCAGTAGAGGAAACAGTCCTCTTTCTCTCCAAAGAGTTATGCCCAGTAACTGGCAAGCTAATCTATATTCCTGCCCTTTGTTTTTCTACATAGCCATGGATCCGTAGCCCAGATCTGAAAATTTCGCCTTAGCTCAAGTCTACAAACATGGATAAGGTATCTCTGGGCACTGTTAATTGAAATCAGTAAATGCAATCTGTCAGTAGAGACATATTAAATATTAAATTCAAACATAGATTTCAGTAACTGCTATAATTTAATTCTTATAAAACTTGAACCCTGTCATGCTTAAAAGTGTGTCAGATATATTGCTGTCTGTCTGTAAAATAAAGTGCTTTTGAATAATAGCTAAAGATTTTTTGAGGGCATTAGAGGATCATCGTGATGAAAGAACAGCATTCAGCCTGGGAACTTCCTCACATAAATGCGGATGTGGTACCATGGCTTTCAGGTTAAATCTTCCATTCTGTGGAACTCACTTCATTCCTAAACAATTGTTGGATCAGGGACACAGATCTGGGGATATGAGCTGTGCTGTTAATTGCAAAGAAATCAAAATGGCATTTCCTTCAGTGGGATGGATCTCAAGCCATGAAGTTGGTTTTATTTGGAAGCTGCTGGTGGACTTCTGAAAGGAATTTGTTAGACAACTCTCAAACACTCTGTTGGTATCTAGCCTTTTCTTTTATAGTGAGACAGGAGAGAAGTGAGATGTTGAAAATAACTTGATCCCTGCACCTTGGAAAAGAGCTGAGTGATTTTTTCTAAGTAAGTTGGGAGTACAGCCTTCCTGTAGTTTTATTGTGTTTATGCACGTTCCTGTAACTTGGGAATGGATCAGATTGCGTCCCACCTTTTACCACAATTTGAAGGGATTAAGCCTAGGAGTAGCCTGCCAAAGCAAATTATTCATGTTTTCAGCATGACTTCATTTAGTTGTGACTTTTATTTATTTAGAGAGAGTGAGACAGAAAAAGCTGGTGTTGTTACAATCTCAGTACTATTTTTTAAATCTCTGGAACTTCCTATAACCCAACCTTTTTTTTTTTTTTTTAATTTTTATTTTTTTAACCTTTGAAATGTACCACACTGCATAAGCTGAGTATCCAGTGTTCTGCTCATCCCAGTAATTTTCATCCTATGGTCTCTACGCGCTGTTAATTTAGGTATATCTTTTACCATTATGCAAGTTAACATTACCCCAGATTCTGCGGGCACATAGCTGGGAACAAGTACCAAATCTTTTTTTTTTTTTTTTCTTGTGTGTTGAAAAACTGTAACTGAAAACCCTGCCAAGTTAAATGTTACTAGGTGGTGACTTGTAGCCTAAAACTGGTGGCTATAGATGCTCACCTGTGGAAAGGGACTCCTGTAGCTGTGCTCAGTTATGTTCTTCCAGCTGCAGCTGAATTTCTGCCACTTTAAGAACCTTAAGCAGCTGCAGCAATGTCACACTGATCTAGCATTTAGCTTCCTCAAAGCTCTGCTCAAATATTTGAACTCGCTGGAAGACCGTGCTTTGAGTAGGCGAGTGTCACTACAGCTTTACAGAAAAAGAAACAGCCACTGAGAGGTTAAACCAGCTTCCCTGTACCACACAAGTCAATGGTGGAGCTGGAATTACAGCTTGGGAGGTTCCTGGCTCTTGCTGCACTACAATGCTGTGTAGAAAGGTCATTTCCCAAAATAGTACTGAAAGTTCCCATTTGTTATTGATAGTAGGGCAACAAAGGGCTCTAGCTGTATTAATAGGTCACTGTATAATGTCCTTAATAATCCATAATTAGCAAACCCTGCAAAAATGGCAACATTGCATTTTTCTTGGGCAGTATCACTTCCACAGTTAGTTTTGTCTACTCTCAGTAGGTATTTTTATCTTGGCTTCTAAAACCACTTTATTTAAAGGAAACAGACACATTCACAAATTAGGCGTTAAATAGCCTCCCCATTAAGTGTCATGTTGGACCTCATATTGGACTCACCTTCAGATCTGTTCAGCTCCCCTTCCTCTGTGAGGACGTGCTTGTCATGACACTCTGACAGTCACTTTGAAGCTAGCAAGCAGACTTCTGTCAGCCTAGCAGAAAACTGTGGGCTGTTGGAGAAGGCTGTATATTACCTTCTATACTTTCTGTATATTACCTTCTCCTAGGGCTGATAATAGAGGGTTTTTTTTGGTGGCAACATTTTTCCCTGTGTTGTGTGAGAGCAAGCCAGCACTGGCATACTCGGGCAGCATAGCAGCTGAGGTGCAAGCATGGGAGCCCACAAAGGCACCGGGTTTGGTGGTCTCCAGGGCTTCCAGGAAGGAAGGCAAACCCCATCACCACACAGCTGGACAGGGGAAGGAAGGTGAGTACTTGTGAAGGAGCTGTCACTAAGATTTAATCACAGCCAGACTCAGTTCCTCGTGTACCTGGAGCTGGGGTGCTTGGTAGATCTTGATCTTTTTTTTTTTTTTTTTTTTCTTCTTTCTTGTTATAATATTCTATAAATCCTGAACTCAGAAATGGTAGTAGCACTCTAACTTATTGGTTTCAGCAGTCTGCTACTGAAGGTTTCTGTTTCTTGTTTTTCCTCTAAATGAATTATTTGAACTTCCAGGTTATATAGCAAATTAAGAAGGGTCATGAAGTAATAAGTACAAAGCGTGAGTTTAATTTTTTTACTGGACACCTAAATCTGTGCATCTGTAATTGACAGAACAAATGGTGTTTTATGCTAGCCAAGTCTGAAAAATTCCAGTGAATGATGGTGGGAAGAGCGACATTCACAAAACAAATAGTTATTGAATCAATTTATTCAGCCCTGTTTTGGTTTGAGTTAGAGTGAAGTGCTTCCAAACAGGCAAACCCCAAGAGAAAAACAAAACAAAGCAACACACCTCCCCCCCAACAAAAACAAAAGCCAAAAAAACAACATAGATTGATGATTAGGAAAACAAAATGTGTAAGGAAAGTTAAGAAACCAGAGCATGTATAGCATAGGGATGCGGCAAGGGTGCTGCTTTCTCATCGTTATATCTGCAGATCTATGTATTTGAATTAACAAAGCAATAGGAGCTTTATGTGCTGGATTTGCTTTTTAATGCACATTGGTTGAAGTAATTGGATCTATTGTTGTGGGCAGAGGGAATGCCAGCTGGGCTCCTACTGTCACTGACTTGTGAACATGACCTACTGGAGGTCAAAACACTGGAGAGAGCCTGCTCTGTTTAATTCTTGGAGGTAACAGTCATAATAGTTACTGCTTTGAAAAAACAATCTAAGTAATCCCTGCCTCTATCTAGTTTACTGTTTGTACTGAATTGTTTATATTTTTTATTTTTTTCATCTCTGTAAGTGGATTCAGAATTTTAGATTTTTTTTATTTTTTTTTTTTTTGAAAGCACAATTGAATTTTCACAGTGGAATTTTGTTAAATAAATCATCATAGATGAACTGTAAATGCTAGTGGTTTTGAGTGATATTTTGGTACTTGTTCAGCCATCCTGCTTTCATTCCTCCTGCTGATCAAGCCAGCCAGACATAGTCAAACAGTCCTGCATAGGAAAAACAGTGTACTTTCAGCTTGAGGAAAGAAAAAAAAAAAAAAAAAAATCTCTTGTGATTGATGCCAAATGATTCCTGGTGAATGCTGATGGCTACATAATTTCAGCATTGAGTACATCTGCCTTCCCTACTAGGGAACTCCAGAGAGACCTGAGAAAAAACATCCTATAAAGAGAGACAAATGCTCTCTTCAGTGAGTCTCTCAGCTCACACTCCTGATCTCGCTGTTTGGGCAGTGCTAAGCTCCAGTCCCTGTGGCAGAAAGGGAGGCTTCAGGGTCTGTGTGGTTTGTATTTTCTGGCATCAGCTGGCTTAGTGGTTCTTCTTGGAATCAGTCCTTTCAGAGAACTAGGGGAGTTGCTGTCAATCCTCAACTTTCCTCCTAGAAGTCTGTCATAACATAGTGTTTTAACACTAGCCATGCAGTGAAACAACCCTTAGATTTTGCAATCCATTACCAGATCTGCTGGAGTTAGAGAAAAGCAGGCATGGCATTGGTGACTAGATCTCCTGCTGTAAGGTTTATGTTCCTGGGTAGTTCAGATAGGGGAAACTGAACTTCCTCGGAATTTCTTTCTCTTCCCCCTAAAATCCACCAAGATATAGGTGCCACATTATCTGTATTGAAGATTCAATTCAAGCTGATTTGAAAATTAGTTTATCCTTCTGGTGAATAGCCTTCTTCCACCACACTGCTCCTTAAAAATGCTTATGTAAACGGCTGTAATCTGTCTGCTATCAGGCTGGTTGGGATCTGGGGGCAGGCTTACTCTGTCATGCTAGTAATGTTTTTCTAGAACTAGGAGAATTCAGACCTCCTTAAATCTGGACTTGGACTTGCAACAGATTTGAGTATTTTTACCTCTTGCTAGACAGTCTTATTTTTAATTTGCTCTATGGCTTGGTCAGGGCAAGCAGCCTGCTGTATATCTGCCTTCACTTGTTTGGAATTGATGCAGTGCACTGTGTTGTACTCAGATTTACAGCCAAGGTAAAAGGAACAACCACTTGTTACCGTCTTCTCCCAGCCCCCCCAAACATGTCAGCCGCTCAGTTCTCCCTCAGAAGCACATTGGACTGCTCAGAACCAGGGGAAGTGTCCTAAAGGAAACAGTGAGCAGCGCCCTAAATCAATTGCTTCAGGTCTCGTCTTCTGGGTTCTACGTTTCTGTCTTGCTTTTGACCAGGGCTTGTTCAGTGTTTGCAATGGGGAAGAACTACTGAGGATATAAAAGGCTTTGCAGCTGGAGAAGATGCAGGGCAGGCATGATCAAGACTCCCAGCTGTTGTGTAAATAACTTTAAGGGCATAACTTTTTCAAAAGACCTCTTTGTGTTTAAATAGTTCAAGTCAGTGCTATTAGCCAGGAAACCTCGGTTCTTTAGCCTGAATAGATCCAAGTGCATTTGGTTCCCCTCTCCATCCCCTTTTCCCATCTTGATATCTTCTGTTTACATGGTGAGACCTTACACAAACTATTCACCCCTCCGTTTTTCTGTGTGATCATATTTTACAACTCTCATGATGGTGTATTTCTGCAATCTTTCAGCAGTGAACTATACCATATATTTTGTTCCCTTTTTCCTTACTTCTGGCTTAGATGGAAAGCTGCTTTACGCCATTCATTCTATGTTTAATTACAAAGAACAAATTCCCACTTTTGCAAAGCTCCTCTCCTTCATTTCCTTCCTGATGGTATCTCTGCATCGCTGTCTGCTGTCTGACGGACCTCCCTCTCACTGGAGATGGCAGGTTGTGGTTCTGGCAGTAAGAGGCATCTGACAGATGCAGCCCTCTTCCCTGCTGCTATGTGTGATAAGGGGAAATGCTTTTTTGAATTGGAGTTAGGAAAGAAAAGAATCCACAATAGTCCCTGCCCAAATCCTGAATGTTTTTCTTCAAAAGACAGAGCTTCTATCATGCAATGGAGTCATTCGTGTTAGAGTATGAAGTCTTTATTTATAGATGTATATAAATAAAAATCAGGCTTCCTCTAAAAACTGTCATCCTGCATCTCCCAAAAGCTGAATTATCTGGAGTTAATGAGTGAGGCTGAGTCTCAAGAAAGAGCACCTTTCACTCAGAAAGAATAGTTTGTTTTAATTTGGCTGCTGACATGGGTTGCCTGCAGTTTCAGCGTTAAAAAAAAAAAAAATAAAAATAAAAAAAAAAATTGTTAAAGTGTTTAAAAAGAAAAGTTAGTGCACTGCAGTATTTGATATGATGTTTGCATTATTTCATATTTTGCCTAAAATAAATCCAGTATAATTGAGGGGGCATATGATACAGTTGGCAGCTCAGACAAAATAAGATAAGATGTGCTACCAGAGATGAGGATGGATAAGTGCTTACATAAGAGTTTTGTTGTCTGACATTAATTGTGTGAGGAAGATCATTGGAAGCAGGTGCCCTGAGCAGCGGGTGTGGCTGTCTGCTCTTCACCTCTCTGGGAGGTAGGTTGGAACTATGCCATACTGTTCTGCCTTAAAAGGAGAAAAAGAGCTGTGCTTTGGATGGGAAGTACCTGGAGGTTGGCTTCCATGTCTTAGAAATTAAGAAAAGCCAGTCCTTTTGCTTCAGTCATCCTGTGATCCATGATACAGTCTCCATTTCCTAGCCAGGCGGGCATCAGTCTCTTTTCTCACACCTCTCGTGTGCAAATTAACCTGCAGGGTTGCGGGTAAGAAGGGGTTGGTTCCGGGTCTGAGTGTCATCTCCTCCACTTAGTGACCTGGAGCCTGGGTGGGGTCTCACACACGCTTGATTTTCCATTAGTAGGAGAAACTCTGCTTATTCACCAGAACAACACTATGAGAAACATCAATATGGGCAAATGGGTTCCTGTCTGGTGTGCGGACAGGCTGTCTGCCTTGTGTCCCAAATTGTCTACTGGAGTTGAAAAGGGTGAAGCTGCTTTCTTCCCTGCAGCTTCAGAGCAGATAGATGCTGTCTCTGGCCTGTGCCCACAGGTGGGAGGCTTCTCTGTGTCTGCATGCCTTCCTGGGAGAGCTAGCAAAGACCTTGGCACAGGCAGGAGGGGACCTTTGCTTGAGGGTAGCTTTCTTTGTTGGCCATCCTCTTTACTGCCTTGGAGGGAAAGGGAAACAAGGTTACCATCAGGCTTCCTGTTTAATACTTCCTTGGAATGGTGTAAGTGTTCAGCTTTCACTTCAGTAACAGTATTATGTGCACTACTGGGTATTGCACATGTTCTTTCCTTTTCTGTTAACAGAAGTCTTCAGTAAGTCCACTTCCACGACTGGGCCTGTGAAGAGAAGACTGGAAGGATTTAGCAGTCTCCCTGTAGAAGCAGAATAATTGATTTGAACTTGTTATGACACTGCAACTTGTGATGATTCTTGGGCTGCCCTCTGCGAGAACAGAGCAGGAGGAGGCAAGGTATGTGCGCTTCTGTGAGCACTGTTGTGGTAGCAGTGCTCTGGGTTTCAGTGTTTGCACAGTAAATTCAATGTCAACATGTACAGACAGCAGCTCTCAGAGGAGTCAGAGGTAAATAGCCTTTCTTTTTGAGGTTTCTAGAGCAAGATGCAGAGCAAAGGGATTTATTTCAGTTTTTGCCCTGTCATGAATTGGCAGGTGACCTGGGAGGAGGTAGTCCCTGGTCATTTGGCAGTGCCAAGAGTGAGCTTTGAACCATGCAAGCTATTGGCAGCTCGGGAACGTTTGTACTGGCGACTTCAGAGTCCTGTCCTCTTCGTGGCTGCCAGAAACATTTTTTTTTGGTGATCTGCTTTATTTTTATTTGGTTATTAAAAGCAAAAGTTAGGTGGCTCTATCCCTTTGTTAGCCTGTCCTGGGAAGCTTAAAAAATAGTCCCCCAGGAAAAATAAATTCTGAACTACACAAAAACATACCACACCCATGTTGTTTTGCTTCCCTAGATGTGGAGTGTTTGTGAAGTCCCAAAATAAGAGCATGGATCTTGAGAAGCTATTGATTTATTGACAAAAAGCCAATGCCAGGACTCGCATGACTCGTGCTGTCGGCAGCAAACATAAAAGTTAAGGAACTGTCAGTTACAGTGATGAAATAAAAAATTCTGGTGGAAAAGGTCCATTTTTAAGGAAAGCTCAGGAAAACCTCTGTGTATAAAGGATTTGGGGAGCTGGATCCAAAGGCAGTCAGGCAGCCCATGGCTGGTAGTGCTCCTCAGGAACCGCACATTCTGCTCCACAGGAATTTCCTGTGTCTTTAGAAACTTGTCTGACAACAAAACATTCTACTGGGAGAAACCTCTGAGCAATCCCAATGTATGGATTTGTTTCTTTCTTTCTTCTGAAGTGTTGGTCAGCAGCATTACCCTGAGAGCAGAACACTGGCAGGAGCTGAGGAATGAATGGGCCAGTTGGGGAGGGTAAACACTTTTGCCATATATGAAGGCAAACTGTGAGAGAAGTGACCTTGTCATGCAAGTGCTGAGGCCCAGAGGAGGGTAACGGTGATGCTCACGAGTGAAAAATGGTATATTAGTGGTGAGAGTGAGCAGAGCAGGGCTGTCCACATATGGTTGGCTGCTATAAAATAGCTTGGGGAAGGCTAATCAGGAACTATTTTTGTAATTCAAGCATTGAGGGGGCAATTTAGTATATTACCGGCTTGCAGCAAACAAAGTACTTTTTCCCACATAGTGGTTTCCATGTAAATTGTGGAACTCGGTGCTGGAGATGTAAGTTTAAAGAGCGGATTCGGTGAGAGGAGGCCAGTCCTGCCTCCCTTTCCTAAGTACGTACTTTTGTCTCACACAGTCACGTTAGGAAGACCTTGGGTATAAATTACTATCACAGCACCAAAGGAACCTTAGTTATCTAAATAGAGCTTAGAAGAAAATACCACTGGATTCTTTTTTTTCCTGTTAAGTTGCCTGTTACACAAGCTGAGCTGGGCCAGCTTGTGAGGGGCCAGCACCTGCGCCGAGGTCTTCCATCTGGGACCAACTCCCAGGCTCAGTAAAGCAAAGCTGCTGCAACCGCGCTAACGAAGGTGCTCTGAACAGCAGGTGCACACATGTGGAAGTGTATGGTAACCTTTTGTAGTGTACACAGCATTGCTTTCCCATTAAAATTGGAAGAGAATTAAATTTTATTATGACATTAATTAGCTTTAATAGACTAGTCACGGGAAAATAACCATGTGTTTATCAAGGAATGAGGTATTCCGATGTGTCTGAATTTGGGCAAGTGATTACGTGCACCCTTAATTATATTTTCCTGGTTTGAATAGCTGGAGAACTGTTCTTCATGGCTCCGTCTATCTTAAAGGAATCTGTCACTCTGAATAAGAATGAAACTTGTCTGGTAAAAATGCAATCTTGCCATAGTATCACTGTATAACTGGATCTTATTTATTTTTAATTGACATGTCAACTTAAAAGATGCGATGCATATTTTTAAATTGCATAAACATTACATTCAGATCTTTTCATTAAGTTCTAGGTGTGCAGTCCCATTAAGAATAGGTAGCTAGATATAAAAACATGAAGTCTTAATGCTTGCTTACTAAATATTCAGAGTGCAAACAGACATCGTTGATAATACATGCGAATGGAGCCATCCTGGTGTATTTTAAAAGTGTCACAGACATGAGTGACAGACACCTGTGTGTGCATATTATTTCAAATCACACTGATGGAGTGCACGCTCCTGAAGCTATTTATTTTTATTTATATTCCCAGGCCATTTTATTTTTATTTTTCCTCAATTTCAGGAAAAAAAAAAAAAAAAGATACTGTGATTTTATTGCTAAAACAACTGCTGCGTCTAACTGTAATGGAATGCAATTGTATGCTGTGTACCAGGAAGTCTAGATGTCAGGAAAATGTTAATCCCTACAATACTAGAAATGCAAAGCGTGTATAGTTTAGCATAATTTATTTTGCTGGTTCTAGCAAGAAATTGTCTGACTCTCCCCCCACAGTTTTAGAGGAGTTGTTCCTACAGGGAAGCTGAGTGACTTAGTGCTCCCTCCTCAAGCAGTGGTTGCTCTCGGTGCCCAAACTCTGTGTGCATGAGGCTACGCAGCGGGCAGGGCATGCCTGAAGGTGGCTCCAGCCCTGGGGTCTGCCTTGGTGGCAAAATTAGTGGGTGCCGGGCATTGCGCTGGTAGTGCTGTTGTCGCCTTTTCTCATCAGGGCAAGACCAGGCTGGTGTGGTTATTTGCAGCAACACGCTTGAGGAGGCAGTGAGAGCAAGCCAGGGAAAGCATACTCACATTCATTCATGCAATCATACACAATTAGGTTCTAAAGTCCTACTCAACTATGCACGAGTATGTTGGTTACATCTTTGACCCTCCCAAATAGCTTCCTGTTAAATCTGTTAAAAAGGAAAGTCTCCTGTCTAGTGTGTGAATGAAAATTCCAGTCCTAAATAAGAGACGGGAAGAATCAAGAAAACATTTGCTATCTTTATTATTATTATTATTATTATTATTTTTCTTTGTTTTTTAACCAGCCAGAAAGCGAGGCCTATTTTTGGTTTTGGTCACATTAGGCTGTGCTGAATGTTGGCACGAAGTTCTAGGAGCTTAGTGATAGCATTTTTCTATTCTTTATTTAAACAGGCACCTTCCCAGAAGAGTAACAGCACAAAGTTTGCAGTTCCAATGAAATGATGTCTGAGAAGTGCTGGAAAATAAGGTATGTGATAGAAATTAGAGGCTTGAAAAGTAATATAGAACAGAAATATATGCAAACAACAGAGAATACTACAAGAAATCAAATAGTCGTCTTCATGCTAAATTGGAAAACTTTTTTTTTTGTATTTTTCCCCACAGAGTTTTGCAATGTGTTTTATTTTAATCACAGTTGAGGGGGAGGGAAATGGAACAGTAAGATTTTTTTATTTTTCTTAAGCTAGTATGAAAAGCTTCCCCCATACAGCCTTAAAGTAGGGAAATAGGTTGCAGAACCTTCACGTGGCTGCACAAGAAATGCCAGATTATCACTTTTTACTCTTCCATACGCCTGTCTACAACTGCATTTTACGGTTGTTGCTGGTGGATTGTTTATTTATTTATTTTGTTTGTTTGTTTGTTTTGTTTTGTTTTTTGTTTTTTGTTTTTAACTTAAAGGAAAATTTCCTATTGGTGCCCCTTGCAGGTTCTGTGCCTGCTCTGAATCATGTTTCTCTCCCCTCTTCTCCTTTTTCTTTTTCTCTTTTCTTCTCTTTTCCTTTCTCTTCTATTTCTTTCTCTTCTCTTTCTCTCTCTCCCTTCTCTCCTCGGTGGGTACTTAAGAGGGTCCTACATATAAGTATATCCACAGCCAGGTTCTTCAAAAGGCAGCTGTTGTGCACATGTGGCAGCACAACAGCTGCATTTCTGATGTGTTGCCTGGCATCCAGCAACTGGCTGCCTTCCTGGTATACATAGCATTATTTTCCCAAGAGGCACACAAAAAGCCCACAAGCCAAGTAGAACTCTGCTCATTTTCAGATGTAACCTGTTAACTCAGCCTAGATTTGCCAAAACATGTGTGACTTCTAAACAGCCCTGACTGGCTTGATGCTGGAAGTGCTGTAGACCAGCTGACGTGTCCTCCTCCCACTGAAGTGGGCAGCGGGCTGTCCCCCGCAACATTCCCTCAGGTTCCTTAGGCCCAGGTGGTGACTGAAGACAGGATTTTAAAAAGCGACTAATAAAGAGAATTGGTTGCTCAAGCTGAGGCACCTTGAAGATGCTTATCTTGCAGGGGGTATGACCTCAAGGCACTAAATCCACACCCATCCCTTTTCCAGGGGCTTCTGCTGGACATTCAGGCCCTGGCTCCCCATGTCCTGAATTAGCTGTTTCAAAACAGCTAATTTAGTTTCAAAAACTTCATTGCAAAAGACCACGCACCTTCCCCTCGCAGGCTACTCGAGTGCCTCTGTGATGAGGAGGTGGCATTCCGCTTGCTGCCATTCCACAGACAATGCCATGGTTGGCAGACCTCTGGTTTGAGTGATTGTGCTAGTGCTTTATTAGCTCTCCAAAAATACAGAGCAGAGAAGAGGCTGTGCGGGCTCTGCACAGTCTGCCTGAGCTCTGACCCCTCGGGCGAGAGGCTAGATTGCTTTTACAGCCAGTACTTAACCTTTCTGACGAGACTTGTCAACAAGGAAACCAATTAGCAGCAGATATGATGGCAGATGATATAATGCAGATGCCTGTTTGTTAGGAGCACAACTGGTACGTTTTTAACACAACATGTATTTTAAAACATGGCTCTGAATTAATGATGTCATCCCCCAGAAAAATCACTCTACAGTTGAGTTTCTCTCTTTGAGTTTTTTTCAAAGTCTCTGCCTTAAGCCCTGTTCTGCTGGACTTACGGCAGGTGCAAGATCATAAGAAATAGTGAAACTTTTGAATAATCAAAAAATTTCCACTTTTAAATATTTTTAAATGAACGTAGATGGCATATTCAAAATCTGTAGAACTGCAGAATGAAAACAGGGCAGTTCTTGCCATCTGGAGTGGGTCTAGACACAAACTGAGCTGTTTTCTATGACCAGCAAATGTATATTGGTGTGTATTATCATATATATATCAAAAATCATATATATAATTATATCTATGATTATACATATATAATATATAATATAATCTATATAATCATATATATATCAGAAAAAACAGCTCAGGGAAACCTAAGTTAATTGATTAACACTGTGCAGATCTACAAGCACGTTATAGCCACCTGCTGGAAAGGACAGTGTCTCTATCACATAAATATGTGACATCAATACCTCTGTTTGGGTACAGGTGAGGTTCCTCTGTCACAAATACAGAAACATGGTTTTGGGGAGGTGGGGTGGTGGGAGCTAGGGGTTGAGCTTAACAGGGCAGCTGATGTTTTGGTTGAGATTTGGCCTGATCTTTCAAACAAAAGCTTACAGCAAAACACAATGTCGGGAGCTACTAAAGGACTTGCTAGCTGACTTAATTGATAGCTGACTGTGTCTCCAGGCAGGACAAACGACCTCTGCTCTGGCCATTCCTAGAGAAATTGTTCTCTTTGGAAGAGAACCTGGGCAATAGCACAGCACTGCATGCTACAACATGTTGGGTCACAGGGATGCACACACTTTGAGAACCAGCTGTGTCTCCTCTCCTCCGCCAGCCCAGATGCTCCTTGACTCACTCTGTACACATTCTCTGCTTGTTTGGACTGAACCTGTCAACCACTGTCTTAAACCTTTTTCTCAAGTCGCGGAACAGTTACTGTCATTTACAACAGACCGGTAACAATTTACAGTTACCGTTTTAAAACCATCAAGATACAATCTGCGTTTGGTGGCTCAGTCTCTGAGATATCTTTCAAAATCAAACCCAAGAACTTGCATGATCAGCTTTTAATTGCTAGGATAGCTGTAGTGCAAAAAAAAGCCAACCAAACCAAAACAACAATAAACCAACAACATTTCCTTTTACAGCTCAAAAGGAGTGACCGTCTCTGTGAGAACACAGTCGACTTCCCATTCTAATGTCAGTGCTACAGAAGCCTTCCCTTCACATAAGCAGTCACCACCAAGAGGAGGACCAGTGCATTCAGCACACGAGCATTAACAGCACTGCATTCTCTACCAGGTACTGATAGAAAGCCTGGAAATTTACATCCCTCTCCCAGTAGATTTTTTTTTTTTTTTTTCAGTTGATTAGACTAACACTGTCCCAGCTGTGGGCAAAAGACAATCTAATTTTATTGAATGTTAACATTAATTTATATTAATGGATAATTTTTATCTAATGCATACTCAGCCTTTTTTTTTTCCTTGGTTAGCATTTATAAACTTTTAAGATGTTAAGTATCTTTTTGTGTTCGTTGTGGCCAGTAACAACTTTGCTTAACCAGAGCTTTCTGTCTGATTTAAATTGTTGCTAACATCTTACCTCTTTTCAGTGTATATCGTCTTGTTGGAGAATCCTCCTCCTCCCCCCGTCCCTTCAAATCAAGCCTAAAATCTACTCAAGGTTGTCTATAACAAGACAGGAAGGAAAAGCAAAAAGAAACTAAGGGTATAGCCAACCTTTTTAATTAGAGTATATTGTACTTCCAAACTGGATACACTAGAAATTGGCAATGCAACATAAGATGCAAAGGAATATACCAGTTACTGTCAAAATGACCCTGTACAGCCTTATAATGCAAAAAGCTTTATACAATACAAATTTTTATTAATGTACACAAACCTTGACAGAAGGATATCTGAACATAATACAACAAGTTTAAAAAAAAAAAAAAGAAGAAAGAAAAAAGTACTGAGAACTTTAACTGAATTACTGAATGGAAAAACACACTACCTTTCATGACAGAATGCATAGGGATAAACCAGTATGAAATTAGCTTCATGGTGGGGGGGAATTTATCAGAACTGTTGGTCTTTATAGTAGGAAGGGGTATCTCTGGAGAACATTCCTTTCTTTAGTCTTGAAACTGCAAACCAATTATTTTAATATGCATGAGCTCTGATAAATACTGTTGTTTTTTTTTTTTTCTCTTAAAAAAATAAAAACCTCCTAACACACTTTTCCTTACAGAGAGAACTTCTATAACTTACCAGAAAGAATGAATTTATCCTTTCCAAAGTGCTAAACAAATTTCCCAGGTACATTAAACATTACTATGTCAGATACTGCTACAGTGGACCATCGCTGAACACATGGCGTCTGTACGCTGACAGCTCATTCTTGGAAGTTCCAGCCCTAATTACATTGCAGTTTGACTTACAGAAAGTAGCCTAGTAATATTTGTACTTCCTCCTCCTAGACAGCTGTACTTTACCTGTTGGTTTGAAAAATAAGTTTTTTGAGTTTTCCTCTGCTATGGTGGGGTCAGAGATATATGTGTTGGGTGTACTGTATAGAACCGGTACAGTTTCTGGATGCAGACTGCATATTTCATGCTGTTGAGATACTATTTTTTTTTTTTTTTTTGCTTTGTGTATTTACTAATAGAGCACTTTCTATTTTGTCTGTACTCCCAGGTGGGTTACTGGGAGTTCTGATGGAGTGAAGCATTGCAAACAGGGCCCTGAGTTACTTGCATTGTTTTCTAAGGTTTATACATGCTTTGGAACAGATGGCTTTTCTTTACTGCGTAGACAGAACTGCCACGTGCTCATTAGAACCAAAACTGTCTGCTGGAATGTAAACAAAATGGTGGGACTTCTCTGCCCTTCAATTAATAATTCCAAACAATAACTGGCTACTATTTTGGATGTCTCCCCCTTGTAGATAGCTTCCAGGATGTCAAACAGGAGTGCACAGATCAAGATGTATTCCCTGAACAGGAAGAGTTTGGTCATGGCAGTGGAGGATGCTTGGCCATCCTAGTGCAAAACAAACATCGAAATCTTGCTCACAGGTTAAATGATGCTAATTCTGGATCAAAAAGTATTTCTACACATGCTTCACTTAAGAAGTAATGAAGACTGAGATTATGTTTCTACTTGCGCGTATAGCTCAGAGCCTTCGTGGACGAGAAATGCCTTCCTGAACTGGGGCGCTGCTTTAGTGCTCTCACAAACAAGGGGCTGGCTCCAACTGGTCTGTCAGGATCTCTCCATCCCACAACAACCTGTAGAAGCTGCTGCTTCAGGACAGCATGAGGGTGGGTGGGTAGCACATCAGATGTGGCTCAGCACATCTCTTACAATGGCTTGGCCAAGGGTGGGAGAGGGGGGACTGAAAGAACTAGGTCAGACATCTCCAATACCTGGTGAAAGACAGTGAGATCCAATTCCAAGAGACACCATGGAAAATGATAATCCAGTAAGAAAGCATTCCTGTAAGTCATGTGGTAATTTTGAAATGCTTCATATTTTATACTTCCAATTTTAATGCAGAATATTTTAAATTCTCATCTTTCTTCCTGGATATTAAGTTGTCTACGAAACAAATCAATTAACAGTCAGCTTTTCTTCTTTAAGATCGCTGTTGTCATTTTGAGATTAACAAAGGTTATACAACCAATCCACATTTGCTTCTTCCTGCAATAAAGTGCTACATATAACATGTCATTTTAATGACCACAAAGTAAGAGCATTAAATAAGTATAAAGTTAGCTTCCTAGCAGTGTACACTCTATCAGCCATTAACAAAAAAGAATAAAGTATTACTAATAACATAGAGGGTATTGATAGGACCATAGAATCTGCAAGTACAATTGAAATAGTGAGGGTATAAAAGAGAACTGTATGGTTCAAACAGTATCTTTTTTATAGCTTTATATTTCAAAGAAGTTACTGGTACCTTGTCAAATATACAGTCATATCCCACAGAATTTTTTTCCTGTTTTTTTTTTTTTTTTTGCAAGTGAGAAACAAACTAGTGCAAGATTAAAGCACTGTGCAAATCCGCCTTTTTTTTTTTAGTCTGAGTATTTATACCCAGAATTTATCCATACCCTTTGTAAAATCCCCTTTGTTGGATTTTTTTCCACCATAGATTTCTAGTTATACAAGTTGTTCCTGCAAACTAAAAGGTAACCACTGCATAACACAGCATATATATATCTATACATAATATTTATATGCCCTTTTAAAACAAAAGATGTATGCTATGGCCCAGGCTCAGGTGTTTGTTACACCTGCGTAACAGCTGAGAAGAATTGGGCCTGCTGTGTGGGTGTGTAGACTGCACACACTGCATATGCACGTGCGTATATATACACACACACACACACACTTCCATCGTCATACTCTCACCCTGCCGTGCTGAAAGCCATTTCTTCCTTATTGGCTCTACCCAAAATCCTCAGCCCTTGACAACTCAATACAAGGCAGCAAACAACTAAAGGAAGCTGCAAGC
Organism: Nettapus auritus; assembly: GCA_011076525.1. Taxonomy (NCBI): domain Eukaryota; kingdom Metazoa; phylum Chordata; class Aves; order Anseriformes; family Anatidae; genus Nettapus; species Nettapus auritus. Next base: position 55,428,912 of record CM021768.1, on the reverse strand, counting down.
AGCACTGAAATCATACACCAGGCCACCCTGAACCAAGAGTTACTCCTGCCACAACTCCAAAGTTCAGAGGGGCACAGAGTGCAGGGAAGGAGCAAGTGTGTTCAAAGGGGAAAAATAATAATTAAATAAGTCAAGACAAGGGATGTGCAAAAGCAGTGTCATGGCACGCTACAGACAGACTCTCTTTCACACACCCACACGAAGACCAAAAATAAAATGCATCAATATGTAATCTTACAAGTGCTGATTGCCATTAAGGACACTCTTTTTCAGCTTAACAAGACAAAATAGTTTCTTAGATAAGAGTACTGGGAACATGCCTCTGAAGGTAGAAGTATGCAGTAGGTCACCTCTTGAAGATTTAATAAAGCAGCTTTCATGTCAATGCAATAAGTATACACAAAGCCATTTTCTAAACCTTGCTAATGGTATAGTACAAGTGTTCGTTACCTCTTCGGTCTACGGTTTGCAGCAATGTATGTATACCTGCTGGGTTTGTCGGGGTATTTTTGGTACAGAATGGAACTGCCCTCAGACAGTTTCTGCCCTTTCTGTTAGTCCAAGATAGGCAAGGAAGGAGTGTTTGGGTGAAGAGGCACCTCCCGGTGCAGTCTGAGGTCTGGGTGGATGGAATGTGAGATCGTAGTGGTTTTTGGGGAAAAACATTGTTAAAGGAATAAGGTGGGCAAACTCTGAGTTCCAGTATTTATCAAAGCACAGGGAAGTGCCGTTGATGGCCAAGGCTTTCACCGCCAGGTTTGGCTCTGCCCCACTGCTGTGTGCAGCCGACATTGCCACTGTCTGCAGAGCCTGGGAGGCAGACATAACTGAGAGGGGTGACAGGAGGTTTCTGGAGCTGTTCACTGGTAGGAGTGGACTGGCTTCCTTGGAGGCTGAATACTGGCCCTTCTTCTCCTCTTCGGAGCAGTCCCCGTTCTGGTGCTTCTTCACATGGCGGCTGAAGACAAAAGGGTGGGTAGTCTTGAACAGGCACTCATCACAGCTGAAAGTCTGGCGTGGAGCATGCTTCAGTTTCTTGTGCAAGTTGAGATTGTCTTTGCGTTTGCAGCTGTAGCTGCACTGGTCACAGTGAAAAGGGCGCTCGCCAGTGTGGACACGCACATGTTCAATCAGCTTGTTGGCCGTCTTGGACAGGTAGCCACACTGGTCGCACTTGTAATGGTTGCCAAGCCGGTGTTCTCGGATGTGCATCTCCAGCTCCAGCTGATTTGCTTTCACTGTCTGGCAGATCCGACACTTGTACTCCATCTTGTAGTGAGTCTTCAGGTGGCACTCCATTGCTGCGGGGCGGTTAGTGGAGTAGATGCAGAACGGGCACCTGGCAACACAGCGGGGAAGGGCAGGGAGAGAGAAAAGAGGAGTCACTCAGCTGGAAGACCTGTATTCATTCCTGGGTTAACCCCATCATTCAGCCCCTCTCTGACCTAATAAAGCAGGAAAAAAAAGGCACTTAGCCCTCCCTGTACAGTCTCTGTAGAATATTTAGTTCATCTTGACATGCCTCTACTTAGAGTAGCTTTGCCCATTAATGGCAGCAGAGCTCACTCATTCCTTGGAAAGCACCGACTCATTCTGAAGGAGCATCCCTTAATCGTACCGGCTTACCTCGATGGGGCAGGTTCTGCAAAGCAGGCCAGGTTGTGCAGAGTGGGTGACAGGCTCACAGGTACTTTGTGTAATGACATTCTTAGTGTTTGCACAAAGTCACTTTTGCCATTTTTTCCATTCAGAACTGGTTTAAAATGAATGCTTACAGACGAATATGAAAGCAGCTGTTTAAGTAAAGATGGAATAAACTTGTAATACCACATGTACAGCAAAAGCCTAGAAAATTCCTTTTATGTGACCTTGAACAATAAGCTTGCTGGGTATCCGGCTAGAAACAGCTGAAAGTTAGTCTGCTGGATGATTTGTAGGGATTCCCATTGCTGGGAGATGAGCTAGTCCACACTCAAAGGGTGTGTGTGCTTGGCAGGGCTTGCCTACAGCTGCCTCTGCCACAGCAGGAATTGTTCCTGTGGGGGAACAGGATGTGGGCTCTGCTTACTCACAGCAGAAAGCGTCCGGACCGGGGTGGACATGGCAAAGGGCCTCACCCCTGGTTCCTGGACCAGGAAGGGCTGAGAAGGTTGGAGCCTTGAAAGCTTGGAAGTAAGCCTGAGCTGAACAAGCCTGGACACCAGCGAAACCAAAGCACACCAGCTTCTGCTTGATGTTGTTAAGAGGAAGTTGGTGAAGACAGCTACCTGCCAGGAATCTCTGCTACATTAAACAAAGCGTACTGCCTTCCAGGTCTAGCTCGTGAGCTAGAAGACCAAGCCTAGATAAAAAGATAGAGCTCATGCACCTGGCTGTCATACAGATGCCTCTGCCTCCTGCTGGTATGCATTCACCATTTAGCAGGTCTGCCACTTGTGCTCTGTTGGTTAAGATTACTTCTAAGCAGAGATCCTCTTGCTCCATTTTTGTTTTCCCCCTTGCTACAACTGGTTGCACATACAGGTTTAATTTTATCTAGCTAATAATCGAGAGACTCTTGAGCACAGTGAACAATACAGGAGGACAAACAGATAGTAAAACATCCAGACATTTTTCCTGATGCAACATCAAGTACTCTGATCCAGAGAGGGAGCCTGGCACTGAGGCTGCTAAAGCGATTAGCTCTATTGCAACAGAGAACTCAGCTGTCTATACACACATACCTCTCCTGGGCTGGGTGCTCTCTGGATCAGAATCTCAGATTTTGATCTGGAGCTGGAGGAATCATGTTATTTTCTCTTCCCCCACAGCAAACAGGAGACACAAAAATACAATTTACTTAGATCTCTTCAGGCTCTTCTGGATGCCTTAAGAAAAAAAAGAAGTCAGAGCTTTTTCTTAGGTGCAGCTTTCAAGGTACCTCAGTATTACTTGAGCTGGGCAGGAATAACTTATGTAGACTGAGAAGCCCATTCTGTCAGGAAGGTCTGAGTCATAGGTCATGGTTTTTCCTTGGTAAATAGAACAGATTCTGCGCAGCTTAAACCCAAAGTGCATTAGACAACTGGTCTGTACATCCAAGACAGACATCCCGTCGTTCTGGCACGCTACTTGTTTCTCAATCTGGTCTTCTTCCCAGATTCAGTCATCACATCTCAAGTGATCACAGATCCCAATTCATGGAACTACTGAGCTGGAGACCAGACGCTGCCTGGCAAACAGAACCAGTTTCACAAACTGCAGTGCAAACTGATAGAGCTACTCACGGTAATGCTAAACGTGGTGCACCAGTCACCTGACAGTTACAGTGCACCGAACACACTGGTTTGCTTAGCCAGAGCAATGCAAGTCCTGTACTGAACCCTAGCTGGGCATGAAGTGGTTCCAGCCTTTTTTTCCTGCAGCAGCTGGAATAGAGACCAGGGGCATACATCTTGCATAATGTCACACTGCCAAGCATATGACCCCAGCAGTCACTCCTTCCCTCAGGGGTCCAACTTGGACATAAGGGCACACTCACTCACTAGGAACTGCTCTGCACCAAAAGTCCTTAAAGGGCAGCACCCTAGCCAAAGACAAAAGGCTTTTTTTTCTTAAAAGAGCGTGTTATTTGTTTCTTCTTAATTTATACAATAGAGGTTTTTCTGTGGCATGCAAACCAAAGCAGTGTGCATCAAAATTGTTAGTTGCTGGAGAGGACTGACTTTGCATTAGCATCTACAAGGGTTACAAAGCAACTGAGAGATCTGATTTTGAGAAGCTGACTTCATACTTAGCTGCACAAATTGTACAGGATTTAGTTTCTTTGAGCCAGGTGTAGAACAGAGAATGCGCTGTGTGCTCTCCTTTGCTCTGATGCCTTCAAAAAAAACCCTCTTAGTTTCACAGCACCTCTGTGCAGTACTGCCTCATTCTCTTAGGATTCCCACTGTCTCCTATCTGACTTGAAATGGGAAAGGGCCATACTTTGTTACAGCTCTAATACCAGTGGACACTAGATCTACTACTAGCTATCTACTATAATGATGCAAGCCAATGTTAAGGCAACTGTAAAAGATTGGGCTTACATTATCTAAATAAAGGAAGCCCCAAATCTGGATTCCCAGACATTTAGCTAATCCTTTCTAGTTGACTTCCTTTTGTCCTATCCCCACAGTATTAAAGATGCTTAACACAGTAAAAGTTTGTGTACTTGCTTTCCTTACTTGAGCCCACCGGTGGGGACAGTGTGGCATTTCTTGTGCTCCAATAATTGCTCAGGTGTCTTCATGAACTTGTGGCACACATCACACTCAAACATCCGTGTGATCAGGTGGATTTGCAGATGGCGCTCAAACATATTTTTTGTTTTGCAGACAAAGTTACAGAAAACACATTCAAAGCCTGAGGAATGAAAAAAAGAAAAATGTATTCCTCATATCGTGGCCGGATTCACTGCACAGAAGGTGACAATTTGTGTTTGTTTAACAGGATATTACCTTTCTCTGACTTCTCTTCAGTATTCAGTGAGGTCTGAGTACCAGGCACTACAGAAATGACTAGCAGGTTGTTTGAACCTTTATTTTTTGGAGTTACATCTGCATCTTCTTTGCTGTTGGCAGAGTCACTGAGCGCTGACAGTGAAGATGAAGATGGACTGTTAGATTCACTGGGTGTCTTCCTCTCTTCAGCTGAAAAACAGGAATAAAGAGCAATAACTAGTACACCAGATTAGATGAAAACTCAGTGATCCAGTTTTAAATTTCAGAGAAAAATCTAATTTATATTAAAAGTTAATTCAAACTTGCTTCTAAACAAGTCTGAAATCAATTGGTTGGTTAAGGAAGCATCATAATTCCACCTCCTTCCATTTTATAAGTGTTTACAGTAGTATATCTCTGTTTACTAGAGAATGCATTCTGTCTGCAATGGCATAAGCCCTTGTCCATCATATTCTGCTGCAAGTCAAAAAAGCTGGACGGGCAAATTACTACCTCCCATCCATGAGTTGGTTTATCCAGAGCTGTGTTAATATGAAATGTTAGCAAAGTCTGGTATTATCTATGGGATAAGTCCCCTGACAGAGGCGTCTGCAAAGAGCAGTATGTGCTTAGCTTTGAACTCATGAGCGGCACCTTTAAGGATGTCTGAGATAAAAATGTAGGAATGCACTAATGAAATCTGATGACCCAAGCTGTCAATAGGGAGGATGACTGGGATATCATACAGAAAGATTCACCGACCTTGGGGACCAGAGTAATAGAAATGGAATGAAATTTAATAGTACAGAGTACAAGGCTATGACCTGAAGGGCCGGTAACAAGAGTTTTTGCTACAAATGAGGAGTGCTTAAGCTGGAAACAGTCAAGGAAAATAAAAGAAGAATTTGAGCAGAACATGGGATGAATATGAGCTATCAGCATGGTAGAGCCTCCAAGGAAAGTAAATATGATCACAGAACGTTATTGTCTGAGTTATTCCCAGTAGTTGCTGCTGTTTTACACTACCACCATTACTTATTTCATTTCAACTAATACACCACGTATGGCTGTGATTGTGTATGTCAAGAGCAGGGATACTAACAAGAACACACACAGCGAGGGATTGGTATAGTAAGAAAAGAGTATTTCATATAAGAAAAAGGCTCTAGAAACATTTAGATAGGATTAAGTTGTTCTCCAGGAATACACGAAGGAATAAATACAGTGGGAGGGACGAAGAAAGGTGGAAGGGCAAGAGGTGGACTGCTGTTTCAAACTGAAGACATTTCTGGCACAAGAACAAAGTGTGTGTATTCTGATTATCAGTAAGACACATGCTGGAAATTTTAAAAAGGTACCTAATCTTTAATGCCAGAAAATCTGCAGCTGCCTGTCTGTTGGAATAGTTGGTCTGAAACAATTCTACTTGCTTGAAGACATTCGCCTTACGAACAGATCTTTTATGACTCGGTACGGTAACCTTACAGGGTAAGGTGCCAGGGTCAAGTGACACACAAAATCCATTCTATTTTTTTGCCTCCATATTTGCCATATGTGTACGCCCTTGGCTAAATTGCCTGCTGAATGGCTCATTTTGACAGGGTGAATGAGGAACAAATAATTAAAAGAGAGGCTTTAAAAGAGAAGCAGCAGCTCCATCCAGTCTTTTAGCCATGAGAGAAAGACGCGATTGAGTACAGCTCAGTTTTGAGCTCTGATGCAAGCTTTTCGTGTGGATGGCATTTCTCCATTTGCCTTGATTTCCTACATGTGAAACAGAGATAGGCTAAAAGTTTGGGTGAAGACAGAGTTGTAAGGGAATGCAAACACCTCAGATAGCAGGGAGATGGGAGCAGTGTTGTAGTACTGAGAGCTGTACTGGCACAAAATCCTATGAGGGCTTTCTAGTAGTTTGTATTTCTGTAGGGATATTTAACTGATGTATTTGTAAGCACAAATAGCTGCATTCTTCTTTCTCCTTCTCCATATTCCTATTTTCCCACTTTTATCCCTGGAGGATAAAAGGAGGAGCAATTTAGCAATGGGAAAATTGTGCGGGATGCAATTCAGCTTCAGTATTGTCAACACAATAATTAGTAGCTTGTGATAGCAAAGTCCTTCTGCCTGGCGTTATAAGAGAAATTAATTAAAAGCATTCTAATTTTCTTCTCCCTAAATTATGCGAGACTTCATTAGCTGGACTATGCATATGGAGCTTGTTTGAAAACTGCTGTTGCTCTTATCTTCGGCTATTAAGTGAACAGGGCAAACGAGACTTGGTCTGGTATTCACTATAAAGTTGCATTTAAGGCATTGCTGAATCACAGTGTCGGCTAGGCATCAACATGATATTCTAAACTGATGGACTGTGGAGGTGAACCAACCAAAGACCAAAGCTCAGTATTTTGTGTGTTACAAACTTAGAGCCAGGTATGCATAATTAGCACTCAAAGTCACCTTATCATCTCTGAAGTCAAACCAGGATTTTTGATGAAATAGTAAACCAGTCAAAAAAACACAAACAATGTATGCTGACTTCAACTGGGGAGGGGATCTGGGGGATGTGAGGAAGGAAGGCTAAGTAGTCCTTCATTTATTCCCCTAAGCTTGAAAATTGATCTGCACTACCAGACTATTTGCCTGGCTGGAGTCCAATTCACTTCAGCTTTGAGAGATCAGGCCTTAATTAGCAAGCATTTCAGTGAAAGTAAAAAGAGTGCTAATGGGAAGTGTGAAGGTTGCACCTAAAAAGCAGGGAAGAGATCACTGCAGCTGGGAGAGGGGGATCATCACCTGTGTGCTTGCTGTTGACATGAGCCTTCATATCTGCCTCTTCCATGGTGACAAAATCGCACGCGGTGCAGCAGATTGAGAACATCCATTGCTCTTTATCCACGTGGAGGGACATATGACTGACAAACTGGACGTTCATCTCTGTCTCAAACCCACACACATGACAGCTGCAGGCAGAAGGGAATTTAAGAGTAAGAAGGATTAAAAAATAAAGCACAAATAGAAGCATATTGCCCTTCCCTTCATTTCTGCAAGAAAAAACTCACTGCACTGATTTGTTTTCTTCCTCACTGTTGAATGTTCACTGGAATTCTTTTGTCTGCTGAACTGCCTTTGAACTGATGGCCATGCCAACGTGATTAAGGGCAGGCACAATGCAACAATCCTGTACATGCTATAATGATGCTAAATAATCATAAAGTTAATTAAAAACTACAGATTCCAGATGCTGCGCATCACCTAACCGATTCCTTTGGGCAATAAGAGGCATTGCAGCCTTGCCAAGATGTTTAGTATGGCTGATACACTGACAAACGGAGAGCTTGCTGCACACTCCAGGAGTTATTTTCAAGCCCTGGAATGGTTCCCGTGCCAAACTGGGATCTTGTGCAAAACTGCCTGGCAGTTTCAGTGTAAGCAAGTAAAAATGGGTTCAAACATTTCTTATGCTTGACTGGAAAACAGCAGTCATCGGCTATACAAATAATTAGCAAGGAGACAGATTTCACAGCCAGTGCATAAACAGAGTGATATTGAGAGGCAACGGAAGGGACCCTTTAATTTAACTTTCTGTGCAGAGTCCTCCTCTTGTTTTGATTAGGCCATTAACATTTAAAACAAGCCAAAAACATTAAAAAGGCATATACTCTAGGGCACTATTTTGCCTTCCCAGGGGAAAGGACTAGATAATCCAATCCAGGAGGTCTTATTTATTTCTTACTTCTATGGTTTTGTAATTAAATCTGCTCTTGGCATTTTGACTGAAAGTAAGAGTGATTTTGTAGTCTGCTCGGCCACTAGGGTACATATCATGGTTTGTAGAACACGCAACAGCGCATACAAGGAGAATGCCCAAACAGCTGTTTTATCTGGGCAATTCCTTTTAAGTTTACAGGTAAATTCTCCTAAAGATCTTCTTTCATTACATTGGTCGCAGAATGTATATACCTCTAGCAAAGAAGGGAAATGTGTATGTAGTCATAATTATTTTTAAACTTTATTCTTTGATTTCGTAGATTTGGCTGAAAACAACGGAGCTAACAGACATAACTGGAAGCACAGCACTTTACATTTGCCATGAATCTGTGTATACAATAGGGTATTTTGAAGCACAAAACTTAAATGAAAAGTTAAAGAGGCTTCTAGGAGCCCATCTGCCTCACACAGACATTAAAAAACAGCAACAAAACAACACACACCAAAAATGTCAGTCCTTCCCAATGGCTATCCAAGTCAAACAGCATGAGGCAGCCACATGGGTTGTCCTGCTTAGCCCAAAGTCAAATAAGGGCAACCAAATACTTTGAGAGCAGTTCCACCCTGCGACACCAGAAGGGTGGCCCTGTAACACCACCTTAGCAGGCAGCTAAGACATTCAGGTTCCAGTGTCTGGTGCACAGCCCTCGTCTGGGTCCTCACCTGTAATAATAAGGGTGCTTCTTCCCATCACTGCCTTCAGAAGTGACAGCGCTGACAATGTCCTCAGTGTCTGTACTCACCAGCTTCACAGAATGGACGGTCAGGTGTTGGTTCAGATTAGCACGGCACTTAGCAGCATAGGGGCACAAGTGGCATTTGTATTTTCTCTCTTCTGAGAAAGAAACAGAAAGCCTTCAATGTATATTTCATATTGAAGCCAGCTATTTTCAAAGCTTCCAAATATGTATTCTTTGGAGTCTCTCTGAGCAACTTCCTGAATGAGGTACTTTGGAAGCTTGGCACTTTGCAAAGTTATAGGAGTTCAGAGCAATTACTCAGAAAAAGAACTCATTCAGAGGTAGTTTAGGGCTAGGGTGTTTGTTTTTGTTTTTAACATGTTCTACCATTTGTAGTCAGATAAAATAAAACCTCATAAACTGGAAAACTGGGGTAACTGCTGCTCTGAGAGCTGCAGCAGAGCCAGTACAGAAACAGGTCAATAAGCTACACCTACTTCCTTTACCTAGCATCTTTTATTTGATTTTTGGGCTGAGTTATTCTTGAGGTTGCCCATGTGATCACTTGCAGAGAGTTGATGGTTTTGTATTAAAATCTGAGTGGGGAGAAAAGGGAATGCTGCATCATCAGGCCAATTCTGAACACAAGCTAACCAAAAAACCACTCAAAGAGCAATTAAAGAAATTAAACACAAGTTTTGCTGCTTCACAACTCTTAAAATAAATATTATTTTCAATTAAGCATTTCTAAATCCTGGCAGCAATCTTTTTGTGCATGCCAGGCTTCATTTTCTGAAGAGCTGATTAATAAAACAACCAAACATTACATCAGCTTTTACAACTTTTCCCTTTGAAGAGCTGCTGCTCTAAATTTCAAATACAATACTACAAGTGTTAGGGGAACAAATTCAACGGAGAAGCTTTGGATTAAGAAAACCCCATAAAGCCAAGGAACAAGAGCATCTGAACCTTTTCAGCATGGCTATACTAAATGACACAATACATACTGGCATTATGCCAACAACATTTTTCAGCACCACATCAGAAATTCTTGTTTTTAAGTCTTAATTTTTGCAGTGCACCTCAGCAGGCTGACGAGGCCCATCTTCCATATCAAAACTCTGCTAGTCTCAGTTGATTTGAAGCTGATCGGATTTAAGAAAGCTGGTATGGGGTAGAACAGCCCGTGTTCCTCTTACAAGAAGTGAATGACGAGAGCAAAGGTGAGTGACAGATACTAAATCCTTTCAGTTTCACCACATCCGAAACACCAAGGCCAAATCTTTTGTTGTTAAGTAATGTTTAAAAAGCTCATCAGGTGAATGTAAAAAAGCCAGACAAAGGCTGTGTCTTCAGGACTGTGTTAATGGGCTTGATTAAACAGCTGAGGTCTATACGCAAGTCTACTGGAACCTGGGCAAACTTGAACTTGCAGATTTTGTAAAGATTAATTACAGATAGTCTGTAAAGAAATGTTAGTTAACTCTCTGTGCACCACTATGACATTCTGGCCTGTTTCTGGGCTTGGCTCTGCTCTAGGTGCAAGAAGCTGAGGATTGCTCCTTCCACACACACTCTTCTGCTTACCTTCTCCCCTCCAAATTAAACAAGCCATGATGATCACAAGGATTTCCTCAGTGCTGCAGAGAACAATAAAGCATCAGCTTACCTGTGTGCAGCGAGAGATGTCGGGACAACGTCTGCTGTCGGCCAAACACTTTTCCACACACATCACAGGGGAAGAGCTGGTCATTAAATTTCCAAGATGGCAATCCATTTCCTGCCTCCAACCCTAGCTTTTCTGTTTCTATACCCAAAAACACATCAACAGAAAGTTGTACTTTAATAACTGTAAAGACTCCCAGATTTCACTGTAGGTGTCATATAAAACACAGCACTTCAGGTATATGCAGTGTAATGTGGCACACAAGTTCATGTGAAACGGAAATTTTCCCAGTGGTGGAAAGAAAATTAATCTTTCATACAGCATATTCCATACATACTCAAAGCAGAACATTTAGGAGCTAGATGTAGAATTAAACCGGATTATGTAAATAGAGAAACTCAAAGTGAGCAGGGCAGAGTATTAACCTCCAATTCTGATTTTGGGGAGAGACCCCTCCTTTGGCTTTTTCAATCACCCACTTTTGCTTGGTGGATGAAGAAGACCTGGTCTGAGCTGGTGGTTTATTTTACACTGGATTATTACTTACGGCTGAAAGAAAACTTCCAACCCTTTTCTACTGATGCAGAAACTGCTGCAATATGAGCACCTTCCACTGAAGGAGAGCAGAAGATTGCTCAGACAAAAGCTAAGTGAAGAGAGCCCAGCATGCCAATGAGTGGGTGGCATCTGGTGTAAGCTTTAACCAGTACCTGCGGTCCTCAGGCATCAAAATCCTCAACAGCTTAGAGGGCTGTCCATTGAAAGACTCAGACCCACAGAAAGCACTTATTTAAAGAAGTGGTTTTAATTGTTCCAAGGACAGAGAGCTTCTGCTGTACAAAAAAGAAACTCCACACAGCATAAAATACAGACATAAAGGCACTCTGTAAAGATGCAGAAAGAAAAAGACTGGAAGTGAGGAAGACAAAAAATGTACACAGTGCTTCAGGAGGAAGGGAAAAGCATGACCAATTTTGATCTGGACAGAGGGAGCAGGAAACCAATAGAGACTGAAGAGAGCAGTGATACTACATAGAGCTATATGAGGACTTAGTTTTGCTAGAAGACTGCCTATTTCTACTGGAATGATGAAAGGTGCAACATGCAGAGCACCCTTCTCTAATCCCACACCACCTGTGACGCTGCTGCCCAGAACTAATTCCCCTGGTACATGTGTGATGGCGTGATGGAGGGAAGCCATCTGGCTGGTATTTTCAAGAATACAGAAGGAGAAGAACTGAGGACAAGAGCGCAAAAATATCTTACTGAGTTTAAGCTGCTACCTTGGAGGTTGGTACAAAATGGTAAAATCTTCATCCAGTGCAACACTGAGGAATAAACACCCATGTGTACAGACAGCATCACCTACCACTGCAAATTTGGCTAGCACGTCTGGAAGAGTCTCTCATTCACAGATCGGTGTCCATCTCACTCTACTGTGATTTAGGCAAATAGTTGTCAAATACTGTAATTAATTTAAACAATAACAAAAACAATGCCTCATTTAGGGCTGAGATTGCACACAGCAATCTCAACAAGTTTATGGATGGTTGTATTTGCCAGCCCCGTTTCAGCTCCTGTTCCTTTCTCCTGTGACCCTATGTGTGTACAATGTTCAGCACAACTGAGAAATTATGAGGCACCTCTGTGTACTACCATCCAACAACAACACAAATTTTCTAGTCATGGAACAAGTTCTGCCTCTTCAAAATAATCATTTTGTTAAATTAAAAAAGGAAGACCCTCACCCCCTAAGGGACTGTGACCCTTAACCTCCAAGAACTTGAATAACAAATGATTCTTTTCGTTACCATCCTCGAATTCAAAACAATGGAAAAATCTGACTCTGTACTACCATTACAGTTATTTTAGCAGAGCTTCTTGAGTACATCATCGGAACAGTGCTTTAAAAGAGGCATATGGTAATAAGAGAAGGTCACACAGGTGCAGGTTGCTTCAATATGGTCACAACAAAAATGAATTAATTGGGACAGATACCAAACAAGTAGGCTCAATTAGAAGTAAATAAGTCTCTTAACACTTTATTTCAGCATTAATCATCAGCTCTCTTTTATCTCTAAAGAAGGAGAAATATCCTCTTCCCTCTGGCAGATTTATAGCTATCAGTTCTGGGAAGCTCATAGGAAGTTGGAAAAATATCAACTCTCTGGTTATCTTGAGCTGGTGAAAGCTAGTTCCTCGCAAAGCAGCTGCGTATTTTTCATTGATGCAAAAGAGGATACTGTAGGTGTTTGAAAGTACTTCTGTTTACTTTAAAGACTCATTCCTGGAGTCCTAACTACAGTGCTTCTTTCTTCTCTTTCTACTGAATCTTCTCTCTATAGCAGAGTGCTTTTTCTTTTCAGCGAGCTTCTTAGTTTGTTCATGGCAAACCAGAGTTGGTGTCTGGTGCAGGAGGAGCCTCAGCACTTTGTGGGAGATTTTTCAGCTCCGAGGGAAACCACCTATTTCTACCCGCCTCACCCACTGGAAAGCTCTGTCTGCAGCCTGGAAACTGAAGCCCTGTGTCCACGTGGTGGTCCAGAAATCTTCCCAAAACACACACAGTAAAACTGACCTGGCCAGTGACCTGAAGAATTGGGTGAGTCAACATCCACATTCAGTCCTTGGCCTCTGTCTCTAGTTAATGCCAAGGAATGGTCTTTTCTGTGAAGTGAGTACATGTCCAGTGACTCCGAGACCCTAACACTGCTTTGTGCACAGCGTTCCCTGCGTATCCCAAAGCGTTTACCAAGAAAGTATCATTTTAAGAAGACTTTACACAGAGGGTCATGCAGTGGCCAGAAGGAAGATGGAGTGAGAACAACTAACGTTAATTAATAAATCACCACTGCGAGAGATGTTGCATAGAGATTCATCTTTCACCAAGACATTCCCATACTTAAAAAAAAATAAAGACCTGATGTAAGATTTCTTCTTTGAACATTCAACAGCAAATTCCAAAGCATTTATGTTAAAAAAAAAAAAAGAAAAAAAAAAAGACAAAATAATACTGAAAATATTAAATAAGTAAGAGGCTGCATAGGTTTTGGAGTTTAAAACAAAGTATGCTTAGTAAAATGGAAGGCCTCCAAGTTATCCCGTACATCATTAAAAAGTAATAGAAAGTTTAAGACTCAGTATATAAAGGGTTAGTAATAAAATTATTTTGAAATAGTTTTGCACGAAAGTTTTAAGAGCTAGATTTTTTTTTAATATAAAAATAAAACTTCATTAAATTTAGTGAAACACATTTTTCTGGTCACCTTTTCTGTCCTTCTGCGTCACCTGGCATCACTACTAACCCCGGGTCAACTTCATAACAAGTGCCTGTATTAAAGCTGACCATTCCCAACGGGGTTAGAAATGGCTGGGACGGTCCCCACTTCAAGTTTCCTTGTGGTGAGGGTACGGCAGACAACAGCTGCAGAAATGTTGCTCCATCCCTCCCCTTGCCCCTTCAATTAGAATAATTTCTGGTAGGCAGAGCCCAGTGGCTTGAGATAATTACTACCTACCCCTTTCCTAAGCTGTTAGTGATAATACTGAACATGTATGTATTTTCAGTTTTCACATTTAGCAGTTTTTATGTATTCTCAAACTGGTAATATCGCTATGGAGAGGCATTAACCACCCCTTCTGAAAAGACTTCTGTCAAATGCTGAGAGAGGATACCATATCTGGCTGAAGCTGTAAATGAAGAAGAGAACAAAGTGTGACCTGAATACATAAGTTACTGTCTAGAGTCACTAAATCAGCATTGTGACTGCTAGAAGCTCTCACATACAAGGAAACTTCCCAAGAGACTGGATTTGGGCTCTGATATGTGGTACTTTGATTACTTATTTTCTTTTACTTAGCTTGTGTGTTTTTCAATTACTGCTTCACGGTGCTTTACACTACGTTGTATTTCAATCTGTGGTTCACTGCAATGCTCAGCTTTATATCTTTAGACCAAAAACTGAAAGAATGAAACCACTATTTAACTGAAAAATATAAAGATAAGAAAACAACCAAAACGTATATGATGAAGCATTTTTCAAAGAAGATAAATTCATATTTATAACCATTGCTGGTTTACTGTCTGCTCTGACACCCTATAACTCACTTAAACAGCTGCTTCTCTGTTTCATCTTCACAACTCCGTAGACCCCAGAAGCAACAAATTCCACAAGGGCAGATCCTTACAGTCACAGAGAATCTTACAGATAAAAATTAAATAGATCGTTCTTTGCAATAAGCATTCCTTAAAAAGGTAGAAGTGTTGATGAGACCTAACAAGGAAGGTCAACATTTATCATCTCCATTCTTCTGGGAGCATGTATCATATTTACACTTTGGGTTATTCAGGCAGTTTGATACTACATAGACAGTCAAGAAGGAATCAAGTAACTGATTTTGAAAATGAACAGAAATTCTGTGAAGGGAGAAAACAGAGTGGTGGTTAGACTGTTTTTGATCAATCCACTTTGCAAGTGAAACATGGTGAAGAAAACAAGTTAGATGTCTAGAGGAGCTGGTGGCAGAACAGTCAGACAGGGGGAGGCTGAGCACTAAGAGGGAGTGATGGCCGAACTCAGAACAAGAGATGAACTGGGAAAAGGTAGATAATAGCTGATGCAAAAAAAGGGAAAACAAAATGTGCAATACCTCCCTCCTCATACTCATCAGGGACAAAACTTGATGCGAAGAATATGAGATGTAGAAGGAAGCTCTGAAGGGAGAAAGCATCTAAAAAACTCCACAAAAACAGAAAATGAATAAACTGACCAGAAAACAGTGCTGGATAAAGTAACCAGGTTTCTATGATCCTCATGTAGATCCTCACGGCAAGAGGACCTACACAACTAGTAGTGCAGATATCCCACGACAGGACACCTCAGCTTTGCTCTGGAAGACTTAGGCAATTCAACAGTCACCAGATAACTTTTGGTTCCTACCAGCCTGAAATGGATTGCTGTTAGCATCACCGTTCAAGTACCTCACTTTTACCCAGGAAGTAAACATACTGTATGCAGCTGTATCGGAATGTCACAAGAACTTGTCCCATTTGTAAGGTTATTTCTATTTTGTTGCATCTAAAAAACTAAAAGTTCAAGAAAGGATTTATTCAGAAACAAGGCATTCAGATCAGGCAGTCATGCAAACACTGCTTTAAAAACATGTATTTGGTCACAGATTTTTTTTTATTTTCTTCCTCTGCATTCATCTATGTTATTATGTCTTCCTGCTCTCTGCAGTGTCCACATCAAAGATGCATTTTACTGCTTTGGAGCCTTCTACCTACGTGTTCATCTATCACCTCTGGCAAGCATACAGTATTTAAAAATCGAGAACTTCTTTTGTGGAAGATGTAATTAAGGCTTTGCTGGAAGCTTGTTTGCTGAAAGCCTGCGAAGGGCTTGCAAGCTCAAAAATATATTGAGTGTATGAAATTGCAGTGCTCCAGATACTATATATCTTACTTCCTTCCCAACTTACTTTCACAAAGGTTTTATTTGTGGCACCAGAATTCTTATTTCTAGTAAGTCAGTTAAAATAAATGGTGGAATCCTTCCAGATACTGTAGCTCTTAAGTAAGATATGTCTTGCTAGTTATCTAAGGAATCTGTGATCCTTAGTGGTCCTGCAGTCTTCATTTGTCACTGCCAGCGTCACAGCAACCTGTCTGGTCTTATTTTGGGATTTATCTTTTACTGTGAGCAGACTCATCCACTATTAGCCAGTGATAAGCAACAGCTTTTTGGCATAAAAATGTGTGTTCCCCATAAAAATAAAAAGAAATAAGAAATATATATATAAATAAAAACAAAACTTCAGCTGAAATTCCAAGCTCGTTTGCCTGACACCTTTGTGGGCTTTCTTTTAATGACTTTTTGTATCTATTAAAAGCAGTAAGTGCTGCAATACCAATTCAGGGGCATCTGTTCAGACAAACCCAAGTCCCCTTGCATGTGTTCTGGCTGGCCAGAGGTGATCGTGCACCAGCCTGGGAGCTGTCTAGTGCTGGAAGCAGGGCCCTGTGCCCAAGCTACCAAATTTGAAGCATGAACAAAGGAAGGGCCTACATAACCCTGTGTACCCAGTCACAATGTGCATCAGACAGGAGAAGTTATTTCAGGAGTTTTTCGTAACAACAGCAATGGTCAATAATAATATTAAAAAAATTACTGCCCAAATATACAAACTGTAATTCCACTTGCAAGGGGGACTTGTACTTTTTATGTCATAAATCTTGAAAAACTGCACACAATCTGTCTGAATAACTGAAAAAAAACTGCACAGAGGAAGCACAGGACACCTCATTACTAAATAAAACAACTTTACCAACTAAGTTACAGGCTCTTATTTTTTTTTTTTTTCTCAAATTCTTCAGAACTGATTAATATTACTATAGAGTATGGTAAAAGATAGTCATGTTATGGTAATTTAAAATCCTTGATATGGGAGAAAATAGAAAACAAATGATTTTATGTATTAGAAGTGTAGTGATTAAGACATTCTTTCTGAAGCCATTGAGCAACAAGACTTGGAAGTATTTCAATAAAGAGTTGCATAGCCCACAAAAAGAAACAGTAATATTATGCACTGAGTTATTCCAAATGCACAATGATAGGCGACAACACTTGAAAAGGTCACTGAGAACTGATAAAGATGTTGTTTTTAGTGAAATAAAAAAAGAAAAAGTAAAACCAAAAGACTGAACTTTAAAGATGCTTCTGCACAGGTACACTGGAAAATGGCACACTTCCCCACTAAGACTATGCCTGTTGCTCAAAAATGGGCAGTTACAAGCAGGGTGAGAAGAAGAAAACCCACGTCATGACAAAGATAAGGTAGAGATACACTGACTTGAAAACACAAGTCCACTTCCCACCTTTGTTTCAAAATCAACTTCTCTTACAACTTCACTTATAAAACAGAGAACTTCTGACCAAGCAGTGAAGCTTGGGATAACCTTAATCTGCATTATCAAGCTTTCAGATTTGCTTTTACTGTATGCTTTAAACTCAAAACGTTAGAAACAACCAAGAAAACAGAAATTTCCTTCCCAGTTCCAAACCTAAATCAGTCTGTTTGTAAATTCTGTGAATGGTGGCTGGAGTTGCAGATTTTTAATAAATTTCCAATAATTTTCATTTTTTTGCAATATTTTTCCAGTCATTTCATTATTTTTATAACAACGTACACTGCAACATCAAGTAGAGAATAACACTGGACAACACCGTCCAACTTCTACGATGCTCTGTAGTGCTTTAGGCTTAAGCATAATCAGGGTTGCCTTGCTGCTAACTTCATTCTATACAAAGTAAGAAGGAATAAAACAACGTAAAATTTCTGACATATGCAAAATAAGGCCTAAAGCTCTAACATTTCTGACCAGAAAGTAGTGGTCATGGAAGTCCATCTTGCTCACTGCACAGGCTCCAGCAGTTCCTCTGTCATTCACAGTTACCACAGTGAAGAAAGTCAGTTTGGTTTCATAACTATACATGAGATAATGCAATATGATACACATGGAAACTGTTTTTTTCTTAGACAGAGTTGAGACATTGCAGGAAAGGGAAAGAAACTAGCAGCAAATTCCCCCAAAATGTGTTTTTGAAAGCTTATCTGTTAAGTTTAGTCCCCTAAGCATTAGTCCCCTGAGTAGCAAAAAGCTCCATCAACATAACTTTTTTTCTTGTTTAGAAATAATAGCTATTATAAATAAAAGTTAAATTCTGGATCTATTGTCAGAGAAAAACTTAATAATGTGCTCTCTGTTGTCCTGTGCTTTGTTTTAATGGAATACTACAACATCCCCCTGAAACTCCATGATAGCTGCAAGATGTGCCGTAACGAATTTGCATAAGCTTCCCCTCCAATTCACTCTCAAGCAGGTGGCCCTCACATTTAGCTCCTCCATTTACAGTTTGTAACATTTATTTTGGGTGCTACAATATTGAATACAAATGAACTTACGGAAGTATAATTTGCTCCTGTTATTTTTAAAACAGAGTTGATTAATTTCTGTATTGCCAGTAGGTTTCGACCCTTTGAGTTTCTTCTCTACAATTCTGTTTAAGACACACTTTCTAGGAAACACTTTTAAACACGATTCAGTGACTACCATGCATATTTAGGACGGTTATCGTATATGTATAAATTTATTTTTGTCACCATGCCAATTCCTACTTGCAAGTCCACCTGAAGTGGGTGCTTTTCTTCCATAGAGAGGAGGTAATAGCACATTTAGGGCACTTTGCAGAGTCTAACACTTGTACTCCATCCAGGATTCAGATACAAATAAAGACAAATTGGCCTTTTAATTACATTTTTCTTTTCAGCTTCCTGCATCCTTTCTAGAGGAGTAAAGAGTTCTTTAGTAGGGAAATTGTAAACTGGTGACCAGAAACATTGGGGGGGAGAGGGTGGGGGGGCTGCAAAAAAAAACCACCAAACCCAAGCACAGACTGAGTACCTCTTCCTGACCTAACTAAATTAAGATTCAAAGCTAGATGAAAGTAACTGCAAACATACAGCAAAAGCCACCTTGCCACATTTCAGTAAGTTGCCAGGGCAGAGGTGCCACCCTTCACAGTACCTGGTTGCTGCTGTAAAAGAAAACATTTCTTGTTCTTTTCTTGCAAATTTCCCAAGCGATAAGCAATGAATCTGCTATTTCCTTGAAGCCCTTCACTCACTATTCTTTAAGAGGAGATTCACCTCTCCTCCCTCTCTTCCATAAACACGTGTCCCTCCTTCCTTGTGCACTGCTCCCACCTGCCTCTGCTCTGGCTGCATCCACAGGGCACGGGGGCAATCGGCATTGCCCACGGCCCCAGCAGGACTCGACTAAAACATCCAGGAACCAGCAGGGAAATTTGTACCCTGACTGAAATAGGGCCATAGAAGAAAAAAGCCTCTTCTCTCGCTTAGATATTTTTTCAGCAATGGTCTTTTTTTTTTTTTTTTTAAGCTGTTCCAACAGCCTGATGAATTTTGCATTTAATTTACTCTTAGGCAGACAAATACTGTAGAAGACAACCTTGTACAAAATAAGATAGGTGAGGACTGGTGAGTCCCAAGGTAACTCTGAAAAGAGATGCCAAAGAATTATGTCTTCCTATTCCTTTTGCAGGGTGAGAAAAGTCATTTTTAAACCTCTCTTTCTATTTTATGTTGGGCTTGCATTTGGAAAAGTTTCCTATTCGGTCTGTTTTACAAAGTATTCTGATATTAAGACAGACAAAAGAGGACATGAGACTCCATATGGGCTTGAATAACATGCAGAGTCTAAAATCCAGCATGCCGAGCATTTATAAGCCAAAAGCCCAATCTATTGAGTCTGTTTCAAAAGGTTATTTTAATCACAATTATAACTTTGCTCCTGAATTTCTATCACAGGACTGGAGCCGGAAGGGACCTCAGGAAGCCACTTTTTCCTCTCCCTCACCCAAAGGCGCACCCACCACATGAAGCATACCTATCAGTCCTGACAGGTGCTTGCCTAACATTAAAAAAAAATCCTCCAGTGACAGAGGTAGCTGCATGGCAGTTGTTCCAGTGCAAAATCCCCCCCCCCCCCCGCCAGAAAGTTTTACTGGATGTTTAACTTAAATCTCCTCTGCTGTCACTTAAATCCATTATTCTATGTTTAACTCACGTGAACAAAGATAAGATTTATTCCTTTTCTCCCAAAGTTGTCATTTTACATATTTGGATGGCATTACCTTGTCTTTCCTCTTTCTTATCCAGAATAAACACAAATCCTTCAACCTTTATGCACAGCTCATGGTCTCTCAACCTCTGACCACTGCTCTCGTGCACATTGGTTTGGGGTTACAGAGCCCCAAACTGGATTCAGGACTCCAGCTGTAGAGCAAGAAGTACCACACGTGCCTTACAGACAACATTCCCGACATCTCAGAGGGACATCTGGCCTTTCTGCAATGTGTGCGTTGTCAGCTCCACATGCAGTGTTTGACCAAGACTGATCCAGATCCTTCCCTGCAGTTGCACTGCCTGGCCGTTCATCTCTTACCCCTTTTTGTGGTGCTCACCATTCACCCAAGCACAGAATTTTGTCCTCACTGACTTAGCCAATGTTTTCCAGACTATTCCTTCACTTCCTCAAGACTGAACTCTACTTCTGTCCTCTGAAGTGATTCAGGCACCTCCCAGCGTGGTGTCACTTGGACATTTAATAAGCACACTTTCTCTTTTGTCACCTACAACATTAAAGGACTGAATAATATGAGAACAAGCCCAAACCCTTACAGAATCCCACTTGGTTCCTGGGGTTTGACAGCTACCCTCACCCACTTGATCAAAGTCTCACGTGCTCTAGGTTTCCCTCCTTACTATGTTGTGGGAAGCAGCACCAAAAGCTTCACTCAAGGGTCAAGTTTCTTTAAGGACCTGGCAACAACCTTTGTGAGGCCTTTTTCCACACAAATCTCTGTGCTTGTTACAAGTGTACTCCCTGAGGCCAACTGCTGTTAGTTTGCTGTTTCCCTTCTTCCCTTCCTGAAAATCACGTTTCATCAGTTCATGGCCGTTCTTCACCAGGCTGCCTTCTGTCACCTGCATCAAAACACAGGTCCAAAGAAACAGCTAAACAACCTTGTGCTGTCCTGAATAAGTCTCCCAGAAGACAAGTTAGGCAAAATCTCACATTTCTCATTCTGTGCTTTGGATGAGTGTAAGCTGCTCAGTAAGCTCTTCTCAGATTTGACCTCCACTTGTGTTACAAATTTATTTTAAAATACTGATGGCTACAATTATTCTGCTTTTTAAAAAATCACTTGCTGTCATCAACTGAGAAGCCACATCCAAAAATGTTAAGAGGTACCAAAACCTGCCCTACTCAAAAGGGTAAAAAGAAAGCCAAATGCTAAGTTTTATTTTCCATGTGGGATGAAGCTGTTGCCTTTGCCCATTTTGCCTTGGATTTGATGTTGGTGATATGAACAGCTTCTGGTCTGCTGGATTTAGTGAATGGAGTCTAACATGGGTTTATTCCGAATGAAACCAGAAGGTATTTGTTCTGACTGAAGTGACTTTCTTATGTCATTTACCATGAAGCTGATCCTCCTTTACGAGGAACAAACACAAAGGGAAAGGAAATGAAAATAAATATTTTTGTCTGTACGAGAAGATCGTGCAGTGTAAGATAGAAAAAAAATTACCATGTATAAAGGCAGCCCATAATAAAAGCTACCCATTAAAAAATCATAACTGTTGAGATAGGAGTGCCTTTAAAGACATCCATTAGACATGGACCTGAATGTATTTCTGTTTGTCTATTATAATTAACACTTTTCATCTTGAAGGTCCTGTAAATAATAGGCAAAATAATCAGTGCAGTGCCTCCATAAGGAAAAGAAGTAGCCCTGTATGCCCACGGCAATTCTTGCAAAGCCCAGCTATTTAGCATATGCTGTATTTAGAGAGGAAGTGGTCAATTCACCAGGAGTTTTGTGTGTTCCTCAGATGGATCTGATTACAGTCCCCTTAGTTGCCGTGGGAATGGCCAATAAGTTATGATTGTTAAGAAAAATGTAAACGTGCACATTTGCACATGATATACACTTTAGTTGTCCTATTTTAGCCAAAGAACGCACTGTGCATTTTTGAGCAAGAGAAGATTTGATGACTTGAAATGGTCGGTTCTGCATAAGAATACTTTCTCTTTTGTAAGGGACCTTGTTAGTTTTGAAGAGTGTGATGGCTGCTCAGGAGATGGGCACTATCACCGCACCATTGACCTGCAACACACATGCACTAGATGCAAACATGCTTGGCAGCAGACCCAGAAAAAAAAAATGGAAAGGAAATGTAACGCTGTAAGTTTGCCTGGTAAAGAAATTCCATGAAACGAAGCAGAAATTCAGCTCCCTGCTCGATGGCTGCAGTGCAAGCTGGTTGTCAAGGCAGCTGGGTGCACAGCAAAAGAAGGCTGTGCCCAGGCAGACCATCATGGGAACCTGAAGACAAGACGCTACAGATAAAAACAAGCAAGAGTCAGAACCACTGTCACACAGTTTAGCACTGAATTATGTTGAACAAATTCTGAAAATCTGTCTTTGTGGAACTATGTCAAGCACAGCCCACTTCTTCAGCAGTTCAACTATCTCGCTTTCCTAGAATCACCGTCTGCAACTTGCCAGTTATCTGTCTCCTGCTATCAGACTTCAGAGAGCAACCACGATGGCTGACAATCCTTAGCCTCTTAACGTGTGCAAAGACAGCGTACGCCAGGTAGCGTGTACCCAAGAGACGTACTTTTTGTGTGAAGAAGCAAAGTAGAATGCACGTTGGGAATCAGAAACTTAAATGAGCTACTCAAATCAATTTGCCACTCTGTCACAAGTATTTTCCTACCGTTTTTGAGGCTGTCACATCGGTTGGATTTGTCAGAGGGCTCTCTCCATTATTCTTCAGGTATCTGCATGGATTCATATACATACACAGAAAGAGAGTATCTGGTTGAATTTCACCCCAGACAGGTATCAGAAGAGAAATAAAATTAAATGGTTGCTTTTGAAGACCAAATGAACCAGATTTTGGGAGGGTTAGTGAGTACCTAACACTGTGTTCTGCAGGCAGTGATGACAGCAGTGTATCATCTACCTCCAGCACCACTTCCAACAAGCATGTTTCACAACAATGCTGAGATGGAAATGAACAACAGAACAAATGCCTGGTGGAGCAAACCCTGCACAGTGAATCAAGTACCTCTCTACAGTTTTCCACCCTACCAGGAAGCCATCAGGGATCAGGCACTATCATCATCGAGAAACTGAAGGGGTTATCAAATGTCCTGGGTGGGCAAAGCTCATAACTCAGAGCAAAACTGAAAGCAAATGAAACAATCATAAACACCAAAAATGGGATAAAGGAGGAAAAAGTGCACTAGCTAAGTCAATTCATGTGCTAGTGGACTCCCTCTGCTACTATATTGGCAATAAAAATTGCTAATCCATCACAGGGGCAGAAAACACTGCTAAGATTTTGAAATGTTCTTTTAGACTTAAAAAAAGAAAAAAGTCTGAAGTCCAGCAAACACGACTAAGGGATTAGGAGCATCTGTCATACAAGGACAGCCTGAAACAGCTGGGACTGCTCAGCCTGGAGGGATCAGCTTGGCAGGTGGGATCTTTTCAATGTGTATATATACCTGATGGGGGGGAAGAGCAAAGAAAAATCCAGGCTCTTCTCAGTGGGGCCCAGCGGAGAAGAGGCAGAGGTACAAATAGAAATGCAGGAAATTCCATCTAAACATAATAAAACACTTTTTTTTTTTTTTTTTTTTTTTACTGTGAGGGTGGTAAAGCACTGGCACAGGTTGCCAAGACAGCTTGTGGAGTCTCCGTCCCTAGAGATATTCAAAACCTGCCTGGACAGGGTCCTGAGCAACCCACTGACTGTGCCCTGAGCAGCCAGGCTGAACTAGACCTAGTTCAGCAGTCTCTTCTTACTTCAACCATTCCATGATTCTCTCAGAAATAACAGTTCACAGGTTCTGCTGTTCTGAATGTACTAGAAAATCAAATGCTTGTATTTGTAGTTTTAAATCCTAGCTTTCCTTTAAACATTCTGGCATTTAGGACTGTTAAGAAAGCCTTCGTAAAGTGACCAGGGAATTACCTATAATGGGAAGTTAGAGGATTTTTGGCAGATATAAGCAAACAACAACTGTAAGAAGGTGTGAATTGTTCTAATTAACTCCATGGGTACATAGCTGGGAATCTATACAATGGCAATTTAAATGCCAACATTTCATTGTTGAGCACTTCAGCAGAATCCTTAGGGCCTGTGCATTTCCCAGTCCCCTATGGCCTAACACATTTTCCAGGGTGACAGAAGTGCCACAGAAATAAAAACCTCGAGGTCTCCTTCCATCTCTAAAGTGCAGTTACAGTGGTCTCAGGAACAACATACGGTAAGTTAAAATAGAAAGTCTGGCAGCAGGCTAAAAGAGGCCAAGCTGGAAAAGAGTCACTGGCAACTTACGGAGAAATGGACACTATAGCCAGATTCACTCTCACTTCATATTCAGTTTATCAAAATCCTGACTTTCTTAACTAACCCAGAGATGACCCAAAATTCAGAACTAGTGGCAATAGCTAATTGCAGAAGTTCAGTTTGCTGCAGAGCACAGGGGGGTCACTATCGCAGTGCAAATACTGCCAGAAATACTGTATATCAATGAGCATGTTTGTAAGTTGGACCAAAAGAGCTGTTGCTACCTACTTTCTAGATACTTTAAGCCACGTATGCAAAATTACAACATAAAGATTACAACATTATCCTTAATGTGTCTTTAAAAAGGGGTTAGGAAAGAAGAAACAACTTCATTCTAAACCATATGGTACCTGAGCAGAAATGAACAGCCTAATTACTTATCACATCCAAGTTAAACTCTGTACATCCAGGAGTTATTTTCAACGACAGTCACAGAAGATAGGAAACAAAATAAGCGCGGTCACAACTACATCAATCTCACATAAATGCTGAAGGGTCACATGGCCAGAAGATATGGCCTTACCTTCACCCCGCTCACATCCCAACAAACTATTAGAAAAAAAAAGAGTAGTCCACTAGTTCCCCCGATCCAGCTTGCAATATGGCCACACAAACATCAGCACCACTGCACTGGAGAACGTGCAAAAACATGGAGCAGGCAGATTTGCCTATTTTAGCTTATTAAAGTTACTGTGGAATTACTGCTTTAGAGAAAAGAAACAGGAGGGTGCAAGCATGAAGGGTTACAGGAAAAACATGTACATCTGCTGAATAGTCTTGTAGTAGTTGTAAACATGCAGGAATCTTTGTTACATATATTAATTTAATTCAATAAATACAAATATAGGATTATGTCACCAATTGCATCATTAGTAAAAATACAACTGACAATTTTTTTTGCACAATGTTTCTGATTTTTTACTGACCTAAGTATCATGCTACTGATTCAATATTGGCTTATGGGCATTCTTGAAGAGTAAGCATGGGCTGTTATCTTACAGGTCACTGCAGAACATGGAGACAGTGACAGAAGAAGCTCTGATGCATTTTCAAAGAGGAACTTGAGGACAGAAGCTTTATTTCATTGAAATAAATACCAGTGGTAAATTTAGCTTGGAGAGCCAGAACTATTCATGGGCTACAAGTCACAAAAATCTACATCTTCCAGTTCCAGAGGTCCACTTCATCCATGTGAAATTAATTTACCACAATCAAAATAACTGTTTTGTAAGTCACAGTAAATTTTCACAAAAATATGGAATTAGAAATAAATTCTCTATAGATGAAATTGTTTCAATATTTGGCACTGGCAATGTAAGCAAAGGATGATACAAAGTTCTGGTGAAATGGAGAGAAAATAATGAAATATGCTTACACTACATACAGATAGGCATGGAGAAAAAAATCCTTCTCAAACCCATAGTTAGAGTCTGACAATTTTAATGAGCTGACTGGAAAAGAAATGGTGAATATCAGTCATCTGCATTTCATGCAGGCAGGTTTGATTTACAGAATGAGTCAATGAGATAACGGAAAACTATTAAAACACATTAAAGATTGGCTAAGGGTCAGGAACACCAGCATAAGATCAAGTCTTTAATTTATCTAGGGATCTGGGCTAAACTACATAGTCTGACATGCAACTAAGCTGTTCTGTCAAAAGAAACCAGTCTTATAAAACAGGAGATAAAAATGCCCATTTAAAGCAACTGTTTGAAATGAAAATTTTCATTTCTTCCCTTTACCTTTTGCTAGGCCAAAAAAGGTCACTTTGCTGTTCTTAAAGAAAAAAGCTCCAACTGTTGGATTGCTTTGAATATACCTTTGTATTGGATATAACTTTGATATTACTGTATTTTTTGCACAAACTGTTTGAAGTGGTCATCAATACTATCTTAATTTTAATTTTTGAACAAAAGTGAATTTAGTTAGATAGTAGAATAATCCAGAAAATTAACTGCAATTAATTTCATATGCTTATTAAGGTACAAAACACTTCAGAAAGGAAGTAGTTCCCTAAACCCATCTAATACTTATGAACTACGTACTACAGGAAACTACCTTCTTCCCTCCTCAAAATATTAACAATTCACCACAGATTATCAGGGAGATACCATTACTTCCACTGGACTATTGAATTCCCTTCTGACATCTGTGGAGATTTTTTTCCTTGGTTACCAGACTTAAAAGCTGCTACATGCTAATTGTTTCTCCTGCGATACTGCTGATCATGATTCATTTCACCTTTATTTCAGGTTAAATATCTTGCTATCTTGCTATGCCATCCTCCCCCCCCCCCCCCCTTTTTATTTCTTCCTGTAAGGGCCCCAATCAGTGCATTTCACACATCTTTTAATAGGTCTTTCCTAATTATTTCATACTCCTTGGGGATCTTACAGATTGCCCTACAGAGAGTGCTCTTCCTCTTAAATTCCTGATCTTGCAATTCCCTTATAAACCGGCTATGAAGTGAAGTGGTTTGCACTAAGAGGGATGGCACTAGGCTTAAGGGCTGCTATTATACAAAGTCTAAAAGACTGAACTGTGGACCAACTTAAAAATCCTCTTTGAGTTTTTAAGCATTGCATTAACAAAAGCATAAATATGCAGAAATTTCAAAGTATTAAAGAAATAGATACGATCTTGATAGCTACAATAACAAGTGAAACAATTCAAATTACAAGGTCATATGCCTATGAAGTAATAACAAGAATTGCTGTTGCATGCTGTGGAATCATCAGCTGAAATTGTAAAGGAAAAGAAAAACATGTCACTATTTGATTAGCAAGTGAATTGCAAGTCATCAGTGTGTTTTAGTTAAAGACTATGATTAATCAGTAGAGGCATTTCCAATATACATAAAGATTTCACGCCACTGAAGAGGTAATTGGTAGAACTTTACGTAGAATAGCATACATAGTTCTTACTACACATATTTGCAGAGAATAATTGCCCCAAACAGAGACAGAAAAATGCTGTGATGCTGGTCAAGGAAACCCTATCATACCAACAGAGACTAAAAGATGTTGGCTGGCTTACTTTTCCAAAAATGAAGGCTGGATTAAGGGGATATAAAACAGCACATCAGATGAGGCCACAAAAGAGAAGAGTTATCAAAGCTGAAGGATACCATGATAAAAGGGAAAAAAAAAAAAAAAAGTGGACATTGCTGTGAATAAATTCTGAGAGTGGTCCGACTCTTAAAACGGGTGAGCTTCTGAAACAGTGTCCTCATACAAATAAGTAAGGATGACAGGTTTAAGATGGATTATTGATAAATGATAAGATTACTTAATGTTGTTACCTATTTTAGAAAAGAATTGAATTTGACACGAGATATCTGACTGTCCCATGTTCATGTCACTTTCCCAATTCCTCTTCAGCTAGGGTGCCAAGAAGTCTGCACACAGAAAACTGGCAGGAGTCTGGGGATACATCAGTTTGTGCTGGTGCTCTCTTGGAAAGAAGCATGGAGATGGAGTTTCACCAAAACCACTCAGACCAACCTACAGCAAAGGCTTCCTCACGCCACTCTGCCTGCCTGAGTCGTGCCAGGTCACAGAGCACCAGCGCAGAGCAGCAGCTCAGACCCCACACTTGTTCATTAGCTTCTGTTAGCCATGGTGAGAGTGACACGGAGTGACATTTTTGGATGTGGGTACTGCTTTCTGAACGCTGCTGGCTGTTAGAAGCTAATCTGCTTGTATTTTAATTGATGACTTGAAGATGACACTAGACCACAAATTTCCTGTCATTTTGTGTGCTGTTCTTTTCGAGATCTTACTATCCCATTTCAGGGATGAAATAATCCCAAACAAATGTCAACCGAAAGCATACATACAATTTAACCATGGGACACCACAAATTCATTTCCACAGCATTTTCTGTTACACCCAGTTTGCCTTTACAGTGGTTTGTTACTGTTCCTTTATGCTACTCTCTGCAGGGATGAAGCTTTTTCTATGCTATCCATAGCACCATGTAGATTATTTCTTCTTGGAAGGCTGAAACTCATAGAAATTTACCTGTGGATATTCTACTGTTCTTTGACATTAATATTACATTTGTAATTGATTAAAAATTTAAATCACATTCCTGATGCTACTGTAAAGTTGCTGTTTAGGTCCAAGAATTTATTACGAAGCTCAGAAAATAAATGACAGTGTTGTTGCAAAAAAGAAAAATGAAACAAACTGACATTTTAAGATTTTCAGTATATATACTGCTATTACATATTGGAGTCTTATAAT
The DNA here is from genome assembly GCA_011076525.1 of Nettapus auritus. NCBI lineage: Eukaryota > Metazoa > Chordata > Aves > Anseriformes > Anatidae > Nettapus > Nettapus auritus. The sequence goes on along the minus strand of CM021768.1, from coordinate 55,400,075 downwards.
CACAGAGCAATCCGTGCTATAATGCACAGACCTATCCAGCTAAGACTTATATTCCATGAAGTAAAAGATGGAGCATAATGAACATACAAAAACAGTTCCTCAATAGCCATTTTAACACTCCAGGATGTCCTAACCAACTAGATAATTTACGTCTTTTAAACATGTTACCAAAACCCATCCACAATTTTAGTGGCCTCACTTAAAATGAAGTCTTATTGAGAATTAGAATTCTTAGACATTCATCTTGGTATGATGTAAGAGCATTACTGCTAGAGGCCATGTCCTCTGAGGTATTGAGTGCTGCCTGAGGAGTCCAGGAGTTCTTGTCTTTCATCTGGGTATATGAATATTCTATATTATGCCAAGGTCAAAAGCCAGACTTGAAGCGATAACCTGGTTTACATTTTAATACTTACAAGTACCACAAAACTGATCTGGTTCACCTAGTCCTAGGTTACAAAAACCACTACCTTCCTTGAGAAAGTGTGGTTGAGAATAGCCTGAAGACCCTTGTCCTCATGCTACAATTTTTCTTCTTTTTCTGCCATCAATATTTACCCTTAGACAACATCTAGCTCTTAACCTCATCTGCCACTTCACAAGCTGTCAAACGACTATTCAAGCATTAAAAAAAATGAAGGGTCTGTTAAGTTGTAAATTAAATGACAGTCTATAGCTGAAAATTAGCAGTAACATGCCCAAAACTTTATTGATCGCTAAGAAAAGGTGAATAACCCCCACTACTACTGGCTGTGTAATTACTGACCTTTAGAACTCAAGAGCTATTAATTTAAGAACAGATACCAGTGAACTAGCAAATGAGATACTTTGCAACAGGACAGTAAAGGCACGTATCAAGGTTTTGCATGTATTTAGTGCCACCTTGAACGGTATTGATATATGTCTATATTATCTCTTTTAATGCAAAATATAACCCAAGCTACATTTGGACATAAAATGCCTGTCAGCTAGTTCAGAACATCAGTGGGAACGCACCCAGAGATACCGAGGCCTTTCAGTACATTGTAAGAACTCTGTATCTTTCCAAAAATGTTTCTCAATTACTGTTAAAGGCAGAAGAATTGTTTGCAGTATATGCATGAGTGGCTGAGCTTGGCAATACATTTCATCCATACTGTGAGAGATGGAGATGGAAATGGCCAGTAACAGGAGAATGGCAGGCAGTAATCAGACGTAAATTCATTTAAATATCGAATACACACCCCAAAAAAGCCCACCTGTTAATACTTCTGTTTAATCTGTTATAGAGTCTTTGTTTCCTTATACAATTCACAATAGTAGTTTAAAGAGTAGTAATATAAATAAATCATTTTTTTTCCTCTCGATAAGCACTTACTGTGATGGAAAGAGAGTTACCTTTTGACAAAGCAAACAACATTTTAGCAGCACTGGTCAGATGTTGTTGCTATTTACAGTAAGAAAATAATAATAGTAACAATAAAAAAACTATATTGACTGGAACTAATGAAAGAAAAAAAGGTATCTGACCTGGTGCAGATGTCCTTCCATGAAGAGCTGTTTCATTAGGCAGGAGATCTTTTGAGTTGGAAGTGAATGGTGATTGTCTAAATGTGTCTTCGGAAAAGAAAGGGCTATGGGGAAAATAAGACGTCTTTTTGTAAACAGAACAGCAGTTAACAACAACAACAAAAAAGCAAGCATGATTTTTGACCCTAACATCGTATTAAAAGCCCCATTTAATTTACAGAATTCATGCTGAAAGATATGCAGACTGTGAGGTAAGGTGCGGAGAAGAAGCATGCTTTGGGAAAACTGCATCTCAGAGTGAAAACTGAAGTCCTCCCAAAATGCTTTTAATTACAGTATTTCACCATCTCACATTTGCTCTATCACATCACAGCGCATATCATGAAAATTAATGTTTCAAAAATTTGTATTCTACCGTCATATCTGGAGAGGGCAATCAGGAAAAGTGGAAAATACTATATTACATATTTTAGAGTATTTAATAGTCCGATGAATATATTAATTATGTTCAAAACAAAACTTTTCAAATTTTAGGTTAAAATTATGCTGAACAGTTCTTTTTTGACACAACATCCCACGCATGAAATTAACTCCACCAGTTTGATTTTTAAAGCAGGAAACAATTCACACAAGCAAACTGAATGGTGACTTCCCAAATAGAGCATAAATCACCAGCCACTTGATTCTGAAAAAGTATAACATGCTTTGGTTTTAATTAAGACACAGTAAAACGTTAATTTCAATAGTGAATGGGCATTTCTGTGAAAGTATTTTTTTTCTGCTCAATTAAAGATCATAACAGAAACAAGCATCCCTTGTCCACAGTACAGACAGACATTAGTAAGCATTACATTTTAAATTAAAAATGGAAAAGGATAATCCCTCTTGGAAAGCTGTCTTCTAATGTAGTGTATTCCATCTGCATACAAAATATGAACTTCTCCTAAGCAAAATGGGAATTACATTTAAATCTGATCTTTACAGTATTGAGATTTCTTAACGGACTGCTGTATTAGAGGTGTTTTAAAGGTGTAAGACAGGAAGCCAGCTCATTTTTGCATTTCATTCTTATTGAGCAATAAAATCTTGGAACCTTTTCAGGATAAGGAATGTAGTATGAGTTCTTGAGGAGCATTACACAGCAGGTAGTCCAGACCCAGAGAGTATGTGGCAGCAGGACCACCTTATTAACCCTACCAGTCCAGATATACAAGGCATCAATCTATACAATAGCACTTGCAGAGCTTTTCCAACATATGGTCTTCCTGCAGAGAGTGAACATTGTGTTCTCCACTGAGTCACACCTGTATTCTCATTCAGATTTCTTCAGCCTTTTGGAAACTTGTTGATAGCTCACGTGATCAAGTAACACCTTCAACAATCACGTTATTTCATTTCTCAAAGTTTTTTTATTTTTTTTTTTAGCTGTTATTTTGTGCCGTTCTATATGTGACAGTTAATGGGATATTTTGGTATTTCTACAGAAGTTTGAACATAGCCAGAAGCAGAATGGAACAGGTTGTGCTGGAGGTAAGGCACGAAGCTGCTCCAACAGTTCAGGGTATGCAGATAGCTGATTAAGCAGGATAAAATGAACAGCTCCAGCCCACACGTGCAAAAGTTAACTTTGCCAAGACTCACACTCCCACTCCGGGGTGAAATAATATAAAACAGACTGACGCTGTATAAAAATATGGCATCATTTATTGCAACATTCCTTTCACTGGGTTAATAATGATTTGAAAGAAAAACACCAATAAAAAAGTTTTATTACTCTTGTAAGTCTTCAAAATCTTGTAATCCACTCAGGTTTCCACGTTGGCCTGCCTGCTTGTGTCTTAGATTCAATCACTGGCACACTGCTCATTGCTGGTTCTGAGCAAAATGATGCAGATCTCATCTATTTCAGGCTATGACATGTATTATGTGCAGGTTGCTGCTGAAGACTGCATTGTGTTAGTGTCTTAAGGATCTCCCCTCTCCACCATCAGCCTTCAGGGAATTAGAGAATCATCCTTGGATATCTTTTTTTGCCCTTCTCTAGAATGGCAGCTGAGGCTCTTCAGTGTCAGCCCTATTATTATTTTTATTTCAATGGATATACCTTCCAATCCCCAATGCAAAGTAAGGAGGGACAGCTCTTGCTTCATAGTAAGAAACTACACATACTGTTCTCAATCACAGCGCAAAGTAAAGTCCATTGTGATGAAGGTTAGGCTTTAAGATTTTTTTTTCTGGCTGCACTTCTCCAGTTTTCTGTCTACACAGATCTCTAGTTGAAAGAAACTTATCTTGGCATCTTATGCTGGTGTATTCTCTTCCAGATCATTTGCTTCTCCACTTTCTGCCTTCATAGCACAGATGGCAGGCTCTACCACCTCACTCAGCCATTGAGCTGTGAGGAATCCTTGCCAGTTTCATCTGCTTGAGCAAAGTCATATGGAAGTATATGCTCACAAAGACCAAGAATACTCACAGAAGGAACAGCAACAGATAAGCGACATAAATGTTAACATGGAATAAGACAGCAAAAAGTGCTTGCGTACCCCATCTTGCTGGGCTTTGCTGATTTAAGACTCTTACCAATGATACAGCTTAATCTTTCCACTCCCCAATTACTCACAGGTGGGCAACAATGACCTCGCCTTGACTTTCTGAAGCTGTCAGCAAACTTCACACAACAATTGTGATTCCAATGCCTTCTTGTCATGACTCCAGATGTAGGTTGGTAAGCCACAGTGCAACACTACACATTTTCTTAATGCAGCCTTCATGCCTCTATCCTCCACTGCCTGCTCCATCACATTCTATTTTTGAGGTGTCATACCCTTACCAGTAAAGACTTCCAGCTGTTTGTTTGGTGTGGGGTGTTTTGATTTGTTTTTTGGGAAGGTCTTTTGAGCCAATCTGTTTGAACTTGCAGGATTTAGTAGACTACTCGCTTCCCCTTAAGAAGTTCCTCTCATTCATGTCTTCTTCTGTTGATAGATAGGTAAGACAAGAAAAGCACCCAGAAGAACTGAATTGGGCACGCAGCTTTTCATACCCTGATGGGTAGCAACCATTATCAGGACTTCTCAGTAAAATTCAGCTCAAGTTTGACAACAGCCGTGTTACACTCTTAGAAGGTGGCAGCCAGAAGGGGAGGTTATGTTTGAACTGTCCTTAACCTTTCCAGTTTGAACTATCCTTGATAGATCCAAAAGTAGCTCTGGATTCTCACACCAGTCCTTCTGGTATCATGAGACATTGAAATCTATTTTTTACCAACTATTTATCACTCCCTCTCTGCAATACACACTGGATAGTTAATGAGAAGTTGAACAATATGTGCATTCATCTTTATATGTATCTCTCAGGCTTATGTTTTTTTAAGAAGTAATGGGAAGGCTGTCTCCACAACTCGTAACGGGCAGTCTCCACAACTCGTAAATTCCCAAACTAGCAAATATGGAAAGCATTCACAATAACCAAAAGTTAAAAGCTTAATTTAATTCTCTTTCAACTCGTAACATCAAAAAGTCCCTAATGGGCATTTACTGAGTTGTTCAGTTTATTAAAAACAAATTTATTACAGTTACCATGAAAGAATGGGATGGGTCTAGGAATTTAAGATCAACGTATTTCCGAGATCTTTTCTTCTGTAAGCGAAATGCTTTTCAAATTCTGTCTAGACGAAGTTGTTTTAGTTAGCAGGCACTGTACACCCTGAGAACTTCTGCAGAAGGGGCTGCAGACGCACAGAGGGTCTAATCCTATCTTTGAAGAGACTCTCCAGCATGTTTTCTCCTACCCATCTGCACTGACTAGAGAGCTTTCAGGTAGGAAAATAATGTATTCTTGCCCCAGGTGAGAGATGAAGGAGGTACCAGAGATTTAAGTTTCAGATTTGGAAGCCAGTTCCTGCCCACTCTTCACCATGGGCTACTAAGTTTTCAGCAATTTTAGCTGCCACTTATTACATAATAAGTTTCAATTTTCCCCTAGGGACACCTCACTTTGCTATTAACATATTTAAACAACTCATGGGTTTGTCCCTAGCCAAAATACTGTAAAGTATATATTTCTTTAACAGCACATGCTATAATTGAATCATATTTTAAATTATTGCATAATTTCACTTATTGTGTTAATGTGACTGTAATCTTGAACAAATGTTTCATTAGCATTGTCTCTTAGAGTTTGACTTTTAAAAATTCATCTCTAGAAGGCATTGAGAGGGTAGAAATACCAAACTTAAATTTTGTTCAAGAAATTCAGGCTTGACAGAAGACTGAATCACAACTCTTCTTACGTTGGTCCATGTCTTAAGAATCCAGTTGCCAGCCTGTTCTTCCCTCAAGCACTGCACGTAGTATGCAGTTTCTTTTGAGTTTCATTTTTTGTAGGGAAAAAAAAAAACACAAAACGATCAAAAAAACTATTAAAACCATGTGTGAAAACTTGATCAGAGGAGAACAGTCATTTTCACCCAAAGGCCCTTTTCTGTATCACGGACACTAAGAAATCGGACCTACGGGTGCAATTTTTCAGATATATGTTACATTGCTGCATGAAAATATCTTACACCTGTAGTATCAGGTCACATTTGCAAGAGAAAGACACATCTGCATACCCAAGGCAAAATTATGCAATGCCATTTGCACTACAACTTTACAGATAACAACAGACTGTATTTACCTGGCTGTAGTTCTGATGGTGTTATCTTTATTGTGATTGTGCTCTTTGCTCACCTTTTCTGCAGAGGAACACACATTATTATTATTATTTTGTGATTAGCATATATCATATTTTCCCTATCAAGTTTTATCCAGTAGAACTATTTTAATGCTTTCTGATAACAGTGTTATCCAGAGTAACTTAGGGCAAGTGATTACAATATGATTAGAGAACAGGCACTTTTAAAAAAACTCACACCAATTTTTCTTAGCTTCATATTTCAGTGCTAGCACTCCACAAGCAGTGTGCACTGTAAGCATTCATTAAACAGTGCTACAATCATTGCATTTATGCAGTAGCTAAGGTTCACCTTCGTTGTGAAATGGACAGAACATTCCCAGGAACGCTATGCTGCAGCCACTGCCCATTTATGCTGGGAACTACCATCTATAGGTCTCCCTATACTCCCAAGCCTCGATCAACCAGTTGTCACTAATTATTTAATTAGCTTTCAAAAATACAGGAGTTGAACTCCGGCTTTTCTAATTCAGTTCAAATATTATGAACCTGACCTGACTGTCACAGTGCTCTAAAGCGTATGTTAACTATGGGGAACATTTGGCAAGACTTCTGCATTTCAAATGTGAGGGTAGAAGGGCTCTAATTCCTATCATGTTCCAGTTTTTAGTAATCTCACACATTCTTAACACCTTCATGGTTATACAAAATCTCTTTTTGCTCTTTAAATTCCATCAACTATTTCCACTGCTTTTACCTGATAACTGGAAGAGCAGCTCAGATGCCATCTTCACTGATATATCTTGGCTGAACAAATTTCTTTCTGGGAGCACACGACCTTCTGGTGCCTTCTGTATGTGTTCACTAATGTCTCGCCCTAATAAAGTGCTGTAGCCAACATTTTGGCTGGGTTGGCTGGGTGACACTGAAGCCTGTGAATCGTGAATGTCAACTTCCATTGGTTCTTCTTTTATTTTTACCATCTGGGCCTCCTTGTAACTCTCAGCTGCAAACATGTATTTTAAAAAATATGATGATTATTATTTAATTAGGTTACAATTTTTCAGAGCACTCAAAGCAGGAATCACAATTACAAAGTTATAATTTGTATACCACATCACTGCGAAATGGTAAGGGAAGCCAGCAGCTGACTGCTACAATATTCTTCTAGGGTTTATAAATAGAAGAAATCTCTCTTTTTTTTTTTTTTATCTTTAACTAAAGAGTAGAAAACAGTAGATAGTGGTAAATAGAAGAATTACATCACTTTCTATGAACACAGCAATCGTATCCCAGTTAGTGAAGCCTTTATTAGTTGCAGTTACAACAACAAACCAGCTCTTCAAAGGTGGGCACTAAAGCTGTCTTCTAAACTCTCCATTATCAACAATCCATCAACAATCACCGATATTCCCTCATACATTACAACACCCAATAACCTTAATCACTAGCTTCCATATGCCCATATCCTTCCCTCTCTGCCTTCTTGTCCAGTGTGCTAAGTCTAGTGAACAAAACCATAGTCTAGAAGCCAATTTGTAGTTCACATGATATTCCCCAGGTTCTGCTGAATGCTCGGATTTGGTTGCAAAGTGATTATTTTTATTTCAGAAGAAAGCTCCAAAATCTCAGAAATAAGGCTCCAAGGTAATTTGCCTACTCCAGCCCCAAATACCTATACAGCCTTCTTGACTCAGACTTTCTGCTGTGAAAAGAGAAGTTGAAGACCTGTGTAATTATCAGTTTAGTTTCAGAGGCAAATAATGAGTTTTTTCTAATGATCTTCTTTCAGAGTATTCCTGAAAGGACATGGATGTCATGGCAGAACTCTATCCAGCCAGGTGTTGCCTCTGCTGTCTGGATGCTGACCAGACACTTGGGAAACAGGCAGCCTGAGAAGACAAGCAATATGCCTGGGAGAAAATAAAGACAAGGAAATAAATAAATGCATTAACACAGTTGTATAGCAGAAGGGCCATTCAGGTGAGGAACCATTCCAACAAAATTGTATGATTCTGTTCAAAAAAATGTATAAGAGATTTATTATTTTTGCCTAAACCTGTATATATACTTCTGTTACTAACCAAGATACTCAAAAACTTATGGAAAATCTGCTTCTATTTACTTATGATTAGCACATGCCCTAAAATGTAGCCTAGGTAACCTCCACAGCTGGAGACAAGGGAAAGCATGAGTTTGAATTACTCAGACTTCAGGAACCAAAGGACAAAAAGGGCAAATCTAACACCCAGGGCAAGAGGTCATGGGTAACGACACACTGCAGCACACTGAGCCAGAGCAGCACAGAGCTTGCATGTTGAGTGGATTAAGATTTGAGAGAGCAGCCTGGCCCTTGTCCAGACTGGGGGGACGTGATCAAATCTATGACCACAGGCCAGCATGTTAACTGGTGCGGATGATCTGGCCATCCCCACATCATCAGGTCACTGATGAAGGCACTCTACACTGTGAGATTCTTCACATGGAAGGGTCCTTCTTAGCTGTCTAATTTTACTACTTGTAAGGCTCTGATGTTAGAAAATAAATAAAAGGACACCAGTTTGTAAGGAAAAAAATAAATAGAAACAATATTTTCTATTAAACTTGGGTCAGAGAAAAAAGTGGAGACCCCTCCCCAGTTTCACTTCAGAAATTAATCTGTTGCTGCCCTCTCTGCCTTTTCCCTCTTTTCTAACTCACATACGAATGTGTCAGCCTCATAGGTTTTACTCTAAGTGTGAATGTTTCCAACTACCCAACATTATGATGACACTTGGAGGCACCAAAACATGGTTTGGTCATCTCTGATAATGCCCTCAAGCTAGGCACCAAATTGGTTGGCGCCATCTTGTAGCCTCCAGCCAAGATGATCAGAATCCCTTCAACATGCAGGCATACACCTTCCATGTAAAATTGAAATGATGCGTACCACTGAGACCTTTTTCATTCCCCTGGCTTCTCCCTCTCCCCACATTCCTGTTGTCCTTAAGTGGAGAAAAAGTGGCTTTGCTGCTTGCAGCTCTTAAAATAAGAAAAATCGAAGCCAGGAGATAAAAGCTACTTGGATATGCTCCAGGCATGATTTACATGAAGTGCTTTCAGTCTTTTCTTATGACATTTCTTGACCTTTAAAAGAAACATATAAACATTGATAAAAATCTTTACCATCTATGATCCACCAGATACACTTCAGACTTTGGAAATTTTCAAATGAAGATGAGTTAGAAATATTATTATACAATGCCTTTTTTTCCCCTGTTAAACAGACTTTTTCTTTTTTCCTTTTTTTCCCAAGCTTCCATTAGCCTCTTATTATAAAGCCACAGAACATTATATCTGTGTTGAAAAGTGCGAAAATAGTATGCTGTGCATTGAAACTGAACACAGGATGGCAAAGGAACGCATCAGGTAACACTGTCAATCAAAAGCTCAGGTAACTCCACAAACAAATGAGTTCTTCAGATGTGTGACAGACTGAGCTCTGTACCCAGCTGCCAAATTTAGGTTCAGAGTCAAGCTGACCTTTGCTGCTCTTTCTGCTTTTAAAATATTCTTTCTATTTCTGTTCCTGCCCCACACAGTTTAATTCCCTGTCCTGCAAATGCTTTTCAATCAGACAGACTGATACAACACCAACTAAGGCAAGAGTTGAGCAATACCAATGACCTTCTCTCCTTCACAATCAGCCAACAATCAAATTACCCTAACTAAATTCACATGTTTGATAATTTCCTTTGACCTTTATCTTCCCAGCTGCACCCTTTTGACCTTGCAGAACGTCCCTACCACATGAGTCCTGTCATAGTCCAATTCCCAAAAGCGAACACACACAGATGACGGGGAGGGTGATAATGATAATTTTACAAAGCTAACCAAAGAGGAGTACAGCCTGTCCCATGAGCAACAACCTCGCCACAAGCTGCAGGCCAAGAACCCAGGTGTGCTAGATCTTTTGCTGAAGAAAGGATCAGAATAAAGGTTATGGGCATGCACATCTCACAGTACAGACTGTCAAACTGTAACTTCTTGAAGATTATTTTCCCTTCTGTTCTTTGGGCAGTAAGGAGACAGTCCTTATTTCCTTACATAGGTATCTCACGTGGTCATAGTGTAGCTAAAGCTTTCAAAGTACACTGAAAGGTCTCTAGGTTCAAATAATTAAAATCATGATAGCTTTGGCTTTCTTCCCACTTCTGCATTTCTCCTTGAGTAGATGGGCTAGGTTAAATAAACGGCAACGTATCAGAATACAAAGTTAGTATATGAGAGTAATTTCCTTCATCCCAGATTTTTATAAAAGTACAGACATCTAATTCCTAACAAAAATCAGGGGATAACAATTCAAATAGCTTTAAAATATCTGGAGCATGATCTGGTCTGCTATTCATTTAAAACTAACCTGGATGAAGGTCAGAACAACAGTACAGCAGTGAACATTGCTTCTCTGGCAGAAGATCAACTAAATGACCTAATACACCTTTTTTCTTTTTTTTTTTTTTTTTTTTTTTTTTTTCCCTACTGTTAATTTTGTCATACAGAAGCTGCTTAACAAAATTAGAGAAAATTATTGCATACATGGATGTGCTATCATTAAGCCACAGAGATGCTCTTTACAGAGCAGTCTACCTTTAAGCATCTGATTTAGAAAACCCTCAATGAACTTCATCCTATTCACATCAAGTGAGACAATTTTCCACATAAGATATGCAAAAATGCAGAATTGGATCGTCCTGCTCCAGGAGGAAGTAATTTTTTCCACAACTCTCAAGTTCTCTGGCATTCACAAGTGCAAGGAATTGCACAGCAGTGGCACTCGTTTAAAATAAAACAAAACAAAACAACCAAACAAGGAAGCACAGAACAATGCTTGTGCTACCTAAAAGCTCAGGATATGGCATTCAGCCCTGAAGGCCTGACACCATCACCTCAACTATGTGCGGCAGCAAAAGCGGCTATGAAATTTAGCCTTAGACAATACCACTCTGCAGCCTCAGACAGAGATTGCCAAGTTTTAGAAAGCTTATTCAGGCTACTTCAGTCAGAAAGCTGGGACTACCACAATCCAACACCTGTAACAGACCTATAAAAATGGAAACAGGGACAAACAGAAAAATCATCTTTCCAAAGCAACCCACCACAAACTGTATGATTTCATTGCTTCAGCACCATCTTAAAATAGGTAGGATTCTAATTCATAAATCCTCAGCTCACGGAAAACAATGCAAAAAATGGGACGTAAATTAAGTGAGAACAGAAACACTGGAGTTCCTTATACATGTTCTGGAAACGTTAACAAGAAGTTAGCAACGTCAAGACAAATACAACACATTTTTACATTAAAAAGGAGGATAAAAAGAAGCACAACCAACTAGTAGACTTAAACACATATGTTGCAAGTAGAGATATGAGGAAAAGATTTCACTTTTTGCTGTAATTGCAGTTCCAGTCTTAAAACCAAATACACACCCTACAACGGTAAGAAAAAGAACTATTGGCACTTGTTTGACACTTCTCAATTCTAGATTTCCAGAGCACTTTAGAAGATGTGTTAACACAGTACTTACCTAACAAAACAGGAAACAGAAATGGCAAACTTTAATATACGCACCTGCTCAAGTTATGAGCCTTGACATAAACTAATACACATGATGAAGCCTAATTATAATACACCATGACTCAAAATACACTTGAAAAAGCATACTTTTCAAATCCTAAGCATTTTGCTTAGATTCAGTCTGCCTCTCAGTTGCAGAAGCAGGTCTAGAACTCAGGAGGGACAAGGGAGGACACTGCGAATGCTGCCAAACCTGCACTGCCAGGCAGATGTTGTCAGGGTATTTCCAGCCATCCTGGTCACTTGGTGTACAAACTGACAAACCACATGCCATGAAGAGGCTTCAACACACAGCATTCCCTGCGCCCCAGGAACACGATAACCAGGGAGGAGCTGCAGTGCATTTCAGTAAGTTCCCTGGTTTGGACAAATGGGAACAGAGCTGTGGGATAAAATGCTGAGTGCACCTCACTGCAGGATACCTACAACCAGCAAGCCCCTGGCACTACATCTGACTTAGTAAGATCACATTTTCCCCACGCAAAAGGCAGTAGTTAGGTTTATTTGTATACAAATACTGTTTTATACTCAAAAATGTGGACAAATAATCATTAGTCATTTCCTCCGAGTACTGTTCCTGACAACAGTATTTTTATTTCCGTCTAGAAGTTACTCGGCCTAACCACAGTCTCCAGAAAGATTATAAGCAAATCCGCTGGGAAGCCACTTCTAAGCCCATGAAGGACAGGACTGTGTCTGGGAAAAGCTAGCATTGATTTACCAATGGCAAATCACACCTGATAAAGCTGATCGCCTCCTGTGATAAAATGACTGGCTGTTGAGGACAGAGGGAGAACAGATTTTGTTACCTTAACTTTGGCTAGGCCTTTAGCATCATCATTAATAATGACCTGTATCAGCAAATTGGTAATGTATGGACTGAATAAGAGGGCTACAAGATGGATGCATGGCTGGATCCCGGGGCTCAATGGGTTGCAGTCAGAGAGACAAAGTCTAACTGGCAGCCAGGGTCCTGCAGAGTCAGTGATGGACCTGACTCTCCTCAGTGTCTTGGCTATTGGCTTGGATGATGCACAGGAACACACTCCTAGCAAGCTCACAGGCAAACCCAAACTGGGAGAGTGGTGGAGGGCAGCACTGCTCTTCAGAGGAACCTGAACAGAGAAGAGAAATGGGCTGACAGGAACCTAAGGAAGCTCAAAAAAGGAAAACACTGAGAACTGCAATTAGAATAGCACAGCACACGATAACACATTCACTAAATGGAGTGCTCCTTTGCCAAAAAGAACCTGGTGAACAAGTTGTACACAGGTCAGCAATGTGCCCTTATGGCAACAAAGGCCAACTGTATTCTGGGCTGTATTAGCAAACCTGTAGCCATTGGGTAGAGGAAGGTGATTCTTACCCTTTATTCTGCACTTATGAGACTGCATTTGGGGTGCTGTGCCCAGTTTGGGGCTCCCCAGTACAGAATGGGCACAGACATCCTTGAGTATGTTCAGTGGAGGGCTACCAACATGGTTGAGGGTCAGCTGCAAAACCTAAGAGGAGAAGAGTGAAGAGAACTGGGTCTGTTCAGCCTTAAGAAAACAACACCACAGAGTCATTTTATTACTGTCTGTGACTCCAAGGAATAAAGAGAAGTTATAGAGAAGCTGGAGTTAGATTTCTCTCAGAAACGCACAGTGACAGTATGAGAGTCAGACACAAGTAGGAATGTGGGAAACTTTCTCCACATAAATGGAAGAAATTTTTCACAACCAGACTGGTCAAATACTGGCACACGTTCCCAAGGGATGCTTGGGCTCATCATTCTTGGACACATTCAAAACTTAACAAGCAGCCTGGTATTGTTTGATCTGCCTTGAGCAAGACTTTGGATTAGACGAACTATGGAGGTCCTCTCTGAACTTAATTACTCCACGAATCATCAGCATCAGATCACTTCTGCTGCACCTCTGTCTAGTAGCATTTTCAAAACTTCCAAGCAAGGGAAACCTACAGCATCCTGGGAAACACTCAGCCTAGTGCTGCACTGGAAACTTTTCTTAATGTCCAGGCTGAACCATTCAAGCTGCAGCTAGTAGCTATGGCTCCTCGTTTTACCATCTGCCACTACGCAGAAGAATTTGACTCCACTGCTTTTCTAAGACAACTTCAAGTAGTTGCAGGTTGTGATTAGATCTGTCTTTAGGCTCTCCTTTGCCAGACTAAATAGGTCCCGTTTCCTCAATGCTTTCTTGCAGGTCATGAGCCCTAGACCCTTCATTAGGATAGCAGCCCTGCTCTAGACCCTCTACAAACTCTCAGCAGCCCTTTAAAAACCACAGAGCCCAAAAATGCTACAGTATTCTCATGCAGACCTCATCCAGCTCTAAATACTGGGCACATGCTAAGCATGCTCTTCTAATGCTGCACAGTATGTTTTTCATCTTATTTGAGATAAAAGTCAAAAGCAAGTGCACAGAATTAATAAAAAACCACAAGCCAGATAGCAAATACTGCTTTCACTGATACAATAGCAGTCCAACTACTTTCCATTCCTGAAATCAAGTGAAACATTTTAAATCATTCATACTTCTGGCCATTTAATTTAAAAATTCAGCCTATCACCAGAATTCTGAGATGTTCGTATTTGCTGAAATGCCCATCAGCTTTACAATCAACTTTATGAATCAACTTTGAAAAGGAAGTCTTTCCCGTATGTCTTATAAATTGGACTCATGTACTAGTTTTTACAATCAAGCAGACAAGGGTAACTAGTGGGTCAACTTGTACCGACTTCAAAAGCTTTCAGTATGGAGAATCAGGCATTTTGTTATGCTAATTGTTCTGATTTGCTAGAAATAAACATGCCCTAAAACAGCTTAAATAAAACCTTAGAGGCAGGGAACAGTTGGCGAGCCCTGAAGGTTCTGCTACAGAGACACAACAAGTAACATCTGACGTTCCCTAGGGCACTGTGCTTGATGCTTTATTTTGCTAGTATTTTTTCAAGCTGCTGTTTCATATAAGACAATGTCAATGAGCCTTGAATCAATGCAACATGATCCTGCATTAAAAAAAGAACAAAAACTGGCTGATATTTGTTAAAGTGGAACTCAGAAATCCCATACTACAGAATTTTACAACTAAACGCTGTTTCACAGAAATGCAAACAACAAAAAAAGAAAATTAAAGCAATAGGCAAATTTGAAGTTGCAATATGCATCTGCTGTTCCTTCTGTTTGAGCACTAGGAGTATAGTGCTTACTAGAAAGATCCTACTTCCAGAACACAGCCCACCCCTTAAATGTTCACAAAACATAAATCAAAAATAATTTGATGAAAAGTCTACACGTGCAGTGAATTGTTATTTTACAACATATTCCAATCTGTGAAACTCTCCCAGTTCAAGAAAACTCTAGTCTAGCATTTCTGCAGCAAGCTGTGCCTTTGCAAAGAGCCTGGCTCTAGCTCTCTTGCCCTAACAAGCTGACTCTCCAAATCCACAGGGGACCTCAAGAGACCCTTCTGCAAGTACTGTGCATCTACAGTCCTCTGACAGATTGAAAAAATTGACATGATCGCTTAGGGTTGTGGCCACTCCTACCTGGCTGAACATCATCAAGGAACAGCAGTAAAGGTAAGGATCAGGGGCTTTGTTTGAACTCTTCAGGGATAATTCCCTAAAATAAATAAATAAATTAAAAACTAAACAAACAAACAAACAAAAAAAACCAACCAGAACACCAAAAGAACTACATTTGAACCACAGATATGATTTCTTATTATTCCAAATGATGTCATCTTTTAAATTAACATGGTTTTCATTAAATGTCAGTATTTCCCTGACATGAAATAAAGGAAGACAACAGCACTGTAGCACTAGCTTAAAGCTACAGTAGAACATCCACTGAACTTGAAGAGCTGGGCTCTGTTATGAAATACTTGCTTTTCTGTAGACTTTTTTTGTAGAAAGCTGTATCTTTTTCTATACCATAATTAAACTAAAGCTTCACGCGTAACTATTAACAATGATTTGCACATTCCTGTTGGAAACACACACAAAAAACTAGGCTAGCGGACTTCGACCTGTTGATGTGACTTGCCACGGCATCTCTCCAGCTCCCCTCAAAGAAAGTCTTATTTTGGGTCAGACACTTCTCCACTTACTTTTTCAGGCTTCTGCAGAAGCACCTGCTGCTGCCCAGAGCCATCTAACAAGCCGTTTAGAGACCAAGGAACAAAAGACTTCCCTGTATTTTCACTCCTGCCTCCATTATCAAGGCTCTCTAAGCAGGGATGAAAGTGCTCGACAGCTCCCCTGCAATCTAGGTACGGACATATCTTACAAAGTCCTGACAACAGCTTTCCCCAAAGACTGCAGCTGAGATCCAGACAAGCACTTCCCAGAACAGTCCACAAAGTTAGGAAAAAGAAATACAGAAGAAGGCTAGTTTCTCTGCCACCCACTTCACCCCAAGAATGTAGTAATGTATGTTTTCTTCACCATAGTAACAATAAACCAACAGAACACCAACACAACCCGCTAAACTTAGAAGATTTTGTTACTGCTAAAGATAATAGCTTACCAGCTACAGACTCCTTTTTGTTATTTCTATTTCATGTTGCTGACAAGAGTCAAGCAGAAAGTTACCAAAGCCTTAAGTGAGGTAACTCTGACACCAACTATCCAGCCAACACAAGCATAGGTAGCACTACTATTTAACAAATTTTTAAAAATGATATTCCCATTTAGTTTCTCTGGAAGTCTGTGCTCTTGTGACTGGAGTGGCTGATGTACAAGCTAATTTAACGCCTTCGCAGAAAGTCCTTCAGGATACTGTGCTCTGATACATGCTGGGTCATTTTCGGAATGGGAAGAGCACTGGCATGTTCTGGCCTTCATCTTATGCTAGAATCATACAATCCATTTGTTTTCCCCCTCTTCTTTTCCTTTTCCCCCCAGTTTTCTTAGAAGTTCTACTAACCCATGTGATTTCAGTTTAGCCTAAAATATAGTATCAAACAAAATTAATTATGAGGCACCAAAGAAAAAATTAGTGTAAGAATTTTCAAATAGATACGGACTTAAAAAAAAAAAAAAAAATCAATCCACAACAAACAGTTGTGCTGAAGGAGCTCTGAATTGTCATATAAATAGGTAATAATAAACAGAGTTGATCAAGGATGGCTTCGAAATCAACTGTATGCAACATTTTATTTCACAATCTTGGCACGAGAAGTAAGTATGCACTAATTTCATCTGCTGATAACCCCAAATTACGATGCATTGTTTGTACTGGGAAATTGGTGTATTACAAGAAACACTGTGTGACCTGAGGACTGAAGTACTAATAAAACAAAGGAACTGAATAGTACAAAGGTCATGGATATACTACTGATAACAAGGATATCTGCAATACATAGGGAATTGATCCACTGAAAGAAGAACAAGAAGACTTAGGTTACTGCAGAAATGCAGGATGATTATAACTCACAAATAATATACAGATGAAATAAAGGCAAATGTGATTCAGACAGCATTTCTTGGAAAGACAGGAGCTTACTAATGTTATAGTTCAAGGCACCAGGGTAAAATTGCTCATACCTGGAATAGATTTTATAGCCCTCCAACAATGCATTCCTTTTTGGACAAGAATGAAAAGGAATACATGCTTCTGAAACACAATACATGCCCAATACATATGAGTGGCATGATTACTGCAACAGAAAATGATCTTTTAAACAACATTGGCATGCGAATGTAAAATTTATTTTAAATTTCGGTCTCCTCTGAAACCTACCTTTCATCTTACAAGATTAAGTGTATAAAATTGACCAAAGTTCACTGTGTGCATCACTTAGTTAAACATTTTGAGAATTAAATTAGCTGTTCCATAAAAGAGAATGGGTAAGAATGTAGAAAACTGGTTCTGGTGTATTTGAAATACATTATTTCAATTTATTTTAAGTGATTCTATGCAATTTTTAATGGGAATTTAAAACCTTGCATGCATGGCACCCTTCCCAGGCTGAGATGAGAGCAATGTGCCCCACTGTACTAATTCCTCAAATCTGTTTGGTTACCATTGTGTCGCATCTCAGGGAAAGCTTAGTAATGGGCTACACTCACAGCTCACCTTTGTACATTTGTATAAGACATGGTAGTCATTTTATGTTCTGTAAAATGTGAGTTGAAGGTCTGTACTTCAGCTGGAACTGCTAACCCATAAATGCCATTTCTTTCAAATGAGTGTTCCACTTGTTTTTAAACACCAGATCAGTTGTTACAGTTTTGTTTTACCTATCTGAATGGAAATGAGTTCCACCTAGACATGCCCTAGGTTGACATTAGCCTTCCTAGTTTGAATAATCCTTTAGAAAAAAGTGTTCAAAATGTGAGGTCTCAATAAGTTATCAAGCTTATGAATTGTGAGGTAGGAGATCTGAATTCAAGTGGAACGCAGTGGAGAAAACTCATATAAAAGGGCATAATATCTCCAGATAAGGTCCAATTCCTCTGAAGACATATCCAGGGTAAGGGCCTGACCTTAAGCACTGGCTGCCTGCTGCTACAAGCATGCAAGTGTCCTGACAGCTTTTTAGCTTTCAGAGAAAAGAGAGAACCTTGTGCAGTAGAACTAAAATATAGACAGCTGTGTGTGTGATTTTTACCTGTTTCTGTACATCTACATCCACAAAGACAACTAGCAAGTGTTCTATTAATATTCTATTTCAATAAAATATGTTTATTCTTCTAAGTTTTTCCTAGTTTTAGAGTGATTTCCAAGTGGCTGGCAAGTCTCTGCATTATATTCTCAAGGCACAGGTGATTTACAAATGAGTCTCTCTTACAGTATCTACCGGCCCAAACTAGGGTCCAGAGTCAGACAGGCTTTCCACTAAACTGCACAAGCTCAATTAAGAGCTAGCAGAACAGCCTACCTGTTTGGGAAAAGAGATTTTCCAGTGAGAAATATAAGCCAATGCATCCTTCACATGAAAGGAGACAGCAAGGTACATGCCTAAATCCCAAGGGGCTTCCATGAGGCTGCAACAGTCGGCAATATTATTGCTAGGGGATAACAGAAACATGTATGGCAGGAATGCAGAAAGCAAAATACTATTTGTGTCAGAAATCCCGTGCCTCGTTTGTATGCAGTCCAAGTTTTCTTAATTAGTAGTACGTAGAAGAAAGTGAAAATAACAAGGCAAGGATGTAATCCATTCAGTCTTTACCAAGACCATATAGAGTCCAGAAGGACCTGACTTAAACCCAATTATGCAATATATCAAGTCTGATAAGTGCACTTGACTGAAGATTTCCCACAGACATTAGAACATCCAGACATGTTCACTCCTTTCAATTTTTTATTTTATTTTTTCTTACTAAAAGTATCAGGAAAAAGGAAGAAGTTTGTTCTGGTTTTTACTTTGTTCTAAAGAAGCGGTATAGTTGTTTAAATACTACATCGCTAAAAACAAAGTGTACAACTGCTTAAAATAATCTGGGAAATCAACAGCAATGTCAGAATATTTTACCAGATAAAGTAAACAAGCTTAAAACAAACAAGCAAACACTAAAGAGATTATTGATCTTAGATTTCCCTCTTACATTTGTCCTATGTTAAACTGTATGTTAGTGTTTTTCCTCTTTACACTTTCTGGTTTAGATGGGAATTCAGAAAAGTGTGAGTTCAAAACAGCACAAGAAATAAACTTGGTATAACCCCACCCACTGGCTGATTCAGGAATGTCAACTGCAGCAATACTGACTAAATCCTAAGTAAATCTTTACCATTCAATCCACTGATTAACCACTGTCAGCAAAACTGTGTTTTGCTATTGCTATTTTATTGCTATTTATATATATTGCTATTGCTATATATATAAATATTTATGATATTTATTGCTATATCGCCAAGAAATCATATATATATATATATATATATTATACTAGTGTACTTCTAACTGGAACCTTTAAACACTGCGGTTTCCCAGCATAAGTGACTGAAGACTTGGTCAAGATTTCCTACATGCCAGAAGACATTTAAGTCACTAATGCTCTAATATAATGAAGTCTGTAATAGAACTATTTAAAGACAGCCTGCTAGTACTGAATTCAACATTCACAATAAAGAACCCTAGTGTCTCTGAAGCACTTGAAAAATCATTAAGTTACGGGGCTCTTTCTTTATGGAAATGTTTATACACATTTATATGAACCAAGAAAAAAAGTCACTGGTTAACATTCATTGGGCCATAAAGTTCTGTTACAAGAACACCTTACTTGAACCAAATACCAATAGGAACAGTGCACTTTAACAAGATGTTTGTTATTTGAGAGCCCGAAAAATTGGGAAACGTCTTCTGCAATCAGCTTTTAATACCTGGGATGCACATTTTGCACCATCAACACCGAGGCCTGAAAAATCAATGATTCAAAATTCCTACATAAATTAAAATGTGCAGTTACGAACAGGAGTGAACTAATTACATTAGAACACATGAGGGGAGATCCTAGTGAGCTGAAGTTTTTCAGGTATAAATTTGAGCTCAAATTCAATTCTGACAGTATCCAATGAAGCCAATTAATTTCAGATAGATTTGGATCTCAGGATCTGGTGAACTTTTGTTTCCAATGGCACCTCATGTTTGGTCCCTCCACTCCCCCTAAAAATTCTTGTCCAGTTTTGGAGAAGACTTAAAAGCTAGCAGATCCAGTTTAAGTGGGGAAGTATGAATCCTACGCTCCCAGACCAACTTCTGTTTCTCACTACTAAAAATTTAAGTGTATTAGAAGTTCAAATCCTTTTCATCATTCACTTAAATCCTGTTCCCAGCAGGGAGAACTCAAACTTTCTATTTTCCCTGAAGTTAAACATCAACTCTGACAGCTAGACAAAGCATAATTAGCAGAACATACATTTTATTTGGCTCCCTCCAGACCTAACAGTACTTATGTGTATACACATGCATACTGTCCAACTGTCTGAAAGGCAACATAGGCAAATTCAAGTGTTCAACAGCAGTAAGGCAGCTCAGTTTAAAAAACCCAGTGGATATTACAATTTTGGAAACAATATATTGTCAGGAAAAAAAAAAAGCTATAAAAGTATTTTTAAAGCTGTATCGGGTACAGTTCAGTACAGACATTTTTATGATGTTAATGAAATGACACAGATATGAATAAATTGATATAAAAATGTTTTGGTACATTTAAAAAATAACAGTATCTAAAAGCTTTAAGGTTTAATTTCTTTTGATTTTTTTCCGTAGTCATTAATTTGAAGACGACTGAAATTTGTGCAGAACACAGATAATTAGATACTACGGTGACAGAACAAACTGAGATGTCTTACGTATAATTTGTGTAGATAGACATTTTCATTTGTTCCTTTACTTCCTACTAAAGCTTTGTTACCCTCCCTTCTGCAAGGTAACCTTGTTAGCATACTTGAAAAAACATTAAGTTGAATATTAAATTAAATATCTACCTGAGAGCTTCATGAGGAGCTCAGATGCTGCCTTGACTGACATGTCCTGCCTCATCACATTTGTCTGCGGTTCTTGTGGCTTGAGTTTCTCCTCAGGGACACTGGGAGCTGAGGCTTCAGATTCCTGGCTGAACACATAGCTGGATTGAGACAAGGTTGAACTTGCAGCTTCTTCATCTTTAGGCTCATCTTTCACTTTAAACTTTGGAGTCAAGGGCTCTTTTTGATTTGCAGCTGTCAAGAGAAGGAAAAAGGCAGACTTAATGAGGTGTGTAATATAGAATCATAGAGCAGCCAGTAACAGTAAGAAACCACAACCTGAAAAATGCTAGAGCAGGTATTGGAAGCAAGAATGTCAAACAGTATTCAAGGATGCTTCAAGAGGTAAACAAGCATCTGCTTCTTCTGTACCAAGGGACAGTTTTGAATCACAAAAACTGAATCTAACCAGAGCTCAGGAAAAAATCCTACTTCTTTTGTCCCTACTCCAACTACAAAGCATCCCACAAGGTCATTGCTTTGCATGTCTTCCATACGTTTGACAGAAGTTTATAATACCATGTCACATAAGGGCAGATTTGGCAAAGTCCAATTCACTACACAGTGAATTCTTAAGAGCATGAAAAAGAGGCAAGAGACAGAGAGTAGGAAGACTGGAAAACTAAGAAGGGTGTACATAGATAAACTGCAAATTCCTAGGTCCTAAAAGTTGGTATTAGTTAAGAAAGAACAGAAGGATTTTTATTAGATAACTCTGTATTGGTAGGTGTTATTAGAGCACTGTTTCAGGTTCTATATCCATAAAAAAAAGCAAGTATAAAATAATCCTTTCAAATACCTCACATAAGCTGCTACACAGTCTTGGAGAAGGACACAAACTTTGGTGCTGTTTAAAACCTGCACCCTGAACTCTGCTGTTCTTGAATGGTCTTTCAGATACTACTAGACAGCAACAGATCCTTTGTGCTACATTTAGTTGAAGGGATAAAACCAAGAACACTTCTTAAACAATACTTCCAAAACTATGCAATATCATCTCATCAATAGGCTGCATGACTAACAGGAGGCTAAAGAAATCAAACTATTTTTGATCAGCTTTAATTCTTTAGTTTTGACCATGAAGAGATATTTCCTTTTCTGACAGTTGTTACTGCTTTTTTCTTGTTCAAAATTCCACTTTAAACGCACGGTAACACATGGTAGATGACTCCTTCAGTGCCCCAAAGCTTGATGAGTTTATATCTTTCTCACCTCTCTAAACCTTTGTCTGCACAAATATGAAAGAAAGAGCATTGTCCCCATTTTGTTCTCTAAGCTCTCTCACCACTTACCTCACTACCTGTTGGTTCCACTCCCACGTATTTTCCTCCTTTCATGTGACATTCACCCTCATGACTCTTACAGATGAGCTCAGCCCTTGTAAGAGGGAAGCATCCCACAGCACTTTTTACTGGACAGTAGGGCATTAGAAGTCAATATGCATTAACTGCTGTAGGGAGCTGTTTGTTTTACAAACCCATGGCAAGAACAGTAAAAGCTGAGGAAATGGCATTCTAGAGAGACAGTAGCATTCAATTGGAGGTGCACGATACTGACAGGTCAAATCAACACAAATTCTGGGAAAGTTCACTGACTTAAGCCCTTGGTCTACTTTCTCTTCCACTTGACTACTTCCTACCAACTCTCTGGCTCCTCACTTTCCTGGCTTATTTCCCAAGATACTCTCCTTCACAATCATTCCTCTAAAATCTGACTTGTGGAACATGTGAATCCCTGCAGGCCACTGAAGTGCTCACCATCTCCCAGAGACCTCAGTCCCAAAGTATGGAGCACAATTGCCGTCTTTCTTGTAAAGAGTCAGTTCCATTTGCTCATGTATTCATTTTCTTATGGTTCAGTGTCTTTTTGTTTTATTTTTCACCAAAGCAACTGTTTTACCCTGTAACACAATATTTAAGTATCTCCCATTTATGTTCCAGACTTGTTTGATCAGGCTTCTGATGATCTGTATTTTTGCCCTTGTTGGCTGGGAAGCTATTACCAAAGGAAGTGGCACAAACTGTATACACATATTCAGTCCATACATACACACTGGGACTATTCACTGTTTCAGAAATGAAATCAGTTTATACATGTAGTTTTTAGTATTGACTACAAGCACTTATGAACTAAGTGCTTTTATGAACTGTAAGCGCTTTTACCGGTATTAGGAATTACTTTTTCCTTTTTTAAAAAATAGCAAAAGCAGAGATATGAATCATTGAAGTATGCTTTAATTCACCAAAATACAGATTAGACTCCCAAATCAATCTTAACTTCACCAAGGTACTCACAAAAAAATCCATCTGCCTTCTACATCTTCTTTCTAGCTCAGTCTATTCTGGGGTTTGACCTGAGGTTGATCTTTTGGTTTTCACCAAAAAATAAAAGTCTTTCCCCCTTTAAAACAAGCCACTCTAGCTGCTGCAGATATGAAAAATGCCTCCACCAGGAGCAGAGTGCAACTGGTACAGAGATTTCTTCCTGAACTTTCAAAGAACCTGGAGAAAATTCTTTTGAATGTGTTCATTTCAAGAATGCATTAATTCAAATTGTTCCAGAAAATAAAGGAAATATGAGTCTGAGTGAAGAGATAAAGAAGACCCACCGAGAACAATCATTAACCTGTGCAGCCTGCTATGCTTCTGCCCATGAAATGAACCAGGTAGAGGAAGCATTAAGGACCAGGTCAGCAGGCAACATTACCATGTAAAATACAGAGGTGATAACTGAACTGACATACATAGGTCAGCATGTTTGCAACCTTTCACCATAGTCCACCAAAGCCATGTTAAGATCAAAGCAAAAACATCTACACACAAGTAGAACCACCATAACTAAATTTATACAATATCATAGCCTTAAGCTAGGAACTTTTATTCAGAATGTTTGCAGTGACAGCGGCCTTATGGGATCCCCTTCCACCAGACAGGGGAGAAGCACAAGGATCAGTGTGGGCACTTTTGGAAGAAATTAGCGTTTACTGAACCCTCTTTATCACAGAGTCAAAACTCGGGGGGCAATCTGACCCCACCAAGGGCAGTTGTCAAGTGGTACATCTATGTCCTTCATCCCAGGGCTATTCTCTGGCTCTGCTGAGATGAAGTCGAATTCCAAAACTCAGAGAACCAAAAGCTACCATGACAACAAATCTACCGGCATAACATTAGTCATAGCCCGAATGAACTCTTCAAGATCTGTACACTTATTTTGTCCCTGTATGTCTATCAGACCTCACCTACGAGAAATATAAAATGGAATCAAAGTCCAACAACCCAAACAAGTCTTAACGATGGGTATTTGGCAATATTATGTGAGAGGAAAAAAGAAATTCTTGTCTGTGCAGCTGGTTCTGCCCACTCTAGTTACTTTGCTTCGGACCAAATAGTCCAAAGATAGAATTAATAAACTAAGAACGAGGTAGATTTTTGTTTTGTTAACTGTCAGCACATTCCTTTAACTGACCACACTTTGCAAAAATCAAACATCTTAATCATAGACAAATCCCAAAAAACAGGTATATTTACCTCACTTTTCTTTCCCAGGAAAACAAAAACAAAATTAGACAACTACTAGGTCTGTTTCATCACTATTGCTTCAACGAGTGGGGCTTTTACTCTTTCTTGAAACATGTTAAGGCAGATTCCAATGTAAATGAAACCTAAGGAGAAGGACTAATAAAAAAGGTTGTCCACTCAGATCCATACATTAAAACTGGATACAAAAACAAAAGTCATGATTTCTAACAAATGGATAATAGCCATTATGATGCAGCCACAGTTATATTAGGGCGAACAATAAACAGATCTAAGAAAAATAATTGCAAATAAGGGAAATAAATGTTGACTTAGACCAAAAACAAACAAAAAACACTAAGCCTGAAAGATCTTTTTTAAAAAAATGGAACTAAACAAGGATTAAAGAGATGATGTTGAAGTCTATTAAAGTATTTTTGAACTACAAAATTATTACTCCCCAGAAGGAATAACATCTTCTATCTACATACGAAAATAGATACACGTACATATACTTAATTTGTAGTTAACTTACATTCATCCTGAATTGCAATGAGAATAGACTGAAGGATGTGTTGCCTGCGGACTGAATCCAAAAAAAGACAGCAATTTAATTTAGAAATACACAGGGAGGGAGGGGGGGGAACAACACTGAAAACCCAACCAACAGGCAGCAGTCTCTGAAGCAGGGTTGATACTTCTACATTCATTCTTCTACATTCCATATCCAGAAAACATACATCAAAGAAGATTCCAAATTGCCAATTTTTATCTTCCTAGAAACTGGGATCATTTGATCCATTTGGCAAAAGCAGAAGATCGAAGTTTTAACACTTCTCAAACTGCCAAATGCCACAAGAAAAGCCTTGGGCATCTGCCACTAATCTGAAACGCTTTGATAAGAGCTGCTAACAGCATCAGTCCACTCACTGAGGATTTCTGAATGCTCAAAATGTTTTTAATTGAGAAAGGAAAAATGGGCTGATTGCTTCAGCCGAGTTCAGTTACAAGTTGCAAACAGCAAGGAGTTGGCCACCTTGTTTGTCTGAGCAAAGACTATGAGGGAGGGGGAAATCCACAACAAAAATGACCCTACAAAAGACGAGGCCATGACAAAAACCATCTACAGTCTGAGTCAAAAGAAGCAGTGCTGAAAATCTCTAATGCCACCGTACACTGCTGCACCATCACACTGATCCACGACTACTGAGACAAGAGGAGATGCCTGAGGGAAAAGGGGAAAGTGAGGACAGATTCCCAAATGCACTGCAATTGGAACTGATCTCCTTGAGACCTTTTTGATTCCCTTCAGACCCACCATGAAAGAGAACCATAGCATGACTTCTATCTCAGAAAGAAAGAACAGTATTTTAGCCAGATCCTGCTGGAGCTAGTGCATCTGAATGATGTAGCGAGCCTTCTGTTCCGGGGGGGGCTCTGAGTCAAGGTAGTTTAAAGAAGCCAAGGACCTTCAATAGCTTCAAAAGACACTTCCCTGAAGCTGGACATCATCCTCCTGAAGGGATCTGTGGTCAATAAAGGTTCTGACTTGAATCTTCTACCGTTTTCACTCTAATAATTGAAATGGACAGGTAGGTATTAGCATTCTGCATTGAGACTATGGCTTATGTTTGAGGACACTGAGTAAGGGGTACAAATACTGGAGAAGAAGCCACCGGTAGCTTTTGCAAGAAACATTTATACAATTGGAATCTGTTGGAGAATCTCCAGACTTAGAGCCAATTGGGCTGATAAATCATATTCAAGTTATTATACACAGAGGCTGCCTATACCATAAGTGGCCCAAAAGGAGAAATACTATTCTTCTAGCAGGAAAACGTTGCTGGTCTCTCATTTCTTTTTAGTGCTTCGTTCCCCGGAGTACTGACCCGTCCAAGAGCACGTCATTTGACTTACCCTTCCTGGGAGCACTAACTCAATTACATCTCATTTTCAAAGCCCTTTACTCTGCCCTCAGCCAAATAAACTAGCATATAGGGCTGCAAAGAGGAGGATGGGATAGGAAGCTACTTATGGCTCAAGGACACTTGGCATTAAAACATTGCTTCTTATCAAAGCAGTGGAATGGCAGAACAGATGATCATGAGAAGTATGATAGTGCCAAAACCTCAGGGCTTCCAGAGACCACTTAAAATATGTGGTCTTCCAAATTATCTTGCTTAAGTATGTTGAAGCTGTGTAAGCAATGGTCTAGAAAAGGTCGCTAATTATCCTGATCTTCTCTACAGCTGTTTTGCATTTAAGGACCTGTAGTGGAGCAAAACAAGACACAGCGCTGGAGAGTGACCAGTCCTGTTACTCTCCTCTCAGAATTTTACAACATCCTAGTCCAATAGGAATGGAGGAATTTGGCAAATTGCTACAGCACCTGGAGGACCAGACATGCCCCAATACCCCAACATGTCTGATATACAGCCAACATCCCACCTGCTAAACAAAACTGTAGCATCTGCTAAGACCGTGTTCTCCTTTCAAGGTAAAAATCAAAACAACAGCAGACTAGGTAAACTTCTGGGGAGCAGAAGAAATGGAACAATGTAGGAGGAGTAAAGCAAAATTTGTTGCTTATAGAAAGAACTTGGAGAACATCCTTGGAATATGGAAATTTCTTCTCTCTACATAGAAACGGAGAGAGAAGTGCCACCATAATGACCTTTATAGTTGTTTATGAAAATTAAACAAACAAACAAAACAAAACAAATAATCGGAGATGATTGAACTAACAACATCCTCAATTCCTGTTTTGAATAGATCTGACAGAATGGCTCATGAGCTAGGACTTCTGCCCAGAGTAATGGTGTAATCAGGGAAGCAAGAGACATCAGTCTGGCTGTTCCTAAATATAAGAGTTTCTGCAGATATTAAAACAAAGTTGGAAGCTGGTTCAAAATCATATTTATGTCTTCTTTTAAGCTGTATTGGGCTGAGTAAACAAAAAAGCTATTTGTTATATTGCATTTTAAACAACTGAACTAGAGCAGAGTCTACACTTCTTTATCTTGCTAAACTCTATTTCTACAAGGCATAAAATACGATGCATATGATTTTAAGAATACCAGGAAATTCTTGGACGTAAGACTAGCAATTGCTGAAAAGGGATGAGAAGGGTGGTGGTGTATCAGTGGCAAAGATTTGCACAAGTTTTCATTACCTTTGCACTTTTTCAGTTTTATTTTAAATTAAAGGTTCATAAAGAAATTATGAAAATGTGGATCTGGAGAGACACTTCAAAGAGATCTTGATGACATCAGGGGTATTTACACTGACAGCAGCATTATGGAATTCACAGTATTTTTAAATTAAGGATGTGGCTGAATAATTGCCAGCCCTGTCCGCTTACATATTCCAATTGAAAATTTACATTCTGGCATAAACTATGAATCCTAAATATAGACAGCATGGACTTTTCTTTGGAACCCACTACACAAATGCATCAATTATGACAACTTAATTGGACATGCTTTTATTTTATTAAAAATAGCTGCTCGAAGAGTCTTCAAGCCAGCCAGTTCAGTACTGTCAATGGCAAATGCTGCAGCATTTCAAGTGACTCGTGTTACCTTTAAGGAATGCAGTACTTTTCAAAAGGCAAACAGAATGGGTAAGCTAAGCGGTTACTTAGCTTATCTACTAGTATTTTGTGTGTAGCTGTCTGATGATTTACAATTTTGTTACTCCATTAATGGAATCAGAAAACATGAATGCAATGCCCAAGTTCTTTGGGCAGTCACCAATATCCCACGGTGGCAGTACTTTCCAAAATCAAGATCTGACTCCTCACACGGCAGCGACATCAGACGTGACAAACTGGGAGAAACCACTGTTTCTCTTTGTTTAATGTGGCCAGCCCCAAACACTCAGCATGCCTGTTATACCTCTTTCCCCCTTTCTATATTAAAGTTTTTCCATGCAAGTAACCTGGGGAACATAAAAAGAACTGCAGAAGCAAGGCGCACACAACGTCAGAAGATGAAGAGACATGCTTTCTAGAGTAATGCGCTCGGTGAACACAGAGAAATCCGGGAGGGAGGCCAGGAATGAAGTATGCTTTACAATTACTATTTCCACACAGAATTCCTTTGGGATCAATAGTGCAGGAATCCCATTCATTTTGATAGGTTTCATTTATTTTCGAATGTTATGAAAAGTAACTGCTGCGCACAACATCGGCACAGTAATAACTTCACTAGAGTATAGTGGCCATGGTAATTCAGATCACTGTGAAAGCCATGTTTTATTACGGAAGAAAACAAGCCTTAGAAGTGGGTGGAAGGGCATCAGAATTTAAACAGATGTGTTGTATAATGTCTACCACTGAAATTTTTAAAACAGGAAAAGCAAATACTCTGCAAATTACGATACGAATGCACTGTTAAAGAATTAGTGGAATGGGGGAACAAAACATCCTGGCAAAGCACTGATCCAGCAAACTGTTTGGGCAACGTAAAGCATACAGGCAATCCCTCTGAAAATAAGAGGGGGAAGGTTTGAAGGTAAAAATAGACCCATGCTTAAATATTCTTCTAGTGTAAGGTTATATGTTAAGAGTCTTCAGCTAACTTTCTTTATAGACAATAATCCTGCCAAAGTTAAATGAAATTTCAGAGAATGCTTTTATATCACTATGAATTTAAAAACATCTCCTACCTTAAAGTAGGACCTAGAGAATGGAATCTGCAAAAGATTTCTGTTTGTTCCTATTCTCAGGTTAACATTTCGTGATTTGCATGCATCTATAAATATTTGTGGCAACCAATGTCATTGAATCATACAAAAATTAGGATTGAAAGGATCTCTGAAGGTCACCTGCAACAGCATTGCTCTACCTCTTTGAATCTAAAGACCCCCAAAGTCTTTCTGAATTAAAATTTCAGAAGCCATTTTGAGCCCTATCATCTCAGTTCATTTATGAACAACTCAAAATCAGGTCCAACTCAGAACATCTGTAATTTCCCCCCGCCTTTGCTACTCTACAGCTTGCTACTTGATGTTCACCTGGAGTTCCCTGTAACTGCTTCTGCTGTTGTATGGTTCACTGACCAAGACACATGTATCTAGTCCATACTACTGCCTGATACGTGATCAACCATATCTGACAGGCAGCTGTCTGTTTTTTAAAGATCTCCAGTGGTGGAGATGCCCCAATCTCTCCAGCCAATTAGAAGTTTAAAAACCTCAAGTTTTGGAAAGATTTTCCTAATGCTAGCTTAAAACCTAAAGCAATAGATAAGCGTGTTATTGTTTGTCCTAATCATCATGAATCAACATCAGATTATTCACCCCCCTGAACGTTTTAATGCATTAAATGTGTATTAGCAACTCTCTTAGTCTTCTCTATAGGCTTCACAACCTCACTCCCTTTCATGCATCCTCACTGGAAATGGTTTCTCAACCTCCAGTCAATTCAGCTGCTCTCCTTTGAAGTCCTCCCAACTGTCCATGCTCTTCATGAACTATAATGCCAAGAACTTGGACTTTACCAAGTCTAAGAAGAGCAGGATTGCCTCCCCCTTCTTTGGGGCCGTTTCTCTCCTTATACATCCCAATACAATGACTGCCATTCTAGCAACGGTATGATGTTATTAACTGCTGTTCCTTTCCTACAGAACTGTTACCCAACTGCTGGTCCTGATTTTCTATTTGTGCAACTGTCTGCTGAATAGCTGCACATTTCTCCCTGATCCCTTTTCAAGGCAACCCTTGTCTTAGGCCTGCAAGCTACTCTAAACGTACTGTTTCCCAGCCACCTGATACCCACTTCATCTAGACTAGAGAAGTACCGCATTGCACAATCAGAAATAACATTGAGTTGAGATTGTATACATGTTTATGAAAATTCGATTTCAAAAGTGATGAGAGTTAACAACCACCAATTTGGTACCATCTTCCACCCCAGATGCAGTAGTTACACTTCTGCTCTGAGATGGTACTGCAGAATGCATCTCTTGGGTGTGAAGGGACGCAAACATGTCTCCAAGCCAGACACTTGGAAAAAGAAGAGGCTGAAGCTGCCCAGAAATGAAAACCAACAGGCCCTGAGGTTTCCCATGAAACCGGAGGCACAGAAACTGAAACTAACAATGAAGAGGAGGAGCAATAAACATTGGCAAGCAAAAATAAATGTTCATTTAAGCCATCAATATTCAATACGAATAAATGCCAAATTCTAAAAGCTTAGATATCTATCTACTGCGTCTCTCTTAGCCACAAGGCCTGTCAGAGAAGAAAATTAGATTGTTTTGACATAATTTGGTCTCGACAAATCTGTGTTGGCTGTTACAATTGGCATATACAGTCTGAGATGTCAAAAGATTTATATCATTGAAAAGGTAAGGCCAATAATTGAAGTTCTGATGGGCCTAAGAAGAGAGTGTCATAATAAAGAAATCACTCAAAGGAACTTGGTTCAGCACAGCAAGCAGTCAAAAAATGCAGCTATTACTTAGCCAACTTGTTTAAAGAGAATTTCTTTTACTTATTCTCTAAATTTATGCACGTTGTGTGCAGGAAAGCACAAGCTAAATGTATATAACACAATACAAATCTCAGGAGAAAAGAAATTCTGTTCCTTTGAACATTGCTCTCCTTGTGTAGTAAACTTGGTGACTGGCAGTACATTTTCATCCAAATATGCACACATACAAAATTACAGATACATCTCACTCCCCCAGTGACTTTATAACATGTTGCTAGGTAACAGTGCATACAAGTCAGGTTTCAAGACCTTTAGTAAGTCACCATAAAATAACTGCATAGGCCTTTCGCATGAATAATGTACATTTGTATCCTTTTTCTCATGCCAATAGATCAGACACTGAAAACATGACCGGCTGCCAAACTGTAAACAGTTGCCCATCAACAGCTACATGAAAAACAACACATCAAAATGTTGCATGCTTTTTCAGCATTCAGCCCTTTCCTCCTCTCCTGCTTTCTGCTCTCGTTCTTGCTACATGCATCCTCCACGAGCACTACCTTTCACAGGTCGGTACAGCCGATGCACTGAGCCACGGGGTATACAATACAAATTTGAAAGAGACATCAGAATGACAACATATACAGGACAGCTGTCAGACATCAAGAATTGATTTTGTATAGAGTTCAAATTCAAAACCCAATTAAACAATGTACAGATGAAGCAGCCTTATCTTTGCTCATTTTTTCTTGATCATCCTGGGCAGAGGACGACAGCAAACCTTTCCACAATAAAAGGCTGCAGTTTCTCCTAGGTAGGGACATCAGGACAGAGCTACTTTCCTACTTTACATGACAACAAAATTTACTGAAATGCAACTTACATTCCATCTAAAGCAAAAAGGTGACCAATTATTCTCTGTTGAAAAGGGTATCTTCTACCTCCGAAGCCTAAAACTTGCAACACAGACTATCTTCTCCTTGTGAAACACAAGTTCCTCCAGTGATGTTTTTCCTGACTTCTTTCTCTTTAAGAATTAAAGGCCAATTTTGAAAACATTTATAGAACAAACTCCTAGCATGTCCACAGCTCTGAAATGTTCAGTCAAATCAATAAGAGAGCACATAAAATAATAGATTTTCCCTAAACACATTCTCCACTTCAGATTCACACATCAGAATATCATTCTCAGAGCAATAATCTGACAATGAAAAAGAAACCACAATAAACACGTTTTGCATTAGATATGGATTTCAATTAAAATATTTTTTAAAAATGTTCACGAATCTCTAGGACTACCAATTTCATGTTAATAATCAAGAAATGCAGTAACATTCATACTTCACAAGCATTGACTAGTTAGACATCATATGCTACTCTGAAAGGAAGGTCACCAATCACTTATTGGTGCTATTTAACAGATGGTTAAAGGCAGAGAAGTTAAGAGCTGAATTTTCTAACATGCTGGGTGCTTGTGACCCTCAGTGAATTTAAACCAGAACTACAGATATTTAGCAGGCCTGAAAAAACACACAAAATGAGATTTGCCAAAGTAATTGTCAGTGAATATCAAAGCCTGGAAAACAAGTTCTCACTCCCAATCCCAAATTTTAATAATTAAACAGCAAAACCCCTCTCTTTTTCTCTTCTCTCACTGCTTTCCCTCTTGCCTCTATCATGCACCTCTTTTCTTATCCAAAGAAATGAGAAATTACAAGTTAAGAAGCTGTAGTGTTTTTCTCCCTGCAATTTCATGACTTAGCAGACCCAAGGCAAAAGGTTTCTTAGCCCATCAAGGGAGCAACTGCCGCTGCTGGTGCTTGCTGCTCAATTACCTGACAGCTTCATAAGAAAATCTGATGCCATCTTGACAGAGATGTCTTGGCTGAATAGTGCTGATGCTGTATTGGCCACAAAGTCAGAGGATTCTTTCAGCTTTGTGTTGTTGGGGGCTCTGTCAACAGTGCTAAGAGCAAAAGGTGCAGCTGAGATGCCATTGTCATCTTTGGGCTCTTCTTTCACTAGTAAAGGTGGAACTCCTCCACTAGCCTGCCCAGCCACATCAGGCGTTTTAGATACAGATGCTGATCCCATAAGGTCAGGTCCAACTCCTTCCCTCTGTGGTCCCGAGCAGGAGTCACTATTTAGCTGTGGTGACCCCTTCACCTCAGTTTCTGGTATTTCCTCCTTCACTTTGGATTCTGTCCTGAGGAAATGCTGATGGCAACGCATATGGAGTTTCAGGCTGAAGTGGCGGGAGGAAGTAAAAGGGCATAGCTGGCATTGAAAGGTCTCACCCCTGTCTTGGTGCTGATGAACCTGGTTCAAGAGGTGAAAGATAAAAGCATGTATTAAGCAGAGCAGTTTACTAGCATTACAGAAATCTCAGCTCAACGTGTATGACACTGCTTTAAAAAAAAAGAAAGAAAATTTAACTAATGAATGAACTCTGCATTTGGAGCACTTGGAATGAGGTCAGGTATTATGAACAGTAGGATTCTTTCACACATAAGTCAACATAAACATCAGACTCAACTGAAAAAAAAAAAAAAATCAGAAACATCTGCTTCTGTGGCATGGAAATGATGAAGTCTGCTTTGGGTGAAACAGTTCTTATGACCTGATCCTGATATCCTGTCAGTGTGCAAAAAAAAGGTTTCCAAGCTATAACTAGCAGCTTCCTTGATTAAAAACAAAACTAAACAAAGAAAGTCCACAATAACCTATTTATTATATGTCCTGCTAAGCACGATCATTCTGTGCAGCCTCATAAATAACAATTGTTCAGAGCAACCCAGCAAAACATCAACTTGCATAGCAACGTCCATCATCAATTTACAAACTATTAGGGTAAAGACACAACACCTGGCAATATCAACATGCTATTGAAGCAGTTCATTGCAAATTAATTCTCCCAGAAAATAAACAGCTCTGTTATCATAAGCTACAAACAGGAGAGATGGTGTTTGACAGCTAAATCTATCAGTCAATGATTACAGTTAATCTTACTGTCCTCATATTTTGACTGCATGCTCCTTCTCTTAGAGACTGCGTGCTCCAATACGACTATAAAATGTCTAGCATCTCCAGGCCTAATCCTGATTACGTTTTAAAAAGAACTCTATCCATCTATCCATCTGCAATGGTTTACATATTATCTACCTGAACAGACACACTCATTAATATAAACTATGTACACACAATTATACAATTTCTTGATTAACACAGTACTCATGAAAGGGAGGGAATAATGGAGCCCAGCATAATAATCACAGGTGTATTAAAAAGTTTTGTCTCCATAGCTTCACAAATAAATTTAAAATCTTGACAGTAGCACCTGGGGCTACTCCCTTCAGGAAGACTAGCAAATACATACGTTTGTTCCTTACTAATTGATGAACACGTGATTAAGACAAATTGGCACCAGATTGAGCTCCACACATTCATTTTCACTTGTGACTTGAGTTAGCTGGAAACATTGCACTGAGACAGATTTTTGTAGGAAAATGGCAATTTGTTGAACATAAAATATTTCACCTGAAACACGGAGGGGTTCAATGAACTCTTGGCAAGGCAGGCGTCATTCCCCCACCCTGCTGAGAGGCACCCTATCCCCAGCTCCCTGGGCTTGGCTCAGAAGCAGCCACCTGTGCCAGGAAATCACTGCTTGCTGCTGAAGCCTGGGAGTCCAAAAGCCAAAAAGGAATTCAGTCACAAGCTCCTATCCAGCATTCCCACCTCCACGTGCATTGCACCTGAACTCAGCTCTGCTAAAACGTGAAGCTGGTAGACCTCCCTCTTGCAGCTCTTTTTGCATTCAGTGAAAGCACATTTAACCAGAGCTGCGTAACTTTTTATTCAATGGTTCTTCAAGGGCTGTGGAGATTAGGTGCTAAATAAACAGATAGCAAAAGAGAATTTCTCTTGGCCAGCCACTTCCCAGAATGACATTCTCGGTATTGTATAAGCATGACATTTACAGACAAATTCTGGAATCTTAAAATTGCAACTGACAGCAACAAAAAATTAAAGCTAATGCTAGCCTAAGACAATTTTAAAGCAATAACCTTGCAGAAGAAGAGAAGCACAATAAATTCTAAGTATTAATAGGTTACAACGGAAATGCCAACCAGATCGTCTATCTCCACTGCTGGAAACTGGCTGGTCTGTGAGCGCAGCAGTATGCAAGCTATTTCCTTCACGAAGAGCACTGAGAGGTACTAATGGTAGCAAGCACTCTCACCATGGCAACTTTCTCTCTTACACCCACTGAGATCCTGTGTGCCAGAGTTTGTCTCCAGGATCCCCACCAATCAACATTTCCCTGCCTACATATTTAACCACTTCTTCCAGAGGCCCTGTATCACAACCATCAATGCAATGCCTTCTGAAGGCTGTCACTGCTGCAGACAGGTGGCAAAGTCTGTGTGGGAGCCCACCCTCTCCTCCCAGGAGCAAGGCACGCCACCCCTGTGGTACCTTTGGAGAACGGTGGACTGATTCATTTGATTTGGATTTCTCTCCTGTCCGAAGACAACAGCAGTGCCACCAATGGATTTCTCCTAAATTAAAGCCTTTTTATAACTTGCAGCCAAGGAATGACAGAATTTAAATCCATGGAATGGCTCTTACACTGCGCTAGTGCTACCCAACCCATCAGGTATCCTCTTTAGACTCAACTAGGCTGCTGCTGGTTGTGAGGGAGCTACTGCAATGGGGGACGGATAACCTCTGGCAAGGACAAACACAGCAGCCTGACCCGAATCCTATTCCCTGGTGACAGCAAGAACCACAGGCAAGAGGAGATGGGAGGGCAGCTGGAAAGTGTTCTCCAGAGTCCCAGTCTGAGCCTGGCTGCTGACAGATTTGGATCTCTCTGAATTACACTGCAACAAACCAGAGCACATAAAGAAAGGCTCTTCCAAAATCCCATAAAACCATGTTCTGACTTATGTCAAAAACACTGAAGGACTTCTTCCGAGTTTCTTTCATTTAACTGTGGATATTCTCCTTGACAGCGCGAAGTATACTTATCTTTTTTTTTTTTTTTTTAATCCTACAGTTTTCTCAGTCTCAGATGGTCTTTTGTGGTTCTACAATTTTTGCTGTGCACTTCATACAAAGTACACAGTAAGTTTCTACAGACCTACACACTTCCTACAAACTTTAGACATAGTTCGAGGACTTGGGTACAATACATCTATTGGTTCCTTTTGTTTCTTTCTTTCATTTCCTCTTGCTGCCTCCTCATTGTCACATTACAAGAAAGACAAAAAAGAGTCAGTTCAATTTATCTTCTCTACCACATGCATTATTTTGATCCCACCTTCTAAACCAAGCACTTCCAATCTTTTCAGTTTCTTTCTTCAAAGGAGTTTTTGCCATCCCACTACTCATTTTCATTGCCAGCTTTTAAAACCCCTTCTAATAGTAATGTATCTTTTTGATGCACAATGTGCATCAGAAATGAGTATCAGAAGTGGCAGCCCAGCATATGTTTGTAATAGCATTGTAATATTTTCAGTTATTTTTGTTCTATTCTGCACACATTTGAATATCTAACATACTTTTTAACCACAACTGCACATGCAAAGAAAAGGTTTTCATTGAACTGTCTACAGTGATACCCAGATATTTTCCTTGAGTAGTTACAGCTCATTATATTAAAGACAGTCAGGTGCATGATTAGTTTAGACTGCTGTTTCCAAGGTGCACTACCTTGTATTTGTCAACAGTAACTTCGTTTGCCCTTGCATTTATCTGTCAGCTAGCCTCTTTTTATTCTCTTTCAAGTTTTGCCTTTTCTAATCTTGATTCGTGTACATGAGGTTGTATCATCTACAGTTCTCTTACCCACAGACATTATTTTGTGCACATCGTATTTTCTAAACTACACGCCACTCTTAGCAACGGAACACCCCTCTGTTAGCCTTTTGTCATGTTTAACATTGCTAATTTCTTCCTACCCTTTGTTTTATCATCTCTTGGTGAATTTCTAATTTGCTATAGTACATCACATTGCTTAATTTATTTGGCAGCTTCTCAGTGAGTAGCTTTGCCAAAGGCTTTTTTAAAGGCCAAATAAATTTCAACTGATTCTCAAGTCCATGATTTTCTTGACATGCTCAAAACATCTTAGTGGAAGAACACATGATTTTCTTTTACAGAAGCCACGTGTCCCTATCATATCACATCATTCATATCACCCTATATTTCATTACATTTTTTGTCGACACACTAACATTCCTGCTATCATAAGCAGTTCATTAAATCATCTTTTCATACTTAAAAGCAACATCGTGGCAGATTTACCAGATAGTTTAAGTGATGTGACCCCACCTAACACCGAACAAGGGGGAGTAAGGATGAGAGAAACAATGACATAGACTACTCCTGCAACTTTGCAGTACCAATAAGGTAGATCTCTTGTCCACTTCCTTAAAGCTAGGGTAATGCTGCTTGCACAGACTCTCCCTTCTGAGTCCCTTCTGAGTTATGAGGCACAGGAAAAGAAAGTTTGGCATTCTTCTTTCTTTTGCAGGACTCTGCAGATTTTATTGGTTTTGTTGTCTGTGGGTTTTTGTTTGTTTTGGTTTTGCTTTTTTTTTTTTTCACACTCAAAATAAAAGGGAGAATAAAGAGGACATTCATCCCTAAGCAAAATTAGCACATAAAGGTTGTAATTGCATGTGCGTGAATTCTGTTTGCTTCTGGCTACTCACTCTGACTTACTCTCATGGACAATTATCATTTTTTTAATTTGCCCACTGTAGGTTTTATTTTTCTCACCAACTTTTGTTTGATGTGGATTAACATGAGGAGCATCTGTTTAAGAAACTATTACAATCAACAATTCCGACAACCTGACATTTATACATACTTGCCTCCTCACCTATTCCCCCCCCCTTTTTTTAATCTTGTAATAAAATGTCTACTGAGACCGCATTCAGATGCACTTGAGAGATCTCTATTTTGCATCTATCATGTGTCTTCTGCCATTTCCTTTCACGCTTTCTGATAAACTCCTTTATTTTAAAAATCTTGTACTTTCAGAAGTTTAGTGCTACAGTGCTAGTTTTGGTATGATCCTTCGCCTCAGGACACATACACTATTTATGTAGGATTTTCTTTTTGAAACTGTTTCCTTGCTTTGCTTAAAAAGCGAAGGAGAAGAACAGCCTCTCTGCAGGACTGGAATACCTGTTCAAAAACTTTATTTAATTTTATTTGTCAGATTTAAGGTATACATGTTTTTCCTGTCTTATTCTTGTACCATATACAAAGAGTGATGAAATTAAAAGGTAGGTATGTGAAGTCACTTGTGGTACATACCTGAGATTTGAGGCACAGATTTCACTTGTTGAAAAGAAGTGCAAGTCCGTAGTACCTCCCGTCAGCTGAGCTGAGGTAATGGAATCATAGGAGCCTCCCCAGGCTCATTAAGGTTAACTTAAACAAAACTAAACAAAAAAAAACTCATAAAACACAGGCAGCCTCCTACCCCAGCACGCTGAAGATGCTTTAAAGTAATCTGTTCTGTACTTCCACCAAAATGGACCATGAATGCTTATTCAGTTTTCTGACCTCTCTGAGGGATGAAGAGGAAGATGCAAATCACTACAGTATGCACCTAGATACATTCTTCAAAGTCTTTTCTTATTCCTGCTATCGTGTAATCAGTCTCCTTCTGATCTGCAGGTTGATTAGAACCCACTCAATATGACACAGAAGTATTAATCTAACATCTCACTATGTGGCCCTTCTTCACAAGCAACAGTAGCACGAAGATGGTGTATTTGAGCACCATGTGACCTGCCTGCCATTGCATCTGCCTGTTCTGTTAAGCTTAATCTTCAATTTCTTCATTTTCTGTCTTACCATCATGCTTCAGCACAAGTTCACAACACTAAGCTTCTTTTCCACTGCTAGAAGAGCTGGCTCAACCATTTCTGCATTATGTCTATATAGCAGCACAAGGAACATTTATAGATATTATTTTTGGCCATATGCTCCTCTTCCTCATTCCCCCTTCCAAGTACTCAGGCTAATATCCTGTTGCTTTCTTGGAACATATCCGTATGATCTCACAGCCTGTCCTTCCACCAATTGCTGAGGAAGATATGTGCATGATCCAAAGATACCAATTGGCCAAAATCTGACTGATGCTTGTGGTATTGCTCTGAGGTAAATTTAATCCCTACTTCCCTACCAGGAAAAACAGAAAAGCCTGAAAACATCTTGCTGAATTACACCACCCCTTTCTGTTGCTTTCTGCAGCTTCAGAAGTAGTACATAAGATACTCTTTTGCTCAAGAAGAAAATAACATGTTCAAACTGAATATGTGTTTAGATATATGGAGAGGAGGTCTCAAGCACAGCCCTTGCTGCCTGCCTGGACAGGACACCTCTCTGTTACCCATTCGTTTTCTTCAGCTTCACCTTCAGTATTCTCTGGGCCCCTGGAAACCACACTATGATACCAGAATGAAGTCCTCAGATACTACCCTCAGATTCTATGAGGAAGGACCAAAACTTGTGGTTATGCAAGTACTATAATTTGTCTCCAAAATAGACTAATAAAATTCTGTACTGTGTCTATTTTAGGACTTTTCTAAGGTGCCTATCACTGTGGAATATGAATGCCATATAACAATTATAGATAACACAATGTGCCTTAAAAGGCAAGCTACTCCGTCTCCCTTGTTCATTTTGTGCCTCCGTGGAAACTTTTCTTCTGCTTCCCTTCTTGCCTTTCACTTCCTCGCCTCCAGTTGTGAGTTGGTCCTGGCAAAGTGCCCTTACTGAAAGAAAGCTTTCATCAACATGGTGGGTAGCACATGTAGATCTGAATATGGTCAGGGCTGGAATCGCTCCAGCTCTCTCTCTAATAAGATATTCTCTAGCAGGGGCAAGACACCAAAAATATTGGCAATGTATTCTTGGCCAATGAGTTTGAGTTTACCGTAACATATTATTTATATAGTTAATCATTACCCTAAAGATACACACAATAAGGAAGAAGCCCCAAGTTGACACTCACACAAACCACTAATGGAAATCAAATCTCTAAACTAACAGCTTCAATGGAAAATGCCTACAAGAACCTAGAAAAAAAAAGGAGGTACTTCCAGAGCTATGCTGCCTTGGGAGAAACAAGGACAATGCTATTAGATTTTGGAGACCGCAGCTGGACAAAACACCTCAACAGGTTTTGCCTGCCATCCTGATCAATGGACCATAAAACCTGAAAATTAAAGAGCAGCATAAAGAAAGCAAGCTTAGCTTGTGATAGCATCCTAGAGTAAAAATTAACTTAGAACAAACACCAGCCTGGTACCATAATTTTGCAGTCTTGAGCAGCAGCTACAGTCAATTCACAGAGAGGAAGAGAAGATTGGAGAGCTACAGGCAGCTCTGCTCTGCCTTCATGGGGTGCCTGCCAGGAAAGAGACAAGACCAGGTAGTTCCCGAAGGTCCCGAAGGGTCCTGGGACAACAAAGAGCACTGGAACGTCCAACTGGCATAACCAGAACACTATATATCAACTCCCAACTCTGCTGTACTACCTCTGGTGTGTATGCGTTCCATTTTGAACAGTCATTTTTTTTATATATATGCTCATACTTATTTACAGACAGATTTAAGATCAGCACAGTTTTGTAATGAGAAAAAAAACTTGATTTTTAAAAAAATCTTGGTATCAATTTATACTTTCACCAAGGGAAAGTCAAAGTATGTCTGACACTGTTCAACACAAGACTAACATCTCACCTGCTACTATGCAATTATTTCCACTTTGACCAGTTTTGACCTGATAGGCAGTGTTTTTATGAATGGTCTGCTCAATTAAGACAATATACGAAACTCACTGAAATTAAGGTAGAACTTTATCTTGCCGATTCTTGCACTTGTGATTTTATGCACCTACCCAGAAGAATATAACAAAAATAAAAGACCAAATACTGGCCAACTGGTTTTATAAAAAAATTGCCTTCAACTTAAATAGGGAGCAGTTTTATACACAAAGACCACTGAGTCCATCATGACCTGCACAACTGGACTGCATTGACTGAGGAGACTTTACCTACATACTGAGACTAAAGGACGCTATGATTTCTTACGTTGTCAAGCAGCTTTGGGGCTGACACTGGTCTCAACAAGATCAAAGCAAGCATTACTTGCTAATAATTACCGTATTACCAAATTACCAAACAATTACCAAATAATAAATGGCACATGTTACATACTTGTGCCAGGGGTCTGTTTTAAGACAACATGGACTCAGTTAATGAAGGGGTTTATGTTAGGAGCTGAAAAGAGCACAAGGGCTTCAGATAGCCATCCATCTGACAGCATTCAGAGACAGTGAAAAAGTCCCTGATTTTCTCCAACATCCTACCTATGACATCCTATGGAAATTACCACATGAAAAAGGAAGAGACAGGCCCTCAACCTGTAAAAAATATTTCCAAAAAGGCACAAAAAGCAGAGACCAAGAATTTCTGCAGGGAATAATAGGGATGTCTTTCGCAAAGCAGGGCACAACAACAAGCCTCCACCAAGGAATAGCAAGCTTTTAGCTGGTTCATGCCTCTGTGCAGGTTGTCAATAACTGAAATTAAAAACAAAACAAAACAACAACAACAACAAAACACTTTCCTATTATGCTTAGTTTCTATTCCTTCATGTCTTCTACTTCGGAGGGTCTGAGCCCTCCAGTCAACATCAAACACCAAGTCCTGAAAGAAATAGTTGCAAATACCAAACCTACTTGTACCTGACAAGGACCAGCACAATACACTAAGGATGTCTGGGAACAGTGCGCTGATTCTCACTAGGAGAGGTAAGGGGTGAGCCTTCTGGCTTTGGGGGAATCTTTCCAGGCCTAGCAAGGCCCTGAAATTCAACAAGATCTGCTGTTGTGATCAGTGGAATCATCTGAATTTATACTTAAGTGAATAGTTACTCAAGTGTAAACAAAGTGAGACTCCTGTCTAGTGATCTCAGATGTTGCAATAGCTTATATAAAAGCTGAACCAACATTCCTGCGCCCCTCCACACCAGTCTGGTACCGTTACGCACATTTGCCCCAAACAAACAAAATATTAACCATTATTATGATTTACTGTTATTATCACAGCTTGAGTACATTAACCAAGGCAACTCTTTACCCTTCAGCTTCTTCATCCATGGATTAATGGGTCAGGTACCATTTTTTACTTCACCAGGCATGCCCTACATTATACAAGACCAGACACTTCTTATCATGCAACCATGCAGTACTTCGGCTAAATTCAGCTAAAGAAACTTTTTGTATTTCTCCATACCGACATGAATGATGCTTCCTTCAAATGGTCACCTTCAGTTTGAACCTAAAGCATAGGCTGAGTTAAAAACATATTTTAAACTTAGTAGAAACATTTAAAACCAAAACATTACAGTATAACCTGTTCTTCATTCTGCTTTGGATACTTCACTTCTGAAGTACCTGCAGTTAAAAATCACAGCAAGAAAAAAAAGATCAAACTGCAGAGCAGCAGGCCAAGTTGGTATGCTCCCTTAGTGCAACGCAATGCCAGGCAGATACTAGCTTGCAGCCAGAAAGCAGCACTGCCATCTTTGTATGGTGTCACATCTCAGCTACCACTCCTGCATCCAGCGGTTCCAGGTCCAGAACTAAATGCACCACAGACA
Source organism: Nettapus auritus (assembly GCA_011076525.1). Lineage (NCBI taxonomy): Eukaryota > Metazoa > Chordata > Aves > Anseriformes > Anatidae > Nettapus > Nettapus auritus. The sequence continues at coordinate 55,357,148 of CM021768.1, read as the reverse complement.
CCTTGTGCTGCACCTAGTGCATGTAACCCCAGGCAGCTTCCGCATGACATAAAACAGAAAGGCAAGCAAAGGAAAATATTTTATTTCTTTATCTCTTTATGGTGCCTTTACTTAAATAAACACATAATTAGTAGTACAAACAGTGAATTTTTTTTATTGCAAATGCCACTGAAATAGGTTTGTTGCACTATCATTTTTTGATTGACAATTCAAGTGTTCTGAAAGTAAACACTTCCCTTACCTTCATGTGTGATTTGAGATTGTCCTTGCGGGCACAACGAAATGGACAGAGTGGACACTGATGACTTTTCAAACCTGTATGAATCACCATGTGCCGTTTCCAGTAACTCTTCCTCTTGATAACCAAGCCACAGATCGGACACTGGAAAGGTTTTCCTCCTTCTTCTTCTGAGGCTTAGCAGAAGGGGGAAGAAAAAGAGAGGATCCTTTACAGCCACTTGTCGAACACTTTCCCCTTGTAAACATACTCAAGATACCATTTTTCAATGCTAGTATTTCATCTGCAAAGAGACACATCAGTTAAACAACAACATGTACCAGAAATTTCAGTTCCTCCCCCTGCATGTTTCTCTTCCCGTTAATCTAGTTATTCTCCCTCTAAGAAAGGTCACAATAATTTATAAAGGTTAATATCCCAAACATCCTTTGGCTAATCAGTAGGGGATGCTACTCTGTCTCACCTGGTCCTAATGTTCCTTATAATTTAACTGAACTGAGATGGATGTCTCTCATAATCATCATTTTGCAGCCTCATTTCCTATCACATGCCAGTTTTAGTAGCGTATGGAAAATATGCTTAACCGTGTTCAAAAATGATCCATTCCCATATCTGATTGATCGCCAGGTGGATATGGAGGATAGAGAACAAGACAATTCACAGCTTAACTGACAAGCATGCCGGTATTGCATATAAGATATATTTACCTCCAGAAGCGAATGATTTCATAACCCCTGCTGCTGAACTTGTTTAGCTACGGCTTGAGCAGATGCTGCCACAACTTCAGCCATCAGGGGTCCTGAAGTCACGGGTTTTCTTGTACTCCTCTAGTTACCAGTGCATTACATCTACTGCCTTCCCAAATGTTTTCACTCTGCTTTACTGCCAATTCAACGATTATAAAAAGATCTGGTGGCATTTGTCAAGCAAATATGGTTAGACTACTGAGTGTGGAACCATCTCAAGGTTGATGGAAAGAGAAATTCCTTGCTGCTGACTACACATAACCATCCATCCATCCATTCTCTCACCACAGTTTCCTCTGCTCGTTATAAAGGTCTAGCATTATTACAGAATTGGACGCCCTTTTTCCTCAATGTAAAAGACAGACTGTTTCCAAATATCCAGAGCTCAGCAATGCCTATCCTGCTATTTGGAACTTCTCTCAAAATATTTCATCTCTTTATTATCAGTTATTTCCTACTGATAAGGATAGAGCAAACACCAAATTCCCTCAATGAGGAACTAAGTGGTAAAAACCACCAGAAAGATTTGTCATATCCTAAAAAAAAAAATCTTGCTATTAGGTAGGAAACACAGACACTGCAATTCCACTGATTACTTACTCACTATGTAAGCACAAAAAAGGACACAGTGTCAAAGCATGCACTTCTACAAGTTCAGAATGTCTACTTGTGAAATTTTCTATCACACTCCATGTATTATCAAATTGTTCCCCTCTCTGACTTTCTATGCAGCAAGCCAAAGCCAATGCTATAATTACTTGTGTTTCACTTTTTTAGCATCTTTACTTACTTATGCAAAAGGCAGGAGATAGACAATCCACAGAAAAATATATTGGTAGCACTTTTTACCTACCATTTCTTTTTCTCCTATTGTATCTTTTCCCCAGCCTGTGGTTATCACAAAAGATCCACAAAAGAAATGTGTAACAAGCTTTCTATTACCCATTTTCCACACCATTAAAAATAAATCTGCAAACAAGACCAATCAATAGCAATTTAGCACTTTGCAAAATACGCAAAGAACAGGACCGAATGCCTGAGACATCACTAGTAACAATGCCAATTAATGGCACACGGGATTTACATCAACCCCCTCCAAACCTCAACAGTGTTAGTACTTTACTAGTCTACACAAATCTTAACATAAGACAAAAAAAGGGGGGTTCAGCTTTCCTTCCTTTATATTGTTTTATGTCACACACTGACAATTAATTGGAAAACTTGATTATACTGAGGACATAATCAGCCAGTGTTTCCCCCAAAAATTTAAGGAACAGAATTGCAAGCATTGCAGACAAAAAGTTATTACCAAACAAGTATTTTGTCAGTTAAAAAAAAGGGAGGGGGGTCTGCCACCCACAGTCTTTCAGAAATGATATCAGAATTTTAACACAGATTACAGACTTCCTTTAAGTTTGACCCAAAACACACGAGCCTTTAATAAAGTTGGCAATATTAGCAATTTGACAGGAAAGTTAGCCTTCTCTGTGCCACTTCAGCAGAACCTATGCAAGCAAGGATGAAGTCCGTCCAGCCCAACTCACGGTATCAGAGGTGATGACGTTCTGGGTAAGCCCCAGCTCCAGTTGGCTGCCTGAATAACTCTGACCAAATAGCTCAACATGGTAGGCAAAGGAGCAGCATGCATACTAGCCTCCACCTTTGCTGTTCCTTGATTGTCAACATCTAATTAATCTCGCAGAGTATTGATCTTATAACCAAAGCTAGATGTTGCTGGTGGGTAAGTAAAACAGATTCGTAACAACAAAGAAAACTCAACAATGCCTTAAATGTTCCACGTATGAGAGGGGAACAAAATACCTCTCAATCTGTGCCTACTGGGAAAAGATGTTTAACTCTCCGGGAACAAGCCAAAACCCCTATGTCCCCAGAAGCAATCAGACACACAATAACAGATACAACATCATTAAACTTCACTAGTTAAATATCGTGCCATAAGGTTGTAGGTGTAAAAGGAATTGGGAATGTGTGACATTTATTTTCATGGGAAATACAGATGCTCTGCTACGCAGCTCAGTGCTACAGAAGTTAAGTCTCCAATCAAAGGTCATTGCTTAGTGACTTTTCTTTGCAGGCTGCGTTCCTCCACAGCCAAAGGAATCAAGGAGTTTGGCCTTCTACAACCAATGTCCATATATGCAAACCAACCGCTTGCTTTTTGTTTTCAGTTGGTTAATTATTTAAAAGGAAAAACTTAATTGCATATCAGAAAACCGACTTAGAAGAACTTTTGTTATGAACATGACACTATAAAGTCTTCTCAGATGCCAACTGGCATTGGCCCAGTGCGTATAAACTGAAAGGAAACACCCTTCCCCCTGGGATACTAGCCCCATATGTTACAAAAAATGAATAGTTGTGCCTTGGTTACCAACGACCTGAGGCAGTCGGCCCCTATTGTTATCCTTCAGCAGCACAGACCGCTTGGGCCCTCAGCAAAGAGAAAAGTTGCTAGGAATTTGCTGCATCAGAGCTAGTTTGCAAAGCACTGGTACTACCAGCACACACACACGCCCCACAGCATTGCCCCAGAACAAGCTGCACGGAGAAATCCCACAGCCTGTTAGTCAAACACAGAACCTGGATTTTACTCCAACCATTTATTCTTCCCTCGTAAAAACTTCTGATGTGAAGGGCTTTTTCTCCAGCAAGAAACAAACTAATAACTGCATATAAATTTCAACCTTACTCCTCTCCTATCCATTGCTGCCCTTCCTGTGTGAAGGCCAATCTTCATCAGCAAGTTAATTAAATTAATGCCCACAGTCGCACTGGTGTAGGCAGCGTGGGTTCTCCTTGTCCAGCACAAAAAGGTCTTTTTTTGGTTTAGCTTCTATTTCTCTGGAAAGGACTTAATCTAAACTAATGGAAACCTTAGGTCAGACCCGTGCCAAGACTAGCTTGCCACTTCAGCTGCCTTGGCAAAACACACTGGCACACCGCTTGCAGAACACGTGTAGCTCACAGTATCCCACAGAACGCCACTGCAGGGAGAACGCTGGTATCAACGCTTGAAGCCTGGATTTTCTACTAGAAATATGAATCAATGACGTGAACCTTTTATAAAAAGAGATGAAATAATCTTGTTTTTCCCTATTTTGAAGATGGATCATTTAAGCTTTCATGCATGGTCCACCGGTTCTTCAAAGCTTTTGTTACCAAGACTATTTCTTCTTATTCCCTACAAGCCTGATTCCTTGAATGCCAACAGCTGGAACTGGTGGAGGGAAGGCTGTAGTGTAAAATGGTTCTTGTTGAGCTAAATTGGAGAAATGCAGTTCACTTTTTTTTTTTTCTAAATGACAAAGGATTGTAAAAGGCCGAACATGTGAGATTTGTTCATGCTGCAAAAAAAATTTAATGAAAAGTGGCAACATAATAATATACTCTGGTAAATTAGGACAGGGTAGTAAGCGATTATACAAAAGTCCATTTGTGATAGAGACAGCAGGAGGGAGAATTCTCCCTTGTCCAGTATTTCAAAAGCACTAGTTTTGTATATGCTCACTGATACCGTGAGCTCCCTAACAGGGATTCTTTGATCTTCTCCATTAAATATTTTTGTGGACTTACTTTGAACTTGGTGAGGGGGGGACATGCCATTGTATGAAATACAAGAAATAAAATAAAAATTACTGAACTGTACACTTAAATCTTTCAAAAACGGAAACATTTGTGATGGCTTGGTCCTCAACTGGTATTTTAAAAAGCTTTTCTACTGTTTCCCCAGAGTACCTAGTTCTTATTCACATAATATGTGGAATCAAAACAAATCCAGACCCATTGAAGAGATGTTATATAAATGCATAGCAAAACACATGCACTCTACTCAGGTGCTCCAACTGTATCCATACCTGTACTAGTGGGTTTGGATGCTCTTCCCTTAGGGACTGGCAGTAACAATAATTCCAAAGACTGTGGTGGAGTTGCTTTCTCTTGCTTCATCTCTGAAAGCTGCAGGGGATCCTCAGCAACCAGTGATTTCTTCTTCTCTGCCAACAGGGTGCCTGCAGCCCTCGCAGCAACCTCCTTGAGTAGGGCAGCTGAAGAGGTCATCGAAGCCAGAGAAAGGAAAGAACTAGCTGGAGGCGGGTGCTCCTGCCCAGGAGTCATGCTTCTTTCACTCACTTTCTTTGATAAAGCTGCTAACGTGGAGCTGGCTGACTGAGAACTAAAAGGTGAGGAAAAGGATTCAAATCTTATAGTATCTTCAGTCCTTGAAAGAGATTTGTCCTGCAGAACGGCATTGGCTGCAGCTTTCAGCTTCAGGATAGCTGAATCGGGGGACAAACCACAGGTGGCGGTGGAGTTTGGCAACCACTTCCCTTGATTCCATATAAAGTGACTATCTGCATTGTATTGGTCACTTTGTTCCTGTTTCTCAGCTAGCTTTCTGGCAAGAACACTTAGCTGCTGGGCGTGATGAGCAGGTGGAGAGAAGGAGAGATTTGAGCCAAGGTTTACAGGGGACTCAACTCTGCCATTGACGGTAACGGCAGCATCCAGCTTGAGGGAGCCAGCCTCCAACAGCCGCCTCAAGTTACTGCTCAGTGGCTTATTTGGACCTGGAGGTTCTTCTTCACACAGAGATGACACATCAGGAGAACGGTGCTCTTTGCTCTGTAACGCGTCTCTCAGTGCCTCATTTTCAACCGTTCCTAACTCCGCTGTGTTGCTGCTAGGAGTTGCACTTCCCAAAGAAGTATCTGGGGAAGTGGACTGCTCCTGGATTCTGTCCTCAAGAGACAACTTAAAGTTCTCCTGGACTTCTCCATAGGATGCTTCTGAAGGAGTCTCTGAAGAATTTCCAAACCAGCGTTCCTCTTCACTGAGCTCACCTTCCACCTCTTCCTGTCTGGTACCATCTGTGTGGAACCAAGAAAAACAGTATTATTCCCAAACCTGTGAAAAGTAACTTAGCATGGAGTATGCCTGGCTTCTGCATAACCCTTCTGGATAGCCGCCTAACATCCCCCTGAAGTGAGTGGACGTGGCATCAGCCTGGACTGAGTGACCAGGAAAAAGTTTTTTGACAATGAACAAGGGTTTCTTTGAAGACGAAATTAAGGAAGCCTGTCATCTTTCAGCCAACATTACTAAGACAGTTAAAACTGCAACAATACAAGTATACCACACGTATTAAATACCACCAGGGCACAACTCATATTTACTAATAATTATTTTGTTATCAGTACAGTCTGCACATCCTGCAAAGTATTACAAACTCTGTGGTATAAAGCAGGGGCTTAACAGGCCCAGAAGTTATTGGATACTTGAGTCTCAGTACAAAAAAACAGCAAGCATGCCTTTAAAAGCAGATCAGGTGCATAGCTACTCAAAGGAGTTTCTTTCAGCGACTTTAAATCTCAGCCCAATCTTGCAGTGACCCCTATCTAAACTATAAGACAATTTGTACCAATAATACACAGTTAATTGCTGAAATGACTCATACATGAATGCAAACTAAGGGTCTCATCTCTCCACCTATTTAGGAGAGGAATATCATACACACAAAACTCATAGACATTGCTTGCTTTTCATTCGCTTCTCACTCTTGACTGAAGTTTTAATGACTATCCTAAACTGAAGTTAGTTTAGCTGAAATTATAAAGAAAAAAATGTATATATTGGTCTCAATGCAGCTACATTTTCTCTTCGGGGTAACTGCAACACATCTCATCTCTCCTCAGATCTCACTGCCAGTGTTTACAGTGCTGTGACCCTGGACTGCTCTTCTTCCTGATAGTATTCAGTGACACAGACATGACCAAGACTTTTTTTTTTGCAGATCTTGTTGGCCAATCAGAACGTAATCAAGAACAACAGCAATGCTAGGATTAAATTCATGTTATCATCTCTTGCCAGATACCTCTCACATTTCTTCTTTTAGACTCAGTGTCCCTAGCTACAAAAGAATCTTTGTAATCATGCCACAGCAAAACAAAAGGATTTAATATAACCCTCCACTGACATTCTGACAATAAGCCTGCATGATATGTATCGTACCTATGATCATGTATTATTCCATATTTAATTCCAGCAAATTACAAAGCTTGGAGAGAAGTTGATGACTAAAATCTTAGATTTATGTTACTGCTTTAATCCAATGAATTTAAGAAGGAAAAACCTAGCCACTTGCATAACTGTAGAGATACCAACACACTGAATGTTGCAAACAATACGAGGAATAGGGCCTCAGGGTAAGTTCCTTTTACTCAAAACTCCTTGAAATTTTTTCACCAATATTTTATGACCCCACAATAAAAGCACCCATTTCCTTAGATTAGTATTTTACACAGAAGCGGGTTAGCATCTTTCCTATTCAAAACAAATAAAAGCCAAGCAAAACCCAAAGCACTCATCTAAAATTATTTTGATACTATCCAAGGTAGGATCACAGATGCAGCAGTGTTTACAATAGCAGGCCAATGCCACGTACACTGAAATACAGCGGACTTGCTAAGCAGTCGAGGCAGCACTTCTGCAGGTTGCGGGAGAACTGCAGGTATTCCCATTTCATCCTGTGAATGCTGCAAAGTAACTTGAGGCATGTCTTTACAGCTGGGTGCAGCCAGATGAGACCTGTCCGCTCATCCCAGATGCAAGCAAATTCTGGACTGGAAGCCAAGAAAGCATCTTACTGGCACTTCTCCTGAACGAAGAGCAGGGCATGTCCCCTGCGACACAGCCCAGAGCTGACACCGCTACACAGTTTCTGAGCCAGAGCCTGCCTGCAACCCACCACTTACATCCATGCACGTTTATATTTGTCTGGGTTAAAACATCCCCCCAAACCCCTGGACCAAATCCTTCTGTCTCCCTGTCTCTGCTCCCTGCTCATAAATCGTGAGAATCATATTTCCCTTCACTCAGTCAACAAAAAATTACAGCTTGAGAGATACTTCATTGTATATAGCTACCAGAAGTGGGTTTCTGTTTTAGAAAAACATCCAACTTACTAAAACTCCAAACTTCTCTGTTTCTGGACGTGCACCTCTATTCCTTTATACTCATGTTTCCTAGTTGCAACCAGTCCTTTAACAACAGCTCAAAAAACACCGTTCTTACAGATCTCGTTCATTCTACTTGCACTGGAAATGAGCTCTTCTCACCTGTACCTGTTTTTGCATTAACCATAAAAGTAACGTTGCACATATTTTTTTGCTCCCTATCGCTCCTCTCTATGGCTGACACCTCACGAAATGCAGTGCTTGAGGAACAGGACACTGGCAAATTGATTGTAAAGACGCAGGGAGAGGAACTACGTCTGCTATGGTGGAGATGTGATGCAGCTTTCTTTGACAGTAACACAGCTACGTAACAACTGGAACCAAAGAAAAAGGTACGGAAGGCAGGGAGGACAGGAACACGGCTTGGATCGCCGTCCTTTTTCCAGACATGCATGTTCCCCGTTGGTCTCACCTACATGAAGGGCAGCCACCAACCAATCACTGACAGGGAACAGCAGCCACGAAGCTCTCTTCAGTTTCACTTGAAGGCTTGCTACCAAGCCCAGAACTTCCCTCCACCTTGGGTAACGTAGTGAGAGCTCCCCTCCTGTTGCTTATCTCCCTGTACCTACTCCAGCTCTCAAAACTTCAAGCGGTCTGTATAAAAAAGTTTCCTCTGCAGCATCTCTATCCCAAAAGCCAGATGTTTTTTTTTCCCCCCATCCAGTTTCTTTCAGTACGTGGAAAACAGACCTCTAACTGCTGACACAGTTCTAATTTTCCTCTTCTCAGTAATTCCCTCTGTTGCTGCAGTATCAAGTCCACTGTATTTTGAGGCTGTAAGGTTAATGCTGAAAAAGCCAGCATCGGTGTCTTATCATGAACTCAGTCAAGCCTCCTTTTAAACACTAGTGAATTGGTTTAGAAGCATAACTGTGAAGCCTGGCAATTTCATTTCTAAGCAAAGTTGCCAATCAAGGCCTTCAGGGCAGGACTCGAATTCACATACGCTTGCAAGCCTGTGAGTTTGAACAAGCTTGAGAACTCCCGGGGAAGCCAGCCCAACCCATCAACTTTCATACGAGTTCAAGACAAATAGAAGCTCCCCGCAGAACTCAGAGGGTTCGTGGGACACCAGACCACGTTTGTCTGAAATGGGAGCCAACCTCCACGCCTGTCAAGAAACTTTAGCTGACTTCCAGGTTTGCGGCAGAAGACCTGCATGCCGTGTTTTTTTTCTCTTTTGCAATGCAACCAAGGAGCTCCAGTGAGAAGTCATTGAAAGGCTGGAGCAGACAAGCAACACCACATTTAGGTTTCTTCTTTCTCCACCATAAACATACCAGGTTGTTATTACAGAATTACTTACAAATGTTCAGCTACAAACGTTTCATTCCTATTTAAGACTGAAATGCTAAATGTGGGTAAGAAACCACATGGCAATTGAAAAGCTGGAAAAGGTAACTTAGGAGTTAGAGGTAAATTCTCACTGACTTCCTTTAGAACAGGACCGGGCTGGGAATCCCGCCAACATTTACCAAGTAACTGCTCATCAGATTGCCTCTCCTCAACATGATTCAAGAGTCAAAACCTGTCAGCACTTCTCTCTCCTGACTTCCACGGCAGTTCTGGAGGTAGGCCTGCTTCCTAAACTATTTGTCACTGGCAGAGACTGGTGAAGTTACGGGTGTCCTGCATGCTTTGAGGCTACCCCATCACACTGCACCCAGGAGCCACCAACACGTATCTCCCACTCCTGCCGGCATCAGCAAAAAGCACCAAATTCCTGTTGGGCCGCTGATGTAGCCCAATATCAAGCAATCTCTGGCAAAGCCACAGATGTGTGCAAAAGCACTCCTTGAAGAAGTGCCAGTTTCTCACGCTCACCCACTCGTCTGCTTGTTTTCAAATACAGAGAAGTTCTGTTTCCCCTTCAAGAGATCGGTTTGACAGACAAATCTTATTGATCCTAAACTACGCTATTTCACTTTTGTGACCATCTGCTTTTTGACTAGAGTGGTGATTAGAATTTGACCATGATATCAATAAAAATGTAAATATTAACTGCACAAACTACTTATCTCTGCGAACTGAAAAAGACAAACATGTTTGTTGATTTAAATACTGAGCCGCCCAGCACAAATGCTGAAAGCTCTAACTCTACCTAATGAAACGTACCCGTGCCGTTTGTGAAACCGGCAAGTATGAGATGCTAAAATTCCAGTTTGTATGGACCCGGAGTGGAGAAATATGAATGCAGCAGCAGACCAGACGCAGGCTATGCAGCACAAGGAAAAAGTAAGGGTCTTCAAGTTATGGCACTGAGCAACAGACACGGGCAGTGAAAGCAAAAGCACGATTGCAATAACACCATGTGGACCATCAGAAATTATATGAGAAATGGCCACAATTAGGGAACCTACCACAAAGAGACTGAATTGGCATGTTAAGAGGGACATAATTTCACTTCAGTCATTCAGAGCAATGAGTAAATTACAGAAGTCCAAAACAGAATTAATGCTGCAAATCCATATGCTATAGTGATATCATACATACGGAAATCAGATTATTTTAATTATCAGATTACAGAACAAATTTAAAACAAGTATAAAAGAAGGTAGTCAAATCACTTCAAATAAATGCTCACAGGAAAATTGTTGAAGAGATAAATTAGGTAAGACTGCCCTAACTTCAGCAGTTATGTTTCAAGAAAAGCCGGGGAATCTACCGGACCAGGATTCACAGTATTAGAAGACCTCATTTTTATTACCTTGTGTCATGGTTTCAGTTGGGATAATTTCCTTCACAGAGGCTTGTACGATGCTGTGTTTTGGATTTTTGATGAGAATGGGGGTGATAACCCATGGTTGTTTCAGCTGCTGCAGAGCAGCGCTCACACGGAGCCAAGGCCTTTGCTGCCTCTCATGCTGCCTGGCCAGCAAGGGGGCACCAGGAGGGGACGCAGCCGGGACAGCTGGCCCAGGCTGCCCAGAGGGATGTCCCACACCGTGTGCCATCGTGCTCAGCAACAGCAGCTGGGGCAGGGGAGGAGGAAGGGGGACGTTGGGAGTGAAGGTGTTTGTCTTCCCAAGGAACCGTTACGTGTGATGAGCCCTGCTGGCCTGGACCTGGCTGAACACCTCCTGCAGACGGGAAGTGGCGAGCAGATTCCTTGTTTTGCTTTGGCTGCATGTGCAGCTTTTGCTCTACCTAGTAAGCTGTCTTTATCTCAACCCCTGAGTTCTCGCACTTTTATCTTTCAGATTCTCTCCCTCATCCCACCTGGGGAGAGCGAGCAAGCAACTGGGTGGTGCTCAGCACCCTGCCAGGGTTAAACTACAACATCTTGGCATCAAATATCTTGATCTATACAAAGATTTCAGATATGCTCATTCAAGTTTGCCTCAATCTAAATAAAGTTGTAATTACATTTGTTGGCTATTTGGCACCCAAGTCATCTTCCTCGTTTGGTGCTCCAACTCGTTTCCTCTCTCTGATATTTTCTTGCCCCTGCAGCTTTTGTTTAGCCTAACTAAAGCTAGATTGACCTAGAAGTATAAGCAGTAGTTTAACAGCATATCTTACTCCCTCTTCATTGCCTACCATAACTCATTTTCTATATTATTTTATACTAAACACTATTCCATAGCCTACTCAAAGAGCTAGGATTGAGTGATAGGTCTACACTGGGGAGCTGAGGAGCTCTGCAAAGATGCCTGAAGAATTTAAAAGGTCACATTAAACTTAAATGAAGCAGTAAGCCATCCGTAAGGAGTTCTGGGGAACCACAGACTGACTCAGGTGAGCAATCAGTTTAAAGCCAAGTAAATAGGCAGACAAATAAAAAATAAAGCAGAAACAACACCTGAGTGATCCAGAGTTTGGCCTCATGTGAATTCTCTTAAGAACAGTAAGAAAAGGGGGGCAAGTGAGGAGAAGCAGCAGCTGAGAACTGAGAAGGCATGGAGAACTGTAAAAGTAGTCACGGACAAGGAAGAGGTGAGACGGGCTGTAAACTGATGTGCTCCTATCCGGCCTCCAGGATGGCTTCAATTACCACCAGAACACATCAAATTACCATGTCCTATACTCCCTCCTGTCTCTGTTCTTAGATCCCTCTAACAAGGATTAGGGATTGGGCCCCAGGCCAAAACACGCCGTTCTGGCAGCCCATTTCAGAATATGTGCGCTTCACAGGTGCTGCAACCCAGACACCATCATGACTGTTACCACCAGCATCATATCCAAATAAGTTTTGATGAGTTTCCCATCACACGATGGCAGCACATTCAGGAAGAGAATGAAGGTCCACCAAGTCTCTATTTTAGCTCTGCAATACTCAACCAACGTAAGCCCTTTAGAAGTGGAGTACATAAGGATGCTCGCTTCCTCCAGCCAAGCTGGGTAAGTACCTCTGGCACGGGAGCCTTGAAATTTGCCAGAAAGTGGCTGCTAGTCACCCTGGGCAGAGCAGTTTTAGTGGAATACGGAAAGTCAAAGACATACTGGAGAAGCTCCAGGATGAAATTAAGAGGAGAGGAACTTGAAGTCCTCGCTGTAAACAGAATATTCAATGAGAACCAGCAGTCACTAAAGTGTCATGGCAGAATTTAGTGCAGACCAGATAAAAGAATGAAAGCTGAATACAGTAAATACCTTAGGTAAACCTATGTATCATTTTAGCAACAGAAAAAAAATACTAATTACAAGAGATCACTCCCTAATATCACAACACTTTCTAATACACATCGTCTCTGGCTGTCAGCTTCACATAAACCCTTGCTAATTCCACAGCCAGGTCCTACTGAAAGCAACACTCACAGGCCCAAAAATGGCAGTCATATCTGGGGAGTCTATTTTGTGGTATGCTATATAAATCTTTAAGTCCAGTTCCCCACAAACTACCGTTTTTGTATTCAGACTGCCTTTTTAAGCATTCCATTTTGTATATTTTATTTCTTTGGGCTCAACAAACTTTGTGTGTTCCCACACCGACCAGACTATGTCGATGTGTAGTCTGTAGGACTACTTCAGAGACACTGGGCACGCTGTGCTCTGACATCCCTGCCTCTAAAAAGCATTTACAGCTACATTTGATTAGACTATACATCCAGAGCAGTAGCACTGTTGATTTTTCCCATAGGGATGCTTGCAAGAAAATCATGATTTTAATAAAGACACAAAGGCCTGCCTTAACTCCTTTTATTACATCAACAGCAGCAAATAAAACTTAGAAGTCACAGTTACATGAACAGTCATGTGCTAGAGTGCCCTCGGTCCCCCATTTTCCCTTCATGATTTCTGTGACCTATAATAGGTAAGCAGCACAATAAGTCACTGTCCTCTTTCAACAGAATTTCTGGCTCGCTCGCTTATCAACGGGATGATTATTCAACTCTTGACCTCATCACAAAATGGTTTAGCAGTGTTGCTGGTGCTTGAACCAAATTTCTCTACTGCAGGCTGACCCAGAGAGCAGCACAGCTGCAAGAAGGAACTGCCAAAAAGCGATAACTCTCCTGTGCTGTCCTTCTCCCCTGTGTTTTAGATGTGTGAAAATACTCACGCAATTAGACAGGAAAAGAAGCCCTAGGTAGGACTCTGTATTTCATCTCCACATCTTCTAAAATAATGATTTTCCTAACTGGAGGGAAGGAGAAGAGGGGAAAAGAAAGGCACAGCCTTTAAAGACAGGACATATATCCTCTGCTTTTATCCCTAACTTAAAATGAGTTAAAAAAAAAAATCCACTTACGAGAAAATCCCAGAACATTCACCTAGCAATTTCTCTAGCACTCCTTTTTTTTTTAAAAAGGGCTCCAGGATGAACAAGATTAGAGAAAGACGAGTTAATTACCTCGCAGTAACTGGGGCTCTTCAAGATGCTTTGCCTGTATGCACAAACAACTCTGAGCATGCAGAAATACCATGCATCCAGGTTTCCCAACTGCTAGCCAACAGCTGAAAGTCAAAATGCACGTACAACACTTTCCTCTCTCAAACAGGATCCAGGTGTTATGGACTCCAAGGAAGAAGGGAGGCAGGATGGATTAACGAAAATGCTTATCACAGACAATGTGAAACTGACTTATTTCCTGTCCCTCAAAGGAGAAAATTTTACCAAAGATGGGAAACAGACAGTGACCTTTTACTTTCAGGCTAGTGCCCCAGAATAAGTATGTCAAATGGATTTCATTATCTGCCAAAAGGATCCTTCTGTTACTAGCTGGATATTCATGAAAGAGGACAGAAATACATGGTTTCTCCTGAGGTGAGCTATCACTACTTAACAAAGGTTCTCTGGGCTCTTGACGAACCACAAGATAGGACATTATAGGGACAGCAAGTCTGATCTCCCCTAAAACATCAAGTTCGTCAGAAGATTACTGCTAGTTCAATGGATGTTTGACACCTTGCCTCCAACATTCACCGTTATTCTGTTCTAGGCAAGAGGTTTTAGCTGCTAGCTGTAGGATCAGTGTCACAGGAGTGTTGTTTCCGCTGGGATTCAGAGATTTAAACAAGTGAGCAGCAACCTAACAACCATTAAGTTGACACAAGCTCACAACTGAAGGAGTGGTGGTCCTGTTCCCCCTCTTACATTTGCTCAGTTCTTTGACTGCTTGGTAAGCCAATTTCAACTCTGCCAAGAAGTTGGAACAAAACTGTTATGAATGAGACAGGAATGGATTTGGTGGCCTGAGTATTTATATTAGCCAGTAATTTGAGCGACCTATCCCCTGAGGTCCTTTATGGTGCAAAGCACATCATGCCTTGCCAATGAAAAATACCAGAGAATTCTCCCTCCCATCCCAAACCTCCACAATATACTACACCTCTCAGGGAGGACCTGGCCATTGTGGCCAGGATGTCCACAGTAGGCAGTATCATAGAGGCTGCTTTGGAAGCTCTATACAGGATGTCTATGGCTGGGTTGCCCAGCAAAGACTGTGCTGAGACTAATTAAAAACACTCCTCTTTAGAACTGGGTGGCAGCTTGTTCCTGAGAGAAGAAAAGCCTAAAAGACTAAGAGTATCTTGATAGCAAGGCCTAGTAATCAGCAACCCTGGAATGTATGTGGGCAGAGAAGTACGTCTCACAGTGTTATACACATCTATCTATGATACATATACACATACTATATATATATGCGTATACCAATCTACACGTACTATATATGGCTCCTTACAATTTAAAATGAGTTGGTTCTAGCTGGATTTTGCCCCTGGTTGAAGCTCAGAGCCGAAGCACTCGAGGTGCATGCACAAAGCAGAATGGGACACACATGGCCGCAGAGGAACGTTTCTGAAGACCATTTCTCAAGCAGTACCCCAAGGAAGAGCATCCTACTTAAAGAGCTTTCATTGACTTGACCAATACCTAGAACTCCTGAAGAGAAGGAGACAAAGACAACTGATTTTTATGAATGAGGTTTTTAGATGAAACAAATATTCCTAAAGTCAGCTTACTCTGCAAAGGCTTGGTTAGTAGCCCCAGGACAGATCCCTAAAGTACATAAAGTGTCAGTCTAACAACAGAAAATCATGTTCCTTACAAACTGTATTTTATGGTTCTTCTTCTGTATGTTCTTCTTGTAGCACTTTTTACAGAGTCTGAGCAAAATACCACAGCCGGCCTTATTGAAATGTTCTTCCACAGGCCCTCGTCAACATCCTATAATAAGCTATAGTTGAGTGTGAGCACACCTTTCATAAAGCGTGAGATTGTGATCATGCTGATTTATACACCACAGGAATATGGACAACCGAAAACCTGGAGTCTGTACATTAAAATATCAAAGTAATACACCTCTTTTTCCTGATGAAAAAAGACAATACGATAAACTGTTTGCTACAAAACTGAACACTTCTTCAGGCACCAGCTTCTGAGCCAGATTCAAAAGCCCCTTATCAGGAATTTCAGGCTTCCCTGGGTCGTTTAAAACCAGCTATGATATCTGATTAAGACTCTGACAGAGTATTATAAATGTGAGGACAAACTAAATATGCAGGAGATCAACTGTTATTCCCACAGCTCTATTTGAAACAGGAATCAGTTTTAATGATCTTTGATGGTTCAAGTGGTTCATGTGCTGGTCTATACCCAGAGACATTCCCTGTACCTGGAGCAGCAGTGATCATTTAACATCAGCGCACATTTACCACAGTGGGCTCACTTACATGGTAAGTTCAGCACAGCGATTACAAATCCTACTTTTTCTTAGTTATAAGCAAGCTGAAAAATTCCTTACAATTCTTCCCTGTTAGCCAAAATTCACTTTGCTTGTTCATTTGTTTTGCTCTAGTTGGATATCTATGACAATAGGCTGTCACACTGAGGAAGTATCAAATACCAAAAGGTAATAGGAATGCTGGCATCTCCAATATAAGAGTTAAACATTATTCTCAACACTTTGATTATCCTTAGCATATAAAGAGTTGAGGCCTACCGTGTCAGCCTACCTCAGAAAGGACCAGAAATATTTTAAGATTTACCAGTGTGGGCCTTTATTAGAAATGAAACCCCAAACAATTCTAGCAAACAATTTGGAAAAGCTTTCTACAGTCTTAAGATCTCTAAATGAAGGAATTTCGTTTCCACTCTAAATCAAATTATTGTGGGGGATAATCACATGAATGCCAAATGGTCAGTGTAGGAATCTGTATTTTAAAGACATCCTTGGATGAAAATGAACTCCATGAGCGAGAAGAGATTTTATTGCTTTGGCAGGCCATTAATGAAGTCTTCTTTGAAGAACTGTTTACTGCACACAAAACTAGAACCTACCAGAGGCTCGGTTACTTGTTTCCAAACCCCTACATGTTTTGTAGTAGTCTGATTCTAGGGCATAGTCTTCTGTTGCGTTTTTGAAATAGAAGACACCAAAAGCAAGATTTTATTTTTTTTTCCTGACAAGATGTCAGGCTGCAGTTATCTCTGACTTAAAGAAGAAAAAGAGAGAGAAGGAGGGAAAACTATGGCCAGCCTAAACAATCACCATGAACTCATGCAGCGAAGTACCTCAGCATTCTCAATCCATCAGTATAACATTTTGTTTGGGTGTTATGGAAAACAAGATCCATTCACTTGGACACTTCTGCTTGACAAAATGGAAGGATCATACTACATTATTAAGATACCTAAAAGAAAAAAAAAAGTAACAACCACCTCAGTTCTTTATATTTTTTGTCCCTTAAAGGCAATGGATTTCAAGAAAAGGTGTTAGCACATAGGAGTGATCACAGTACTAGCCAAAAACTTGACCTCTGACCCTGAAAGCTTTTTGCTTGGAAATAGAGGAATTGTATACATTTCCACAGAGATAAACATCTGCCTTGAAGAGCTGAAATAAAACCAGCAGATTTTCTTTCTGCACTCCCAGCGACGCTTTTTCGGTGCTGAGGTGATCGATCTCCAAGAAAAAGACTAGGCATAACGCAGGGTTTAGAGGAGCTATCTGCTGACTGGATGGCTCAAGGCATCTTAAAGCAATTGGACTCTTCTTGGCTGTCAGTGGTATCCACAAGGCTTTGGCAAACACCAGAGGAAAATTCAGAGAAGCACCCTTGCAGGTGTCACTTTTAAGTAGTGAGCACTTCATAAGAGAAGTACCCATAGCAAAACTGAAGTAAGGCATTAAGTATGACTAGCGCAGTTTCTCTTATCATATTATGTATAATCTAGGTGCCAAAAAGGGCTGGAAAGCTTTGCTTTCTGATCTTCATTTAACTTGGTAACAGATAAAACCGGTGGTTCACTCTCTTATGCATATCTGTGTTCTCTATTTTTTGAAATACATCTAAGAACTGCCTGCTCTTATTCACTCGGTGCCTTCATCAGCTAACAATTCATCTTAATTAAGGCCTGCACCTGACCTGCCACCTCCCAGAACTGGCTGCAGTGATTTCTGTCTCAACTCTTTACTGCAACAAAGTACATCTTCATTGCCTGAAATGTCCTGAAAGCCTCAGAACAGTCACAACCCCAACAGCAGAAAGCAAGGACAAAAATCCCTACATGTTCCTTGCAATTTAGAGCAGCCAAGAGAAAAGTGATCGGTTTACAGTGCAGATTATTGTAACATTGATTTACCCTCAATATGCGCAGCTCATTTTAGTGTGGCTAGTCATTTAAAACTGACAGGGTCACCACAGCAACAAGATTTTAGTCACCGGTACAGTCAGAAAAGAAGTGCATGAGAAGTTGCAAGTGTCAATTCATCTGGCAAAATGGGTTGACCAAAGTGAGAAAAGCATTCAAACATGCCACTTGGTCGCATACAAACAAGTTGCAATGAAAATAAACGATTCCCCTTACCACAACGGCAGTTCAGCATTATGGCTTCCGCATGGTGATAAGTTTACAGAAAGTTCTCAAATGACCTGAAAGACTGAAATGGACCTAGAAGTACCAGGGGAACACCATAAAGCACCTATGCTACCAGCTGTCCTGGGCAGGGCAATTCCAAACCCTCCTAGGGGACACACCACTGCCCAAAAGGCTAACGGAGGCACCAAAGCCAGGCTGGCTGAGTACCTGCTCCTTCACCCATTCCTTTCAAGGAGGTGCCCTCATGTGTTGTACAAACCGTATAGGATCTGTACCCTTAAGCAATCCAGAGTAAATTTACCATAGCTACCACAATGTTAGCAAAAAAAAAAAAAAAAAAAAAAAAAAAGGTCTGCTAAGGTTGATAAGTCGGTCAATTATCTGCTTCCTTGACTCATTCTGGTGTAAATTTTTCAGCCTTGCATTACCAGTAACAGTACCTATCACAAGATGATCTGTACATTGCCAAAACCAACTGTTTAAATTAGTAGGAAATTCTTAATTGCTATAAACAAGATTACAACAGGGTTATTTTTAAAAAAGGGTTCTAAACAGAAGAAGCCATGGCTTCAAAAAGTAAAGCTCCCTAGCTATCGTTACTGGAGGCCAATGTCTCCACGCTTCCTTTTGCTCAGTGCGCGACCCTCAGTGATCCCTCAGCACACCTGAACAGCCCAGCAAGAGCACCCATTGCCTCCCCATCCATACCCTGCTGCCTGGCTGAGGATACACGCAGGGCACAACGTCCCCAGTCTTGCCTCACCTCCTCGTACCAAGTCCAAAGTGCCTTCCCTCCCAGACCAACAACCATACAACAGGAGTAAGTCATGAATGTCCAGTGGAAGGTGGTGGGGCAGAAATACTCCTGAGGCACTGCAGGTTCTGACTTCATCGTCAGGCAGGCAGCCTTAGTGCCCCTGGTGGGAATCTAAAGAACAAGGCAAGCCTCAAAGATGCAGGAGAGCACGGGAAAACCACAGAGGGCTGTTGTCGTTGCTTGGAAGCAGTGAGCTGGTTTAGGCTCAAAAGGGAGCATCAAATCTGTGGCAAGGTAGATGCACATGATCTCAGGTAAAATTTCCCTTTCCATACCTCTTCTCTCACTGGTAATAGAAAGAGATTTCCAGAAAATAACAGAAAATATCTGACTAAAGACATGGAAGCTGAAACCAAAATGAAAATGATGCATCATCCTCTTTCTCTACACACAGAAGTAACGAAGTAAAGAGGACTGTGCAACAGATCTGGTTTCCTGTACCTTTTAAAAGACATGGTCAAGTTTCGGAACTGAGAAGGGAAGAAATCCCACCAGAGTTTGTACTGGGACAGAATAATTTAAGTCCTGCATCCTTTCAATGCCTGATGAATGCTCTTTAGGTTTCAAAATTGTTGGAAAAAACATACAGCAACATCCAGAACATACCCAGTCATTACAAGGAATGTGCCTTTTTTTTTTTTTTTTTTTTTTCTTCCCTGCTTACCTCTGTTTCTCAGAGGGACAACTGCTATCCACATGCATGACTTCATTCACTGCTGCCTTGGTTTCACTGAGAAGCAGCTAAATGCATCTTTCCTACAGTACATCTAATTAGAATACAGGCTCTCTTTCAGACAAAGTATTTTTTGTTAGGCCATGTATGCTGAGGACAACAGGCTGACTCTCTGACTTGTACCCCTAAGTGCTATACAAACACAAGAAAAAAGAAGGAAACAGTATTTCCTTGTCTCTCCTGCACAAGGTAGTTCTTGAGAGCACTTTCACATGTCTAATAACTACTGTAGAAACCAGAAGTCTAGGAGACACTCACATAAAAGACTAATCAGACCCCTAACCGAAGGATATGTTGCTTCTCCTCTGCTTTCTTCATGACTACTGGCTTTAGTATCTCAAGCAAGGCCAACAAATGTCTGGAATAACACAAATGGCAGCATTAACTTTTTCCTCTTCTCTCCAATGGGTTAAAAGCATGTTGTGTCTTCTCTTGAACCAGTTCCAAGTAACTTTTCATTCTATCAACTTACACAACTGCCAAATCTTCAGGCAGTGACACTGACAAAGTAGTGGCATTACCAAAATGAAAAATAGCAAGTACCAAATGAAAAATCTCTACTTTCCCGCATATAGAAAAAGGCTGACCAATCTTCTCCAGCTGGTCTAGAAAACTTATCATAAATATTGACTGGCAAAGGATGAAAAAAGGATGAATTATCAGTGATAAAAGCAGTGATTACATCATACGTGGTTTTGGAGAAAAAAGGAAGAAAACGAATTCTCATCAGTATAGTAGTGCTACACAGGGATTAAAGCTGGAAAAATAGAGATGTCTGTGAAGCTCTCTCCCAAAAGGTGTGAAGAATCTCTGAAAATAACTTCTTGTTGAACTACAGGGAAAGAAAAAAGAAACAAGAACTCCAAAAAACTGTCCACTTCTTGTCAGTGAACTGTCTCACTGAGCCTCCAAACATCCTCACGAACACCAGATAACCCAGAAAGCTCTGTCAGTGGAATCTAGATCTCTTAGATGCCAAGCCCATTCCAAGTAACAATTATAACTTACATGCTAGAAAAACAGCAAGAGAAAAAATCTTGCTTGCTAAAGTCAGGTTTTCACGTCCTGTGCACAAAGTTAACTCAGCCAGCTTCTAAGGAAGGGAGAAGAACACAGCCTCTCTCTCTCTGTTGCTGCAGGAGGCTGGCTGGCTGCTCTTCCCATAAAGGACATATTGGAGTTCAAAAAACTGTCAAAGAAGCATGTGCATTTGCCTGCCTCGATGACAGGATGCACTGTTGAACATCCTGACTTGCACTTACTTTGACTTTTGGGTCAGCTCAGTATTTCCTTCTCTGAGTACAAATAAGACATCTTAACTTCTCAACAGCCCCAGTGGCATCCTGGCAAACACAATCCCTTCCATTCAGCTCGAAAGAATCACTATCTCTACATACTCAATAATCCAGACACTTGTGTTCAGTCTAGGTAAAGGGCCAGGTTCTCTCCTGTGTGACATGTGAGTACTGGCAAAGGAGGAATGCAGCATGAGCCTTTACAGATCTCTGATTCTCCCTTGCATTTTCTGACACAAAGCCTGATGATCGGCTCCTCAGGGTCAGCTGGAAATGGTTGTTAACTAGGAATAACTAGATCCCAGTAAGCTGCAGCCAGGGCTCCATCTGTGACCACTGCTCCGCCTCTGATTCACTGCCTATTCAAGTTTCAGTGATACAAAGACGTAAGAAACAACAGTATTATTTTCCCCCTATGAACATCCCCATGCAATGAGAGTCCCCATCAGGGAAGACCAAGGCAACTGCCACCACGTTTGCATCACCTCAGCAGCACAAGGGCGATCAGAGGAAGACTGCTAAGCTGGCCCATTGTTGATAAAAAACCACTAAGGTCTGGTTTTAAAAGTTTGGTTAAGTGGAACTCAGTCTAGTCATTTTAGATTATTTTAAATATTGAACTTGGGAAGGTAGTGACAGCAAATGCTGCGAACTTTCTTTCCTTTTTATTAAAATACAGAAAGAGAAAACCCCGCAGTAACCGCTCCAAAACACTGATTCTTAGAAAAATACTGTTAAAAAACATGGAGTTGTTGCTTTAGGAGCCATTTATGAAGATTATTCAAGTGATCGGTAAAATAAAAGAAACAACAAGACCGATGAGAAATTCCAACAGTACTCTAATATGTAAGCTGCAATAAGGAAAAGCAGGGAAGCCTCAGACCAAACTGCTGCAATGCCTTTAACTATGCCTCTTGTGTTTACAGCCTCTGTCAAGGGGTCACAAAGCGAAGAGGGGAGCTCACAAACCGTACGTGTGTCAATACTCAAGCACAGCAGGTGAGATCAGGCAGCATACCTGATCTAGCAAAGATCTTTGTTATTAACCACTGTTTATTTTTGCCTATGTGCAGCTTCTCTAGATCTACTTTTGGTAAATAACGCGCTCCTGATTTACCATTTTACTCTGCCCCATTACTCACCTGAGTGCTTTATGCACATAAGCTTGCTGACTAGTTCAGAAACAAAAGGTTTAGGTTTTAGATACTGAAATTATTCCTTCCCATAAATGTCACAAGAATTGAGTCCCCTATAATTTATTTTTTCCTCTCTCCCGAAGTCAGATTAAAACATGGCAAATTATACTCTCACTTTCTCTAATTCCTCCCACAAGGATGATATTATGGTAACGTATCTAAGGGGAGCTTGAAGAAGTATTTATTTTGTCATGCTGTTTGCTACCAAAGACAGCTGCTTTCTTTGACCCTGAGAGGATTGCTTGGGGTTAACAAGCAAAGCCAAATAAGAGAGGATTAGGAAGCTACTCATAGGGGTAGGCTAACACACAGGAGCAGTTCTTTCCACGTAGAATATACGCTCCTCGCTCCTAGACACACTAAGGTACCGCCTCAGCTTTCAACTTTAAGAAAAGTTAGAGGTCACATAAATAATGTGCAAGCACTGAATAAAAAGCGGGAACCTGATTTAATTTTAAAAGATTTAGGATCTTGTGTCGAGCTCATGCTACGAGAAACTAATGCCATGGCTACTTAGGGCACAGTCCATTTCTGTATTCTGCCTTACAAATCCACCTAAAATTCAGATTGAGAGGAGTGCTGGAAGTGGAGGTTTCGTGTCTACGTCCATTCCATCACTGGCTTTTCTGCTGCACAAACAAGCGTGCCAATGGCAATGGGATCTGAGTTGATTTTTTCAAAGAGCACTTCTTGGCTGAAAACTCTGTGGGCTTTACCAACACTTTTCATGCAGGCCAGTAAACGCCGTCAAAGACAACAACTCTGATTCTCATGCGAATATGTCTATACTAAATAACACAGTGCTATGTAGTGATATCTGAGCCAGCCTGAGTATACCCAGAAGTATTATAGCTGAATTAACCTGGGTAGACTGCTGTGATAACTGCCTCCCATACACAAGGTAGCTTATTTAGAGCTTGCTTTGTTATCTCAATGTGGCATAGCGCTCCGCAGGAAGACATATAAGCAATTATCGTGAAGTCCATTTAGACCTTATGGGCAATGTAAAAGTACCTCAAGGTGGGCAGAAGAGCCCCCTTCAGAGTTATTCTCTGTGCATACAACTCCCTCTGGCCACACAGAATTGACAAAAGGATTATGTCAGCCCTTCCTCTCCAGAACAAGGAGCAGGATGAGAGCCAGTGGGCAGCAGAAATTAGAGCAGCTCTGGGTTGTTAGGCTTACACTAGTGCCTGAGAAGGGCTCTTCATGGCCTCAAAGTACTAGGAATACAAAAGCAGACAAGGGGAAATTCTGCGCCAATCACAGATGAAAGTGAGTTCTCTGTCACTAGTAGCGACATCTGGATTTGACACAGTGGCCTATGAGGGGAGCAATTCTGCCTCTGCTTCAGGAAAGCAAGCAAGCACAGCCACAACACCAGCTGCTGGATAAATCCAGTTGCCCACCACCCTCTCTTTTCCTTACGTACTTTTGACTCCCTGATCATCTTGCTGTGGAAGAGCTGGCACTATTTTAATTTTTTGAGAAAACAAATTGAGACGAATTATTGTTGCTCATTTGTACTACTACACTAGTCAAAGACCCCAACTTGTAAAGAATCCCTGTTCGTTAATGAATGTGTGATCACTCATAAAGCAGTCACACTTATTAAAACCATCGATTCTTTTAATGCATTTTTCTAAGAGTTACTTGCCATTTGTTTTTAAGCATTCACCTGAATTCCCACTTTTGCACCAACTTACAAACCCTAAGAGGCACCAAGACCCAGGACACACCCCAAACATCCACTTAAAATAGGAAGCCCTAATTTTAAAGTAAGCCTTTACAAAGTCTTCGATACAGAAACTTTCAGGTAAAACTTCTGTCCTACTAGTTTAAGACCATGCAGGGAAAAATTCTTTGTACCTGCTTAGAAAACCCTGTGGTAAAGGAAAAAGACATTCATGCAGCAAACTTCAGATGAGGGCCAGCAGAGCTATAACCCCTTCTTGAGGATGGGAATCCCTAGAGGTTGGACCATGCAGAATTCAAAGGAACGATGACAGGAGCTTGCTTTAAGTTGTTTTGAAATTTTTATTTCTATCCTAGTGAGAGAGTGTCCCAAACAAAAGAAATGAAACAGAGCAGATGTTTGGAACCTAACTTCACTTTCTGAAACTGCTGATTAAGCCGTGTGTTACAAGACCTCTACCACCTGGTAACCCTTTCATTTTTAATGCAACTTACTCTAAGCAGCAGCTCAATCAGCAAACTTGCAAAACAATCTTTTTTTGCATGGTCTACTGTGCTACCAACATCAGCCATTCTTCCCCCCCAACTTCCATCACTACCACCTAAGTACTGAAAAGAACAAGGGAAAGGACTGCTTATGCAGTCCAGGTTTTCTCTCCTTACTTCGTGCTTCTCAGAAAATCAGAGCTCTTTAACCTGCAAAACAGAACAGGTTAGCCTGAGCATCAGGCTTAACCTGAGCTTCTACCGTTTGGTGTAATTACACCACAAATGTGAAATCCCTTGAAAAGCACAAGAAACTTTATGCGCTAGAGCCAAGTCAACAGGTTGAGACTGAGCGTGTTTGGTGTCTAGGCCCAGTACAACACCGGCTTGTAAATTTTACTGAAGGAATGTGAGAAGAGAAATCATCTTTGGGAGCATAACAGTTCTATAATTTATGACCCCGAGTTATCTGTAAAAAAGAAGAACTGAAAGACAAGCTTTTAAGTGAACTTACGGGTATATGTAGCTGAATCATACGTTGAATTAGCCACAGTGCAGCGTGTATGTGCAGAGCCATGCTGACTATACCCTGCAGCACGCTTCCTTTGAACTCAAGTCTGGGTCGAGCCTGAGTTTTACTATTTAAATTTAAAAAAACTAATAATCCTTTGGGGAAAGGGATAATATCTACCTTTTTGATTTTTTTTTTTTTTCCTTCAGCCTAATATCATCTGTTACTCTTCATGATCATATCAATGCACACCATTTATTGTTCTTCAGCAAAATGATTTTTAAAAGTGAAATAAAAAGTCTTAGTTTGGGGGGGCAAAAAAGAGAGGCACAGAAGTCCCCCTCCCCCTTGAAAACTGACGTCCATTCCATACTGCTAGTTACTCTGAACTCAGGATTTCTGCACATTATTTTCACAACACACGTGACACTTCACACATACACCATGGCGGGTTTTGTATACATAAACTGAACCAATACAAATCATGGTACCACGAAGAGCAAACTAGGCACCAAAAAACGGTATACCAGGAACCAGAAAAAACCATTATGGAGAAGATGTATTCTTCAAATATGACTCTGGAGTGGTACAGCTGTAACAGTAAAAGGATTCCAGGCATAAGCCAAATTAGCTCTCCCTAACCATCTGAACTAATGTCTATATTATGATTTCTTTGCAATGTGAAAGAAAAAAAAGTCCTCTATATGGTACTTCATGACAAATCACATGCCTAGTGAAGCTTCATGTTAGAAACCCTTTTAACTTCCAAAAAGTCCTCTTTTGTAGGTCATGCTCTCATTATCTTGCTCTGGGATCTGGTCTGATTAAATTATAGGAAATTACTAATACTTCACTTTGAACAGCCAGCTCCTCCTGGCTGTTCTTCTTTTTCTTTTTTCTTTTTCTTTTTTTTCTTTTTTTTTAAAAAAGACTAAATTCTTCCTACTCCTGCCTTCTTATATATAAAAACAATAACAATCACTCTGTTACAAAGATGAAGTTGCACTCTTTGTCCATTTTAAGACTTAAAAATAAAAATGCATTGTCTGCATGTTCTTACATATCCCAATATCCCATTTTACTGCTCTACCTGCAGGTTTCCCTGTTTGTTTTACAGTCTTTTGTACTCCTGCCCTCTCTGAAATGCCATAAGATCCTAAAAACTTAAGTAACTTTAATGAGCACAACACTGACTCTGTGATAGTCCAGTTTACACTCCAGGGTGATTTATATTCTGTACTATCAGACAACACTAAGACATAGTCTACTATTGAATGACCAGACACTGACCACTGAATGACTTTATACAAGTGATGCAGTTGATATATCGTCCTGTTGTTCCCCCCTCTCCCCCCCAAAAAAAAAAGAATGCAGATCTGAAGAGACAGGAACTTCAGACATCAAAAACAATACCCATAAAGGGAGAAGGTATTTCTGAAAAGTCACTGACGACTTTGCTATAATGAGTGGGACAAAATAAGAACAGTGTTTTCAGATGGAGTAATGCAGATGCTACTCCATCCAACAAAACGCTGCTGTTCATTTGAGAGGTACATTACAGTACCACCAGGACAACTATGATGATGGCAATGAAATTATTAACCTAATCATACTAAGAATAATAATTTTCCCTACATGGATCCTCTTGTCGACAATGAGCTATATCATGATCCCTGCAGTGGTGAGAGGTTAAAAATAGTAAATAGAAAATATGTTAAAAGCTTCCCCTAGTACATGCAATGCCTGATAGGAAGGTAATAAACACTATTAAAAGAGAGATTCCAGTTCCTGTAAAAGCCTTTTGTCTCAACAAACTCTCAAATGTTGGCTAAAGCTTTTCTGACATTGGGAATTCTTTTGAAAAAACATCCAAAACACCATCTCACGCTATTAGGAAGTATCAAATAAAGCAAGGTGCAGAAGTAAAATAAGAAGGAAGCTTTCAATTACTCTTAATTTATTTTGCTATCAGTATTTTCTTTACACTCTGATGATATAGCCCAGCAACAACAACAACAACAAAAAACAACACAATATAATTAAAAGGTTCAGAGTTTGTGCTTTTTGTTTTGTTTTTACTGTACAGAAACAGCTTAAAACTTCAACAAAGTAAACAAAGTACCTGACCATGAAAGCAAGAAGAGTTATGGCCCCTCATTATCACAAATCTAGCTTTTGATATCAAAACTAACATTGTATCGATGCAGCGTCTCCATCTTCAACAAAAGATTGTGAAGAGAAGTACTAGTTTGTCCTAAATAAATCACATTCTTCAGATTGTAGTAGTAGCATAAAATTTTGAATGTAGCTTCTAATCGTGTCTTATATAACAAATGCAAGCTTTTATACCTGGTAGCGTGGCATTCATTCACAAACTACACTGCAAACAAGCCTTTGAGAGGGAGTCAAACCCCAAAGAGTATTGATTGCTACACTTAAGGCAACACAGTGGTCTGGGTCCTAAATATTACTGGAGCATCTCACAACTTTCCAGAACTTTTGCTTTTCCGGCTGATCTCTTCCAAGTCACATTTGTGAAGTTCAGAAGAAATGCGCTTTCAGGAACTCTCAGAGAAGAAAATAATGGTGTGAGGTAGGGTGCAAAGTAAGGCCATCAGGAAGACAAAAACAAAGCAAAGCTGTACTTATACATACATTTTTCAAGATTCTGATAGACATAGAATAGAGGTGAAAAAAAATCATTATTTAGGTCTAAGCACTTAAGTAGTTAAAGGGAAAACAAAAAACAAAGCAACAACAAAAACAAGCAAAAACAAACAAACAAACAAACAAAAAAAACCACTAAGTCACACTAAAGAACAGACTTCCTTAAAACATTCCAGTGGAGATGCATTGATTTGTCTGAGTCAGGTGCATCCAGAAGTAATCATAACACACGTGCACCAGGTAAATTTTTAACTTATGAAGGTAACTCTTTCATTGTAAACTGTGGCTAGATGCCCTACTATTTCATTTTGGTATGAATAAGCCATTGTCTATCCAGGAATTCCTAAAGTCCTGTCCTTATTCACTTGTACCTTAAAAAGGCTGCACTTTCTCTTGGATTTTGCAGTGAGTAAAGACACTCCACTAGCATCTGTGACTAAACAGTTTCCGAAAACTGCACGCCTTTACAGGTGGAAACTCCAGTTCCATATGTTAACGGTGGCATTTCAAATGGCCCAGTGCCTGACTGAACTCTTGAAGTTCACCCTGCTTTGAGCAGGGGGGTAGACCAGGTGACCTCTGCAGGACCCTTCCAAACCAAATTATGCTGTAAACAACTCCAGAAACTGCAGGCTCAGCCTTAACTCTGCCCTTTTAAGCAAATACCACCAAAGCATGGTATTATTGCATCTAATAAAATCAACCCTTTTTTCCTTCAACCTTTTAAGCATCAGTATCTGGCAACTCACTTGAAACCAAATTAAATTGTTGCAACAGCCTAAAACAACTCTTTTTTCTTCTACAGAAGATTTCTCCACCAGAGCATGTGTTTTGGCAGTGCCATCTTCTTTCGTGAAATTACTTCTAGATCTACAGAACCGTTGTCCAATGAAGTCAATGTACAGAAGTATTAAACAAGCATCCCGGTCAGCAGCAGCTGTACACCATCACTTCAAGCAGCATGACGGTGTTCTTCAGGTGTATTTCGGGGTACGTAATTTACAGGAAACTAAGCAAGGCCTAGACACCCTGAAAACACAGCTTCCTACCTTAGCCATAGTAAAGCCCGCGGGACTTACTGTACTAAGCCGCATTTGTTCATTTACATTCTAGCATTGCCAAATCATTCAGTGGAACCATGTCTTTTTGTTTATTTTCCCGAATGATAGAACCGAAACTATCACAGAGGGGTCAAGTAAGGTGTCACGTGTCAAAACGAGCTGCACAATCATTTAGGTGCGCTGGAGAGCGTTCATGTGCTAGCAACAACCTGTAACATAGCTAAGGCCTGAATCACAGCGGAACATCCACACTGGGGCAGAGTTAAGGTTGAACAGTGTATGAGCCATCTCCTTTTTAGATCCGCATGGTGTGCTTCACGTTCTTTTGCTATTGTTAACGCTTAAAAATGAAAAATGTATGTGCTCTTAATAAATGCATTGCTAAAAACAGCAGGAATTGCAAAATAGAAATGTATTTTACCCTGAGTAGCCATTAAAGCGATATGTTGCTAAAAAAAGTTAAATCGCTATTTATAGCATTTGCACCCTGAACTGAGTGCAATGAATTCCTAGGCACCTTCTGGACCTGCAGGGCTGCAGACTGTAATAGTATTCCTATAATTCTTCATGAATTATCCAATATATTATTAGTGTGGTTTTTTTCGTGTGTTTTTTTTTTTTTTTTTGGGGGGGGGGGGGGGGAGGTTGGCAAATGATAGTTTTTAATCCAGTGCAATCAGGTTGTAAAAAAACTTAAACCCATTTTACAAGTAGCATTACTGTGGGATACAGAGTGTGCATGCTTCACACGTCAGGAAAAAAAAAAAAAAAAAAAAAAAAAAGCTTCCACGGCTTGAACTACCAAATTAATCTGCAAATTAGGCCGTGCATTTGAAATAAAGCGCAGCAAGCACCCCCGGACAGCGCTCGGCTGGCACAATGCGGGCGGCGCGGAAGAGGCCGCGGCCCCTCCCGGCGCAGGCGGTCAGGAGGTCGGGGCCGAGGCGAGCCTGAGGCGCAACCCGGAGGCGGGGGCAGCCGAAGCCCAGCGCCGGAGCCGAGCCCCGGCAGGCAGCGCCCGGGAGCGGCGCGGCCGAGCGAGCTAAAATGGAGCCCGGGCGCCGTGTCAGCCCGGGAGGCGGGCCGAGGGCAGGGGCGAGGGCAAGGTCAGCGCCGGGCCGGCCGCGGCGCCGCCTCCCCCCGCCGGGCGGCCCCCGAGGGGCTCGGGGCGAAGCGGGGCGGCGGCGCTCGGCCCCCCCCCCCCCCG
>CM021768.1:55302414-55326795 GCA_011076525.1 Nettapus auritus | reverse complement strand
GCCGCCCCCGGCCGGGGGGGTCAGGGGGTGCCGGGGGCAGCGCGGCCCCAGCCCCAGCCCCGGCCCCGGCCCGGCGCCGCCCGCGCAGTGCAGGGCCTGGCCCCGCTGCGCCCCCCGGCCAGGGCTGCCCCGCTCCCCTCCGGAGCCCCGCACCGCCAGCTCGGCCCCCGGCCCGGCGCGGAGGGGCTGCGGGCGAGCCCCGCGCGGAGCAGCCGCAGGCAGGCAGCGCACACCCCCTCCTGCCCCGGCCACCCCCGGTCGCCTTGAAGCGGCCCCGGGGCCACGCAGGGGCAAGGTATTTTTAGGTGCCTTCCCCTCCCCTCCGCGTCTCCCGCACTGGCTGCCGAGCGCTTCGTGCGGGGAGCGGGAGAAAAGTTAACTGCTCTGCGAACAGGGGGGACGGCGGGGGGAGGAGGCAGGCGGGGAGGCAGCGCGGAGGAGCAGGGCAGGGCGAGCCGAGCCGAGCCGCGCCGGGGATGCGCGGGATGCCCACAGCCCAGCGTCCGGGGCAGCGCCGCCGGCGCCCGGGGCTCGCCTGACCCTTCCCTCCCCGGCGGCAGCCCCGAGCCCGCCGCCGCCTCTCCCCGCTCCGCTGGGCTTCGCGGGGAGCTGGTCGGGCACACCGTGCCTCCCCCCGCCAGCCCCGGCCCCCCTCGGGCGGCTGCGGGGCGCCCCCACCGCCGCCGCCTCCCCCCGCTCCCGGGCCGCCCAGCCCCGCCGCAACCTTTAGCCGGGGCCGGACCTCGCGGCTGGTTCCGCGCAAGACGCCGGCGGCCGCTTCCCCTCTCGCCGCCCTCCCCTCCGGTGCTAGCCCCCCTCCCCAGCCCAATAAATCCCCCCGGCCCCGAAGAGGAGCCCACGCCGCCCCCCCCCAGCACAAATGCACAATCACGGGCGAGGGGAGGGAGCGGGAGGAAAGGGCGAGAGCCGCGAAGAAAGAAGGGGGGAAAGGAGAGAGAGAGGAAAAATTAAAAGGGCACAAGGCTGTTCATCACCAACATGGCTGCCTTAGCTCAGACCTAAAAGAGGAATAACCCAGGCTGTGTCTTTGTCAGTTTCACCTCTGTAACCCTAAACTAACGCGCACAACGACGGAGGCGGCTGCAGAGGGGAAGGAGACGGGGAGAGGAGGAAGGAGAAAATGGCAAAAAGAGGGGGCACTTACGTGAAGAGAGGCGCTTGGGCTGCTCCTGCTTCCTCCTGGGCATTTTCCCCCTTTTTTCACATTCTCCTCCTCGGTTAACGGGAGATCAAATGAGCCCGGGAGGGGGGGCGCGGGCAGGCACAAAGCCGGGCCCCCCGGGGGAGCCGCCAGCCGGGGCGGGCTTCCCCTCGCCGCCGGGGGAGCGGGGCTGGAGCCGGCTCCCCGGGAGCCAGCGCCGAGGGCTCTCCCCCCGCGCTCCTTCTCCCCGCTCTCCCCCCGAGCCGAGCCGGCCGTGCACCTGGCTTGTCCCCGCTCGCCGCGCTCTCTCCTCCGGCTCCCCGCTCGCTCCCTCCCGGCGGCCGGGGGCTGCGGTCCCGGCGGGCGGGCGCCGAGCCGGGGCCGGGGCTGGCGCGGAGGTGCCGAGGGCTGCGCCCCGCTCCCGCCGGCCCCTAACACTAACACTAACGCCGGGATCAAAGGGCAGCGGCGGCGCTCACGGCTCGCCCGCGGGAGGCAGCCGGGGACACGCGCGCACACACGCGCGCACACACGGGCACACGCCCGGCCGGGCAGGGCGAAGGCAAGGGAAAGGAGGGGAAGGGAAGGGAAGGTGCCCCCGCGCCCCGGGGTGCGCTGCCCCGCTCCCGCACCCGCCGCCGGGCCGCCCCGCAAGGACGGGCGGGGAGGGAAGGGGCTGGGGAGGGGGTTTGGGGCTCGGCTGCTCGCTCGGGAAGCCCCCCGCCAGAGAAAGTACCCCCAGCCCCCTCGTTTAAAAAATAAAGCAATACTAATAAATCGAGACGTTTCGTCTTCCTGCGGTGGAAAAGAAAAAGCGTGTTGAAAAGGCACAGGGGTGGAGAGGCTGATCCTGACCGACTTCGGGGTCGGGGCAGAGAGGCTGGCCGAGCACGACTCCCCCCGCCCCAGGCGGTGCACAAAGCCAGCGGGAAGGGAGCTGGGGCTGCGCTGCCCCAGCACCAGGCTCTGAGCTTTTAAGCAGGGGATGAAATGCAAGCCCCCTGAACATCCCAGCTCCCGAAGCAGCGCCTGTGCAGGGGGAGGAAAGCACGCCTAGGTCACCCCAACAGTGGATTTAACCGCCACACGAAGCTCCTGCAGCGCACACGGCGAGCTGGACTCCTGAAATTTACTTTTTTCCTGCTGTAACGCGGGTAGAGGAAGCTTTATGCCGAAGCAATTTCGGTGTGCATTATGAAGGCAGTACAGCAGTTTTCATTAAGTGATACATACTTTCATTACTTCACAAATCACACATCTGTCTTCAAAGACGGACATGAAGGTGGGGAAAAAATAGAAGAGGGAATGGGTCTCGCCGAAGCACAAAAGGGACTGCGTGAAAGAGAAGTGTTCTCTTTGTGACTTGCAGTCATTTGGATAGAAGTTCACGCAGAGGTTGTTAATGATTTAAACTCTAAAACCTGTTACTACAGTTGAAGTAAAATGGTTTGAAGCACGGTTGTTTCATATAGCTCTGGCTTTGTGTAAGGAAACTTTGAACTTCGCAGAATACATAATCGAAGTCATGAGTCAGATGTTGCAACTAAAACAAAAAATGCATTATTCTCCCATGTACACCTATTAGGTTGGTTGCTTTTGACAATCTGACTCATCATTTTATCGCACCATGTTTTATCCTAACTTCAAAATACTTGATATTTTATAAACAACTGTCTAGGAAAACTCAAAACGGTAGACTTGCAGCCTACGTCTTCTGAGCAGTCAGCTCAGCGCTCTTAATCGCCTCATGTTGGAAAGGTTTCATATAGTATTACACCCATTTCACAGCACGGTTTCCTCTTCCACGCAGGGAAAAACAAAGATTTAAAAGATTAGGTTCATAGGAGAGAATCTGAGGTTCCCTGACTTGAGCACAGTTCTGAGGTTAAAACCAACCCTACAGGGAAGGTGAGGCTTCTGAAACAAAACATGCCTCCTGACTGAAGCTGGTTTCTCATTTCCCAATATGGCTAAAATACTTCATTTTCATGGAGAAGTGTATTTACTTGTAATCCAGAAGCCAAAAAAATAAGTACATAACAGACTGCTACAGGGCTGGCGATGGATCCAAAAAGATACCTCGCACCTACTCATGACCAAGCATACCGGAGTAACAAGTCCCAGAGTACTCAAGTCCCATCTTCGCCTTTAGTTCTCCGGATTACGCTGGTGTGGGAGATTCTTTTAGCATTAGTAATATTAACCAAAAATATCAGGGGATTTTTTATTATTATTGCTCACAAACCTCAATTTTGACGCACCTGGGACTTAAGCAATATAACTTTGTTAATTTAACAGCACTAAACCCTTCTTTACTATCTTTTAGAACCACTCCAATGGCAACTGCGTTAACTAAGCCAGCTTTGCACGCGATGTCTCACTGTCCAGACATCCCTACCCGCACAGGAGGCCGCAAGGCAGCTGCCTCAGAAAGGGACGAGCCCTGCCTCATGCTGCCATCCGCCACTGTGGCAGCCCTTCTCCAGGTGCTCTGTGGAGAACGGGATGTCGGAAAACACTGCTTTCTGCATCATCACTCTTTTCCACCCTCTACTCCTCACGCATTTCTGGCATAAATTAATGCTGACAGTGTCAGCATTAATTTACAATATGCTAATTTGTTCCCCTCCGTCATTTGCACCCCCCTTCAGGGGAGTCAAGGCGGCCGCAGTAAGGATGCTGGGGGAACACAGCTCTTTGAGAGCGCCATGGGAGCTGGCGAGCGACAGAGCAGCACCAAATCTCTGAAGATGACCTTGGCTTCAACAGATCTCCCAACAGTTTGACAAAGGGTTTAGAGGGCCGAGCCTTAAGCCTGATCTGCAGTGAAAGAAATCCCAGTGGCTGAATGAACTATCAGGGAGAAACTTTATACTTCAGCTTTAAAGAGTTTCTAATCCCATGCCTGGAAGTAGTCTATATGGGAACGGCTTCGTTCTTCGTACCTCTCCTGGTTAATTGCACTGCTCTGCACATTGTCCTACTTAAAATATCGCATCCAGCGATCACATTGAAATCAAAGACACCAGGTCTAAATTTACATGCTTTTATACAGTGGTTTAAGGAAGATGACTTAGGGCATAAAGCCACCTAAAAAATAATCTTCATTACATGTTTGGTGGTATAGTAGGAAAAAAGAAAGAAGTTGGCTGACCGTACTTTTGAACATTTCTAGTCCAAACACAAAAAAAAAATAGTTGCGAGCCTTCCACAGATAACATAATATAAATAATGCATTGCCTCTGCAGGTCCTGCTATTAATAAGTAATGATCGTATGGCACCTTCCAAACACCAACCCTAGTTACACATATGAATTAAGTTCAGCCCCAGAAACCACTTTTGAACAAAGTAAATATTTTCTTCACTTACACATGAGAAAAATGAAACGAATTGAGTAAATAAGGTTTTACACAGTAATAAATGATGTAATGTCCTTAAAACCTTTAGTATCCAAACTATCTTCATATAATGTAACAAACACTTGAAAAGGCTGCTAAACAGAAACCTAAAGACTAACTGACAGCCTAGCTTTATTTTTTGAAACTTTAAAGAATTCTGTTGTCAAGGTCAGCTTAAAAGAAAAAATAAAATTGCACTGAGAAAGAAAAAAAGGCCATCATATCCAGTTCCTGGGCCCCAAACCACGAGACCATGGTAACTACAGTACAAGACCACCTCTGCTTAAAGCACAGCCCAAAAAAAGTATTGCTGTGTCCCTGGTGCATGCAAAGATATACAGCCTCTCCTCAATGCTACTTGTATCTTTAGATTAATTTCCTGCTGAACAAAGGTATTTGCCTACAGCCCCTGTATCTTCGATATCTAACCAGGCACCCTGTTTTCCATCAAAATCACACTCCGTCCCACGCCTCTTGGAGGAAGATCATCAATAGCCTAAACTCCTCCTCTTTTCTCTTTTAATTGAGGTCACTATTGCCACACTGAACAGTACCTATGAATCAATCCTGCAAACAAGATTGGATTACAAACTTCTTGCTCTGAAGTGTTTAAGAGGCAAACACAAGGGGATGAACAAATCCATAGGATCATGGATACCACCATCCTTGTTTGCAAGTGCTCTGTAAGCTAACAACATTAAGTACCAATTTGTAATAATAATAAATAATGACTAGTTAATAACTGGCAAGGCCACTGACTGGTTTCACAAAGGCCAATAAACAATGATCAGAAGTCATTATCAGATGATTACCACCTTGGGACAGATAATAAACAGTTACAAAGTGGGAGGCAGAGTTGCATAACCAGTGGATCCTAAACCACAAACAGGGTTTAGCTTTTGAAAGAGGCAACCGAGTTCTCCTTCCCCAAAGTTTTTAACCTCTTTGTCTCTTAAATGAGAAAACATAATGTAAGGGTCACAGCCAAGGAGAGCAAACTAGACAAAGACTCTTTTTGGAACCACTGAAATCACTGGCAGTGCTCTTCTGACTCTTCTTTTGCTTATGCCAGGACTGTGAACAGAGAACACACTGCAGCAGGAATGTTCTTCGAGATCCCGAGTCTCATCAATTCCCTTATGGTCTCGCAGCCTCAGAGCGGGGAGGCATCAGGAAGGAAGAGTGCAATGTATTTTGCATCTCTTAGCTAAACCACAGCCAGCTTTGTCAGAATGCTGTCCGATCCTGGTAAACAAACTAGCCATCATCATTTTATAATAATTTCAGCATAAGCTCCTTCTAGTTGCAATACAAGTTCAGGATGTTAATCCCTTCAGCAGAATTACAGTGTTTACATGTTCCGGCTGCGAGTATAGGACACTACTTAGGAAAGGTGATATAGCTCCTAATTCCAATTAAAACAGAAAACAAACAAACAAATCACCACCACCACAACAAAAAGCAATACTAAAGGCTGTTAGCCTTAAGCCCGTGCTGATGAATAATCTTGGGGTCTGCAGGCCAGAAACAGAGGCCTAGAGACACAGTTGCTGCTCAACTACTGTGATGTTTCAGATTTACAGGGAGATCTTGTGATTTTAATTTTACCGTAAGTGCAGGTGGCTGCTTACTTACATCATTCACTATACTACCTCTTCATGCCCTTTTTCTGTAAGCATGTTTTGCAATAAATAAATAAATAAACAACCCTCACTTGAGCCTTTAACTGCCAGCCTTTAACTTACAGACCCATAAGATACAGAATTTCTCCCCAGAATCCGAACCAGCAACATCTTACAAATTACCAAGTATACAGACTTAATTTCATATTTTACAACCTAAAATACTAAGCAGCTTCTGAACTGATGAAAAGAATTTGTGTCAAAAGGGAACCAGAACACTTAGCTCAGAGCTATTACAGTTACGAACGTGAATGAAATATGTAAATATATCTGCCCCAATCTTGATCTTTCTGCATCATTTTCCACTCTCCACTTAAAGACATTCAAATCAGTAGCTTTATCCCATCTTAAGAGTGGTTTAGGTTAAATCAGAGTGAGACCAAAAACATTCTTTCCATCATTTTGTTTCAGCTTAGCCCCCTGTTAGTCACTGGTTAATTGAAGATTGAGGCACATGCTCATTAGCAAGCACCTGCCATGGTTTAAGGCATTACCACCCTCTTGGAGGAGCTGACTGCTTCCACCCCCACACTGCCAGAACAGAATGCATTTGGCCTCCTCATCTGCTTCAGGGTGAAGTCTTGCAGCTTAGTTTAGTAGAAAGGCAACAGCATTTTAAGCCACAGCTGTTTGCTAAATGAAAGTGTGTCTAAGTTCTTAAACACCTTGTTACATATACTTTGAGAGGCAGAGTTTCTACTGCACCAGCAAGGTGGCAAATTCCTCAGGGAAATCAATTCTGGTTTCTCAATTCACTAGCTAGCTTTGTGTTAAAACACTAGAGTAATACTGAGACTGCTCTGGACCTCGAGAACTGGCAAGCTCCCAAGGGGCTTATCTACCATCTAGGACTGTGCATTTACCAAACTCATCGCCCTCTCCCTCTAACATAGCATGTTACCAGCAGCAGCAGGAAAGAAGGAAGGCATAGCAGACTTCAGCAGTACTAAGCCAACTATGCCCTGTTCCCAACACCTCAATAATTTAAAGAAGGGTGAGAGAATAGGAGGGCAATTGGGAGACGAGAAAACATGGCAGTGCTGAGATCTTAAGTTCCCAGGGAAAGGAAATGCATGCAAGTAAGGGATAGGAGGAGTACGTGGAGATCAAGCTCCTAGCAGACTTCACCTGCCTGGTGTGATGAATTTCACATGGCATTCAGCTACATTTCACCATGCCACATGTCCTCAGTAATCAGCCCTCACCCACTGGCAGGCAGGAGGGTTTGGGTTGCAAGTCAGCCTGCTGTCACCGCTGCCTGCTGAGAATGAAGTCATGTGGCCGGTCCCCTCCTGTAGGGAGTATCTTCTTGCTTTGGCACTTCCCCATCATACTGAACAGCACAGAGGAAAAGGTTATTTGTCTTTTGAGGTACTAGGAATAGTCTGGTCTCCTCAACTCCTGCTCACGCAGTTTGACAGACATACTGTTTCTAGCCCCTACTTTTCAGCACCAACGCCACCCAATGTTTTCAAGTTTGTAGTTTACAGACAGATGCAAATTATTTGTCCATGAGAAGCAGGCTAATAATAGTGAAAAATCACACATGGAGTAGCACGCAACTTCACGAGTAGGAAGAAAGGGGAAGAAGTGATGACTGGGGGGAAGCAGCTTACATTTCCACACAAGAAAGCTGAGGGATGCAGCTACATAACAAGAGGAGAGACAGCAAACAGTGCCACAGGGGTTGAAGCGTGGCTTTTAGAGAGAGGGAAAGCAGCACAAGGGAACAGGTGGGAAGTGCAAGGTTCCACAGGAGAACCTTGAGAGGAAAATATCAGTTGAGTATTCAGTAGCTAGGGAGCTTTGTATGCCTCAGGAAAAGGCAAACATCTGTGTGTTCAACTCCTTGACTCAAAATGGTCACACATACATTGGGAGCTGCTGTTTTCCTTTTAAGACAGAAACAAATGGAGAGGCCAAGAAACCTGTCATTTTCTTTGCCTTGAAGTCTCTCATTTTTACACCTGTATCATAATTTATGAAATGCTAGCTCTAAATCATCATTTCTACCTATGGGAGTATATTAGAGGAAATGTGACTAAAATGTTTCCACTCTTGTCCTGTAAAAGAGGAGCTACTCACTCCGTCTCAGTTCACTATTCTATCAGAGAAGCATTAAGTATTTATTAAAAATTACAACTATTTATTTCTCCTGCCAAAGGATAAGGGTAGTTAGGTCAGTATTCGGCAGAAATACACCTTTCTTAGAGGCTGGTGAGAACAGCACCAGTGGGTGAGATTTTGTGAGTTTTCTTAAAGGACTGGTTGCACAAAGCTCTGGTGTCCAGCAAGGAGATCCCTCTCCGGAATTATTTTTAAACCTAGGTTTCTGAAAACTGGAAGACGGCAAACATCACTCCTGTCTGGGACAAGTCCAGGGAAGTACAGGCCACTCCGCCTCACCCTAGA
This sequence comes from Nettapus auritus, assembly GCA_011076525.1. NCBI lineage: Eukaryota > Metazoa > Chordata > Aves > Anseriformes > Anatidae > Nettapus > Nettapus auritus. The sequence goes on along the minus strand of CM021768.1, from coordinate 55,318,140 downwards.
CTGTGTGGAATCACAGCTGACGGAGAAAATCCTCCTGGAAAGCCTTTCCATACATCTGAAGGACAAGAAGGTGACTGGGAGTAGTCAGAACGGGTTTATGAAGGGGAACATCATTTTTAACCAAACTAAAAGCCTTCTACAGTAAGATAACACGCTTGGTGGACAAAGGGAGAGCGGTGGGTGTTGTTTACCTCAACTTTAGCAAAGCCTTTGTGGCTGACTCTCATAACATCATCATAGGTAAAGTGACCAAGTATGGGTCAGGTGAGTAACAGTGAGGGGGACTGAAAATTGCCTGAACGACTGGCACCAGAGAGCTGTAATCGATGGCACAAAAGCCACTGGAGACAAGTCACTAACAGTGTGCTTTTGGGGTCAATATTGGATCCAATACTGTTTAACACCCTCATTAATGACCTGGACAAGGGACAGAGTGCACCCTCAGCAAGTTCTCAACTGAGAGAAAAGCAAAAGGAGCAGCTGAGGTACCAGATGGCTGTGCTGCCATTCAGTTAGCTTGACAGGCTGGAGAACTGGGCAGGGAGGAATTTTGTGACGTTCGTAAGGGGAAATGCATCTAGGGAGGAATGATCCCAGGTACCAGTACATCCTGGAGGCCTACCAACTGGAAAGCAACTTTATTGAGGAGGCCCTTGGGTCCTTGTGGACAATGAGGTTGACCACAAGCACCTTCACAGCCAAGAAGCCCAAGTTGCACTAGGAAGAACATTGCCAGCAGGTTGAGGGAAGCGATCTCACACCTTTACTATGCACTGGTGAGGCTGCATGTGGGATGCTGTGTCCCATTCTGGGCTCCCTGGTATCAGAAAGATACGGACGTGCTGGAGTGACTTCAGCACAGGGCCACAAAGACGACTATGGGACTGGAGCATCTGTCCTATAAAGAGAGGCTGAAAGAGATGCAGCTGCTTAGGTTGGAGAAAAGAAGACTCAGGGGGATATTCTCTGTGTATACAAAAGTGTGAGGGGTGGGAATGAAGAAGGGGCCAGATGCCTTTCAGTAGTGTCCACCAGCAGGACAGATAAGAGGCAATGGACGTGAATCAAGAAAACCAGAAAACTCCATCTGAACAGAAGAAAACACTTTTAAATATATATACATATATATATATAGGTTGCTTTTCTTGCTAACCTGCACCCACTCTTCCTTTGTGCAATTCACTTCTTTTACCAGTAGGCATATAATGTACTCATTTATGCTCTCATATACATTGGCTGCTTGCCCTAGAGGTTCCTATTTCATGAAGATACAGATACAATTCATGAGGTACACAATTTAATTTATTGTTACTCTTGGTCTCATTTAGATTTTGGGACAGATACTGCTGCCGCTGTGCAGTGAGAAACACTGATTCCAGCAGTGCTGCTCAAGACCCAAGGTGCTGGCACTGCACAGAGGTGATGGTTAATGTCGCCGAGTAGCGTGCTCTTGCCTGCAGAGGGAGTAATGGAGCCAGGCAACATGCTCTCACACATCTCTTTCCCCCCTAACTGGAGCAACGAACAAAATGACAAGTGTTGCGGGGTGGGGGTTTTACCCCTCTGTTTGCTTCCCAGTCGAAGAGCAACTGTGTGAATGAAGAACTGATGGTCGGAAAAATGGAAGAATATACTAGAAAGCATTGGAGTGAACAGCTGTTTATCCTTTTGCACGTGCGCCACAGAACCCACATTTTGGTACTAAAGAAAAAGTGGGGAAGAAAAAAGCAGCAGTGTTCTTAAGATAAAGGGAGAAGTTCCCCCTCCCCCCCCCCCCCCCCCCCCAAATTTTATACTCTGTGAGGATTTTGCACAGGTCAAATCCACAGGTGCTGGCAGAAGCCTGAATAGGACATATTCCCTCCCCAGCCGGAGTCGTAAGCCCATTTAGTCTTGTGAAGGTCATCAGGCAGGTGATGACAGGGAAAAGTCAAAGCAAATGTCTATTAGAGAAGGGGTCCAACAAGGCAGGGGACTTGTGCAAGGCCTATCAGTTTTAAGATGTTTTTGTTGGGTTTTCTTGGAAATGTTATTATATTTGGGAAGTTCTGTTCATCCCAATGTATTGAATGGCAACCAAGATAAAACTAATAAACCTTCCTGGTCTCAATAATCATGAAGTTAGGTGGCCTGTACCTCACAGTGCAAAGAACAAGGGAAAAACAACAACAAAACATGACATATTTTGGCTGCTTCATTCATGAACCATGTAAGAGTCAACTCAGGAAACTCAAGAAGGAGGTACTAGGATGCTTTCATTTACATGGGGATAAAAAGCAAAGTCAGTAGCTTTTAAATTATCAGCTGAGTAGCAAAACAACTGGGAAGAGGGCCATGAAGGTACTCAAATGCAAGCTTTCTAAAGGAAAACGGCTGAAGAAGGCACCACAGCAGAGACAAGACTAGAAAGAAATGGTGTAGAATGTCTTTCCGATCCTACTGTAAAAGGAAATCTGCTCTGTGGAGAAGGATAATGCAGAAAATGAGAGGAACTCTCCTGTTCAGGGCTTACTAGGCTGATAGGATTCCTACTACCTTCAGTCCTCATATTTGGCGATACCACATCAGATATATTTACACCTGCTGCTCAACTGGATACATTAATCAAGTCTGACCCCCACTTCGCTCCCATCAATAACTTTTAATCAACTTCTTAAAGATGTAGAAAACTCATCGCACTCTTCACTGAAAAACATAAAAATATGAAAACTCATCCTCCATTGCTGGCAATGTTTCAGATCGTCACAACACATGGCCTTTTTACCAAAGGTCCTGTTTATGCTCTCAGTGCATCTATATTATTAAAAAGAATAGTACAAGTTAACTGGAACTAGATACATTAAAAAAAAAAAAAAGGCAAAACAACAACAAAAAAAAAAACACCAAAAAAAGCAAAAACCAAATAAAAAACCCCACAACCTCACCCAAAAGCCACCCACAAAAACAAACAAACAAAACAAAAACAATCAACACAACTGTAAACAGAAGGTGCTAAAAAAGACAGACATTTTAGGCTGCAAGAAATGCTGGAATTCAAATCCAAGTTGCTGAAAGTGCTCTTTCTTAACACCTTTTCACCTTTTGGCCTGACAGCTCTAACACTGCAGCTGACTGAAGTTGTCATCCCATCATGTAATAGAGGGAATATCCAACTTGCAAACCTCTTAAGCTCAAAGGCCCTTTCTCTTCCCAAATTGCCACCAAACTGTTACTGTATCCAGTTCTCTATTCTTGTTTCTCCCATGCTGAAAGTAACACCAATTTTACCTATATGACTGAAGCCTGTTCTTCCTCTTCATCCTGACCCAGAACGCTCTTCTAACCTACATGAACACCTAAACTCTATAATTCTTCCTCTGCTCAATCATACTATCTAATTCAAAGTTTTGTGCTTCATTTGCTGCTAAAATCAAACCCTTATCAAACTCCTCCCCATCTCCAAACTGCTGTGCCTTCAACATTTTCCAGTAGTATGAAGACTTCTCTGTCCAGCATCTTACAACACAGGCTCTCTATAGTTGGCCTTCTTCTAACTGACTTTCTCTGACAAACTGCTCATTTCCAGGCCCTGTTAAAGGCCCCCTTTATCTCAGCAACACTGTCCCCTGTGATGCTTCCCTTACTACTGAGTGTCCCATTGTTTTTAGCTGCTCCTTGTACAACCAAGCCTGAGGTCTTCACTGGCACAGTAAAGCTATTGCATACACAAGCGGTAAGATGTGATTTTACCATGTGGTCAAGAATTATTACCCTTAGCCTTTAGAGCTCTGCCCTGAGGAACTACTGTACCTCCTCAGACCCCAGATTGAGGCTACTATTCTAACAGATGCTTGGAGTGAAGGTGCTTCTTTCTTGGCCAACACTGCAACACCCAGGCAACGCTGCAGGCCTTGCTCACCTGTCCTTTAAAATATGGAACACTTTAACTCCTGTATTAAAAATCCTTTTTGCGTAAGGGAGAAAGTCTTCTGAAGAAAAAGGCTGTGTCAACAGACAGAGGATGACAAAGTCACAAATGCAGGATTAGGTGACAGGCCAATACTTGTTTCCTCGTCATAAGGTTAAGAATGCTGAAGATACAACAGCGACTTATTTACGGGTGCAGAAATAAAATTCCTGCACAAGTTCAAGTCTGTTTTACACCTGACTAGCCAGAACAAGCCGATGACTCAACCGGCCCATGCCAGGGCCACCTCGTAACCCCCAGCACACCATTCCTAAGCCTCCCTGCCTCTCACCAGGACAGCGGCCTCAGGTGAGGAGAGGCCCCCTCCCGCCATTTTACCGTGCCTCTTCCCGAGGCTAGAGGGGGGAGCCCGGGCACCCACACAGCGGGGCCCCCAAACGGCCTTGCCCTTCCCGTGAGGGGCTCCCGGGTGCTGCCCGGGGGTGCTCGGCGGGGCCGGGCCGACCGCCGGGCCGCGGCGGGGCGCTGGCGGCCTCCCCCCGGCCCCGGGGAACCGCCCCCGGCGGCTGTGAGGAGCGGCGGGGCCGGGCGGGGTGTGTGCCCTGACGGGGAGGCGCCCGAAGGATGTGCCCCCTCGCCTTGTGTGGCGATATCGGGGCCGCTGTGGCGATGCCCGCCCTGCCTTCGGCTTGCCCCGCGGTTGGCTTTGGTCTGCCGGCCTCAGGGGGTGATTCTTAACGGGGTGTCTGAGGGAACCGTGGGGCGGCCGGAGGAAACGTTTAGTTTCCTCTGCGTTAAAAGAGTGCCGTGAAGATAAGATTTTTAAAAACGAGTTTGTCCCCGGGGAACACGTAACCATACGTTACTGTTTCTGCTCCTTAACGTTAAATATGCTGAATCACAACAAATGAGACAATTAGAACCAAACTCCAGGCAGGCCTTTAGCTACTATGTTATGGAAACTGTAGCAATGTCAGCTTTTGAGTAAATTAATACAAGCAGTAGGGGAAACAGCTTTAGGAGAATCCAACACCATCTTAAAAATAACAAGCTGTTTTGTAGTTCTGTTTGCAGGGCTCACCATGTGCTTAAAGATGCTATGCTTTGCAGCCAACCTTTCCCTATTAAATTACAAGACGAGAGGCAGTGTTTTAAAGAAAACAGCACGGTAGCGCAGCATGTCCATGTGCACTTTTTTAAAATTGCCCCACGTTCTCTGCTGGACTCCCTGTGAGCCAAAGCTGTAGGCTGTTCCTCGACACCTTTCCACCTTGCGAGATGCCCCAGTCCAGCTTCATATCAGATCTGCCACTGGACTCAAGCACTTGGGCTGTTCTCATATGGGCTTAGCAATGGTACTCCTGCTCATTATTAACACAGAAGATGTAAATGAGACTCTAGTGGACATACAAATTTTACCTACTAATCTCACACCTTTTTCTTTCAAGATATTCATGCAACATTATTATCCGTCAGGAAAGCACAGAGAGCAACTGCTGCTAAAATTCATACCCTCCAGAGCAGGATCAGAGAAAGAATTAGACACAAGAATTAGGATATAGATAATCTCATATCATAAATTACTATGGTTTCATAAATTGCTGCTCATCAGCTGAACTAACTGCTCTTGGACACCCTCTTAGACTGTTAAAATGGCAAGTACAATGTGTTAGACTAAAATACCTTTGTTTCACTTCAGATGTGCCAGAGATGAGAAGAGCACACAGTCAGCTACCTCATTATGCCATTGTAACTCAATAGCTTGCTATAGTGAGTACAATCCTAAACCAGTGGGTTTTTAAAGTTCTGAATTAGAAGACACATACTGAAAATAAAGGAGTCACTTGACTCTAAAGGTGCCAATGCACCCTGGATTCAGGAGCCAAGTGTCAGTTGTCACTACTAACCTTCTGTAGTTCTACTATTTTTACAGTCTTTTTGATGACCATATACTGAACATATAGAAAATTGCTACTTTTACCACTGAAAATGTGGAGTGATTTCCCCAGGTCTGCACCTCCTACTTGTTCATTTGTTAGCAGTTGGTCATAGCAGTAGCACTGCTTAGGTAAACATGTGCTTGAGAGGGAGAAAGCCTCATATGAAATGCACAAATACAAAAAAAAAAAAAAAAAAAAAAAAAAGATCTTTTTGTAGTCTTAGCTCTAGGGCAGAATCCAGAATTGTGGTAGGCCACTGAGGTCCCTAGATAGGTTATGACTGAGGTGCCTTAGAACCAGATCTGTGACCAATCCACACCCTGGGAAGCTGCCTAGGACTAGTAAAAAATAGATTTCGTTTCCAAATAAATTATTTATTCATTTTCCTCAACAAGTTTCCCCATCCTACATGGCCAAGCATTGGGTAATATAGACACACTTCACGAAGTAAGTGAGAGTTGTGGGTCAGTCGGTTCCTTCAAAAAAAAGTAAAGCTTAACTCACCTGCATCCTGGAGTTCCCTATCCAACGGCCTGCAGCATGAAAGACTGTGTGTCATGGGCTCTTCTTTTACCTCCCTCTTCTCCTCTGCTCCCTCCATCTGAAAGAAAACAATAGTTACTAATGCATTTTCTGAACAGCCCAATTGTGTTAGTACGTTCCTATTTAAGCTTGGAGACACTTACCACTGCCTCTATCCAAGGAGGCTGGTAGAAGTGTTCTTGATCCACAGCACGCTAAACTACGATCACTGGTCAAAACATACCATAGTTTGTTTTCAGTTTGAGCCTGGAAAACTTTTACCAATGAAAGCTAAACTTCAGTACTTCCAGAACTAAATAGCAGCTGAGAGGGTTTATTTGGTATGTTTGTTTTTGCCTCTCTCTCTTCTTCTAATTGCAGTTTTAAACTTAATTAAGGTTTAGGTTTCTGATTTTGGTTGTTGCTTCTTTTTGAAAAAACTGTTGAATGCTAAACCCCAAACAGGATCGGAGCAGACAGAAGTGCAGAGCGACTCACTGTAGCTTTTTTCTTCCCCCCCCCTCATGTTTAATAGCTCATTCCTATAGAAAAGGAAATAGTAATAGCCTTTCCTCAGTATTTGAAGGAAAGATCCTGTAAAGACTTAAGACAAATGCTAAGGAGCTAAAATAACAAGATTCTGCTCTTAGTCTTCAACTACTTTTCTATCGGTCTCTCAGACTACATCTTTACTGCAGGAAGTCCTCTGAGCTAGTTACTACTCTCTCCCTCTCCATGCATCAGTTTATTTCTGAAGGAAACCAGGCAGGCCAGAAGATAATGGGTGCCAGATGTCATTCCAACACAGACTCAGGTGGCAAACAGGGTGATTACCCGATAACCAAGATTTACAGGTACAGCTGATCAAAGTATTTTTCCTCTCCTCTTGTGGAGCACTTCAGCATTTATTTTTTTTTTAGGTGGGAACAAGTGTTAGGGGAAAAAGGTGAATCAAATCCTGATGTTGAAGTCCTACTAAGTATGCTCCTCTTCTGCTTTAGAGGGTGGACCCACTAGCCAGGTCATCTAACTTGTTTTAGGGTACTCAGCTGTTCAGTCAATATTGCTGCAGAAAACTGACTTCTGATAGATCAATGCCCCCCCCCCCACACTGTCCCCAAACAGTGATTTTTTTTTTCTTCCCAAATAAACAACAGTTTTTCCTTAGACTTCTTTGTAGGAATGACCTCAAATTTTAGCAGTTGTTTTTACTCATCCTGATGGAGTTAGTGGTTCTGTGAATTCTTTTTCTATATTATTTCATCTTTTACTATCACAGCTCTCTGGAGATCAACAAGACTTAAAGCAGAAAAGAGCTATTATGCAAAAATATTATCCCAAGAATTATCTATAAACAGAAATGGCTATCATGTCAACACAAGATGAGAATGCTTGTATTACTACTGATGCAGCACCAACATTTTACAGAAAAATCCTTTCCTGCCACAAGTGCCTCTTTTTTACTTTTTTTAATCTTTTTTTTTTTTTTACCCGGACCTGCGAGATAATCCACAAATATTTTATGTGGTTATTTAATACACTTCGGTCAGCAAGCATTGCTTGAGTGGCTGAAGGGGAAATTAATGCAGAACACACCAGTCATTTACCTGAATGATCTTTTCATGCATCCATCCTTATCAGCCAAACCCTGCTTTTTAAGTCACACGTTCTGAAAGCAAGTAGCACAGGGATTTATGAGCCCCACTTCCCAGGCCTAAAAAGCTGGGGGAAGGAAGAAATCAGTTTCTAGCATTGGCAACAAACAAACAACAGAACCATCAAAGAAAACCAAACCAACAAACCAGAAGCAAACTGTTCAGCTCTAAAACAGCAGCACAACTGTTGCACATTTGCCATAATCAGTAATTACAGTGAAATCCTGGTCCCAGTTCAGTCAATGTCAAAATCCTCACTGATCTGCTCATAGCCAGGGTTTTGCTCATACCGGCTAATGACTCCAGCTCTCATGCACCAAAGCAAATTGTTCCAAAGCTTGAGCCACTTTACTGCTTGCAACTGCTCTTTTCGTCTCTTTGCCAGAAGTTAATTTTCCCATAGCAGTGAGCAGAATTCATCCTATACGTTCACCTTAGCCATTGCATTTTGCATCCCAGGTGTTAGGACACAATTAGGCAAACTCAGCTAGCTGCACCTGCCCTAGATTAAGTGGTTGCTGACCCATTTCTAATACCCTGCCACCGCTTACCATTTTTTAGTCCAGATCTTCCATATTACTGTTTTAGGGACTTCTTTTCTATTTTAAAGAACACCAAATATGGGTAATTATACTACGCTCTTGCTGGTGATTGTGCTATGTAGGTAGCAGCATCCAGCTGAGGAACACAGGTAGGTATATCAGAAGTTGTGGCTTACCTCACAGTTCTCCTCTGTCAAACCAATTCAATCTAATCTGTCCACTTTGTTGTTGGCAGAGTTTTAGACATCCAGTAGCATGTTTCATTTCAGAGTGTTATTAAATTAATGGAATACAGCAGCTTTGAACAATTTTAAACAGTAGACAGCAAATGCAAACTCTGCTAGTCTTCACCAAGATGGAGGCACAGGCATTTAATATAGCCCATATTGCTAGGTTACCTGCTGTCAAAAGATACAGTTAGGTGCTACCACTTGGCAATTGTTCCCCAGCCTATGGAAGGTAGGATGAATTTACCTGGAGAAGCCTTGCTGTCTCCATGGACAATGGAGAAAACTAAACAATCAGTTCAACCCCAAACATCAAATTCAGAGGTGGTTAAATGTAGCTTAAAGGAGAAGTCCAACTCCTTTTTTTTTTTTTTTTTTAATAAAATTATTTCATCAATCATTTAACTAAAAGGAATGCTGTGTCCTAAGCCATCACACGTGCTCTGACACAGCCTAGTAACATGGCACGATTTGACATTCAGTGGCAGTACAGCTTGAGCAAGTGTAAGCAATTGCCACCCACCTTGCCTATCGTTCCTTCTTTTCTGCACCACACTAGAAAATGCATTTGTGTAGCACACAGTGAACAAGATTGAACAACAGATGTTGCTAAAATTAACTCAGAAAAACAAAAGCCCAAAGTCACTAACCATTCAGATGTATTCCCAGAGACCCCACAAACTGTACCTCTGAAGCAGAAAACAAGGGCACAGGAGCTGCCACGACTGAATGGCCATTAAAACCATGCTGATGGGACCACACACTTTGCCTGTAGTCCCCTAGACTGTTGTAGACTACTAAGCATTTCACTTAATTCCCTCTCTCCATGCAGATGCCCATCCCCTGAGAGAAGACTAACCCATTCCCCACCTTACAAGACCTTACAAGATTCTGTGTTTGTGACCCTAAATATACTACATATTATGAGCTGATAATGCATGTTATTACATAAGCTCTGTTAAGTACATAAACATGAATAACAATAGTATCAGAAGCCCGCCTGTTAGTCACTCTTCCCATACCAAATCTGTCCCTTCCTATTGCTCAACACACAAGGCACATTACACAAAGGTCTGCCTGCTCACCTGTGGTTTATCAGAATTAACTGTGACTGTGTTTGCTAATGATTTGGAAGGTTCCTGTGGTAAATCAGACTTCTCTCAGGAACATGCTAGACCCATTACAGCCAGCAGGCCAACACTACAGAACCTTCAGTTGACAGATTTTCAGGACTGAAGAATCCTAGCATTCAGGTAAAATACTGGTTTCTAGCTTTACCCTGACTCTTAGTTTGGCTGTGAGAAGCCTTCTGGCAGAAAGGCCCTTGCAGGCGCCACTGCCACTTGCTGCCCCTGAATCCGCACTGCACTTTTGGTGGCTGCCACATTTGCACAGCCACAGACCTCCCCCTGTACTGCAACCTGTTACACCACCTCCTGCTTCAGCATTTCCATAGCACCTACACAAGCTATTCTATTCAGTACTGCTCTACGCATGAGAGCAAGTCTATTTCTTTCATCAGACTCCCCCAAAGAGAGCATCTGCTTCTTCCTCCCGCCATGGGGCAGAAGAATTTGGGTCAGCACTTTCCAAACTGGAAGGTGACAGGTCAGCTGAATGACCTTGGATGAGTGGAAATGTAAAGAGTAGGATGTTCTGCATTTATGATATTGTATGACCATTCAAAGTTTCTGTGAATTTATCTGACCACTTGACTAAATACATTACTGAAAGTTGTTTCAGTAATCCTTTCTGCAAATTAAAATGGTACCTGTTACTTATAATGAAGTTGAACATGATGGAAGAGAACATAAAGAGGAAAAATTCAGTATTTACATACTATAAATTCTTTGTGTTTCATTTTTTCCTTCATTGTGTCAGTATGTAAATTGCTAATAGATTTGTGCTGGATTATTTGGCAAAAAAAACTACAGGTACCTACAAACCGTCCCCAGACACTACACACAACTGAAACAAATCATAAGCCTCTGTGTTCTGCTAAGCAGCACTCTTCACACTTCGATGTAAGTGTATTTAGAGGAAAAATAAATACGGTAATCAATACCTTGTACCTCAATTAATTACCACAAGACAAAATGTGGTTCTGATTCGCTGTCACGGGAACGTCTCTTTAGCTTGGACCCAATTAGTGAGAAAGTTAAGTGAGACAGGAGTTTTTTATACAATTGTACATTTTTTACCCTTCTTTACAGTGAAAGTTTAAAAGATAGAAAGTAGAATTTGTTCTTTGCCATTTTCTGTGGGTGGTATTTTGAAATGTTTAATTAACATACTACACAAAACAATGTAAACCAGACTGACTTCACATGTTTTTCAGTGGCTAAAGTACTGCAAGAAAAGTAAAGCAATGGTAAAGAAAATGAAGGTTAAGATTAAAGAAACCTACAGTTAATGACAGGCTGAAGTTCAACTGTCATGTAACTGAGAATGTTTGAGAACGGACAATAATTAAAGTCAAGCAAAGGATGAAGCCCAGATTATTATAATGAGATATGATATGTTCTTCAGACTATCTGGAGGTTAATGTTACTTAGTTTCATACGGTTACGGGTAAGTAAGTACTGTACTACTATATAGTAAAAATAATGTAGCTGGATACAGTCTGCTTCACAGTGACCCAAGGTTAATGGTAGTTGCTCTTAGTGTATTTAAAAGGTTTAAAAGAGATGTAACAACCTCTGCATTGGAAATCTAGTGCAATGGCACTAGGAAATGGCACCGAAGAGGCTAGCAAAATACCAGTGCTCTTGGTTCCATGAAAGCAGCTTCCAGTGTAATGTATGTTGGCTTTTATCTCTGTAATTATACTGAATATGTCCATGAATTCTTTCATTCCTGAATGGCACCACCTTTTGAGTAATAGGTCATTGGTATGCATCACTCTGATAAGGTATTACACTAATATATCATTAAAGCAACAGATGTATTAATGTAATACATCACTGGGACAAAGCACTCTGATGATGATGTATTTCTGAGAAGATGGCACCATCCAGAAAGACGAGGCCCAAGAGAAGGCTTTTGCTCAGTTTAGTAGAAAAAAAAGGTATATTTTCCAGGCACAAAAAATATGATGCTTCCTATAAAGATATGGTACTGCTATTAATCCTTTTTTTTTTTTTGGGGGGGGGGGGGGAAGGGGGAGGGGGGGTATGGCGGAGATAATTTGATGATCATATGGCTTGGAAAATAATTTACTGTAGTTGAAGAAAAGATACCACTTAAAAACACAACCTATCAGACTACTTTACAATCTTTTCCCTGAATGTCTGATCTCCTCAGCACTCCAAACTCTATACCAAAAATCTCATTGTGTTGAGAGCCTCAAGATGCCTATCCTTTTCTGGAGCTAGGGAGGCTACGGGAACAATTCAGCGAGCTCAGTGATGACATAGCCTTGCAGAGGAATGGGGCTCAGCTACATGACCAGCCAGAGGCCAGAGAAATCCAGTAATATTGGCCTTGCAGGCTCTGGCTGACTCACTCCTTCTGAGAGCAGAGATTATGCCACAGGCTCCCCAGGAGCCAACACATGAGTTGTACTTAAATAGTTAGCTACAAGCAGCTCAAGGGGCACAGACTGGCCGGTTGTGTTCTAACCTCTGTGTATCAATCAACTTGACTCAAGACCTCCCATGGCCAATGAATTACATTCAAGCTTATGTAAAACCCCAAACTGATGTGCTTTTGGAGATGAGTCAAATAAAAGAATACATACTCTGAAACAGGGCTCAGGAGGCTAAATAGTAGCAATCCAGTCAGTAGCATGTTAAAACTTCCGTGGTTTCAGATTCAGTGATGATCACAGCCTGAACCTAAATGAAATTCATTTGACATGTAACAGTGAGGATTTTGGAAGTAACTCTGAACAACTAGAACATTAAGTGGTAAAAGCAGGATAGCTATGGAGATAGAAAAAGGAAAATATAAGTATAGAGAATTAAAACAAAAGCATTTGAAAGAAAGGAAACAAAAGAGGTAAGAAAAGAGTTTGCATGTCAAGGATAGAAAGAGACAGATTTTTTTTGCCCCTAATTTATAATGTTGACTTCAGTATTTAAGTTTTACTCTATCAGTAACAAGCATGCACACACAAATGCTTTTCAATGAATAATAGAAGCAAATGGGCCCACTGGACCTGAGTTTACTTCCTTTTATTGGTTGGGCTACCAACATAAATTCAAAGAAGGATTAACATCATAAAGTTTTTAAGGGCCAAAAATGATTACAGAGGGGGTAAGGCAAATGGGAATCAGGTTCATTATGTTTTGGAAAGTTTTGTTCTAGCAGTGGGAGGTATTGTTTCTCTTTAAAAAAAAAAAAAAAAAAAAAAGTTTTAATTTCAATTTTTTTTTAATGGTAGGGCAGTGGTATTAAGATGAAAAAAATGTCCTAACAGGATCTCTCTTTCTGTCTTAATAGGACTGATATGTGATGGGACTATATGTTAGTAGTTTCACAATCAAGCCTACATGCTCTGGTCACAGGAAAGTAGATAATGTAAAACAGTTGTGTGGCATTGTCTTCACGTAATTTAAGCTCACAGTCAATTTATTAGCTAATTCTTCTCTGTCTCAAATGCTCTCCAACAATCATATTTTTCACCTATATTTGAATAATTGTTTAGCAAAAGATACAGTTCTATTAATCAGTTGAATTTCTTGCATACAAATTGCAGCACCAAATAGTCCCTGTAGATGCAATTATCTTCAACGGAACTATGTTCATTTATTGTAGCTGAAGATTTGCTTAACAGTGTGATGTTTAGTATCAGAGAAATGGTTCTGTTCATTATTTAAGTACAGTAGCAGCTAGGAACCAAAAAGAAGGGTAAGCCCACTGTTATAGGTGCTGGAGAAACAAAAAAATACAAAACTGCTTCCTGAACTATTAGACCATCTAGGAGTTTGTTTTGTGATCCAGTTTCACAGATGATGACAACCCATTGCCTTGACAAGTCTGAACTGAACAGATGCATCATGGGGGGAGATCTTATGTAATATTTGGAGCCTTTCCCCTGCTTTCCTAAACAGATGAGAACCTGCTTAAAAACATAACCCCCAAAGTCAGCTATGCATTTTCAATTACTCAGCTCCACAAGCAAAATATTACTACATTGATATTATAATCTGGTCCATCTCCACTTAGATTTGCTCTTACTGTTCTCACTATAGAAAGAATCTCTAGAAATAGGTAACTTCCCAGATTACATCTTTTCTGTAATGGTCTTTAACCTGTGGTTTGCACAATTCAGGAAGAACCTAAGGAATATGTAAAAGGGAATTAAAAGAACCAAACTTACTCTAAGTAGGTTAAATTTCCCATACACCTACACTGGAAATAAAAAAGGACTAAAATGCACTGATTAGTGAGATACAGCTTTACGTAGTTTTCTCTGTCCTGAATATTCCCCTTAGCAGTTTCTTCCATGTATTACTTGTCTTCTATACATCACTCTATATTCTTTCAGTTGGAAACTGAGGCTTCACTTTAAAGTTTCCTTTAACACGTAAAAGAATTATGCAGTAAGTCTCTGTAGAACCTGTCACAACTCTTCCTCTTGAATTCTAGGATGGCCAGGAATGCCTCCAACAAAAAATCATTCAAACGTAAGAAACTCTCTCTGGCATAAGACCAATAGTCCCTCCAGTCTGGTATTGTGTCACTGATGGCAGAAGTGGGGGAGTTGTTCTGGCAATTGTTCCTATTTTCTCAGCAACTGAAGCTCTTCGGGGAGCAGTGGGCACCACTGGATGCTTTCCTCAGTGCTCCCTTCCAGTTCTGTATCTATATATATGTGATACAGTGACCCTCAAACCCCATACCTTTATTTATTTATTTTTAAACTGTTGTACCATGAGCTGTTTTTGAATCTTCAAACAGTTGTGGGTTTGTTTGTTTTCTCCTTTATTTTCGTTTCTCTCAACTGTCTTTCTTCCTGGGAAATGTCATGGGGGTTCAGCTAATGCCTGAACCAAAATGGAAAAGCCAGAGGGAACACCAAGAACAACAAAAGCTATTTTTTACCTTTCTTAATTTTTTGTTGGAAATCGACCTGCCATGTTTGATGGACTTTCCTGTTCTCATTTGAGCAACTGAAAACTACAGACCAAAAATTACATTCAAAGGAAGATTGGGAACTGATTGCAAGAAATGTGCCTGGGTGTGAAAAGCAAGTGAGAGAATGGCATGGGGAGACTCTGAAAAGGAGATCCAGAAGTCAATCTTAGGACGAGAAACTTCAGGAGTTAAGATTAAGCAAAAAGAATAGAAAAGGAGGCCAAGAACAGAAAAGCAGCAAGACTGGGACAGGGACAGCTGATGAAAGCTGAGACAAGCAGAGGCTCAAGCCTGTTAAAGATAGGCAGGAATACCTGTGTTTGCATTGGCATGCTTCTGACCACGGCCCAGAGCTCAACTTAAGTTTCCAGTGGTTTTCCAATTAATTTCAGCTTGCCTCTGCTGCATCCCTCTGCAAAAAATAATAATCATATAGTCGAAGATTAGCATCACAGAATTACAGAATCACAGAAAGTCTAGGTTGGAAGAGACCTACAAGATCACCGAGTCCAACCTCTGACCTAACACTAACAAATCATCCCCTAAACCATATCCCTAAGCTCTACATCTAAACGTCTTTTAAAGACCTCCAGGGATGGTGACTCAACCACTTCCCTGGGCAGCCTATTCCAGTGCCTAACAACCCTTTCTGTAAAGAAGTTCTTCCTAATATCCAACCTAAACCTTCCCTGGCACAACTTTAGCCCATTCCCCCTCGTCCTGTCACCAGGCACGTGGGAGAACAGACCAACCCCCACCTCGCTACAGCCTCCTTTCAGGTACCTGTAGAGTGCGATAAGGTCACCCCTGAGCCTCCTCTTATCCAGGCTAAATAGCCCCAGCTCCCTCAGC
>CM021768.1:55067169-55302014 GCA_011076525.1 Nettapus auritus | reverse complement strand
ACCACCACATCTCCCACCAGTCCTTCTCTGTTAGTGAACAGAAGGTCTAGTGGGGCACCTCCCCTGGTAGGCTCACCAACCAGCTGCGTCAGGAAGTTATCTTCCACGCTCTCCAGAAACCTCCTGGCCTGCTTCCTCTGGGCTGTGTTGTGCTTCCAGGATACGTCTGGGAAGTTAAAGTCCCCCACAAGAACAAGCGCTGACGATTTTGCAACCTCTGTCAGCTGTCTGTAGAACTCCTCGTCCACCCCCTCATCCTGGTTTGGCGGTCTATAACAGACCCCCATCAGGATGCTTGCCTTGTTGGCCCCTCCGCTGATCCTAACCCATAGCGACTCCACCTTGTCATTGCCAGCCTCAAGTTCAATGACATCAAAACACTCTCTAATATAGAGAGCCACTCCACCACCCCTTCCGTGCTGCCTGTCCCTTCTGAAGAGCCTATAGCCAGACATGGCAGCACTCCAGTCATGAGAGTGGTCCCACCACGTTTCTGTGATGGCAACCAAGTCATAGCCTGCCTGCTGCACAATGGCTTCCAGCTCCTCCTGCTTGTTGCCCATGCTGCGTGCATTAGTGTAGATGCACTTCAGCTGAGCCTTTGCCTTCTCCCCCAGCCTAGCCACTGTTCCCCCTGGCACACCTCCAACAGGCTTTGTTTCTTCCCCGTCCCCCTTCTGCCCCCTCAATGAGCCCTGCCAGCTCCTGGGCCAGGATCCGTTTTCCCCTTGGGGACAGTTGGGACCTGCCTGCGGCCATCAGGCCGGGTGCCGAGTAAAGCGCCCCGTGGTCAAAGAACCCAAAACCTCTGTGTTGGCACCAGCCTCTAAGCCATATGTTTATCAGGTGGGCTTTGCGTGTCCTCTCTGAACCCCTCCCTGCTGCTGTAGGAATGGACGAAAACACCACCTGTACTCCTGCTCCATCCACTAACTGTCCCAGCCCTTTGATAGCCTTCAGGCTTCTCTTGTCAATGTTATCACTGCCAGCCTGGACTATCAGTAGTGGGTAGTAATCAGAGGGGCGAAGCAGGCTGGGAAGCTTTCTGGCAACATCCCTGACCCTGGCCCCAGGGAGGCAGCAGACCTCCCTACGGGTAGGGGCAGGCCGACAGATAGGGCCCTCCGTGCCCCTGAGAAGGGAGTCGCCCACAACCATCACCCTCCTTTCCTTTTTGGTGGAAGCAGTCCTGAGGTGTGGAGCAGACTTCCTCGCCCTAGGCTTCCTGGTTAAACTTCCTTCCACACCCTCATCCACTGCTTCCCCGAGCTCCAGGGCCTCAAACCTGTTGCATAAGGGCACCTGGGCAGGTGGGGGGGGGGGCGTTTCCTGCATCGTGGAGCAGGGACCTGTCTCCATCCCTCTTGAACTCCTAGGTCCCCTCCCTCTGCCCCACAGCGACCGGGCAGGGGGTCCACCCCCACTTGGGGAGTCTCACTCCGGAGCCTCTCCTTCGGGCCTTGCAGGGAGTTGCTCCACCAGTCGATCTCCTGCTCGCACTCCCTGATGGCCCTCAACCTCTCCACCTCCTCCTTGAGCTCTGCCACCAGGCGGACCAGGTCGTCCACCTGCTCGCACCTCACGCACACGGTGACTCTGCCTCCTTCAGACGGCAGCAGCAGGCTCTGGCACTCCCTGCACCCAGAGACCTGAACGGCCGCATTTTGGAGCGGGCAGTCTGCCTGGGTGCCTACAGACTTTCTGGCGCGAGCTCGCTGCCTAGCGAGGACCGTAGTGGCCCAGCTAGTGCCAGACAGCCGTCAGGTGAGCTGTTCTTGTGGGCGGGCGGGATCGCCCTGCCCTCCCTGCTCGCCCTCCCTGCTCGCCCTCCCTGCGCGCCCTGCCTGCGCGCGCTGCCTCCCCAACTGCCGCGCCCCGCGCTGTTTGCCCGTCCTGGTCGCTCGCGCTCCCCAGGGGCTGCCTTTGAGCGGCCGGGAGGGGGCGCTGCTGGCTCCGCTGCTGGCCTCGTCACGTCCCTCACAGGGCTGCCGGGTCGTGGCGGCTCCCTCGGCTGCCTCGAGTGGCCTCGATGCCGGGAAAAGAGCCCTGCCTGGCCCGATCCCCACTCGCCTCGGCAAGTGGCCTATAATGTGTATATGCCCAAAGACTGCGTTAATATTGTGTTGCTGCATTGGTACTAGCGCTTCCTAAATCCTGAAGGCTCAATTCCAGAACCTAATTGAACATGCTATTAAGATAGCTGTCTGCAGGTTGCAGAAGTAGAGACTGAAGATGGGCTAAGGTTGTACTGAAGTGAGAGAGGCCAAGGAAAGGAACAGCTCTTGTATGGTTGCTGTTGAGCAATGTGCCATGTGAATAACCGGGCTGCACCTGCCCTGCACTCTTCCATTTTGGAGGGGAAGTAAAAACGTTAAGGAACTTAAAACAGCCTTTACTTACTTCTCCATTTGGTGCTTGCCAAAGTTGCAGCATGACTAGGGGACTTCAAGAAGGAGAATGCAGGACCCTATAATTACCCAAATGCTTTTATTTTTTAAGAAATATGTATTTTATTTTTTCCCCTACCTCTCCTGAGGCAACTGCTCACTTTCATTTACTTGTCTTTAATCATGTGTTTAATATTTTTAAAGAAAACTACATTAGAGATATAAATTGCCACCTTTTTTTTATATATATATATATCTTTGGCATGAAAAGTGAATATCTGTGTGGATATGACATCTTTACGAGATCTTAAGTAATCTGTTGGAGGGTTTTCTTTCCTCTTTTCTATTTTTTGTATCAGAAATGAAGTTAGAAACCTCCAGAGGTTAGTTACATAATTCTGAGGATTCACATACATGCATATCCTACACTTTGCAACTTTTGCTATAAATACATTGTAAAGTTCATTCTAAAATATGTAATGTTTCAGTGAATTATATATTTTTTAAATATGTATAAGTTTAAGGCAATACACATTAAAATGGGATGCCTCCTTGGTGAAGACTTGAAGGAAATAAAATAGCAGCAATGGTCCCTTGACCTTTTTTTCTTATTTAAAGATTAAATAGGAACTATATTGCTCTTCTGGAAGCCTCTCAACTTCTTTCCCAGTGGCACAAGAGGTCAGTACAATCACCAAGACCCTGACATCCTTTCCTCTGTAATGAAAAAAAAATCCTTAATAATATGTATAGTTAATAAAATCTAATTGCATAATTCAACTCTAGTTTCAGTCATGGTTCTTGCCAGTATGTCAAAGATGTCTTTCATAATATATGCTTCATTCACATAAGCACCCCCAATTCTATTCAGCTTCCTCATGAATAAGAGTATACATTTTTAAATATTCAGTAATTGTAGGTTCTTGTCTAAATCCAGCCAAATTTGGCACACTGTAATAAAGTGAAAGGTCATCTCTCAGTTGCTGCTTCTCTGAAGGTGACATTTCTTTGGTCAAGTTTCCTGACACTGTGTAATTCCTTCTGTTTATTTTACTGCTCCAGTACCTCATTAGCCATTGCAGAAATGGGTTTTCTTTGATTGTGGTTTGCACAGAGGACAGAACATATCGATATGCACTTACAGAGCGTTAAAATGCAGACTATGTAAAAGCAAATGTTTAGGGACTATCTGTAAATGTAACTTAATGAACCAACAGACCATAACAGCTTCAAAGCATTGAAAATATAAGAACAGAATCAATACTGTGACACAGAACCATTTGTAAGTTACTTTCATTCTTCTGCAAGGAACACAGTTGATTTTATTCCTTTGTACAAGAGGTACCAACTTCACCTCAACCATACCTAAGAGGCACTTGCACACGCCCTTGACAACCTCTTCTTGTTCTACACAAATGAGGCCAAAATCAAACTGTACCTGCCAGCTCTTGTGAAAACGGCCTGAATCTCTTCTGTGGATCCAGAAGGAGGAAAAGCAGATAATTAGATTATGCTGGCTAGAGACAACTTTGGGCTATCATCTGAAAAACCCCATGGCATGACTGCTGCTCTCCTCCTGCCTCACAAGCAGCCTCTTGGTCAAGGTTGTCAACTTGAGATGAAAGACAGAAGGTCACTTTTTGCTACCACAGAGTCTTCTCCCTGACATCCAACCTTCTACGTGCTTTTGTTTGTTTGTTTGTTTTGTTTTCTGGCACAACCCTCAGACAGAGCTACTCTTAATATAATGTATGCATTTCACCTAAATCTACAGTTTAGACTGGACATATCCTGTTTTTCTTCACTATTGAGACTGAGCCCTCTTTTCCTTATAGTTAGTTTCCCTTTTTAGTTATTTTTAAAATTTTTATACTTTTTTTTTTTTTTTTCCCTAGCCTGACCATGCAAGCCTCTCTTCAAAGGCCTCATTTTTCAACCTTTATGTATTTTTGTTGCTGTCAGCTGAACTCTTTCCAACACACTGAGGTAATTTTAAAACCTAGTGCCCACAACTGAACTAAGCGTTGCAGATGAGGCTTGCACAGGACTATGTCAAATAGAATAATTACCTCTCTTATTTTAGTATATAATCCATTATCACATTTTGTACGATATTGGGCTTTTTATTTAACAAAACAATCTTTTGTTTTTAATTCATGGTTAGCCTATGGCATGTGTTTGCAGCCTATAAGACCTATAGTTTGCCTTTGCTTAAGAAAAAAAAAAAAAAAAAAAAAAAAACTGAAGAGGTAGCAGTAATACTTTCCTGTGAAAAGTAATGAATCTTAAGGTGTTGGAGATGTGGACCAGGATCAGACATCACAATCTGCTTCAGTGAGGTCAAGAAACGAAGCTTGTCAGGGAACAGACCGTTTGGGCAGTAAGCAATACGCAGGCCAGAGCCAAAAGCCCAGAGAAGGAGGAGAGGAGTGAGCAGGCCTGAAGTGAGGCCTGGCAGGAGGAGAAGCAGAGCTGAGGTGGTCTGAAAGCCCCTTCGGCTTCAGGAGCAGCTGACAGGATCCCTGGATGAGAAGCCATGAGGTGGATTAATTCAAAGTCCCCAGTTCCAAGCCAGCCTAATACTTGACTTCTGCCAGGCAAAGTGGGATTGGGGCTGGCCAGTGCCTGGCAGCCACCACATAGCTAGGCACCTGCAGAAGAAGCCCTTGTTTTAACACTAGTGGCTGTACAGTTATAAAAAAATACTCTCTTCTAAGGATTTACCATACGTTTTCATTTAGTTTTATCCTATGCTTTTTGTCTCAATTTGTTTCTCAGACGTGTCAAACAGTAACGAAACAATCATATCTTTGGTCGTGTTCCTAAATTATTTTATTCCCTTCTCTTTCTACTTTCCTCAACTATTGCCCCCTCTTAAGGTTCTCACATGTCTAACACTTCAACCTCGACATTGATTTCACCTCCTAATAGTGTGCAATGTCACAGACACAGTCTTCAGCGAAAACCACTGAAAAGAAAAGGAAAGCAAAGTGGATGCAGCAGAAAACAAACAAACAAACACACTTTCCTGTAAACTTTCTGTAAAACTAAAACTTTCCTTTACATTTCAAAATTGAGCAGGAGGTAGAATTGAAGAAAAACTGTCACCTTTACATACTAATCCAGTGGGGCAAAAAGCCAAAACAACAACAACAACAACAAAAAACCATCAAACACCAATCCAACCCACACCACAATAAATGAAACACAGACCAATGAGTTTTAAAAAAATTCTACTGCTTTCCTCAGAGAGAAACTCAAACCCCAAAGTTTTAAACAGAAACTCATAACCTGATGCTTTTTCTACTTTCAAGTCATATTAAAAAGAAAATAAAAAGTTTCCCTCATACTCATCTTTTCCTTTCCAACAATGGGAAGACAAAAAAAAATCTGAACAAAAAAGAGGCAGAACGTCAACAGCAGCTGGCAAATTAGAATAATAAAATAAGAGGGTACAAAATCATAGTATTTATTGAGAGATTCATATTGACTTTCTGGGAAAGGATGGAAGTAGAAAATAATAATAATTAAAAATGTCAGGAAAAGTGAACTATCAGGAGTCTTTTGTTATTTCACAAAATAGCTTCCATTGAAATGGAACTACTAAAGGAGGACTGGAGATTTGTCTTTTCCCAATCTGATTCTTACTTCCCAGGTCAAAGCTGAAGACTACTGTGTACCATAGCCTTTAAAAGCAAAGTGGGGCCTCTAAAATACATTGTAATTAGGAGGCTCAGTTCTACCTATCTTGACTACCACAAAATGTCTGTCCTTGCAGACATACATCCCTGGGAAGTTCAAATGAGGCATGCAACCACAGAGGCTCTTCTGTTGCCTTTTTGTGGTTTCTAATAAGCAAAGGTTACTCTTTATCCTTTGTATTTCCCAAGAGACACTAAGGGAATGCAGAGAAGTTCAGATATCTGTAAACACAGAAGTGTTTGGAAACCTGTGGCAAAGGTGGTCATTTTGCTCGCCTTACTCTTTGTGTCCTGTAGGTCTCAGCACTGTCCTTTTGACAACATCCCCTGAACTATTCATAAAATTATTTCACAGGATGATGGAGTGTCACAAAGGCTAATTGACTTGTGTTGTTCCAATGATCCATGATTGTATACATACAGACAGCATTGTTACCAGTCAAGTGTACACATGCATCGGCAAGTGGTGGCTGGGATTTGAATTCATAACCTTTAGCTACCCAAATTCAGGTCTTTATCCAGACAGTTAAAAGAGCAGCTGTAGTCACAGAAAAAATACTGCTATTCATGGGCATGTTTATCCTATTGAGGTAAGAAGTAGCAGGGCATTTTCACTTTGGCCAGAGTGGCATATTCACAGGCAAACCTGCTTCTGGAAAAAATGCCACAGTTCCTTTATGGCTTTCTGGATATCTACGCAGATACTGGACTGTTCTACTGAACAGCACACACTGGAGTTAGACTTAAATGTCTCAGTACTTTTGTCTTGGTGCCTTAGTTCCTGGTCTTCTTGGACACTCTAGTATTTTTTCCACTCCTTGTCTGACTTGCCTACTACCCAGAAATACTGTTTACAAGTATATTAAAACTGTTTAAATTTAAGCATGAGGTGCACTAATCCAAGTACCTTTAACAACATTTAATTAAAAAAGACAATGTGTTCACAACTGTTGTAATGTATCAGGCCCTACTAACAATTTCTGAGCTTTCTAGCTATACTCCACTCTAAGGAGATCCTGTAGGATTTAAATCTGAATTTAGAAGGATTTTCAATGCTTATACTTTTTAATTTTGTAATGAGGGACATGAGCAATATGTTTGCAAAAGCTTTCTGAAGGATTGTATTAACCACATTCCCTGTTATGGCAAGACAGCCACACCACCTGAATAAGAAAACCTGTAGCTACAGAAGCAATGCTGGTTAGCTTCAGTAATTTTTCCAGAAACCAGAAAAGCTATTTCCACAGGGCAAAAAATATACAAAAAGTATTTTGAGCATCCTTTAAAAGACTATTCAAAGCCTTTACTCTGCTTTTGGCATACCTATTCTATGGTTTTAGGGAAATTGGAACTGCCACAAAAACACCCTTCAGGACTAAATGACTGATGTGCAAGGAGCCAGATCCCTATCTGAGGAACAAACAAGAGGCAAACTGTTTATCCATTCACTCACTTCAACTCATTTTCACCTTTGTGCACAGCCTACGATCCACACTTGAAAACAAGATGTCCCCATTTGTCTGCATGGAGGCACAGAGATGTCTGCTGAATGACCTCCATTGTGGTGACACCACACAAGGTAAAAGAAAATCCTATAGCCAGTTCAAGAGAGGTGGTGCCATTTCTTTCATACTTTCCTCAATATGGTAGTTAGAGATTTAATGGGAAAGAAAAGGATTTAATGTCTCTCTCTGGTGTGGACTACTGCATAGCCAAACCAGAGCACAGGTTATGACACTGTAACATGACACAGATGTCAGAAATGAAACATTGATCCACGTCTTACTAACACCGCTGATATAGTTCCAATAGTGCAAGACTGCAGTGCTGAATGAGAGAAAGATAAAGGCAGCAATCAGCAAAATACATAGCCGTCCCAAATAATCAAATATTTTCAATTTAAAAAATGGATAGTATACTGATTTTTATATTTTTCAAACATAGAACAGCTACCTCTTTTAAAAGCAGTCAAGCAATTTCTTCAGAATGCTACTATTACTTTTCAATAAAAATGCCACAGTATGAAGACACATATCTTAGTTTTGCTTTCTCATCATATAAGTGAAGAATAACAATGATGAAATTAAGTTGCACTTACAGTTTTTACTGTCTTCCATTTCCAAATAGCCCAAGGTATTTTACACACCAAAAGGGTCAGTAAGACCAGGAACTCAGCAACCGTCAACGTGAAGCTGCATGTAGCGATGCTAAGCTGATCAGGACAGGAAGCTAGAATGCCATAGCATAAACCAAAGTTTATGAAGATAGAAATTAATTAGCTAAAAAGGCTTAGGAAGAGGTAGGACTGCTACTCTTACAAAGAGCCTGATCTGCCACCTCTATCAGCACAATCCACTTGACAGCTAAGACACCAGATATTTGTTAAGTTCTTCTATTCTCTGTTGTGTGTCTGTATATTGTGATGATTTACCATTCAAATACAACCTTTTTCAGCTTAAAGAAATCCAGGTTAGTCACAGGACCTAGGTGGTACCAGCTCACAAAACGATTGGTTTTGTTCCTTTTTCTTCTTCTTCTTCCTCTAAAAAAAAAAAAAAAAAAAAAAAGGCAGAAGGTCCTACTTGCACCTAGCACTGATTACTGTATTCAGTACTGGATCGGTTATTTTACTGATGTACTTTCTGAATGCAATACTGACCCACCTTGCACAGTGTTCTTGATGTTCACAAGTAATAGCACTAATGCATTGGATAGCTCTATACTGAGAAGTGTAGCTAAATACCAGGAAAAAATGTGACAAAAGAAGTTAGAAATGGGGAGAACTAATGGTGGAGAAGAAACTGCAAAAAGAAAAAAAAAAAATCAATTTTAATAATAATTTGACAATTACAATTAAATAATCTAAAGCTCAAGCCGGGCATTTTTGTTACACACTGCATGAATGATGTTTGTACTTTGGAACCTTTAAAATATTTAAGCAGAGAAGAAATGAAATGAACTGCAACCAGTTAAGGTCATCCATTTAGGATAAAATTGATGAAATATTAAAATGAAAGAAATAAATTTTCAAACAGAGATACTGAGGCTTCATAGAAATGTATTATTCAAAGCAGAGGAACATGCATGACCTCTAGGCCATTACATAATGGGGAAAGGATACAAAAGTTCAAACAAGCAGCAACTGCAGGCACCAATGGCAAAGAGGGAAGATGGATTAACAATTCCTTCTGCCAGGACTTCGCTTCCAGGGTACTGCGGCTGGACCCCAGTATTTAAGCATTACATTCTCAGAGCCAGCTATTGGACTCAACTATTACACCGGGCTTAAAAACTCTGGAGCAATCATGTATTTTTAACCACAAGACTGATTTTGTGTCCAGCTGAGTTTGTTTGTTCTCAGAGGCTGGCATTAACAGCAGAGGTGGTTCCAGGCTGCTGAGTTTCAGTGCATGGGCTTCTTCCGAACTGTGACTTTGCCCTCACGTATCTTTTCTAGAAGGGCCTGAAGTCAGGACGGCACAGGCTGGCCAAGGTACAACACAACATACCTCTTTCTGTGGCCAGCTTTCCTGGCTGACAGCCAACCTTCTCTTCATTCATCTCTGCCCTATCAGGGCTTGAAGATGCCTGGTTTATACTTTGGGCATCTTCAGAAGAAATGGTCTTAAACTCTGGCCATAAATTCTCCTTTTTAAAAAATTGCTAAAGGCAGAGCCAGTATTTATTATACAGGGTTTATTATAAAATGGGGTTCTGCAAAGTTCTCAACTGTTTGTATCTGGGGTACTTGGATAAATCTCTCCTAAATGAAGACATAGCTTCCTGAAACAAGAAGTGTCTTTAAATCCCAGTGAAGTCTGTGGGAGAGTACAGATTTTGTTCATTTGAAAAATTAATTTCCAACTTGCAGAGGGCTCTTGCCTCCAAGCTCAGTGTTTCAATGCAACTCCATCGCTCTCCTGTTGGCAAAAGATATTCAAAATTCATACAGCCAGTAATGCTGTGCCTAAAATAAGGTTCTGAACTGTGCGTCAGGGGCCAGACATCAAAAAGTTAGGTGACACGATGCCAAAGCTTTTTCTTGGATGTAGATTAGCCTCCCTAGAGGATCTATACAGAAGCATCTAAAATATTAGGAAAATAAGTGTCACTGACAGCCATTCATGATCTGAAGTTCTCTAATGTATTTGATTGTCTTCCCATTTTTACTCAGCTGCAATTACTCCATGTGGAGAATAAATCTTTGCATTTGCAGAGCAAGCATTTATTTCTAAATCTCTAAGCTCCTTCCAAAATAAAGTATAAACATTATTAGCTTGATTTTATAGCTGTTCTAAGTGGAAAGATAGGGACAGTTTTAAAATTAGGTAGCATCAAGGATGTAGGCATAAACGATGATACTACTTCTCTGTTTGCAGCACTGCAGCAGGCTTCTCTAGTGACTCTTGGCAAGATGTCGACTTACCTCACTGGAAAACAGGGCTAATGGAGTGGGTCTGCCCTTTTGGAAACAGTATGAACACAGACTTCGTAAGGCCTACTGCAGACGGAGATTTTCAGTGGAAGAACTAAGACATAGGTTCTGGCCTGGCCCTATACCTCAGAAGCATTTTGGAAGAGAATGGCCATCAATTAGATCCCAGAGGTCTTTCAATTTTCAAAGGTATTCTTACGACATTTTTGGGGGGAAAAGGGATCAAAAGCTCAAAACCTCAATAACAAAAGCTACCTTTTTGCCACCGATTAGCTTGCAGAAATGAAGAGACACCTAGTTGCAAAAATAACCACAGTTTCTTAATAAATTATTACCCTTGCACTTTATGGATGTCTTACTTTTTGAGTTATAATGCATAATTTTCAGGAATACAAGGAAATAGGAAGTGCTTAGGAAAAAAGAAAAAAGTACAATAGCAATCTTAGACTCATAATCTTAAAAAGTATTCCCTTTAATAATGTGAATGTTTCCAATCATATTTTAATTGTCAATATATTTTTCCCCAGAAGGTGAAATTATGGCAATTTGCCTTATAATTATCAAAGGTGATCATATGAAAAGCATAAAAGAAATGTTCTCTGTAACAAACTAAAAAGAAAGGCTGAATTTCTACTCTGATGGATGAGAAAACTGTTGTTCTAGTTCTAAAAGAGTATTTTTTTCCTTTGAGTCAAAATGAAGTTTTTGTTGACATAACTAGACACCCTATCGATCAGAGGTCCATGCCACCAACTACCTTTCCTCCAGCAGAAGCCGATAGCAAATGCCTAAGGAAGTGAATAAAAAGGGGCAAATGTGCAGTGACGTGTCCTCAGTTTAGTCCTGCAGTTTCTAGTTATCTATGATGCAGGGATTTTCTTGAAGCAGAGTTAGTACCTGCACATTTGAAAGTCCCCAGTAGGTTTCCCTTCATTAAGTCGTTTAATTACGTTTTCAATATATGTATATATAAATTGTGAGATTCGCAAAATCTGTAGCCATGAGTACCACACTGGCCAATCTATCTTCCTCAAAAATCTGGCAAAAGTGATTTATGTCACAAGGCTAAAGAAGAAGTAAGCTACTTTTTTTTCAAATAATGGAGGGAAACAAACAAACAAACAAACAAACAAAAAAAAAAAACAAACAACAAAAAAACAGAATCAGGTGACTTGAAAAACTTGCATTGAAATTTTGCTGAAACAATCCGCTATGCCTTCAGTGCAGACAAAGAAATTTTGTAGCCAACATAATTTTAAAAACTGAGATAAGTATGTGTGTTGGGGGAAGGGATAATAGAGCTTTCTATTAATGGAAAGCAGTCTGGCTGCAGTCTGAACTGTGGTGTCTTCCCTCCCCATAATCATGGCATTAATTACTTCATAGGTCAAATTATGTTTCTGTTTGAAAGAGTTTGGCCGTCTACGTGAATCAGGGCATGCATATTTAGATCTACTGTATCCTCTAGCACGAGCTTTTATTCTTGTTTGATGCATGTGGGCTAGTAATTTAGTTTTCCAGTGAAGACTGCTCTCTTTTCTCTCTCCTGCACAATGGCAGTCTGGTTCCATAATATATAGAAGAAGCACACATTAATTGAATCTGAGGGCAAGTACACTTCCTTCTTCAACCATACGGACAGGATTTTTCTTTAAAATAAAATGGCCAAAAAGGGACTGGAACAATGCCCAAAGGGGAGAATAAAGACAGACATTTAAAGGTGAGCTCACTAGATTTATAATAGCAGGGGACACTATCATCCTTTCCAGCCAGCTACCCAGTTAGCAGTAATGCTTATATCACAGGAAAGGCCCAGGAGATTCTTCTTTAGAAAATAATGGATATAGCTATTAATATACTGGGGAAACTGCAGACATCCACTTCAGATATTGGTAATAAATTACATTGTTCAGATACAAGATTACATAATCCAGACAGAAAAACATTTTTTGTGTATCAGTGTTATTTAGAAAAGTTGCTCTGAAAAGTTTTAAGAAATTAGAGTGCTTCTCTCCATAAAGAATAGCCAAGAGCTCTGAACAAAAATAATGCTAATTAATTAAGTATAAGAGCCTGAAGGAGATTGAAGCTAAAGGCTCACAGGGAAGGTGTTGCTTCTTGGTTCTTCATCCCACAATCTGCAAGAACAGATTGTGAAATTATTTTGACTGTATCAGAAGACACAAAAAAATCAGGAAGAAATAGTGAAAACATCATCATGTTGTAACACATAGTAAAGCTTCTTCAGTAGTGAAAGGCCTTTCACTGTAGGCATTAGTGTCAACTTCAAGAGGGCCAGTAGCAGCCCAACAGCTTACCCACTAGAAGAAAAGTATTTCAAGACAAGCAGTCTTGATCTCAGAAACTCTTAGAGCGTTAGCTTACTCTCATGTGCAAATAGATGCAAATAGCATTTTGTTTTCCAAAACTTTAAATAGGAACCAAAATGGAGAAATGGGAAATAAGTTTGAAAATCCCAAGACTGCTAACCCTAAATGCATTAAAAATACCATGAGCTTGTCTTAAGAATAACTGTACTTCAGAGCCCTGTGATACCGCAGTCATCTGGTTTGTCTGCTGGTGTTGAGACAAATGTCTTTAATATTATCAGATTTTCTCAATCACAAAGGTTAGACATTTATTTGTTTGTATAATGACAACAGATATCCTCATATTACACAGCTGATCTGAGAGTTATGAAGCCCTTAAAAATCATGGCTTTGTGATAAGGTTGTGGGTTGATATGAGTGAACTCCAGAGACTTTTCTGAACCCTCTATAAGCTCCTGCCTTCCTCTAATTTCTGGCTGAGCACATAGCACAAGAATTCCCACTGACGCCCACAGAAGTCAAGTTATCCCTTTACCTGTGGTGCTCCGTTCTTTGCAGGATCAGGCCATAACCAAGGCTTACAAATTAATAAAATCAAAGTGATTTATTTTTATTTTTTATTTTTTTTTAACTATACCTTTTAAACCAGACAAGAGTCTTTAACACCACCTTCTAAAAAAAGTCAGACTGTAAGAGGATAAGCATAATACAGCAACTTTGAAAAATTCCCTTACTCTCTGGCACACAGATTCAAGTCTCAGAGTCACTGAACCCTTCACCTTTCTCAGATAGATAAGATGACTACTGCAATATTTAATACAAGATAAGCGACACAAGCATTTGACTGGATTTGACCTCTTGGACAGCTTACAAATCCAAGAGCTTGTGTAACCTGAACCTCTGCAAGGAAATGGGTATTTTTGCTTTCTCCCCTAACTCCAAGAACTGGGGGCTTCAGAACCATCAAATAACATAAAACTGCTAGTCAACGATACTGCTGAAGACACTTCCTTAGCTCTATCCTCTAGTGCCAGTGGCCAAGGTTTCCATTTACCCAGGTACAGACACCAGGCTGAGCTCCTGAAGTCTGTGAGTCTGCAAAGCTCCTGTCCAGAAGGAGCCACACAGAGAGATACAGCAGTATGTATCTAAGAACACCAGTGCCTCTACTAGGACAGACCAAGGTGCACCTAGCCCAGCCTCCCATCTCCCAAAGCCGCCTGAGGCAGTTGTTTATAAAAGAGCTGTAACAGAGCTGAGTGGCGCTCGCTGCAGGTGCGTACTTCCACAGGCTACCCTGGCCTGTGAGGATGATTCAGACTTTCCCTGAGCCCTGGGTGGTTTCTGCATGGTTAGTAACATTGTACTCACTCCTCTGAGTTCATGTAAACTTCAGTCACCCATCAGGTATGCACCAAGTAGCACCACAAAGCTTGTCTGGGTATTACATGACAAATTCGGGGACCTGCCACATTACTTTCCTTAAATACTAGCTTGTGCCTGGAAACAACAAACCATCAGCCCTTATTTGCTGTCTTCAGGCCAGTCCTGACCTTATAACACAACCCTTCCCTGTCATCCCGTTCCCAGACCCAAATGTCTTATGGTACCCATCTGGTGTTCGCTCCTCAGGCTCTTGGGTGCCTCCTCTGGAAGGAGACACCAAATGGCACTCGGGTCACTGGCACACACTGACCGTGTACCGACCGTGTACCGACTGGCCCCAACAGGTTCTGGTCAGAACAAACGCGCCCCAGCTGCCCGGCTGCTGCAGGGCGTCAAGGGGCGCTGCAAGATGTCTGCCCTGACCTGCCACCCTCGGCGGGAGGTCACGAAGCAGGCGCGTGTGTGAGGTACTGCTAAGGGCAGTGAGGAATGTAGCAGGGTACCAGGCTTGTGTTAAGAAATCGGTTTGAATTCCTCACTTGCATGACATCAGTTTCACCCATGACACTTCCTTTTCTAATAATCCCTAATGTGTAATTTACCCTCTCATTTTTCATTTGCGGCTCAGCATTGAGCTGATAGTTTCATCAACGACGCACTGCAATTCTAAGATCCTGTTTTTAAGTGACAACAGGCGGCTCAGAAAGAGTTATTTTGCTGGTGAAGTCTAGACAGGTACAGTGTTCCACGCATAGTGCTCCATTTGCTTGTAATGTGGTGGTGCAGCAAATACCTTTCCTTAATGTCCAGATACAAAAGCATAACGCTTTTTTCTTCTTCATTTAGAAAATACAACCAGAGAGGAAACCCAGCCTGCCACATGACTTTGCTCTCCAAACATTGTCCTGGTGGTATTTCAGGTAAACACGAGGTCTGAGTCACCAGAGAATTATGGCAGGAGGAGACATGAAGCCACAGACAGTCAGTAGGACAGCCACAGCCTGGCTGCGCTCAACCGAATTTCCACTTCTCCCTTAACTGGGTCCTTAGATTTTCACACAGCTTAAGTACAAGAGTTTCTGTTCAGTTTTAGAGTACAGCAACCTCATCTTCACATGTGACAAGGTTTCTCATAGTGGCTATAAAAGAAAGCAAGGTCTCAGGATAGGCACTTACGACTTGTCTGCCAGGCTATGGAAATTCTGATATACCAGCAGATTCTGGCATTCATATTACTGTATCATCCAAACCTGCTCAGAAAAAAAAGTCACCTATTGGTAAAGATACAAATGTCTGATCTACACTTAAGGCTCTGGTAGTGCTAAATGTATACTGACATGAGTGGAAAAGTCCCAAGTGCAGACAATATTTTCTATAGGCCATAGAAAATAACGCACCAAGTTTCA
This sequence comes from Nettapus auritus, assembly GCA_011076525.1. Lineage (NCBI taxonomy): Eukaryota > Metazoa > Chordata > Aves > Anseriformes > Anatidae > Nettapus > Nettapus auritus. The sequence continues at coordinate 55,286,369 of CM021768.1, read as the reverse complement.
ATAAACTTGTGCAAAGCATTCCTATTTCAGAATACAAGAATACATACAGTAATTCCTTACAAGAGTATTTCCATTTATTCATTTGTACTTCAGAGTGCACTTCTAATGCCCCTGGAAGTCCAGGACCGGGATTCTTGGTTTAATCTGTATTTCCTCAAAGTAGCAATGGAATTTACAAATGGCCAGTAAATTGAGGGAGTTCTGGGGATTTTTTTCCCTTCTTCTGTTGTGTCATCAACATAAACAACAGAAACAAAAGTTCAAATTGCACAGCTGTAGCTACCACTCTCATCTTAACCAAGCTTTAAACAACAAGGATCTGTGTCTTGTTTACATGATTTACCAAAGCTTCTGGAGAAGTAAGGACCACTTCAAACCACTTTGGCTAAGAAGCAAGGAAAAAAGTCACTACTAAAAAAAAATCAGGAAAAAGCATTAGATATAAATTAATACAGAATTTTGATGTATTCTTAACACTATAATTATTTGATAAAGAGAAAAAAAATTAGAAAATCTTTTATTTCCACTATTGTTGCATTTGTCCATACAATGCAATTAATTCCTGTTCTAGTTAGGTCCTAACACAGATACTACTGTCTGTACTATGAAGTGGCAGAAGATATACACAGCTGTTTGTGACTGAGGCTGTCTAATCAAGGACATATTTTTGGTACTGAAAACAAATACAGCAATATTTTAAGAATAGAAACTGTGGTACACTATAAATCATGTTTGGTTATGAACTGGAATAAACTTCTGTTCAGGCTTTTTTTTTTTTTTTTCCTATATGGTTGTCAGTGGAGGTTATTGTTCCCAGTTCTGACTGCAGCTGCATGAACTCTTCCATGTCTTATGGCAAGCTGACTCAAACGTTTTGTCCAAACCACTTCACACTACACAATTGAGCATTTACAAGATCTGTGATCAAACTAATTTATTGCTTTTGTTATATTAGTTTTGCTGCTGATCGGCGCAGACCCAAATCTGAAAACACTTAAATTAAACCATACAAATAGTCTCAATTCCTTCAGTCGGTCTACTGGCATATGTAAACACGAGTGCTTTACGGTTCAGGAACCTGGCAAGCCTTCACCAGCTCTTTGCCTATGCATCCTGCAGGTATATATTGGCTACAAAATGGTTCTGCAGGGTAAGAGATGAAATTCACAGGCTGGACGACTGCTTGCAAGATGGATAAATATAATCAACTTGCCAGAGGTACTCTTCATGTCATATTGCTCTACACAGAACGGTTTGACAACCCATGCCTTCAAAAGCAACAATTAAAGGTGGCTAAGATCAGTTTCCTCAATCTGACAGTATCAGGTGTATTATTTTCATGACAGAGGCAATGAGTTGACCTAGATTCTGATGCAAAGGTTATTTATGTGTAAATGCTACATATTGCTAAAGTTACAGGAAGCTTTTAAAATTAAAATTAATGTTGCATAGTAATGGTTCCGAATATGCATGTAATGAACAAGTTGCCCATAAGAGCTGCTGACGCTGATAGCAGTGACATTAAACTGCTGCTGCAGTTCAGGCTGACAAGGGGACAAGTACCCTGTAGCTAGCATCAAGTTACCTGCTCTCCTCTTGTAGCTTATGCACCAATTGGGTGTTACTGCTGGATATGTAAGTGCTGTACTCTTTATATAAATACATACAGGAATACATACTGCACACACACATATCTATGCACGTACCTTTGTACATTAAACAAAATATTCTGGGTGAGAATTCCTTGGCCTTCTAGAATCTGCAGCTCCCTCATTGACCTCTCCCAAAATGCACAGCTGAGTTCAGCTCTTGCCTTAATCAATTTTACCCAAGCAGAGCTTTCCTTTCACCTTTGCTTGGGCTATTTTTTTAACTGAGTATTTTCTTAGTATGTTCAGCTAAAACAAAATTTCTTTGGAGAAAGGGAACTATGGCTATTTCAATAGGATTGCAAGATATGAGGAAGTTAGTGCTCATTTCATTTTACAGTGCCTAACAGTAGCTAAATATCTTGATGTAGACGTGCTACATTTTAATGTAGACATTAAGTAGACATGGTCTCTGCACTAAGGTTGTAAAATGGAGATGGGAAAGATGACTTTAAGGAGATTTCAAAAGTTCAGAGTGACATTTAGGTAAGCAGCCTCTGTGAATGTTGATTTTTTTATTATTCTTTTTTATTTTTTATTTTTTTGGTACCTTTGGAAATTATTGTTTTCATAAAATTTGTGATTTTTTTTTCCCCACGTATTTACAACTCTTAATGATCATGTAAATATTTCTACTTGTGGCTTACTTATTGACAAATGAGCATATTTAGTCCCGATACATTTAGTAATGCGCTCTGAGGACAAAGGCAATGGGGGTAAGGGAAAAATGTACAGGAAAACAGCCTTGGGCAGGATGAACGCTATCCTGGACTACAGAGTTCAAGTGGAACCAGCTCAAGTAGTCAGGGGTACAGGAGAGACACCCTTATATAACTTGGCCCATGTTTTCACTCTGAATGAACAGGGTTCGAACCTAATGGGAATCAGCAAACATGCTTCAAAATATTGACGCTCATCCAAAAAAAAAAAAAAAAGGCACCAACCCCAAAACAACAATAACAAATACAAAGCATAAGCTAAAGTCATTTCTCTAGCACAAACTGAATTTAGACCAGATTAATATATTCATAATATATTAGTACAGTAGCACATGTGTATAATTTTATAAGTAGATAAATATAGATACATTGGGGTTGCATACTCAGAATGATTTTACTGATAGCGACGTGTGATCAAAAAAGTTTGGAGACTTCTGCTGCAAGGATCCAGGATCTATCCCTAAATGACCAAAGTGGGACCCCCATAATTTGTCAATTCTTCTATACATAAAATAAAATAAAATAAAATAAAATAAGATAAAATAAAATGGCACACATCTCTTGGATCTTCATGCAAAGATCATTGAAATAAATGGTGACCTGATCCAAAAACTTCAAGCAGGCTCGGATCAGGACCCTACAAATTAAGGCAGCAGAGCTAAGAGAAGGCATGAGACATTCCTGAATCCTGTTCAGCCCTGCTGGCTCTGCACTCCATAAAGAAATATCATGTAGCTGAAGAAGGAAAAAGTGGTTGTATGTAATTCTACATAAGAGAGCAGTTTTATGGTGATCCCACAGGTAGATAATCTAATCAAGCATTAATATTGGGCAAGATAAACACTTCCTGGTTTACAGTAAGGGATACAGTTAGCAAAACCTAAGTTTAGCTGTCAGCTAGGTACATTTTCTAGTGTTACACATCACAAGCTGTAAAAGCAAAACACTTGACATTGCTATTATAAAATAACTTAATACAGAGCACACAAGTTTTAACAAACAACTGCATTCCCTCATCCTAAAAATGGATTCCACCTTATTCTTTAGCCACCTTATTCCTTAGCCAGGGAGATGTCCCCTCAGGAGCACAGCACTGCTGCTAACAAGAAGCATTTTGTGGTATGAGACAACAACCCTTTTCTGTCATAGATTTCTTTTGTTATTGATGGGTATGCTTGGGTGGCATTGATCAGCAGTAGCTTCTCACTGACCACAGTGCCTCAGCTGTAGCAGGAGGTGTGCTTATACCCGATGCCAGTCACGCTGCCCCTCCAGCAGTTCAAAGGCAAGATCTTTCCTTGGATCTGAATGATTAAGAAGGGCACCTGAAATATAGCTATTGCTGTCGCTGCTCTCCGGAAGCATTCCAATGTGATGCAACACTTTTATGCATCTGAAACAATTCCACCACCATGAAAAAAGGTAAGCTCATTTATTCCAACATCCCAAATCAATCATCGGCTAGCTGGAATAGATCATGCCTGAAAAGCCATTGCTTATGCTGCTCAGTTCCAATAGCAACTCTACTGTAGGTCTGCCTCTAACTGCACCAGTGAATGGGAGGGTCAAAGAAGAAAGCTTAGAGCATCAGCATGTATTTTCTTGCTGTGGGACCTCCCTCCACTAATCGAAACTTCTTTCAAGATGTCTCAGCTGGCTTTCTGAGATCCTTGTGGAGTTATTGCAGCCCTTCCCAAATGAAATTTTTTATTGAGCCAGATGCAAAAAGATGCCTGATGCTTCCAGAACATCTTTAATTGAATAAAACACATGATTATTAATAATATTTAATTATAGAGGATATCACTAAATTATATTAGCTCTAGAAGAATGCACTGATATAAAACCAGGGCTACATTTTAGCACTGACACACGACTACTTCACTTTTGTTAATATGATCAATAGGACATTGACGGATGGGTCTGCACTGGGCTGTTCTCTAGGTACTGGCACACTTGTGCTACGGTGGCTGCTGCTGTATTTCCCATCCATACACAAGGGAGGGACTCAAATGATTTCAGAGGGTGCAGAGGGGCTTATTCATTAGTCTGGCCTTGCAAAATCTTGTTCTACTGCAGACATACAACTGGCTACACCTATTCTAATGTAATTAAAAGACTGCATAAATCAATGTTATAACAAATATCATCCTTTAGATACTCACTAATGATCTTAGCCCTTTGGAAAAGGCTTTTCCTCCAGCCTCGGGTCACCACGCCTGGTTAGCCCTCCGGTACAGCAGGCAGCACAAGCCCGCAGCCAGGACAGCTGGGTGGCTGCAAGGGCTCCCCAGCACTGCCAAGCTCTTGTAACTTTGGCTGCTGCTCAACAGACGTGCTCGCCTCCACGCTGCTGGCAGGAGAGGCAATGCTCGTATACCTGCACCTCTCTGCTGCCTGGCCTCAAAGACTGCTGCTATCCTTAGCGCAAAGAGGCCCTGCCACTGCCTCTAAGCACTGCACCGTGACAATATATTTCCTTAGAGTAAGTTCCCGTATGCCCTTTTTAGAAAAGGGGATAGCTGAGTCACAACATGTTTAGGTGGCTTATTCAAGATCACGGAGCAGCATCAAAGTGGTAATTCTTATGCAACTCCTGCGGAAAGCAGCATATTTCACTGAATCACACTGCTTCCCAACCATTAATAATGATTCTTGGATTCAGCACATTCAGATCTATGAGCTATTCTGTCCCTGACTGATGGCTAATGAAATCAACTGCTTTTATCCTCAAAAACCTGAAGAGAAATAGGGTATACTTCAAGCTTATTTTATGAGTGAGCCCACTGTGGAACAGAAAGCAAAGTGGTGGGTCCCAGAAAACTTTGTCACCTTAAATAGGTAATTCTCTGGAGGCACACACGTAATATTTAAAAATATAAATTCTAAAGGAGCACAGACTGGCAAAAGCACACCATGAAGAAAAGCAGGAGGTCAACCTCGTATAGCTTCATTTGCAACCACCAGCCCCCACAATCCCCAGAAGCCTTTAGGCTTGCAGATTACGTGGGGTAAGGCTGCAAGGGCTTTTGAAAGCAGTCTGTCAGCAGGCAGGAGGACCCCCAAAGCCTAGCACGCTCACATCCAGGTTGAGCTATTGCTTCTCCATCACCAGCACCCCATGCTGCAGTTCACTAGGGTGAACAAGGGGAAGGGAACAAAGCCTACTGTACACCTTCATAAGGTTTTTATCTTAACATGTTTTTTTTTATTATTATTATTATGTTATAGTCTGGAGCATGTCAACAGGAGATAAAGAGGAGAGATGGCTGAGGAATTAAATTATCCAGAGTGCTGAGCAAGCCTATTTCAGTCCACTGTGGTTTAAATTTGCCACCTGACATGATAAGGTAGAAAAGGTTATGTTACTCTTCAGCTCAAAATGCACCTGTCTAGGAAGCCCTAACATCCCTCATTAAAAGGGGTAGTGCGTGACCTAGCACTGAGGTTAATACTAATATGTTCCCCTGGAGCCATGACTGTGGTCCCTCATTACCATTATCCTCTGGATGTTGTTCTAAATGCTGGCACCCTAATTGATAAACAGAATCAGCCAGTTTCAGACCTCAGAGACAAGTGGCTAGAATTTGAGATAGCTATTCTTTGAAACAGGAAAGGAGAGCTTTTTTCTTTTTTATTAAGTATCTACAGAACTTTAATCAATCTTCACATGATACCAGTAGTTCACAGACAGAGCTACAGCTCTTGAAGGAAATAGGTTATCTTTTCCCATCATGAGCTGCTATTTCCAAGGAGCATCTGATGTGAGTCTGAAGTAACCATGCAATCTGAATTTGAAAGGGCCATTAACCAGGAAAAATTAACAAAATACATAGAAATGACTGAGCTCAGATGATCAGTTTTCCAGCTATGACCTTTAATTCTCCATAAAGAGAAGGTGCTCTAAAAAGTCAAATATTCTCCCAAATCTGGTTATTTAAACAGAATGGTGAGTGATGCTGTATGTGTGGAAGGAATCCAAAACAGTCTGGGTGGAAGAGAAAAATATGCATATCATCAGCCTTATTTAAAGAAGAAAAATCAGTATTTAAGCACATTACACTATTCTGTGATTCTTATACTGTGAGACGTGTAAATATGCAATAGCACTAAACATACATATAAATAGAGATAAACTGTGAATGAAATCTATTGTTCTCAAAAATCTATCAGAATACTCAAACAAATACGTATACTCAACAAATATATATATGTAGATATATGTGTATTTTTAGGGAGAGAGTGTAAGCATGCAAGCATGGTCATAAAGAACTTGTAAGCCGTATTAAAGGACTTACAGGAGACTCAAACATCAAAAATTCAACTCAAATACAAGCTGTATGTTAGAGATGCATAGAGTTCAAACTTGTTAGCTCATTTCAGACTGCCTTGACTAGGTACAGGGATGCTCACTGACCACTTTCAATACAAGGTTTGCTCCCTGACGCTAAACATTTCCCTGAATCATGGTCAGAGTGAACAGATGAGTTGAACTTCATGCCCCAAATAGCAATGAACCAGTACTTAAATTCATAGGCAAATAAAATTCATCCTTACAGGAAGTGTTCTTCCCCTACACTACCTAAATTTTATTAAATGCACAGAGATTTGTTACCCATATGACAATACAGTACTCATTCTCTGAAAGCCATCACGTGCCTGCTGAGGAGGTAAAGAACATAACCTTCTGAGGTTTCTGAAAGAGGACACCAATGTCAACCAAGCTGATAGACATAGGCTTAAGTCCAAAGCTTTTGAAAGCAGTAGTTTATGAGTCCCTAGTCCGACATGCTTTTATTTAAACATTGCATTAGCATAGCACCTAATGATCCAAGTCATGGGCCATCACCCTCTTGCACTTGGCAATGTATAAGCACACACAGAACAAAAGCACATTCCCCAGATAGTTTACAATTCAATTACAAACAGAGATCCAATAGAGGGATGCAGCGTGGAAAGCACAAGCGATGAGATTGGTTGATGTAATGCAGTAGCTTGAAAAATGCTGATGTGATGTAGTTCTCTTTCCATATTTCTACCTTCCAAGTGTCATTAAAAATAGCTAGAATCTCTCTCTCAATCTCTCTCTCTTTTTTTTTTTTTTTTTTTTTTTGCCTTACAGCACTTTCCCAGGTGACTCTATGCCACAGGGATGCTACACAATTACAAATGGGTAAACTACCAAGGATGAGAGGGGAAATGAGTCAGGAAGCTGTGAGACATAGTCTAGAAATATTTACAAAACCTTAGAGAAAAAAAGGGGCTGTTGGAAATGACCCTTCTTGGGCAATAGGATTTTTTGTGGGGACAAACAGCACATGTGACACAGCAACTGGCAAGCTTTCCATGTGGAACCAATTTTCAAAGAGCTTATGAATGTCTCTCTTCTGAGTTTCTTCCTCAATTTTTGTTTAAACTATCCCAAGTCCCACATATGGAGATAGAACAAGCTTAATCGGGGCAAATATAAGCCTTTTATCAATTCAATTATCCATTTAAGGACTCACTCGATGAACTTAGCCATAAAATGTTAGAGTTGCAGTGCTGCTCCTGTCTATCAGCTTGTGTCCCTGTATTCTTTGTACCCTTAGGGACGTTTCATCTTTTGAGAAATGTGACAGCCTGCCTTCTGAGACTGCCTCGGTAGAGTCCATAGCCAATATATTGACAGATAGAAGATAGCATGGAAAATGAAGCAGTTCACAGCTTACTTGGGTGTGTCAAGCTGCTTTTGTCACCAGCCAAAGAATCTTTGATCTTTTAAAGCTATAATGGGATCTTTCAAATCATTAACTTCCATTAATTGCATCTGATTCCCCCCTCCGCCCCCAACGATCTATGGATCTACAGCAGGACCACATCATACCCCATTTCCCAATATTCTTACTTTTCAGAAAATATCATTAGCATATCTCCAAACACACACAGGGATGATCTTTGAAATGTTTCTTCATGGTCAGGAGAGCAGGCTCAAAATGGGGAAAATAATTTACTGATACTCCCACTATTTCTGATTTCTACTGAAATGTAAGATGATTATTTCTACATGCAAACTTGATTCTGCAGTTTCTCTTTCCTACATTTTGAAGAGGGATGAAGACAGACAGCTGTTTCAAAGTAAATTAAAAAAAAAAAAAAAGTCATGTCACCTCTGAGAATATACATGTTTGTAAAAATTACAGTCAAAATGATACAGGATTAGCTGTGGAATATTACAGGGATCTTCATGATCCCTGTCAGCCATCACTTCAGATTTTGCAGGCCACAGCTAGGCAGCTATGTTAATTTCAGTGCTTCTTTTTGGGAATGCTACTATAGAGATTGGCCAACACTGTTTTCCTCTCTGTTTTGCCTCACCTGAATATTACTGTTTCAGTGCCCCATCATCCCAGCTACATGAGGGTCTGGATTCCTGCTGAGAAGCATTTTCTTTTAAAATTACAATTCCTGCAAAGGTAATGGAAAACAAATGAGTTACTTTTTGTGTTGCCAACATTCTTTTTATACTGCAGTACGCTTTTCAAGATCAAACTGTCAAAATACCAAATGACACAACATTCAAAGTTGATTTTCTTGAATTTTAGTTTAAAGGAACAGCCTCTCTTGAGGATATGTATGCCCATATACCTTAATTTCCTGTCTTTAACTGAAGTCACCAGTCAAATGCTAGCACAGGATACTCACTGGGGCTTGAGATTTCTTGCCATTTTATGGCCTTTTCAGCAGATACTCTTGTATACAAGGTTTAAGAACGGTGCAGCTTTGGACTTGCAGGATAAAATCTTTCAGGTAAGGGCTGGAAGCGCATTTAAGAGGGGACTTACAAAAAGTACATTTTAAATGAGCCTTTAAAATCACTGGCAAATATTCCCTAGACAAAGTATTAAATTTGCTGGTCTAACGTAGAACTGAAAACCTAGGTTTTGGTACTGGGGTGCTGTCCTTTCTCAGCGAAATAATTGTGTGCCCAGCTAATGGCATGCTATATGGCTGTCAATATCCCTTTCAAGTTATTAGGTCCAATCAATGTTGAATAAAAGGAAAAAAGGTGGTCAACAGGCAATCTAGCTTTCAGTTTAACACTCCCTTGAGGATTTTCATTATCCTTTCCTTTTCTGCTCTCAAGGTTAGCTCTAGCTAGCCTATTTCTAGCTTCAACTTCCTGGAGATAATGCACATCCACAATAGCCTTGCTCCTCCAACGTCAGTGTGCCCTTCCACCTGAGTAAGCAGAGTCCCTTCTCTTTTCTATTATTTGTGACCTTTTCCTGGGTTAAAAGGTCACTCCTGAAGCAGGCGGGTTTCACTCCTTATGGTGATTGCAGTGCAAAAAGCAGGCTTCTACCTTGTTAGAAGTGACATCACTGTACATTAAAGACATCATATCTCCTTTCATATTAAAATGCCTGTCAGTTCTGCTGCTCACAGGCTGTAAATCTGCCACAGTATCCTGTGCTTGGGAGTTTTCATTATGAAAATATGAAGATAAGCACTCTGCTTTACTGTCAGAGGGAAAAAGTAGGCTGGTAGTAATAAGGTTACTTGAAAAATAAATATACAATTTCTGAAGCACGGATTATTTAATGTGGAACAATTTTTAAAAGGAATCCTTTCTATTTCAATTCCTTAAAAAATTCAAGCTTAAAACCCAGTATAAGAACAGGGTGAATATACAGTCCTGTAGAATTTATTAATACATAGACTGTGCAGTTACTCATGTAGTAAATCATTAGATTTTCCCTTTGACTTTGGCCCTCTAGCCTTGAGTGAAATGACATACCGGAATCTAACCTGTTTTTCATCTTTATATCATACAAATACTGAAAGACTTGTATGTTCTGCAGGAAAGTGACAACGTTCAGTTGTTATATATACGACTTTAGAAAATACATAGCAGAGGAATACCTCACAAACAGCAAAGAAAAATACAAATAATTACTGACCAGTGCCAATTACTAATTACTAATATACTCTCAAGGCATGATTAGGATATTAATACCTCGCCATTAGGTAATGATTTTCATCCATCAATCTGAAAACACCAGATATTTAATTTGTGTTTTGCAGAAGGGAAACTGAGTCACAGAGAGGTAAAATGGCACAAAAACTTCCTCCATTTTCTTAGAGAATACCAAGCCACTGCTATTGCCCATTTCCTTCCTTAAATACTTGAAATTCCCTTCAATTATGAAAACTTCAGCATGGGAGCATAGCATATGTATTTTCAATCTCATTTTCCAGATCACATACTCCATTGTTGATACTCTGTTTGGGGAGCTGAAATGAATGGCTCAAGAGTTATTTATGGATGATGAAACTTTTCACCTCCAAGGCATTGATTTTAATGTCTGAACCCTACATCCAGAGACGGAAATAAATATATTTAGACTGTGCTGTGTGCATTACATGAAATCAATTGGTAATGTCAGTTCCAAGTAGGCAAGGGTTCAGGTGAAAAACATGAAAAAATAGATAAATGATGATTTGCACGAGGAAGGTGAACGTGTGGCATAGGAAGAATTCAGTAGCAGAGAAGATGACTTGCTCGGGCCATGGTCTGAAGAGACAAGATCAGAGCACCCCACATACATCGTGGAGGAAACCAGAGCATATGTCAGCTCAGCAGAGCTGGAAGTGAAATGAAGTAAGAAACCGAAGAAAAGCAGTGCATGGTAAAAACATAGCTTGCTTCTTCACCTTCCAGTTTCTCCTGAATGCAGAGGAGGTTTTCCTCCTCTTCTGTCTAGAATGAAGTCCTCTGTTCATGTAGACCAGAGCAAAGTAACGAGAGCTGGAGCTCTTTAATGAACCAAGTCATAAGGATTTATAACCTGTTTTAGAGCAATATTGCCAAGACCTGCCTGGCCACAAAAGCCTGCAAGGATCAGGCTTTTGTATCATCTCTCTTCTCCTCAGAAGAACCCTTCAAACCTTTTCAGCTGCACGGTCACAGGTCACATCTAAGCTGAGTGGCTTCTCAGTGTTCACCATCATTTCCAACATCCATGCAGGTCCATGGCAGTGGTAAGCGTGTGATTTTAATGACGGGTCTGGATAGCTGCAGGCACTTCACGTTACTGCTGTCTACGTTTCGTAAGTAGGATAGGCTGAGTGGGAAAATACAGGAGTTGTCTTTGCCCTAAATCCCCCACTGAAGCTGAAAAATGGACCATGAGCCAGTGTGTCGATTTCCCTGTATCCTCCCTCTCTCCTAGAGGTAATCATCAAAACTGTTATCACAGATCCAAAAGACTTAGGTCATAGTGTTCAATACTGTTTTTATATAATTTTCCCAGCAATAGCTTTTCCTCATCGAAATAGTCAAGAGTAAAATATATAGGAATATTTTCCTGCATGTGCACGAACACCAGGGAATCAGATCTGAACACAGTGTTCGAGGTTAACGGCAGACCCTGGGGACTGGGTCACAGGCAGTCGCACCGCATTGACAGATCTATATTTATAGCTAGCATCCTTATTTTCACTAGGATATGCACAAAAGGATAATAAAGTTAAAAAGACAGGAGTTGCATAATGTACTCAGTTCAAAATTAGCTTTTGACTTAATATGAAAATTTATGCCTTTGTTTTATTCCGAACAAAACTGTTTATCTTGCATACAGAGTTTCTAGTCTGCCCACCGGATTTTTTATTTATTTTATTTTATTTTATTTTATTTTTTTAAAACACATTACGAAACCATCCTATTCAATTTTGCTTCCTTATCCTCAAAAGTAGCAATTTGGTAGTCAATGGCCAGGAATTAAGGGTACTGGAAAATACCAGCCCACAAATGCCCTAGGAGTGACCTAACATTGACATTAAATCACATTTTATTTCTAAAGAAATTGTGCTCTCCAGCTCTGCAGCTAATAAAGGTACAGAAAGAACAGAGTGTTTACACCGTGGTCTCCATTATTTTAAATGCTTAATAGTTTAGATTCCTGGATTAACAGCAGACTAAGTAATTATTTTTAAAGTTACTGAAACTAGGAATATTTGATTTTTTTTTTCTATAAATATCTTTCCTATTTTTCCTCCATGTCAAAAATAATGTATACTAATAAAAATAGCTTCTTCCATCTAATCAAGTTTCTGTTAATTAAATGAATGTGGGAACCGAGCCACCGAGGATGCAAGTGATTCACCCAAGGTCACCCTGGAAGCCTCTGGCAGAGGCATATGGGAACCCAGGCAGTCTGAACAACATAACACCATTGTTTTTTTGCCTCTTTCCAGTATCCTCACGAGAGTATCTTGTACCAGCCCTGAACACTGACTTTGCAGCCTCCACTTGTGGCTTCCAGTCTGGCTAATATCCAGAACGGCACTCCTCACACAGAGGTACTGAATCATTGCATGCTTATTTTTTTAACATTTGAGCAATATTTTTATTTGCAGTTCAGTAATGTCTAAGGAGCTTCTTCATACTGTACAAACATCAAGAACAATGGGCTTACAACTCCAGAGCTTAAAGCCTTGATCCTTTGTTTGCATCATCATTTTCCAGTATTTTTTCTTGGTATGTTCCAGGGCAAATGCTTCAAATTTCTCAGTTATCTACATTTTTATATAATATATATATAATATATATAATATATATAATATATATAATAAAAAAAAAAAAAAAAAAATATATAATATATATAATATATATTATATATATAATGCTGTGGTCTGCATCAATAAAATTCAGTTTGCTACTATTACAACTGTTCCTTGAACTGTGCTAGCTGTTCCATCCAGTGAAGTAGTACTGCTGGTCTCAGGCTTAATGTTTTGCATTTTCTGGAAGACTGCAATGTGTTGATGGAAAACAAACAAACAAAAAAACAAAAACACAAGTTATTTTAGGCTTGATCCACAATCTGCTGCTTGCTGAAATCCATGAAAAGGCTCTAAGGCTCTTTCTGAGGAGAGGTCAACACAATTTTTTCCCATATATGAAATACCTGTGAAGGCTCAGATAAATGCAAAAAAACACATTGAGAGGCCAGAAGAAGTCAGGGGGTGGCAGATCCAGTCAGTTCCCCAAAAGAGAATTATTATTCCCACAAGTCTACATCTGTCCTAGAGCATCAGCTGAATCCTTACCTGGAAAGGGTCAGAGGGACAGAAAGGTGGCTGAACACTTCCCAGTCCTCCTCAGTCGTGGAATTTTGAAACAAGGTATTGATTGTTTTCACCCCACTGTGAATTAGAAGGGCCCCACATTTACTTCATATCCTCAGGTGGCCATTGGAAGCACTTCTGGGGAGCTGGGAACTAACCTTGCAGATGCTTTACACCAGTGGGTCAGTTAAAAGAAACCATTTCAGCTCATCTCTGGGCTTAACCTTGACACCAGGATTTTAACCTGAAGTAGTGAATTAGCATCAAACTGGCTATGGAAAAATTTACATTGAAATGTCATCTGGAATTGATATTGCATACTGGAGGAAATAGAGAACTTGTGTTTCTTTGACGTAAATATTTTAGAAAGTTTAAACATAAAAGGCTGGCTCCAATTTGATTGTAATTTGGATATAATCTAGCTAAGTGTTTCAAAAAATTAAAAAAATATACCCAGCTTTTACTTAGTGTAACAGAAAGCACAGTTTTCATGTGATCTGTTAAACTATACTTGAACCAAACAGAAAGGAGCAGACAAAAACATGTGACAAAAGGTAATCGTGTCACTTAATCTGTATCGGGTGACGTGAACATCCCGGGCTGGGGAACACAAAGCAAGGACCTGAAGACAACAGAATGTTTTTATGCTCTATGTCTGAAATGTGTAGCACAGAACCCCTTTTTTTTTTTTTTTTTTTTTTTTTTTTTTGATTGAGGTCCAGTTTAAAAATGCATTAACTTTTTAATTAAGAACATGGCTGGGAATCAGCAGTTCTGATGATCTTAGCATAGCATTGGATATAACATTGGATAACTAAGCCTTAATTTAAGGGAAAAAAACTTTGATCTTTCACTGTATAGCAGCAGATAGAGTGTCATTTAAATGCTGAAAGACTTGAATTCTCCCATCAAAATGCATGGAAAGAGAATTTCAAATCTCTTAAGGCTCACAAGAAAGCTTATCCCTTGGGTGAACCAAGGAGAGCACTGCCAGGAACTCTGAGGGAGTTACATGAACTCTGAAAGCTTCTAGAGACCTTCCCTTTCTTTTCTACAGACCTGAAAGTCCAGGAGGAAGAGAGAAAGCCTCAGGCTGAGTTCTCATGTTGTTATCCTTAGCTCCCTCAAGACCTGCCACTTGGGTTGAAAAAGCTTTTTTGTCATGACACCGAGCAGCACAAGGCATCAATGTGCTCAGTTCTTCCTTAGGGATCCTCTGGGATAGCTTTGGAGAAAACACGTGTGGTGCTTCCTTGATGCAAAGAGTGTGGAATTAATCTGAACCTGAGCCTCCTCAAGACTGTTGGATCAGGCCAGTGGGCAAAGTGATTTTTCAGCAGCCGGGATTCGCTGCTGACACTTCAGCTTCCAAAAACAAGCTGTGACAACTATCAGCTTAATGATTACCATTTTGGTACCAGCTCATTGAGATGGATTTGTTTGGAAATTTGTGTATTTTCAATATTTTTTTTAGAGGTGTCCAGAGTACAGAGAGGTAATTACCAAAACCTCCACTGACTTCATCAGGAGAAGAATCTCACCTTCCATCTCTCAAACTCTGGAAATGTGGTACAGCGTTTACTTAAGGGCCCTCAGGAAACCCTGCAACTTCAATGTTAATCTCAAATTGCAGGGTTCTCCACTGTGACGTTATTTCACGGAGGTTGATGCCTTCTGCCCCACACTCTTGGAGGCTCCGAAAAAGAAGTTTCCCTGGATTTGGAACTGGTTCTTAGATTTCATTGTGTATTTTTCTTTTTTATCTAAGTAGGTTCCAAAGTTGTTTGTTAAAGTCTTGGGGTATGCCATGACTTTGGCAAAAATAGGTTTGTTCTCTGTGACAGAATTGTCAGGTGAGGATTGTTTAATACATCTTTTTTCATCCACTGATTGTAGCCAGGGATTATTTAGGCTGAATTCAAAATCTTCCCACAGACATTCTTTTGTCATCTGGATTGTTGTTCTCCTGCATTTAACTTATGTAAATGGTGTTCCTTTCAGAAGAGCTAGAAGAATCGGACAGTCCTTTTTAAAACATTCTGTGTTACACAGCCATCTCACTCTACGGAAATGCTTTTATTTCAACTGGCTGGAAAGAAAAACCTCCCTAACTTTGAAGTGTTTTTTTATTGCATTGAAAAGAGAGAAAGAGAGACTGTCAAATCCCATTTCATTTTTAAAGCTAACTGTAAAGTTTTAATTAGGTCCTCTGAACAAAGATACCGAGATGCTTCATGTTTAAGAGTTAGCGATAGTATACGAGCTGCTGACTTCCATCATTAAGTTCAGTTGACAAAGGCCAATGCAACTTTTTCTTTGTAACTTTGTAACCATTTATGTTTGAGGTGAAGATGTTAATATGGAAATTTTGTGAGCTGGGAATGAGTACGAACTATCATTGTAATTTATGACCTTTCATCTAAGGCCAAATGTAAAGGCAATCACAACTGTTCTATATCTCAAGGCCAGCACATAGCAGATGTATGAAATTTGGAAGTGTTAGACATAAACTTTTATTACCAAATTATAAATAATTTCTACCACTTACAATGTTCACCTTTCAAGTTCATCTTGATTAAAACACAAGGGCAGCATCTCACTGACTTCAATGAGTTGCACAGCTGGAAAAACTCTCTCAGTGCACTATGAAAGGATACAGCAGAACAGTATTTAAAATAATCTACTCATAGCAATGCACACAAAGTTTTAGATTTAAATCCTTTTTCATCTAGATGACCAAAACAACAAAAAAAGAGAATCATTAAACAATGAGGCCTGAATTTTATTTTCATTCTTGAAGCACTGAATTATGTAAGCAATCTGCTGGATGTGGATTACTTAAATCCTTTGAAGACCACCTTCCGGAGGTCATTTGGATCTCATCACTCAGGAAATAAAGCATTCTTTAGGTTGTGTGTTAACAGATGTGATTACATAATCTTTCTGAATTTACAAGATAGGAATTTTCTTTCCAGGTCAAATCCCACCACACCAAAGTGCTCGTTAATGTATGCCTTATTGCATGAAGGTTAATTTACCCCTAAGAACAGCATGTGAGACTATGTAGAGACCTATGGCAATCCTGGAAAAATTAACAGAGATTTGGATTCATGACTTGGCCTCAAAGCATGGAAAAGGGGAGTTACAGGTATGAAACTGTTGGCCATTTTAATTCCGGTGTTTCAGAATAGATACATTTGTAAGCTCAGTAATGGTATTAAGAAGGGAATTAGGAGGATTTGGGTGGCTGGCATCAAACACCCAAAAAACAAACTTGGCACCCACGCAACACGGTGCGGCCTGCTCCCCGTGGTGCCCACTGCATCAGGCTGGGATGGGCCTGGTGCACGAGGGGCACCCGCCAGCATGGCCATGGTGAGGCCTGGCTGCCCGACTGTGGCTGGTCTTCAGCCCCAGCCTCCTGGCCTGAGATTTGGACTATTTTTCTTTTATTTTGGGGTGTGTGTGGGGAGATGTGACTGAAACTGTGTTTAAAGAGAGAAGACAACTCAGGAAGGGAGAATGCTTGGCCGTGCTCTGAAGAAAACATTTTTCCCTGTTCTGAAGAGCATGTTTTCTGAAGCACATTTTCCCTCTATTACAAGAATTAAAAAGTTTTTAAATCGATAATGGAAGAATAAAGAAAAAAACAGTCCAAATGCTTTCACAGATGATTAACTCCTGTCACACTACCAAACTCCTAAAAACCACAGTGTTTTGTTTGCTTGTGTTTTTATTATTATTATTATTATTAATTATTATTATTATTTTAATAATCATTATTATTATTTTTAATCTTGTTGAAGAACTGGGGACGTATCCTAAATTTGGGGATCAGCCAACCCCCCGCGGGGTCCTTCTGGTCAGGCCGGTTGCCGCCTTTGCCCGGGCGGCGCTGCGCGCCCGGCGCGTTTTGTCCCTGCCGGCGCGCCGTAGCGGGGCCGCCTGCATTGGCCGCGAGCGGGTCGGGGCGCGCGCAGGAGGCGGCAGCGGGTGAGCGGCGGCGCCCAACGGCCGCGGGCTAACGGCCGCCGTGACAGGGCCGGGCGGGAGGGAGGGCTGGCCGCCCCGGGGAGGGTCGTTGCCGAGCGGGAGCTCAGCGCTGCGGCTCTGGGACCGGCTCTTGGGCCGCCCGGGTGTTGCGTTGAGCGCCGGGGAGCGCCCGCCCGCCCCGAGCGGCGCTCACCCGCTGCTCGCTCGTCTCCCCCCAGCTACCCGGCGAGCCCAAGATGAGCCTGCGGAAGCAAACCCCCAGTGACTTCCTGAAACAGATCATCGGGAGGCCCGTGGTCGTGAAGCTGAATTCCGGAGTGGATTACCGAGGTAAGCTCGCGCCCTGTACCTCACTGCAAGCCTGCGATCCCATTGTTCGGTGAGGCTGGAGCCTCGCGAAAAGCAACACAAGGCGACCTCGCATCTTGGCATACGCGCACACGGACCTCAGAGTGGGGACAGTAAAGAAATCAGCTCTGGAGAAACTGATGGAGAGGAGGTTAACAGTGGATTTACAGATTAAAACGTAACTAAAACTATCATGATCTCCTATTGAATATGAGCTAGGCACTTTATTCTAAAATGATTTAAATGTTACCATTGTGCCAGAGATACCTATCTCAGGTAGGTTTAATTCAGTTGGCTAAGCTTAGTGCTTGTGAGACAAGACTTGTTTGTCCTGTGATAGGGAGTCTTTGCATTCTGACAGTTTCAAATTCTTGTTCACCAACAGGGCAAGCAGTGCTTTATTGTCCCTTTCTGTTCCTCTTTCATGTCTCTCAGCTGATGAAATTTGCAATCTGTCATTTCTTTGAGATCCACATGGTTTGAGCATATCAGGTGGGGTTGGTAACTGAAAAACATCACTGCTTCTCATTTGTCTTTGGCCTCTGTAAATTCATTCTTGTAGGCTTATGTAGTGACAGCTCATTAAAGTTAATTAAAGCAAGTCATCACTTGCCTAAAAGTACATGCAAGGTGTTTTTTGATATACTTCCTATTTTCCATAAGAACATTGGTACCTTTTGCTCATTAAGATACACTTGTAACCTACCCCCTTATCTAGGCCTGGAACTCTGCTAGTTTAATATGCCTACAGTCAGAGCTACGGGGAGCTTAAAAACACTTTGTGCAGTCAGTTTTTTCCCCTTTGTGTGGAAAGAGAAAAGAAAAACACATACAGGAAAATAACAATCCTCAACCGTTACAAGTTGGCAGAAAAACCTAAATTCCTAATTAATCAATGGAAGATACTACAGTAACGCTTCTGGAAAATGAGAACATGCCCTAGAGGAAGATTTTCAGACTGGAGTTTTCTCCCCCTCCTCAATACAGCCAATGTGCTATAATTCCTGAGTTTTAATGCCAGGTAAATAAATGAGGTTCTTCTCAATTTTAGTAGTGGCAGTAATTTTAGTAGTAGTGTCTGTGCAGCAATGAAGCTGGGAAAATGCACAAGCAAAACTGAGGTAAGAACAGCTTGTTAGAAGTTGTTTCATGTACACAGAAAAATCAGAGTGCATTTTCTGAGCAATTCTTTACATCTGTTAATCCCCACGTTCAGTTTGTTACATAAGTGGTCTGTTCATTAGCTAAGTTAAATTTAGCTCTGGCCATAGTGGTGGGTGTAGATCCCACAGAGTTCCTGTGAATAAAAGTGCCATCATACTGCCAGCACAGTGGAAGCACTGTGTGAACAAAGTGCAGGCTGAACAGGGGCTATGAGAAATCAGAATCTATGAACTTGTAAAGGCAGTGCTACTCAAATGTATATATTTCCCTGATCAAGAGACCATCTAATATAGCAGATTTTTTCATGCTGTGCCTTAATTAAACAGCATAATTTTATTTTGGTGGGAAGATGTCAGTGTCATTTAGAACCCCTTTGCCTGATGAAAATGATTTACAACTTTGCTCACACAAAAACAGACTGGCAGCCCACACTATTTTGGGTCTGTAAGCATAAAAATCAATCTGAAAAATGTGTATGGTGTCCTGGATTAAAAGGGTTATTTTTCAGATACATCCTTGACAGGTTTTAATTAAACTTAATAGTCTTGTTCTTAGGCTACCCTGTTACACTTAATGTCACAGGTTCTTCTCGGGCATAAAACACAAGCAAGAAGGGACAACTAAACTTTCACAGTGGAGGTTATTCTTTTGAAAGTCGTGCCTCAGTGACCCGGGGGGGGGGGGGGCCCCAGACATCCCTATATCAACTGATAAAGTTGCTGCTAGAGGACCTGGGGTTCCTTACTCACAGCTTAGTTCTTTTAACAATACTCTGATCCCCTGACTCACCTGCAAGCTTGGGCTTTTAGTTTGTTGTGTTGGCGGCCCCCCCCCCCATACTGTTCAAATGCAATGCATTTTTATTTATTTAAAAATAAGTTTAAGCTGATTAACTGTTAAACTGTCACTGTCTTCAGGTGTCCTGGCTTGCCTGGATGGGTATATGAACATAGCTCTAGAACAGACCGAAGAATACGTAAATGGACAATTAAAGAACAAGTATGGGGACGCCTTTATCCGAGGAAATAATGGTAACTCCTCCTCCCTGTGTTATTGCTCAGTAAAAGAACGGTATTTTACTTCTGCATTTGAGGTGTGACTGAGGTGTTAGCAGGTTCCCTTTAAGAATGTTACTTTCATACTTCCTTGGAAACCTTACTATGTTTACTTTTTATAGTGCCCCTTTTCAGGGTCTGCGCTTTTCCTCATTCCTGTGGCCCTTTTTGCCTCTGAACTTTTCAATTCATTCATAGACCTCAAGTTCCTGTCACTTGACAGGTTTACTTTTGCACTTGCTGCCTGCCAAGGTGGCCTCTCTTCCACAGGAGGTCCTGTGTTTTGCTAGGTAAACTGCTGGGTACATGGATGAGACAACACAGACATGGACAGCACTGTGTTCCTAAGGTGCGAATGCCCCAGCCTGAACAACAGACCTGGATGAGGGGTGTTCATTAGTACTGGAGGCTATTTTTATAGTACAGATTCTGTGATCAGCTAAGAAAAATGACTTGCCCTTCATTATTGAACCTTCAGCTGTCCCAGTGCAGCATATGGATTTTTGTGTACTGCAAGGACAGTTAGCATCCTACCCCTATTCATAGATGGTATATTCCAGGCTCCTGGAATGATGCTGTGGTATCAGATAGTTAGGCTGTAGCAGCAGGACATGCCAGGGAGAAGAATATCTAGAAACAGAAAAGGCTCAAAAGCCAGATATGAGGAGACTTGTAGAGAAGGTAAATGAAGCAGAGTTTGACTAATTTACTAGAAAAAAAAGTGCAAGCCAGGAAAGCAAATAGAAAGAAGCAAGAACTGAATTTCATGTAACAAAGAGTTGAGGAGACTGTGGCATCAGGATGAAAGATTCTGTTCTGTTTTGGGAAGAGAAACAATCCTTGAGCAAGGCCAAGTGCTTTTTTACAAGGAATTTAGCTTATTAAGATAAGAAGTACTGTGACACTGCAGCTGGACAATCAATTATGGAAATAAGAATTTATTATAAAAGTTAATAACAAATGGATGAGAGAGAGAAGTACAGGCTGGGCAGAGAACTTAAGATATCCCAGGTTTAGGAGCATGATACAATTTCATGTTGTGGGCATTCAGAATACAGTTTGCATAGTCCCACTCTCAGGTAAAAAATATTCCTAAGTGCCTGGGAAGCACTGCATCAGATGATGCTCTGGTATCACCAGCCAAGTAGGTAAGATGTCTGTTGTCGCATGGGTAATTAGCTTTGCCAGAAATGCTTGGGATTTCAGCTCTTGTTGAAAGACCATAACATTCATGTCTAACACCCTTAATTCTGCCGCTTAAAGATTTTATCATGCTCTCCTCAGTAATGCTGCAGGGTAGTTGGTTTATTCTCATCTGCTGAACTGTACAGTTTGGCTATGAATATAATACTGAGCCAAGTTAGTACATAATGTGTAAATGCAATAACGTTTCTTGAAACTTGAACTTTTCTGACCGTTCATGCTGAAGGGGATTCATTACACTTGTTTTACAAGCCATGGAACTAAGATGTTTTAAATAAACAGTCTTCTGCATGTTATTTACCAGAGCCCTCTTATGTGTGCTGCTTTCTCGTTTTCACAGTATTGTACATAAGCACACAGAAGAGAAGGATGTGAAGATGCCAGAAGGAGGCTAATTTGTACTTGTGAACCTTTCCAAAGGGACAAGAGCTACTTGATTTATAGTTAATAACTTACAAGTGAAATACACGAATGTTTAAATATTTTTTTTAAATAAATGTAAACCAGTCTAAGCTTGCTGAATGTTTTTGTTTCAAAACGCTGCTTTGTTCCACTGTACAGAAATAAATAAAAATGAAGCATGTAACAGTACCACAAGACTAATTCAAAGCAACAGCTCATTTGGTTACACTAACAGTCACAGAAATACTGACTGGAGGTAAGCAGGTGTAGAATCGCAGCCATGGCAAAACAATCCTTTAGCTGATGTTGGGAAGGGAAAAGATCTGGTGACAGCAACCTGTCTTTTCTGGAAAAAATTCAGCTTTAAATGCCAAACTGTAGCAAGAGGCCTTGGGTAAAAAGTTCAGCTGCTGACTGTTAAATTACCCGAAACATCTTGAATTGTGGATTGGAATCAAGGGATGCAACAGTGACACTTCAACAATTAGGGGTGGGGAAAGAATTGAATCAAATGGAAGAAAAACCCTAAGGGGTAGCACTGCACCCGCTGTGGAAGTCAGTCACCAGTGAAAAGCTCTCAGCTGGCAACCCAGCACAGCTAGCAGCCACTTCACCTCCCACCTCCTGTACTCCCCTCCCTTCCCTGACTGCAGTTACCTTTGTTTTGATTTTGCATCTCTTTACAAACACAAAGGACTCCTTCAATAAAAAGCAATTTAAGCTATTATTTAAATCTACTCCTCAAAACAGACTAGAAATCTAAAAGCTTTTGCTAACATGCCATGCGTATCCTGTTCAGATAAACTTGCTCTTTTTCTCCCAACCTAGCACCATCCATACATTCCCATTTCTTTATGTGCTAGCCAGAAATGTGAAAATATATATATATATTGAGCTCATAGCATGGGGTATGCACAAGGGAAAGAGAAATCTGTGCAAGCAATGAAGTTGGAACTTGTTTGTTTACATGCTGCAGCAACCCTCCCAGTTAATCAAAGCCAAGCAAGTAAATCCAGCTCAGTTTTAGATGGATACTTGCATCAATTTATAAAATCTCTTTTCTCCTTTTACTTGCAGTCAGATAAGAAATAAATATAAAGGTTCAGGTGTTTCTTAGTCTGAGCATTACTGAACTTGACATCCAGATTTTTCAGAACACTTTCTTGTTCCTCAGGACAAGGTTATAATTTAGGGTACTGTGCCTCATGGTGAAGTTATTTAGCTTTTTTTTTTTTTTTAAATGAGTTTTATGAAGCTCTCCTTTATTCTTTGAGCAGCTTACAGTGCCTCCAAGAATAAGAAAATACTTCTAGCTGTGGATGGATGAACACAAGACAATTGTGTTAGTGTAACATTGCCCTATTCTTTTCAAGTACCAGTAGCTCTAATGCAAGTAGGGAGCAGTAACATTTCAATTATCCAAGGCAGAAAATGTAAGTTGCTTTTCTAAAAAAAAAATAAAGTCAGGGAATAATTCCAAATTATTTTGCAATTAATAGTTAACCTTTCTACATTAAAGACTTCAGAAGCCACTACAGAACACACAAAAAGAGACGCTACTTTATAAAATGCTTCAATAATTTATCATTCTTTGACAAGGGCTTGAAAATGGTCCAGAATGTGAGTACAAATCACCAACTTGCTCTTCTGTAAGTGACTTCAAAAAAAAAAAAAAAAGATGTGCTCCAAGTGGAGCATGCAGTTGCTCATTTGTTTTGTCATCTTTATACAGCTGGCAGGTTACTGTGCTCTTTCAGTCCATGAGACTTGTTTTATTTTTTTATTATTATTCCTCCTCTACCTACCCAGCTGTAGCAACGCATTTTGTATAGACTTTACTTAATTCTTAAGTGTTTGCATCTCTAACTTGATCATTGCAGTTCTGTTTCTAAATGGCTAATTATGGAACAACTTTCAATTGTGATCGGCTACTTGAAAAGGCAGTGCACAGTCTGATCACAAATTAAATCCCAACTTTGGAAAATACTGTTTAAATACTGAGATTTTAATGTGTTTTAGATTATGAAGTCACAATTTGCTACATGAGGTAGATAAAATTTGCATTAAAGAAGAGCTGTTGCAATCCATATTCAACTTTTAAAATAAGTTAATTAAATGTTTAATTCCCACAATCTCTGGCCTTCATGTACATTTTGTAAGATTTTCCTCTTAGTTTAAGCTTCAGCCCCTATGTTGAAGTCAAGTGAACATTTAAGCCTTACTTCAATGAAGCATTCCAATGTTTGTTTTGAGCTGGATATAACGTTCATCTTGGTTTTATCTTACTTATCTTTATTTACTTATCTTTTAGATTTTGTTTTGACTTACTGTGTTATATGTGACAACATACCAGCTACAAGTAAATCAGATGGACAGTCAGCTTTCAGAGTAGCACATGGAATGCTATCCAAAGTTTAATGCAACTTACCTCATGACACAAGTATATAAACACAGTAGAATAATGTATTTCACAAACTCTTGGTGCTTAGAAATCACTCAACCAATTTGTTAAGATCCTTACAGATCTTACAAAGATCTTACAGGGAGAAGAGCCACCAACGACAACCTGATACATTTTCCGTACTGTTACAACTATAAGCATATCTTCATGCAGACAGTATCGGGTAGTAACGCTTACGTCCTTCGTTTTACCTAACTTACTATGTCCTGATGCTCTTTCCCTAGCAGCTGGGTTTCAAACTTTCCTTGAGTGACTTACACATGCTTGGCCATAATAGCAGTCACTTCACTTAAAAGAATACCCCCAAAATCAAATAATCTAAAATTAACTGACAAATTAATTGAACTTCAAAGGACAGAGCTGTGTTTCCATACCTTACTAACTTCATACAGTATCACTTCACAAAACGACAGCCACCCAAGCACTGCCCCAGTCCCGGCCCCTCCCATGCTTTCAGGTCACAGACAGACCCTGGGAAAAGCAGTAACTCCAGAACTTCTCAAGAATCCACGTGGAAAAGCCAAAGTACACCACATCACCTTAAACAAAACCCTGCCGTTCTGTGGGAGCAAGAGAAAGCACACCTGGAGGAAGGCACTGGGTACTTACCCAGCAGTGATAGAGCAGGCCAAGGTGCCCTGCAGTGCCCCTCCATGAAGGGAGCAGGGGGTGCTGGGAGAGATTTGCTTTAAAGGTGCACGCACCACTGACTGCTCACTTTCCCAATTCACCACCTGGCTCCTTGCTGAAAGGAAATCTAATGTAAAAGCACTTTGGTATTCCTTTGAGCTCTGCACAGCTTTTTCACAACATCATAGTGACAACAGCCGCCCAGAATCCTTCTGGGCACCACTTGCCCATGAAGCCCTGAGGTTCATGCCCGGCTCCAAAACAGGTTGCGCCACACCGCTGTAGGTTTTGGCTGCATTGTTCACGGTAGCCAAAAGAATGTCTGAAAGTGTTTGCAAAGTGACGCCTTAGAGCATTTGACTGATGGTACCGAAGCGATGCCTGAGCTTTAATATGCCAACCCATGCCTGCGGCCAGCTCCAGTTCATTGTCATTTTTGAAAGCAAACAAACTGCAGAGCCAGTGGTTTAAAGTCTGAGGTTCCTGTGCCAAACGTCTCCAAAACAGAACACACAGGAGCGAGCTTTCCCTGACCAGTACATGAGGCCGTTTTGCATGCAGGGGTCGGCGCTGCACATCAGGTTACCCCGAGCAGGTGTAGCAAACCGCCTGGCTGCTAGATTGCCAGTGCCAAGCAGCATGACAGGAGCCCGCGGGTAGCTCCCACGGCCTGTGCCACCTGCCTGGCCTTGCCCTTATCGAGCAGGACAGCCAGGCATTTTCATGAGAACAGCCTTCAAAAAGGGAGTTGTTTTCACAGGAAATCACGTAATAGTTCAAATGGCCAAAAGGGAGAGCTTCTCTCCTCAGACAGGGTCAGATCTGCTCTGCACAGCACAACATGGGAAAAAAATCCATACAGGCTGTCTGATGCTACTTGAATGTCGGGTGCCCAGCATCTGAAGGGATGTGCAGTTTACTCACTATCTGTATTCCTCTCGTTCTGCCTTACTAAAGCAGTTTTCTTACTAAGCTCTTTGTTGCCAGGCCTCTCTTACTGAAATCCAGAAAGAGCCCTGCACCATCCCTCCCTGCTAATCCCCACCCGCACCCCCACGCAGGCTCCAGTAGTTACCAAATAAAATAAAGTGGCAGGGGGTGGTTAAGCAGAATTTGTACGAGAATGAGGCTCAGGAGGCCACATTGTATTTTGCATGTGTGTGTGTATGTCAGTTCATTCCCACTGGTAACATCTGAATGCACTGCCAAACCAGTGACTGTGATAGAGGAATAGCAAAACCAGCCCATGGAATAGAAGCAGAAGGCCCTGCTGGCACTTCTGACCTTACTCCTAACTAGACGTCAGAGAAGCATCCTGCTTTCCCTGAACTCCCCATACAAAGAGCCACAGACATGCACGGGTCAACCCTGAGATGCCAGTTTGTAGGCATTATTCTTCATTCTCCTTGTGGGACTTCTCACAGTTTTTACCAACTTCCTTCCCCATTTAAATGTTGGCCACTGCTCCCAGTTTAAAGATGACATGAAGTACTCAAATAAGACAGTACTTCCAGCTTTGTGGGTTTAGTGATCACTTCCTCGTGAGCCCGACTCAACTAGCTGTTGCCACGTTCTGTCTCACTAATTGATCAATCTGCTCCTACTTCTCTAATCCCCCAAAACTGTTCAGTGGCTGCTTGCTGAGTGGGAAGGACTGCTAAAACTTGTTATAACCCTGATTATCTTGCAGTATCTGAGCATTTCTCAACCTGTCATTGAGGCAACCAGCTTGCTCCAGTGTCAGCTCGGGGTTGCTTGCACCCATGCCGGTGTTACAGACTGATCTCCAAGGTACTTCTCCACATCCGCTGCTCCATGCCTGCTGTCGCTGTTGCACTCTGCTGATGTGGAGATGTACAAGCAACCTGCAAGAAGGAGAATGTTTCTGCATCAAAGAGCCTGGACTGTTGTTGGGTTTACAATCTTTCTGTGCGCTATGTTGCTGAAATTTCAAATTACATGGTTTCTAGACTGTTTTAATTATCAAGCTGTTATGGAGCATGTACAATTTTCTCTAATTCTATTTTGAAGCCTCAACTGAGTATTTTTCTCTTCTAAAAATCTGTAACACAAATGTTGCTGAGAAATCAATGAAGAGGATGTAAGTTGTCTTACATCCCCTTCTCTGTGCCAGCTTCCTACAAACAAAGAAATTTATGACAGGAAAAAGCCCAAACTCTTGCTAGTGACAGCAGTGCCACATGATCTTTCCTAGTCTGTGTCTGGGCCCCATCACAAGAAGGACATACAGAGCCTGGCTGAGCAAAAATGACTCCAGTAGGTCACAGCTCTGGCCAGAAAAGGCTGAGGCAATGCTGTCCTGTTGGGTGATGCAACCAAAGGCTACAAGGAGGACTATATTTCTTATGGAAACATATGCCTGTCACTTGGCATTAGAGCCTGCAGCTGGGGGCTGCTGGTAGGTGCTCATGTCATGGTAATGACTGTGACGGGATTTTTCCATCTCTATCAGGAGGTGGTGGTGACGTCTGGTTTGACTGCAGCTTTGAAGCCACTGAGTTCTCCGCTCGAGAGCAGACAGCAAGGATGAACTCTGCGCCAGGCTGTATTTCAAACCAGCCCAGCAGTTAAAGCTGTGCCCAGGCTGTGCAGATCTCTGACCTGGCGCTGAGCAGAGCTGGTGTACCTGCACACAACGCACTGCATGCAGCCCAGTGCCAGCTCCAAAGTGTGCAGGGACAGCTTTGCACTGCGTTACACCCTGTACTGGTGCAGGTGGGTTGGTTCTGGTCTCATCAGTTTGAGGCTTTCTGCCATACATTTGCACAGAGCTACCGTGAACCACTGGTGCTGCTTGCTTCAGGACCCCCACGCTCCCTGTGCTGCTGAAAGCCACTTGAGGCCTGGAGCTCACTAGAGATGGCGCAATGAAAACGTGTGCTCAAGGCAAGCAGCAGCTGAAGAAGGCTGTGTGATGCTGTAACACCACACTGTGACTCAAAGACACTTACCTGCAATTTCAAATGTTTTTGCTATAGATGGGCAGAGTTCTGGAACTGCTTCCTTATTACACTGGAATTACAAGAAGGGGATTATTTAACTTGGGAGCAAGTTAGTAAGGAATAGCCAGAAGAGTGTGGCTGGTTTCAAGAAAGGATTAGGCACTAATATAGCATTACTTAAATGCACTTTTTTATATATATATATATATATATATATATATATAAAGTATGGGCAATTGGAAACTGAAATAGAAGCAATAATGCAAACTATTCCTCCCCCTCCCCCCCCCACTACTACATCTAAAAGACTTTCTACTGACAAAAAGAAGGAAAACTATAAGCCCTTATATTATATCCTGAAAATCAGTGGATTTAAGGCCTTTTTCACGTACAGATCTCAGATGAGAGGCTAGTAGCACCAGTTCCACACTTTCAAGCCAGTCAAGCAGACGAAAGCTGGGCTGTCAGCAGTCGTGTCTCCCCAGTGCTGTACAGCAGCTTCACGCTAAGGCACGTATCAACCACCTCCACTCACTGACCAGGGTAGGGTGTCGTGGTGTCCGCCATGGCCGAAGCACCTGCAAGAACACATTTGTCAGCGGAGGACTCGAGGGTACCAAACCCTCTTCCATCACCCCTCCATCCGTAAGTGCCACAGCTCTGTGCGTTGCCCCGCCGCAGGGCCAGTCCCCAGCCCTGTGGCACTGTGGGCACCTGATGCTGCCTCGTGAAGAGAAGATGGCCGTTGAGGCGGTCGATGCCTTCATCCCTGCCTGCCTGAGGCTGCAACATGCTGGCACTATGCTGAGCCCCTTCTAATGGGGGCTCTGGGGCGATGAGGATTGGGATTGAGATTTCCAAACAGAGCTGCCTGAACTGTCAGGGACCTCCAGCAGCACCTGCGCCATCCTGGCGATGGTGGCCAGGGTTGGCCATGAGTCCAGGTCACCACAGCAGCCTGAAGAGACTAGGACAGACCCAAAACTGAGCTGGGAAGTCAAGGGCCAGGACCAGCACCTGGTTGGGCATTGGCACAGCTCAGGCAGGGCACAGGCGTGACCAAGGACCAGGTCAATCAATGAGGGGACACTGTACAGCCAGAGCCACTTTGCTGTCACCCACCATGCAGCCTCCTGAAGTATAGCAAAGTCGATCGCAGGCAGCGTGATGACAGGCAACAGCGATGCTTTTATGGCCATGTTGATTTCGTACTGGCACACAGACAGGCTGTTTATGCAAATCTGTGCACAGAACAGCCACAACAAAGCCCACTTTCAAGCTTTTTGGCTTGAGCGGGGTAATCCCAGGTCTCACCAGGGACCTGAGGATGAGGGGAGCGTTCTTGGAGAAGCTGGCACCCTGCCTCACCCAGAGGGGTCCCAGGGTGTCCCACACACACCCCATGGCTTGCTGCTGCCCCCCCCCGCTCCCTTGCTATTTGCCTTTGTTTTCACTGCAGAAGCTTGGAGGTTTATTTTTAAAAAAAAGGGGGGGGGGTGAGGGTGGGATACGAAGAGGAAAACTAATGTGATTAAGGCTGGATTTGCGCACTGCCGGCGCGTTCCCGTAGGCAGCGGGTGTCAGAAGTAACAGCTGCTGCACTTCCCATTAGAGGAGAAAGTGAAGAACTTCCCTGACGGGATGCATCGCCAGCAGGCTGAGGGACGCGGCAGCAGCGAGCGGGGAGGTGTGCGTGTCCTGAGGTAAGTGTGCAGAGACAGCGCGGATCTGGACCTGGACCCAGACCCAGACCCAAACCCAGACGGCTGTGGCCCTGGAGGTGACGTCCCTGCTGCCTGTGAGTGCATGGTGAAGGGCGTGGGAAGCAATGGGGGTGGGATGGGAAGGGCAAAAATGCAGCCTGGGAACCTCCCGAGGAGCAGAGCTGCTGCTCAGAGGTACTGGCATGAGCTGCTGAGAGAAATCTCACCCAGCAAGGGAGATTTAGGTGCATCTGGAGGGGAGGCTGGCTCTAAGAGTACAAGGACGTCCTGCCTCGAGCACAGGGGTGGGGTGTTTGCCAAAGGCTTCTGTGAATCCCAGAACATCTTCTGGGAACATAACTGATGGGAACGTGATGATGCTCGGCTGTAGAAGGTTAAACTGCACCAATCTGCACCCAGCTTCAGGCTGGGCACAAGCTGTTTCACGTGACAGTTTTTTAGAGTCAGCTGGTGAGTTTCAGAAGCGATGTAAATGAAGGTGCAGGCTAGACCTCCTTGGTCTCTGATTCCCTTTGATGCATTTGCATCTAATTTGTTGACTGAGTGTAATGAAATATAAGCCAGGAAAAGCTACGTGTTGAAAAGATGTTAGAAAGAGCTACATTAAAAGCAGGGCTACCTGCTTTATGATACATGTTACCACTTACAGTAAGTGTGGTGCTCTCACTCTTCATCTTCACTTTCAAAAGTGCAGTCTGAAAAATGGGAATAAAATACTCTGTCTAATCTGGAAATATGTTCTGTGCCAGCCACCGAATCTGAGTGACGCTAAAAGCAAGGCATGCAAAATATTGAACTTCTAGAGTTCAGAAGAGGTAGAGGGTGCTGAGCTGACTCCTGAGCATATCCACCCAGAACCTTCTCCTCCTGCTAAATATGAACCAAAGTTCTGGAGCAAATCTCTCCCAGCTATTCACTCCACAGATGCTTCTCAAGAAATGCATCCTCTGGTGGAGTCTCTCCCCTCCCAGCCCCAATAATTTACTTCAAAATGTGAAATTCTGTCGATTCCTGGAGAACCTCTGTGTGCTACAGAGATCGTTTATTCCTCTCCATTTAAAGGCTGTGGGAACGGCTGCTCAACTAATTCAAAGGCGACCAACACGTGTACAGACTGCAGCTGCCAGAAGGCACCGCTCTGAAGTGAACCTGCCTGCTGTCTTCCCGATGCAGCATGGAGGACGGGAGGAAAGTCCACCTGGTGATCGCTGGCTGGGTGTGCACAACCCTCTGCCTGGTTTCCTACACGGCTGCCTTCTCACACGGTGCCAGTCTTTCCGCCTGTGCTGACATGATGCCCAAGCACCTGAGAGCTCAGCTGCACAGCCCCAGGAACAACTACATTACCATCCACACCAACATGTCCTTCTACTTCCCAGGAGACAAGGTTCCAGGTGAGAAACCACTGCTGATTTTATATCTTAGCCAGATCTTTCCAGTCATGGAAAGAAAACGTAAAGTGGTTATTAATTCTAGCTGGTGGCAGTTCACAGACTTTCAAATTATATCCATTTGTGACTCAAAACCCTACGTACTGAGCTTTCTGGTCTGTGCTCCTGACTCAGAAGAGCAATTATTTAGGAAACGTCCATGCACCTAAAAAACACATGCTAACTAATCACAAGTGGTGACATTAATCTTTGTGAGGGATGGGAAGAGAACTTCCACATGGCACTGCTCCAGGTGCACTACGCTGGATGTCTCATTACTGGGAACTGAACGCATTTACAGAGAGATTCTGTTTGCAGCCCTTCGCCTAAAGCTTTCTCAGGTGGTGCTTGGCTCCAGATTTTGACCTTGTTGCAGACCAAATGCTTCCTAGAGCGAGCTGGTAGGTTCGGATGCTTTGGGTGGGATTTGTCTCAGCTGCGTCTCAACCACACAGGAACCCATCACACGCACTGGCACATGAGAGGCACCTCCAGAGGGTAAGCCACCTTCTCTGCCTCTCACGCCTGCACACAGACAGGAAGAACCATCCCCGGCAAGGGATGGGCTCTCTTTAGGCCAGGGGCAAGGGGCAAGGTGACTGCCTCGACTCTCAGGGATGGTTGGGCAGTGTGACCTATCCCGAGCACTGCTGCACCCAAGGAGGAGGGAGACAGAGCTGCAAGTTACTGTCCTGCAGCCTAGCCTGTTCATTCCTGTCCAAAATATTACTCCTCTGAGGGCAGCAAACAATCTTCTGCATAGGCACAGACCCAGGCCTCACTCCTTAAAATGGCTTCATGCTGCCTGACGCAGCACGGTGAGAGTTATAACCAAGGCGGAAAAAGGCTGGCCCCCTGTAGCTAGCACATCCATCACAGATTGTAAGGACAAATGTTGTAGGATACCGGTTTCTTTTTGATGGCTTTCTTTTGATTTCACAGCGTCAATGGAAATTCCATTAAAAAATTCATTTGAGAACTGCAACACAGGTTCCTTCGTGTCCCATATCTTGTCTTGCAGTGACAGTGAGGAGCAGCCGGGATTTCATGGGCTTTTTGCTTCAAGCTCGCAAAGTGTCTAATGATGAAGTTGCTGGCACATTTGTCTACATTCCTCCTGGTTCCAAGCTGCTGACATGTTTTGAAGATGGTGATACTGTCACCCACTCGGACAAGTCCCTGAAGAGAAACCTGTCCTTTGTATGGAAGGCACCAGACCAACCCATTGGAGACATCAAATTTTTGTAAGAACATTTGGCTCCTAACCACAACTAGTGTTTGCGCAGTTTCAGGTTTTCTCATTTTTCAGTTTCCAAAGACTCGGCTCTGTTTTTCCATTGTACATGTCCAGCGTGGTGGTTTGATGTCTTTTGAACCCCATATAGCTAAATACTTATCAAATGATGCAACAGTGCCCCAGCTGGTGTATAAATCTCCAGTTGTATCTGCTGGGTAGTGCTCCTTTTTATTTACGTGGCCACTATTTTCTCAGAATAAATGCACTGGGAGATGACAGCCTAAGCACTAAGGACATAGAAACACTAACGCGTAAGGAGAGAACTGTGATCACTCTGCCTGCCTTTCTAAATAGCACAGCCCATAGGACTTCCCTGCCTACAGGACAATGTCATGTATCATTGCTGTGTTCATTTTTTAATATTTTAATTTAGTCGGGGGTTTTCTTTGTTTGTTTAAGTTAAATGTAAACAGAATTATTCCCAGTAGGATTAGTTAGGGAGCACAGGATCAAAACTTGACATTGCTGTTCTGCACCAAAGTCCAAGTATTTTGGTTCTGATCTGGAACGAAGTTATTTTTTTTCTAACTGGCTGTCTTAGAGGGAGAACAGTGATTTTTCACTTTAGAATAAATTGTTATGTTTTGACTTCACAAAATTGCTCAGAAGCTGATGGGCCAGATCCCTGGCTGCTCCCCAAAACATAAGCTTCCCGGTGAGTGCCACGGCTTGTGCATCTCATCGTGATTCAACACAAATTCATTGAAACAAAAATATTTTTGCTCAGCATTTCCATTTTGCCCGCTGCTTCAGAAAATACTATTAAAAACATGGAAGGAAAAAATAAGCAGATTAAAAATAACCCAAATGCAGCAATGCCTATCGCTAGCCACCCTCTGCAATTCTCCCTGCACCCTCTGGCTGTTGCCCTCCCAAGCTGACTGCCTGCAGCCTCTCCCTGCCGAGGCCAGGCTGTGCCCCCACACGCGTGCCATGTCTCCAGCAGAAACCTCCAGCCGTTCCCTCCTCCCCTGCTCTCTCCCCATCTCCTGTGTCTGCTGTTGCTTCTGCTCTCAGATCCCCCACAAAATTATTTATAAATCAGTAAAATTTGGGCAGATTTAAGGCAGGCAGCAAAAGGCACATCCCGCAAGGGTGACCCCAGCCACACCGTAAATCTGTGTTTCAAAACTCATGTCACGGCATCTGAGAAAACTCCTCGCTACACTTAAAAACCTCTCACAGGAGCCAGTCAGCCTAGGAAAAGCAGGGCTGTTTCCCCCCTATCTAATTTTCAGAAGCAGCTGAGCAACCCGCGTTGAAATTCTCCAAAAAGATCCAGCTTGAATCAGGCTCTGGGGACGAATGGCTACAGGCTGGCCAAGCGCAGTTTTGGCACCTGACAAAAAGCAGAGCGTGAGGCGGGCGCAAATATTGAAGGGCTGAGAAGAGAGAGTGCCTGTGGTTTTTTCTACCTATTCTGCTGTTTGTACAAGCTACACTGACTTGTTTTAATTAGTAAATACCTCTGTTGTTACCCTGCCTACGGAAGATTATATGTAGAGCTATTCAAACTTCTCCAAATGTCCTCCTACCAACACAGCCAATATAATAGCTTTTTTTTTCCTCTTCCATTTCTGTTCCCACACATTTTTTGATTGATCTTAATTATGAGTGATCCTTTAACCAGTATCTTTCACTTGGGACCTGGTATTTTTTATTTGTAATATAAAATGTGTGATGGGCTAATCCTTTAAGATATTTTTGCACCGCCTTTAGATTAAAGCACTCCTTGTGATTAGCCAAGCATTCTGATCTTTTATTAATGGTATGGAGTGAGTAAATTCCTTCATCGTTATCTTTTAACAGCATCTCTGTAGTCCAGTCATACTTTGTTTACTGGGCGAGGATTGAGTCTGCTGTTGTGGCTCAACAAAGGCTGAACACCACGTCTGCTGGCACCAAAAAGGCAGGCCCCCTGACATCTGCATCCTTGCAGGAACCTGCTGACCCACGTGTAGCTGGCACAGCAAGCAAAGGTATGTAATTTGTTGCTGACAGCTTCAAGCAGAGTATTTTTACAGCTTATTTCTTGCAACCACTGAAGACAAGTGAGATAAACAAGCTACAGAGGACCATTTAACTTTTTTAGCTGCCAGCGAGATCAGCGATGGCCATGAAGAACTTCCTGAAGTGAGGGTACGAGTCAGCATCCAAGGTAACAGAGACGGTCCCACGAAAGGTAGCAACAAGATAAAGAGACCTGCCAGATCCTGTGATTTAAAGGCTAAAATGCTACTGAAAAAAATGAACTTACTTTGCCTAAAATCCCATCTCCTAAAGACAAGCAAGTGTAGTTGGCAATACTGTGTAAATAACATCTCTAAATGTGACTACTACCCTTCAGGCATGTAGTTATTTGTATTTACGCAGCCTCTGATCAGTATAATACTCAAAGAATTTACTTATACTACAATCAGATGCATTTCTCAGCCTTTTTGGCATGGCATCAAGACTGAGTTTTAATTATTTTACTTAAATACCTTTTAGGCAGTGGGCTTTGCTGCTTTACTCTCCATCTGGGTTCCTATTTAAATTAAATGACTTAAAATAAAAGTCACTGCTATGATCCTTACTAGTAAATGCTAGCACCAAGTGGGATTTGAAATAAACAAAGCAAAGAAAGTCGATTTCTGCTTTTTACTCTGTCTCCATGTCTTGCAAGCCTCCAGCTCTCCTGCTGCTGCCCCCAGCTCTCCCCAGCACACCAGCCCATCTCCTGCCAGCCCGGCCGGCCTCACCCCAACAGCAGCACTGGGGCCAGGTTTTGGTGCACACCCAGATACACCGCCCACCGCTGAGCCAACGCAGTCCCAGCCTGTGCTGGAGGCATCCAGCAGGAGCAGAGGGAGCAGCAACTCCAGCAGTCTGGGGCTGGAGCCATCTCTCACCTTCCAAGAGCCAGGCATGGCCAGCGCTCTGCAAAGCTTCCTCTGCCAGGACTACACCTCCAGCCAGAGCCCCTCTGACGGGTACTGCATGGACACCTGATACAATAACTAGGCACTGGGACCAGCTGCTTCCCCGGCAGTCCTGGGGAAGGAAATCAAGGCTGGTTTCACTGCGGGTGGATGAGGGTCCATGGAGCAAGGCATCTGCGACTGTAGAGGGGATGTGAGAAGGTGTTTGCTTGCTGAACTTTCCAAAAATAATCTTCTGGAGATGGCACACGCCAGACAGCAGCAGTGAGATAACTGAGAGCAGTCAGAGAACAGGCCTTCTGCTGACTAGCCCAGCAGAGCTGCCTAGCCAGGAGACTGGAAAATGTGATAAAAGCTACTGACCACAATTGATTGCTGAAATACTTTTCTAAAAGTGTGTGCAAATGTTCAAAAAAATGGTGAACTTAGCAGAGCTATTTCTCCACCTGCAGGGAAAAGGAAGAAAGGATTTCAGGCAACTACGAAATTTTGCCTTGAGGGTGTCTACTCAGACGCCTTAAAGGCTTTGGGCCATATGACCTTCCATGCAAAGTTTTATACAGTGGGTGTAAATGAGTAAATTGTGAGGCTAGGACTAAAAGATCAGTCATTATTAAAAATACGACCCTATATGGTAGGTGTTGGCTGTGTGTATCACAAGGTTGCTCCAACAAGTGGCACTCTTTAAAAGTTCTGCATACTGTAGGCCCCAGGGATTCTTCTAATGTGATCTGAAGCAAGAGATGCTGTGTATTAACTGTGTCTTTCCTGTTTTGATATTTTAGAGCACAAAGCACTGCCAGCACTACCAAACCATACCCGTGTTTGATGTGTACAGAAGGGCAGGTAAGCACTGGGCATGGGGAGGATGTCCTCTGCACTGGCAGAAATTGTTGGAAGCTGGTGAAAGGTCTAAGAGAAGATGAGGATAAAACCTCTCTGCTCCTTCACAGGACCAAGCAGCCTGCATAGGTCTCCAGAGTGACTAAAACTACTATGAGATTGTTAAGTTTTATTTTTTAACCTTAACTTGGACTTGTTTTTCATTTTTATTTTGTTTCCTTTCGAGCCTGATGCCTGGATTTCTGAGTCCTACTGCAAAAACAATGTGAGATACCTTTTCCATATGTAACCATGCCCATGACTACAGGCTGCTGGATGTTACTGGGCTGGAAATGTGCATTTTATTCCAGTGGAAGGCTGAGATATTCCTTTCCAGAGGTGCCTGTTACATTCACTGGAGGTCAAAAATTTCATCCATTCTGGTAAAAGCTGAGGATGCTTTCACAGAGCGGTTCCACACCACTCTGTGCACACAACAAACCTATATTCTCCTCAGTCTCCTAAGGGTGGCAGAAACTTTAAAACCCATTTCCTTGTTTTCCACCAAGCCAAAATGTTATTTCCTAATAGCACACTAGCTCTCAGAGTGACCTCCAAAATGACTCCATCTCCCTAGTAGCATTTAGCCTCTCTTTCTGCCCTTTTTCTTGTCTTTTGAAGGAGTCACCTCCTTGTGGTGTCACTGCGGGCCTGCTCTGTGTATAAAACTTATACAGAGTCTGTATGGCACTCCTGGGACCTGCACTGCTCCTCTTGCAGGGACAACATCCCCCCTATCACTGCCAGGTGACTGCTGGGGCCCTGCACAGTCCTTCTGTTTTCTGCTGTGCACCTGAGACAGCTGGGAGAGCTGGAGATGTCAGAGGGGACAAGTGGGTGAGGGCGCCTTTCAGGAGATGGCCAGACAGGTGCGAAATGACAGCAGTCATGGGGGAGTGGTGGGGCTGCACTGAGAGGAGGCGTGAGCTGGAAAGAGCATGTGGGTAAGTGAGTAGAGACACACATCTGGCAGTGCTACGGAGAAAAGTGAAGAAATGGCACAAGATGGTAACCAATGGAAAGGAAGCTACTGTGCAATGCAAGACCAGAAGAGCACAATGAAATAAAAGTACCGAAAGGAGAGAAACACTACAAAGAGAAAGAAGAAAAATGGTGAGACGGGGCAAGGACATGCAAGGAAATTCCATTTCCTACAGCGAAGTCCCAAGTCCTGCGCTATATCCCTCCATCAGCTGACATTATGAGGTCTAGCAAACCATACACACGCTATATTAACTTTGCCAGCCAGCTACCGTAGAGCTCACAGTTCAACCACTGAAATTCTTTTATTTACTGCCTGTATTTTACTAGCACCTTCCTTTCTTCAGAAATTGTCTCTTCCACAAAGCATGCTCTGACACCACCCCCACCCCCCTTTGGTTCACAGCTTGCCAGGGTTCCTACCTCAGCTTTGTGCTCCTGTCACACGGCCTTCCCAGCAAGCTTTAGAAATCACTAGTGATGGGAGAGGGTGAGATTTTTCTCTGGTGTAATTAATGGATGTGTGAAAAAGCCTGCCAGGCTGGACAGGCTGGAGAGTAGCCAGCTACTAAGGGCCAGATCCAAATCTCAGTGGAGCCAAAGAAAAGACTCCAGTACATTTCACAGGTTTTGGATTGGGCCTCAGGTGCGCAGTGGGAATGGAAAAATTCCGTGGGGGCCTCCTAAATTGCAAGATCATTTCACAGTTAGTCTTGGATGATATTTGCAGCAAAGCCTGGACTGCAGACCTGGCATGGGGTGGCTGTCATTTTGTGACTGATAAAATAAGGCGCCTGGCACCAAGCAGAGCCCCTAGAAATGCACCGGAGCAAGGAGCACTATAACACGTGGTTAAACAGTGCTGAAGGGCAACAGATTTCAAACTGGCTGTGCAGACTGAGAAAGCAGGACAGGCCTTGGGGAGAGTTCGCAGCTTTTATGGCCAAGGGCCATCTCAAGCCTTCTCAAGGCCCCTCAGCTCCATGGCCTAATCCATAATCTCAGAACGTCAACGCTGAATTACAGTGGGCCCACTGTGACCCCAAACACATCAACAATGGGAGCTGCAGACCTTTACTTATGCAAAGCAGTGAACTTCCTCTCTGCCTGTGCCCTTCATCTCTGCCCATTCAACCTGCTCACCTTGCCCCTACAGGATCAGCCGCCAGTGCCTCACCTCCCGTGACTATTTCATACAGAAAGAACAGTTCTGAATCTAGCTTGAAACACTACTACTGAGTAATGTAGGGGATGAAACAAGAGTTTTTCCAAGGCCAGGGGATGCTTGAACCAGAAAGAGAGCTGAACAATACAATGGAGTTGGTAGTGGATGAGAATCTGATCAGCGTCCTTTCCATTCCCTCACTGGATATTTTGTCATGTTTTTGCTTTCAAAGGCAAGCACTGAGAACGGGGTCACCTTGAAAACCTCCCTGCAGGCAACAGCTTCGTGGTCTGCCCTGCAGACGCGCCATCACCTGGGTGAAGCTGCTGCAACAACAGCCTGGTTTGGCAACGTGGACACCACCAGCAATTTGTCACTGGCTTCGAGGCAAATGGCAGAAAGCAAGCCGTCACTGCCGCCGGAGGAGGCAGACTCCGTGGGCGAGGAGAAGGAGGAGGTTGTAGAGGAGGCAGGTGGGAATACACTGCCGTGGGTGACCAGACCAGCTCCTGAATCTGCTGTTCCTGGGAAGGGAGAAGGCTCTCGCAGAGGGACCCGTCTCATAGCAGCCCAGCTTGGCATCCTCCTTGTCTGCACAGCTGTCCTGGGCCTGGCTCTGGCAGCTGGCGTGCGCTGCCTCTGCGCCCAGTACTGCCACAAGCGGACGGAGGTGTCCTTCAGCGAGCCAGACAGCGACGTTGTCACCGTCAGAGAGAACGGGGAGATGATGCACTTCCGCAAGATCCGGGAGAACAGCTTCGTGCTGGTCCAGGCTGAGTACAACTGGGTCAGCCCCTCCAGCAGCGGGAAAAGGAGAATAATCTAAATGTTTGCAGCGCTTAAGGCAGAGCCACGTAGGTGAGCCAGCTGCCCGTAGTGGTGAAAATGGCCCAGATGTGCCAAACACAGAGCAGTAGTGTTGTCTGTGTATATGCACACGTAGAGGTAAACTAAAGTGAGTTCACACTGAGCCAGTTCACACTGAGGTGTTAGTCAAAAGTATCTAAGATCCTGCTGCTAAGAAAATAAATGTAGATAGACTGTTCTGTGTTACACTTACCACAATTAATATTGTATATCTGCTCATTAACTGTCATTGCAGCCATTACACTTCCCCTGTTGCCTTAAGGGTGTAGCCAAGAATAGAAATTCTTTCTCCGCACTGTATTGTTGTCTCCTATTTAATCTCAGCAGAAGTTTCAAGTGTTATATTTTCTCCTCCTTTCTAGGAACTAGAAACCCCTGATTTAAACAGCCATTCTCATTTAGAAGTTTACAGGGTTAGGTCTGTGCACTTGGTGTGTCTCAGATGACAAAATATTTGCCACTAGATTTAAAGTTTCAATTTAAAAATAAAAAGCAATAACTCACTAGTGGAGAACATTGATCCAAAGGATGCTGAATTGATCTAAGGGAAAGAAACACAGGGTAGCCGACACCAGCTTTTGGGGGAGAAACATGCCGCCTCATCAGGTGCAAATGGAAGAAAACCTTTTCTATCCATTTGCACCTGATGAGGAAGCTTGTTTAAGCCTGACAGCCATCATTTACTTTGTCTTTTATTCTGAGTCAGTTCTGTAACACTCTGTGCAGAAACACACACTGAGAAGTACCCTTTCCAGGTCACTTTGGAGGTCCCCAGCAAAGGCTGCATGGTAAGTTAACTGCATCCTTCTCTGAGTTTGCAAACTTCCCTCCGACCACGTGATTTTCTGCAGGAGGGCACTAAAACAGTCCTCGGAAAACATGAAGACCCTTGGCACGTTCCAAGAAGGAAAGGTGATGAAGGCAAGGGCAAAAGTTTGTTTTACTGAAGCCTTAAAAGAGCAAGAAGTGTAATCCTGACAATAATCCTCCCGAGATGTAAATTAAGAGCCTTTCAGAGAGCAGTGATCCCCTCTTCTGGCGTCCTTTGCTATGGCGGAGAGGCTAGGTGGTCCCCTGAGCTGTGTAACACAGAACAGACTTAAACCTTGGTGCTGCAACTTATGTCACGGCCCACAATACCCCTTGCCCCACCAAGTTAAGCAGATACTGACGGGATCCTGATGGCTTACACTTCCTTCCCGAGGCTGGGGACACCAGCCAACTCTGTCAGCAGGGTACTGTGGCCATGTCCAGCTAGCTGGCCATCTTCATGCTTGATAATCAGTCAGTGCTCTGCTCTCACTTACTCCCTTGCATCGCCATTGACTTCAGTGGAAACATGATCTCCTCCTGTTCAGACCCCTGCAGGGTAACATAGCGTATCCTTTGCTAATAGAGACTTCCATCTTGAGGAAGGGCTCGTTTCCGACCGTACTGCTGTATTGTGATTAGCAACATGAAGCCTTGCAGTACCTATGTGGCCAAATTTCTGTCAAGTAACAATAAAATAAACGAGTAAGAAAATAAGTGTACTCACAAATGCAGCTTGCAGAGACGACCTTGGCAGTCTTACCCACCGCACTTTGACAAGAAGGGCGGCTGCACCAGCGCTCTTCTACTGCAGAGTAGCCAAGGTTAGGGGCAGTGCTGTAATTGAAAGTACATTTGTTTCAGGACTCCAAAGGGTGTTAGGTGAATGCTTTTATGTTCAGTAAGTCCAGTTTAAGCACTAGCTACTAGGAACTTTATAGTTTTTTAAGCACAAGTCTAGACACACACAATGAAGTTCCCCTCCTGTGTCATGCTTTAGAAAGAAATCATGTTTCTCTATCCCAGTGTTGCTGAACTGTCTAGTGACTGAAGCAGACTGCATTTAATTCATTGTTAATGCAGCCAAAAAATTCCTAATTAACTGAGAAAATAGGCCAACAAACTCTTAAATATTTAAAGCGCTATCACATTATTTTAAGAAGTTTCTCATGAAGGCATAGTTGTTTATAAATAAATTACAAATACCTATGTCCTCTCCCCCTTTCTCTCTAGGTTTAATGTTATCAGACCAGTACAGCTTGAAAACTGTACCCTTCTTCTCCCCAGCACTTTCCCTATAATCCAGCACTGCTTCCTACCAGATTGACTGCAGAAAATGAAGGCCTCAGTCTGAAAGAGGGAGATGTTTGATTAGGATAGTAGCACTTCAATGCTACTCTTGTCTGCTGCCAAACTCTACCTTCTGTTAAATTTATGCAGCTCTAGTATTATTAGTTGTAAAAACAGTAATGGTGAGCTCTGAGGGACACATCTCCTTTGAATTAGTAATGAGTTCTGCTACTTGGTGGACTTGGCTGAGACTGAAAGCGCTTGTGTTTTTTTCTTGACTTCTGAATGATGTTTCTCTTATTGTAGTTGCCGTGGCAAGAGGGATAGAGGTTTTATCTCTTCTTAATGCTGCTACAAACAAAAGCAATAATTTATGAAAAGGCAAATCATTCAAATGCCCCACATTCTTAAGTGACTCACCTTTTAGTGAAATTAACCTGTATTTGTAGCAAGTTTAAGTGAAAAAAAAATGTCAGAAGTAGGAAGAGAAAGACACAAACCATTCTAATGCTTATTAGAGTGAGAAGTGAAATAATTTCCCTCTCTGGGTGTATGACTGTGTTGGTCACAAACGCAGTCAGTCTGTTGGCTTTATTTCAGCAGTGGGGGATCTCAGCTCCTCCACTGCAGGTCAGCCTGAAGTAGTCTGTGGCCCACGTGAAGCCACCATCCCTCAGCCAAGTGACAGTGCTTTGTCTGAATTGCTGACAGATGGTGTCAGAGGAGCTTCCATTCAGCTCTAATTCACACCCATCCTGTCTCCCCACCAATCGAACAGGCATCAAACACAGTTTTACCAGTGAAAACTCCTATGGCTGAAATACTTTGTTGTTGTTATGATGTATAAGTTATCCTAATTTAAAAAAAAAAAAAAAGTTTTTTTTTTTTTTTTTGTTTTGTTTTTTTTTTTTTAAAAGTTTTAGAAATAACTACTGTATGGACATGCCCATTTATCACTCCCTTACTTGCATATACATTTTCCCATCTTATGTCACTGTGATTCCCATTTTCCCCCTGCTTTATTAAAAAAAAAAAAAGCGAAAAAAAAAAAAGCACTGCCCCAAATCATCAATCCTGTCTATTGAACATGTAACACCATCTCTTACTGATTCTTATTGCTTTTTCATGGTATCAACACCAGTTTGGATCAAGCCCTTCCATGACTCTGTTCCCCTCTGCCTGGGAGATGATGTTGTCTCACACGATGCTGCATCTGCTCTATTAAAAGATTCCTGACCCGACCCCAGTTAGCAGAGGATGGCAGCCCTCCAATACATTAGTGGCATTAAACGTAGTGCAGAGAGGTTACATTAAGCAGAGCGTTTGGCCCAAAGCTTGGTTAAGTCATCACGGGCATTTCCTGCACTGGTTGAATTGTCACTCGTGAGTGAAAAAGCCGAACATGCACTACTTCTGTCAGCTCCAGAATGGGTGACAAGACTCACGCACAGCTTTCCTCTGTTGAGATAAATGGGAGCTCCTCCATCAACCCTTTTTGAAGCCTGGGTTCACATCCCTGCCCTAAGTGTGAAACCTAATGCCCAGCCCCGTGGGCCCCGCTGCAGCGGTCACGAGGATGTGTGAGCTCAGGCGAACTGCTGCGAGCTCTGTTCTCAATGGAGGCAGCGCTCTCCACAGAGCAGAGCTGGGAGAGGCCCTAGGTGCTACGGAGATCTGGCAGGATGGCTTGGCCAGCTCTTTTGGCATAGTTTCTGCAACCACAAAACAAGGGAGGCAAAGCAGCTAGGCCAGGAACCCAGAGACTAAAACATTCAGCACGTCCCCACATCAAACCGAGCACGGGGAGAGGTCACACTAGTTGCCTTGCTGAGGGGTGAGTTTTTGACTTCTCTCTCACCTCTGTTGGTTCACCTGCGCTTCAGCCAGCTCCTTGGTCTGCAGATGTATGCACTGTTTATTTGCTCAGATTAACTAACAATGAGAAATGCCTATAAAAAGGGGAGATGCTTTAATGATTTCTTGCAGCATTCAACTGCAAAAAGACATCTACTTACCAGCCAAAAAAACCCTGACAAAGTAGTGATTTGACCTACCCAGCTGGTGAAGATCAGAACAGCCCCATCATTACTCCTGATAAGCCAGACCCTCTCCGCTGCCTGACACAGTCTCGAGCTTAGTCTGAAAGCCAACAAGCCTGAGCAGCTCTGCAGTGCTCCCTCCCTATCGTTTCCCTCCCCTTTCCCTGCCATTTTCTCCAAGGAACTGCATCAGGCACAGTAGGGCAGAGAAGCGCCTTCCCACCCAGCTCTCCTGCGGGATCTGGGGAGTCACAACCACCTTGGACCACAAGCTTATCTGGAACCTCTCCCCAGCCCCCCTACCACCACTGAATCATTTCCCCCTTTCACGTCTCATTGCAGAAGTGCTCTTTTCTCATTAGTGTATGCG
Organism: Nettapus auritus; assembly: GCA_011076525.1. Lineage (NCBI taxonomy): Eukaryota > Metazoa > Chordata > Aves > Anseriformes > Anatidae > Nettapus > Nettapus auritus. The sequence continues at coordinate 55,242,894 of CM021768.1, read as the reverse complement.
TGACTCTCAGTAAACCATTTTGTTATATGATGTATGAAGGATCATGTCTCAAACCACATTTTACTGTATATTTAAGTGCATGTTTTGCTGATTTACTGCTGTTCTAGAGAACATCTCCTTTTCTTAGCAGGGCAGGTCCGTAAAGGATGTATCAGCTCTGACTAATGATTATTAGTACATCCCAAGGTTATGTACTACAATCAAATAATGTGCAGAAGGGAAGAGAGACTCCAGCTTACTAGGCTAGGGACAAAGATCACAGATAGTCTCTTTGAATCTTCAGATTGCAATATCCATTACAGATTGCCACCTTCGAATGTCAAAGCATAATTTGTTGTTCAGAAAATGTGTCCCTATTTCAAAGGCAAGTCAAAGATCAGACTTGCTGTATATCAGTGTACGCTGATGTACATTAGGAAGTGGTGTCCAGGTACCAAGGACATTATGCTGTTGGTATAGAGGGAAACACAGAAGATATGACTTGCTGATCTTTATTATGCAAACACATAGCCCAAAGTGGAAAAATATTTAACCCAGTCAAGTAAAATGTCACCAGTAATTCCCAAAGCTTAATGTAGCACAAACACTACATGTCAGACAAGTTAACTGCGATCTTCTATGCTGTTAATAGACGAGGCAGGCAGACCAACCCTTTGTGCTGAAATTTGCTGGGAAGGGTTAAAGACACAACAACAAATAAGAGGAACTCTCCTGTGGAGAAAGCATATCATGTTCCTTCATACACCCGGCCAATTAGGTGGGCAGCGTGTCACCCAGGAACTCTGGCATAACTCTCTAGCTCTTGGCCTATCAAGCAGCAAGCGTTTTGTTTCCAGCCTTACTGTAGATGTGACCGGCACTTGCATCTAGTGCAATACGTATGTGTACAGTGCACAAGAGAAGGAAAATGCACTCAGATGCTAGCCTTTTTAAAAGTGTTCTATGAAAGCTTCTCATGTATATCTTTTCAAACTAGAAAGAAATTAAAATAAGACTGTGATTGCCACCTTATGTATATTTCCTATTTATTTCTAAGAGAGGTAAAAGTGACCTAGAAAAATGCTTGTGCAGGCTTTCATGCTCACTTCTGTGACAGCCTGCGCACCCTGGTAATGAGAACATTTTCCACTTCTAGCATCTAGCGCAGCAGGGCTCTGATCTGGGCTGTAACTCCTAACGCTATTGCAATAAAAATAAGAGTACCTGTTTGACTCTTGCTTCACTCGGACGTTTGACCTGTGTAGCTCTTCCGCCGTTTGAAGCAAGCCAGTTATCAGATGCACACACCAGAATTGGGGATGAACCTCAAAAAACACCTCACCCAGCCCCCTCAGCTACCTGTTACGAGAGTACAAGAAAGTTAGCGAAGGCGTGGACGTGAGGACGGGCAGAAGCCCACCCCGGTGGTGGCGGAGGGCACTCGGAGCGGTGGTCGCCCCGCAGGGTTTTTTTCACCGACCCCCGGGCCCGGCCTGCGCGGCCCCGCGGCGCCGCCAGGGGGCAGCCTTGTCCCGCCGATGGCGGCGGCTCCCCGGCCCGGTGCCCCCGTGGTGGTGCGGGGCCCGGCCGCGGGGCCCGCCGCCATCTTCTGCCTGCCGGCACCGAGCCCGTGGCGAGCTCCCGGCGAGGGGATGGGAGCCCTGAATCACCTGGCGCCTCGCCGGGGCTCAACCCTGCTAATAAACCAGGCACAGGTTGAAAGCACACATTCATTCCTAAAGACCGAGAGTCCCGGCTGAGCCCCCTCCGTAACTTACTGACCCGCCAACACAAAAATAAGACCCCAGACGACCCTCGGTCCAAGCCTGTCTCTTCACTTCAGGTCAAATTACTGACTCGACTTTTGATTTTTACAGCACCGCTGTCATGATTTTTAAGCTGTAATATGCACAAGAGATGAATAGCACACTTAGTGGATTTATTTGGCACGGCCTGTTAATTCTTTCTGGAGCAAATTAATAATAATTCTCATCTGTCAGCGTGAATTTAATGCAGGCTAAAAAGTCATGGGAAGTTTTCTTCAGATGGAAGTCCATTCAAAACAGAACAAAAAAGATGACTGAGAAAAAAGCTTAATAAAGACTTTTTTAAACGAAAACCACTCAAGGCTTGACTGTTAATCAAAAGAACATTACTTACCTTACTCAGCATCGCTGGAACCAGAAGCTGCCAAAAGGTTTTAAAAAGGCACCCTTTTGTCTTTCTTTACAGTCATAATTTATAAAAGAGTTCAGCTGAATTATTGGCTATAAATACTCTTTTCTCTCTGCTAATGTATTGTGCTTCTGGGATTTTGTTCAGAGCAAACATTTTGTTACTAAGACAATAAACCCCTAAATTTGGGCTTCTGAAAAAATTTCAAACACGTTCCAAACAGCAGCTATTCAAACATTGCTGTACCATCTTAACAAACTAAATTGTGAATATTTTCACTGATATTGAAAAATGCATTGAAATTTCTCACAAAATTTAATTTTTAAACACAGAAAGCTGCTGCTTGCAGTACACTGGAGTATATTTATTTATAAGCCAAAGCTAAAAATTCAAATGGGATGAATTACCAGAGAGTTGCTGCCAAAAATAAGAGCTAGACAAGCACAACTTCTTATATAATGCAGATTTTTCAAGTACAGAACATATAGGGTAGTGGTTTAATACACATACTGTTACATTGGGAGAGTATTTTTTCTACATGCAATATGCACCTTACTTTAAAAAAAAAAAAAAAAAAAAAAAAAGTTACTTCAAAATCTGCCCATGAATTGTACCAGTAAGATTTGAATTTTGCTGTTTTTTGGAACAATGCCCTGTTTGATACTTTAAATGAGGTTATTTGGGCACGTTTATATATGACTGCATATCAACACACAGCTCTTTATGCCCTTCGTAAGTTGAGAGGCTACGCGTTAGCGCTGTGCATCACAAACACACGCTACCCGATCTGAAACATGATCAAGTCAAAGACTCCACAGACTGCAGCACTTCCGTTCCGCTGACTCACAAACACCTCATGTATCACAGCTCGGCGATGTTTTTACATTGGGAAGGGCCAGAAGGAGAGGAGTTTGTAAACACAGGGTGGCACAAATACGAGCGCGCTGGGGAAGTACTGCTCCCACGTTGCTGTTAATGTGGCTGTGGGATTTGACTCTGGCTTGGAGAAAGAGCCGTGCTTGATGCTCGTAGGCAGCTGAGCTGAAAAGACACAGACTTCCCACGTTAACAGTCCATGAGCTGCATCAAACAGAGTTACTCTATTAGCTGGCTGAAATTGTCATACTCTTATTTTTAGTACACTATTATGCCTCTGGGATATATTTTATTTATCGAGGAATTGGACCTAAACAGAGGTGTTATACCATTTTCCTAAAGGGCACTTCAGACAACTCTGCGAGTACTTGAAAGGCTGTACACGTGTTCTGGGGAAGGGGCAGAGTGAATGCATGAGCCAATACTGCACATGCATCTTTCTGACTTCTGAGACAATATTTGGAAATTACAGTTTATTTTTCAGACAATCTGAAACAGAAATATATAAAATATTGCACTGAAAAAAATGTTATTTGTAATTTTTACAATTATTGAGTTCCTCCTGAAATTATTCTAATTTAAAACAACACCATGAATCAGAGCAGGCAACAATTTGCTGAAGATCTTGGCAAAACATACCACACCATAATTGATACATACATTTTACATGCTGCCATCAGCACCAAGACCGAGGGTGGAGGCTTTGGCTCTGGGGGATCAATCCAGACTTGAATCCCACTCAGCAATGCTACGTTGCATCGGACAGCTAAGAATGCAGAGGAGGGTCAGACTGCTCTTGGAAACGTGTTATATTGACTCTGGATTTAATTCCTAGAGAATCCTTTGATCCCTGACTGAGATGCAATTTTTCCAGAATCCCTTAGCTTTAGCAGCTATTTATATATACAGCCTAGATTTCCACCAAGGCTAAAGGAAACAGTCAGCAAAGGTGGGACTGCCCAGTGGAGCAGCAGTGACTGCGATAGATCCAACAGCCAGCTGCAGGCCCACGTGCGTGCCGGCACTGTGGCACAGGGGAGCTGCGAGTCCTGATGAAGAACGTAGGAATTAGAATTTGCATGTCTAAAGTTCTTCACTGTCAGGTTGAAGATAGGGGAAAAAAAGACATTATTGCAGATGTCATCAAGTACTACTGGTGAGAAGCAGAGCTAGATGGGGAAGGCCCCAGGACATGAGAGACAATTTTGGAACATCGGGTATGGGCTGTGCAGCAGACAAAGGACGCTGATTGGGAAGGACTGCAGTCACAATACTAAGAAATGGACAGAGCACAGAATTGTAAAAGTTTTTATCAATAGAATTTCTTACCCAATTATTGTCACGGGACTCTCAAATTTTATTTTCCACAATTCCTCTGGCAAAAGGCCAGTTCTCACATGACCTCCATAATTTTTTAAATCGTATCAGTGAAATCATCTTTCCTTCAAGGCAGCCCATTTTCTTCCTGTTAAGAGTTGATTTCCTTGAGAATTTGGAACCATCTCATAAGAAAACTGACCATAAATAGTAATTTTTCCTTACAGAGATGAACATCTGCATGCTGACATCTGCAAGCCTTTGATTTCATTACAATTATACTCACTGGAGACCACCCACGGCTGATGCTGTCCAGAGAGGGTTTTTTCTTCATCACTGGGTGAAAAATGGTTTTGCCAGACGGCACTTCTGAACACAGGTAAAGAGCAGACAATATGCACCAGCGCAGGATGCCTTGGAGACAGACGGCCTCTTCTGTGTGCTGCGGCTGCTAAGTATTGGCTGCCTCTCTGAGCATGGATAACGAGTTCCTAATCTCTTGCTTGCTTCCAGTCTGGGCTAGCAACACAGAGCCAGAGCTGATTTGGACCTACCAGACATGTTAAGAGTTAAATAGGTTATTTTGATAGTCAAGTTGTTCTCTTTTATTATGTTGCTTTTCAGTAAGAGCTTGCACTGACTTTATTTTTTTTTTTCCCTTGGGTGAGCTGAGCCCACCTTCAGGAGAAATACTGAAATCTAGGAACAGTACTTCACTTAGGAAATGCTGATGTTGGGATCAACTCAGAAGGGTTCTTTTCTGCACAGTGATGACAAAGACCTTGGGTCTACCTGCCCTCCATGCCCAAAACAGCAGTCAGCAGGGTAGGTGGCAGGGAGCAGAGTGTGATTCAAGAGCAGTTATTGCTCATTTCCTTGTCACTCTTATAGGTCACTGGCTGGCAGAAATCTCTACAGAAATGCATCTAAAAATATTTTGAAAACTTCTCATCTCCACTGATGAGAAAATTAAGTGGTGACTCATGCTCCCATCAGCTCCAGACTTGATTACTGCAATTTGATGGACTGAGAAGCCGATATTCCACTGAGACTGCAATTTGCTTAGGGGAGCAGCTGAGAGGCCTCATTGGCACCAATTGCTTCCAACACATCTCTCTTGTCCTTTTAATCACTAGCAAATTCAATTTCACTTCTCACTGAAGATCTCACTCTCCACCTTTCTGGCAAAAGAACAATTCAGAGGCTGATTTTGTGACCTCTGCTACAGCTCTACATTCCAGCATGAAGCAGACCTGCCTGTAGCAATGCCTTGCGCCTCTATTTCCTGTCATTTCCTTTTCTACTCCTGCAAATCTACACCCACTGGATAGTACTTGTTCCTACTACTCATTATTACTTACCATCGGGTAGGGTGTTCTCTGCTGAATGAGAATTGTAGAGTAACTGTACATATTTTTTTTTTTTTTTAAAAGAATTCAAAATACCTCCTCAAAAGAGCTCACAGTCTAAAGACTGCAAGTGATACGTGGTTCACAAAAGAAAACTGCAAAGAGGAGACAATCTCCCTCTTCAGACATTGTGCCAGTAAGATGCCGTACCTTTGGTCTGGGAGACTGGGGCTACCCGTGGAAATAGGGACAAAGGAGATTAGGTTTGTTACATGCTGGAAAGAGCAGGCCATCAAATATAAAATATAAAATACTCTTTATTTAACTGTCTTCATACGCTACATTATCACAGAGCATTGTTAGAACAATGGCAAGGCTTTTCAGACAGCTTCCCTTGGGAGACTACTCCACAGCTTAACAGCCTTTTCACTGGAGATGTGCAAGTGTAACCAAGGACAGAATTTAGTCTCTTGACTATTTAACATGTTTGCAAAGGTCTCCGTGTGTTTCTGGCACTTTATAATAGTAGTAATATAAACACATTTGGATTATAGCAGAATGGTGAAACCGTGATTTAGCCTCTTACTGTGTTGTAATTCCCAAATGCATCAACATCTATTTAAGTGCAAAATAGTCCACACTTTACAAATGCAATGCTGTGATCATCTGCTGTAAAGGTTCCGTATAAGATTACGATTCAATACAAAAGACGATTTGGTGTCTGAAATTTCATTTTTAATGTCAGAATAACAGGAAAAAAAAAAAAAAAAAAAAGTATCTTTCTCCATATGCAAACTTGCAAAAAATGTATACTAGGGACTTGGTCCTTTCTAGTATTTCTACATATGTAACTGCTCATATTTTATGCACGTATGAACTTACACATAAATAAAAGTGCTTGCAGACAGACAATATTTCATCTTTCCTTCTAACCTCCTGCTGTCAAGATATTTTCAAAGAAAACCATACACAAATAAAAGTTCATCTTTCTCCGCTAGAATAACAGAGGGGATTACTTCTGTAAAACCAAACTGCTAGATTACTCTCCTTTTGGTCTGTGAACAAGCACAACTGCCCAGCTTCTGCTGAGACTGTGGCTTTTCTGTCATATAACCTATTTGCACGAGCTAAAGGTTATATAAGAAGAATTACAACCAGAAAATAAAGATTTTAAATATGTAAAAAATTATTTATCTTGGACCTATTACTGGGGTCATCATAAGCTTCTCAATTTACTGCGCAAAAGGGAAAATTAAATGTTTGAATAACTCAACACAAGGTGCCAAGATTCCCTGTGAACTCTGAAGTGCTATTTTATTGTCTTTTTTTTAAGCTTTGATAACGTTAGACAGGATTACAGATATGTAAAAGCTAAGTATTAATGATCAAGAAAGTCCTTATGTTTTATACACAAAGTCCTCATTTGCCACCAGTTTTGCCTGATTATGTTCTATACCAGATATCTCTGTTAAATTTAAGGCTAAAAAACATATTTTTAAAAAATGTTTCTAACTCTCTACTGAAAAATTGTTGGAACTCAATGGATTAACATTTGATTATAATTTACAGTACTTTGAGAACTTTCTTTCCCCAAATTTAGTTCATAAAATATTTCAGTACAGTTCACAGATTTTTTTTTAAAGGACGAGCAAACAATTTAAAAGCTTACTCACAAAAAAAAAAACAAACAAAAAACAAACAAAAAAAAGGTAACAGGTAAAACGTTGACCTCAATAAGTAATTTCATCTTGTTTTCCTCTTTGCAAAATTAAATTCAAAATCATTCTGTTTATTAAGGACATATCAGCATAGCAAGTCAGAAAACAAACATCTTAATAGTCTTTAAACATAACAGAATTGATATGCATAATAAAGTTTCATTAAGTATGGATTTAAAACATGTATTTCAGTTTCACTTCATATTCCCTTTAGATCAACGCCTCCAACACTCATACACAACATTTACGTTGCCCCAAGCAAAAAGGATTTTGTAAAGGCTTTAACAGAACTCCACCTTAAAACAGCCTGAAATATTCTTAAATGCACAAAGTATTTAACAAAGAAAGGATGTTTGCAGTGGAATCTAAGCAAGTTGTTGGATGTACTGAAAGAAGGAGATTCAGTACACAGAGGTAGCTCAGTAAGGGTAGCTGCAGTGTTCTGACTATTTAGTGCCAACACAACCACACTAAATTACTGTATGCTTTACCATATGCTTGAACTTGTCCAGTATATTAAAAAAAAAAAAAAGTCGTCACTCTTCCTGGAACTTTTGCTTTGTCATTCAATACCAATGGAAAGAGACGTTAATTTCAGTGGGATTAAGTCCTTACAACATTCTGGATATTCAGGTTTATAGCAAACAAAAAGGAGCTGTCCTGAGTCTGGACTCTGCTGCAAGGAGGGTTTTTAAGCACAGACAAAGGAATTTTTAAGAAAGGGCCCAGGAACATGCATATTGCTCTCTCCAGTTACCTCCCAGGATAGCCTGTTGGTGGATCTGACTGCCATCTAGGGACATGCTAATCCAAACTGTAAACTCACTGCCTGCTGTCCTTTGCATTACTGGCTAGTGAGAAGAGAGCACAGCCCTGGAAGACTCTGGCGGTGTCTCTCAGGCCTCCCGCATACTCAGTGTGCAGTTTGATTCCTCTCCAGGGAATTGAAAGAATTCAGCTTATTACCACATCACGTACCTTTGTTGTGTGGTTGTTTTATCAGTGACGACAATTTTGAATAAGGTGACACTGTCGGCTCCTGATAGTTTCTCATACAGATGGCAACAGAGCAGTCTTGCACTGACAGACCATCGTCACTGATGACTGGTACCAGACTGCTTTCCTGTTTTTCACAGGAATACCAGAGAAAACACACTAGGTAAACCAAAGACGATTTGTTTTTCAGTAAGGCAAAAGGATATGAATTTCACATGTCTGTTCTCATAAAAAAAGACCTTTACCTTGCATAAATGCCTATAGCCTTATCAGAGCTATAATAATTTACATCTGCTAAAGATCGGCTCAGTTGCACCATTTGCTGCAATGTTAACTGTGATACACCTGACATTTCTGCACTTACATTGATCTGCGTTTGACCAATTTCTTTCATTCCTTTTAATGTTTTAATCCACAATTGCCAGCACAGCTTTTGCAGATAGGAACCCTCAGAGTCTAGTGTAGAGTCCTCTTCTGAAATCTTAGTCTCCCAGACGAGATGCAGTGCTGGCTAGGTGCTTAAAATATATGCCTGTGTTCCCATCTCTTTAACTCTCCCCTTAGAAATAATATTTTGTATATGTTTTATATAGTTTCACTAAAAAAAGTAACATTTGATTTTCTAGAAAGTTGTGACTGATTGTCAAATTAGCTAAGATAGTGTTCCTGTTACTGTAAGGATTTTTTTAATTGGCAACAAAATAATTGTCAACTCTATCCTCACAAGCTATTATTCATTACCAATGCAGCAATATAGAAAACATAGCTTGGCTTACTACAATAAAGACTCTGCTTCGGTATTAACATCTTAAATTCTGTCACTGCAGATCTCGGTGCATTGCACCAGGGGAAGAAAAACAAAAACAGAAACAACAAAAAGAAAAAAAGAAAGAAAAACAAAAATTTGTGTTCTTCAGGGGTAAATTATAAAAGATCTCCTAGCTGCAAACACAAATATTTCACTCATAACCCAAGCACCAGACCATTTCTTTGAAGAAGCTTATGAGGCATTTAAGATATACAATGGCACAATATCATACAATGGAATTGAAAGAATTTTCTTGAGAAACCATTAACTTTGAAGGAATGTCTAGACAACTGTGTCAACAAATGCAAATAATTCATGCTTCTCAGCTTCTATCCAATAGATGGCCCCATGCTGAGTATACACAAACTCAGAAGAAAAAGGCATGTCACAGTCATATGACTAGGGAGTGTAACAGAATCACACAGGAATTCAAGTCAATCTTGAAAAAAACCTTCAAGAAAGCTCTTCTCCAGGGTAAGCCAGCAGTGGAATAGGCTTCTGGTCATTTTGGCTAGGTTAAAACAGAAACTTACAGCTGGTGCACCCTGGCATCAAAGCAGGGGTAATGGAAGAAACAGCTGTTAGTCATGACCTCCTCATTTCACTCTGTTAGAAAAATAAAAACTGAAGGACTCCAAAATACTGTACAACTTCTTGCAGTAACCAACAAAGTGGCTTCCGGAAACAATGCTTTTGCCAAAAATGCATCTGTAAGGCACTTAACAGGTATTATTTTAATATATATATATAATATATGTATATATAAAAATAAAATATGCACTGAAGCAACATTCACAAATACCCAGTTGTCTCAATTGTCTGTGTGTACAGTATAGTACATATATACATTCACTGTGACACAGGCCATCTCCGTCATTATACCTTCACAGGTACTTTGGGCTGCCTGGTTAACTTCAGTGCCTGTAACAGGGAAAGTAAAAAAAAACAGTCACTCGTTTATATTAAAAGAAGATCAACAGCACAAGACAAGCTTTTTACGAGGGTTGACAAAATGCTCCATGTACTTCTGGGATGGTAAGTTATCAGCATGCAGCTAATAGGCCACTGTTTTTTGTGATGATCTTTTTATCTCTGATAGCCCACCACAACCTCCTCATATACAGACAGACATGACAGAGGAGCCTTAAGGAATATGGCTAGATAGCCAGTGAAGGAAGCTGGGACAGGTCTCAGATGTCTTTTAGAAAGCACCTGCTGGGACCCCAGTCAAGAAACCACCTGTGGTACCGATACAAGAGCTTCTGAGCTAATCAGGGAAAGACTGTGATGAGAACTTCTGAAAAAATGTTTTTGGTCCCTGGCCTCCTTCCACGTGGCTCAAAGCCTGCTCATAGTCACAGTGGTGGATGTCGTGCACCTTGGATGTTTACGCCTTCCTTTCTGAGGATAGGTAAGAGTAAGCCAAGTCCAGAGCTGATCTTATGCCAGGTGACTGACACCCAAGGATCTTGTTTAAAATGTCTGTAGCTTTAATCTGCTCTTACCAAACGTTTTTATAAGGAGGAGAGAAACCCCATGGAGAAACCTTGAAGCAATGGCAGGGTCAGCCAATTATGGTAGCTGAACTATTCAATATGTGACAGAGGTTCAACTCAAATGATAGGTGGTCATGTTTCCAGTTTGGCAGGAAGCACCCTCTCTAACCTAGGAGGCAAGTGTGACAGGCTTAAATGGGGTTAGGTTTTCAGCTGCTCCTTTATACAAATGTGAGCACTGTGCAGGATGCCTTCTTTTGGTGTGCTGTTCAACAAAAAATACTCGGTGTTTCTTGTGGCCTGAGAGGGAAATTCATCAAATTTGGAACCTTTACTTTCCCTGTCCCTTTGGGGGAAGTGCCCTGACAGACTGACATTTGCTTGATGGGCAAGACACTTATTTCTGGAGGATTGTTGGCTAAACAAGCATTTTTCAGTCTGAGAGATAAGTCTGATGGGTCTTCTTATTGTAGATATTAACCTTTAATATTGTACATTTCAAGCTTGTACGCACTGCTGAAAAAACACTCTAGCACAAATGTAAACCCTTTAAAAAATCTAAACCTTTAAAAATAAATAGGCTATATTCCCCTCAGAAACACCAGCTTTCAGAAACACCAGCATTTAACTATTATTAAATCTAGCCATTTGAGATTAGTCTTTTGGATATTATTCAGTGAGAGACTTTGGAGAGAGACATCATTCCACATTTTGTTTGGGGAAACATTATTTTAACTTTGTAGTTTGGCAGATTCTGCTGCCATATTTACAAACTAGAAATACCGTACTGCAGATGAACCTCTAAATATTTAAATTCAATTTCATACAACCAGATCACATGTACTATCATAATTAAGTAAGAATGTCACTGCAGTTGAGTACTGTGACTGGATAACCGTCTCCCCCTGCAAGAGAGATGCCAAAATGAAGCCAAGGTGTTTATAGAAAATAAACATCAAGGGTGATGATGACATGTTTATTTTCAAAGCGGGAGACCATTATCCAGTCACAATATTCACTTCTATTATACTTATTGCAACTGTACCAGACCCAACCTCATTGATTTTTCTTATGAGAGTAATTAAAATAACATTTGTGAATAATACAGAAGACCAACTGATAAATCTGCTGCAACAGAACAACAATCCCCTGAAGTGGCTCTACAGTAGCATTACAGTCTGATTAGCACAGAAGGTTTATTTGAAGCTTAATGAATAAGAAACTAGTGCTGGTGATCTGTAAATCTCTCCAGTACTGGGCTGGCTTTTCTGATGCCCTGTTAAAAGGCTGTGTTAACTTGCAGCAACTGACAGCAGCCCTTGAAGGCCATTACCACCCCTGAGGACCAGGGAGGTCTGGATGAACTCTAGCCACACTCCTGGTCTTGGCAGCAGGGAGCAGCTAGACAATGAAGAGAAACCAGCATTGCAGGGATCGTTCTGCCACTGGTAGCATCAACTTTGGGCTTCTTCAGGAACAGTATACAATTTTCTTTAAACAACATGTCTCCTGATTATTTCTATAATTAATTAATTCTGGTAATTAAGTAGTTATCATTACGTGAAACTGATGGAATCTCAAAAATAAATACGATTCACAATTTTCCATTTTTGGATGCTAAGATAAGTATAGCTTAACAACACCTGATATCTGGACTCAGTTCTGGAAAACTGGGAGCTTTCCCACTTTTCATAATTCAGGTAACCAAAATAGAGCCATACAAAGTAAGCTGAGGATTAGAATTCAAGTTAGCAAGGTGATTTTACTGAAGTGGAGCTAGTAAAATGGCAGCCCACTAAATTTGCTGAAAATTGGAAACACAGAAGACATGAAGAAAGCTTCACCACTGACAAGTGAAGAATTCTGAGGACTGGTGGAGCTAGGCTTTCCACAATATGTCTCAACCTTCACCTAAAATAACTGTCAAAGATTACTTCCATTGTCACAACCACTCATCACCTTATCCTCTCAAAACATTAAAGAAAGCTCTATAATCAGTTGCAAATGCTAGCCTGTGAGGTGGCTACTAGTGTTCTGAGCACCTGACAGAAGCCACTGCAATTTCATAAAAATCACAGAATGGCCGTCAGATGTGAATAGCTTCAATCAGTACTGAAATAATTGCAACCTGAATCATTGATGCCAATGCAAAAATCTCTAGGTTACAGACTGTAATCCTACAAGCTACCCCAGGCTGTATTTTTGTCATGAGATGTGATGCAGCAAACTTCTTGCTATTGTAAAGGGTGCCCTTAGTAAGAAAAAAAAAAAACAAAAAAAAAACCTACCACCATTAAAAAGTTCTCGTCCTGCTTCAATTAAATTCACAATGGGCCCTCATTTTTGCTGATCCCCCCAGCTCCCAGGTCGGCAGACATATATTTGTCATGTCTCCGTAAGAGAGATCCAAAGCAGTGATTATTACTTGAACACTGAGACATTTTTACTGCTTATAATCTGAATTCATAATTTGAGCGCTTGCTGATGTGAAAGGAAAAATCTGGGGAGGTCTAACTTCTGGATTTGAACCTTTACAAAGACAAGGGGGATAAAGTTCATTCTTGTTAATGTAACACTATTGTGACTATCACTGCCATAAAGGAAGAAAAAAATAAAATAAAATAAAATAAAAAATCCCTACCATGGGATCTATAAGAAGGAACCTGAGGAGTTTAAGACTCGTGTTTAGGTTTTTTTTTTTCCTTATAGCAGACTTTCTATTATGAATCAAAAAGAGCAACTCTTACCTTTTGCCTCGAAACCATCCAAGATTTTATTGTTGGTACCAAAAGACTGCCAAGAAGAATCTGAGCAGGATGATAGATGAGTAAGGGGACAGAAATTAAGGACAGGTGCTCATAACCCGCAAATACTATCTTCAGCATTGGAATCCCTGCAGGCAGAAAAACGAGACAGATTCTCAATTCAGATTTCGAGTCAAGGACAAAAGCAAAGCATTTTGCAAAACAACTCAACCAGCCAATCTCCCCCAAGAAAACACAACATGAAGGCACAGAAGTTGCATATATATATATTAAAACAACAACAACAACAACAAAAAAACTACCCCCAAAAACCTGGAAGAAAATGAACATCAACAACAACAACAAAACACTGCAGAGAAAGCTCTGTGCCAGAAAGTAAACAGTAGGGGAATGCCATAAAGATCTTTTCTAATTTTGCTGATAGCTGCAAACTCCTGCTGAAGACGTGATATAAAATAAATCATGAATGCTCAGTTGCCAAGCATAGGTCTGTACTGTTTATTTATGACTTTATCTTGCTATGCTGTTTCATATTTTTATGATTGTCCTCCATCCAAGTTGCCCAACTACTGCTTGTAACCTTTTCTTCAGTCCATTCACTACTACAGGAGGGTTGTGTTTTCCTGGCACACTCCCTGCCAGTAAGTAGCCAAATGATATCCTTAGACTGACTGGAGAGTACGATACTGTGCAGGTGAGTGCTCACGTGTTAGAGAATAAAACTTTCCGCTTTAACTGTATGTTTCAGAAGAGAGACAGCATGAGATAAAAAAGGTTTAAGTGAACTGAGTGAGCAATATGAAGAGATCATACCTTTGAAAAATTAGAGAGCAGCTGGAGTAAAGACGTTGCTTGGTGTTGAAAGAGGTGAATTTTAAGAGAGACATACACCATTTTTCTGAAGAGCTTGAATTTGTGCTCAACAGTGCTACTTCTATTAGACATCTCCATGCATAATCTTCCCACTTGATGAAGTGATATGTAAGATTACATTTGATTTAGTTTTTGCAGTAATGAAACTGATTAAGCTGACACTGAACACTTAATTGTTCAAAATGGTCTGTTTAAATCTTGCAACTTTGTTACTTGCTCCACAAAGCCTGGGCATGAGCAATCCTCACAACCATCTTGTCTTGTTTGACCAGTTGCAGACAAGAGTTGCTCCTAGTCCTCAGGAACCCCCTGAGAACATACCTCACTTTCTCCCTAGTTTATATGTCAGTCTAGGAATCTTCCACCAGCATCAACCTTGCAGCGAACCAAACCAGACAAGAGTTTTCACAGAGTTTATGTGTCTTCTTTCTTAGCAGTGACAATTAACTGAGCACTCTGGCACATGACCTTCATTCTCCCATTAGCAGATAATTTAGATCAACCAAATTTGCCATAAAAAAACAACAACAAACTTTTATCTATGTCTTGAATAAATCTCTGTTCTCACGAACCTTCCAGATTTCCCTTAATAAAAGTGTCTCTCTTCCTTAGGCAGGAAGCATAGCTTATTTGCTGGATATTTATTTACACCACCAGTACCCGTTTATTGCTGACACATAGCTAAATTTACGAAAATCTTCACAGTTGCCACAGCACAATTTCTTTTAAGTATTTTAATTAGCTTCATCACATTAAACCACTAACAACCTCATCCCCATATCAGTTGCCTGTTCTTATGTGGCTATTTCCAGCAAAAGACTAAATTAAAAAAAAAAAAAATAAAGGTTTGCATACTTAATTTAATATTAATAAGTAATTACCCTTAAAACAATATCAGGGACATATCACCAACACAATAGGACTGCCTATTATTAACACTGATTTATAGGGCTTAGGAATAGGCAGTATTTTGATAGGTATTAAATGGACATTTGCATTCTATTATGGAGCATAATTTACTTCAAATACCCATCATATTGTTTTTGTAAGCAGATAATTATTTTATTGTTTCCAGACTCAGCTTCACCCTAACATGTCTTTTCCTGTTCACTAACCACAGAAAAATAAACTAGAGACCCAACCTATGAACACGCTATATTTATGCTCCTAAGATAGGACCTGGCATTTTGGTGGTGCAATGTCATCCATAGATTTAAAAACACTAAGATGACCAGCCTAAGATCACACAGAAAACTAATGGTGGAGACATGAACAGATCCAAAGTGACTGAGACATTCTTTAAATTACTGTACATTTTCTGAACTGAAAGAAAATAGGAGAAATTCTAGACTAAAAGGTAAATTCTCTAGAGGAAAGTTATTTCAGTAAACTAGGAAAAGAAAATTAAAGTTGTCAAATATAAATACAAAACACTATAATTAGTGTGACAATGTAATTAGATTGCACGGTAGAAAGAGGTTCTTAATTCACAGCTTGTTTAAATACATGTCACCACAATAGGTTCTTGTAAGCTGCTAATGTGCAATTAAAGTTCCTGCTATTTACTAGGAAAAAACTAACTGGTGAAAAGAAGAAGTAATAATTTTTGCAGGTAAGCAGTAGTTTAAAGAAAAGCAAATTCTCTGTTCCCTTTTTATGTACCTTCAGATTTTTGCAATTCCAACTTTGCCAGTATGCAACTCTCTCCAAAAATATTTCATGACAGAAATCCACCAACTACAGTCACAAATGCTTATGTCAGTCATAACACCACAAACCTAAACAAAACAGCATGGGATTTTATTTACTTCTTTAAATATATTTTTATTTACTTTTTAAAAATATTATCTAAACCTTTTTTATTCCAATACATATCAACTGCAAGCATCAATATGATTGATATGATTGTATCATTTCATGAGCATAAAGCTCACACCAATTCCTATTTAGGAAAAATATTTTTAATAGCTATTTTTTCCTCTCTTAAAAATGTAAGTAACTCTGTGGTTTTTTTTGTTTGTTTGTTTTTAAATAAACCATTTGAAAACAACAACAACCCAACCTAAAAAGAAAGAAAAACAAATCCCAGCTGATGACTGGGCTGATGCTGTTTGCTATATCTTAGCTCAGAACGTATTCTCAAAATGAGACTATGAGATTAGCATTGTAAGAAGCTATTGTAAGAAGAGTTTAAATTTTAAGAGCTATTGTAAGAAGAGTTTAAATCTTTTGGATAGATGGCAAGGAATAAAGGTGCTAAGCAAAATGGAGCTTGCTATCTTTATTCTGGGCTGTCCATTCTTCTTTTCCTTATTTTTATAGCATATTGTTCTTGGTATTAATGGAGTATGATAGCTATATGCTTAGTCTAAGGTAAGTAAAATTTTGCACGGGATCAAATCACTTGTTGTAGAAAACAAACCACTAGCATAGCTAAAATTCTGGTTTCCTCAAAGTACACAGCAGATGTTCCCTTCCCCCATGGCCTCCCGGTATCCCTAGGACATTTACTTACAGAATGAAGCATTCAGATGTGTAAGGAATGACACCTGTAAGGATATGTCATTCTGTTTTCACAGAGCCATTAAATCATGCTTATCTGCATTTCAGGGAAGTTGGACTGACTTTCTGGGGTCGTCATCCTGACTGACACTGACAGAGGAATGCTGGAATTAACAAAGGTTGTATACAGACTGGTGAGTTTAAGACTGCTATCATGGTCTGAAGTCTCACATCACAGACACCAATCCATGCTGCTCCAGTTTATGAAGTTACAAGCTTCCAGCAGCTTGGTTCAGCTCCTCTGCCAAAGACCCTCACTCACTATGTATGATGAGAGGACAGAGAGCAGAAATGGGGTACAGGCTCACTGCAGCTAAGACAAGGGAGTTACCGGATGACATGGAGTACTACCCACTTTTCTCCCTGTCTCCATCCTCATCCAGCCCATTGCCATCACACAAGAACTTAGCACACCTGAAGAACTGCAGCAAGGAGGAACGAGAAGACTGCTCTTACGGTCTGGTATAGAAAGGCCCTGCTTGCTCTCCACTGCTCTAGGGTATTCCAATCTGGTCCCAAGGTTGTGGTTTATCAGCCCTGGTCTAAGGCCACTGTTCCTGTAGTAGTCTACAAAACTGAAAGCTATTTATCCTTCCTCCAGCTTTGCACCCAGTATAACCTCCCACATGTTCCCTTTTCACTTTTCCTACTTTCTTATTTTGCAGTCACCTTTGTAAAAGGCCCATGAAAATATTATGCTGTGCTTCTCTACATTTAGTTAACTGTAAAATAATTATAATAAAAATCCTAAAAGATTTGAAGGTATTTTTAAGAGAATTTAAATATAGGACTCTTTTCATCTAGCTATCATGGCAGTAATATAAATGAAGCAAATTAATTTTAATGCTCCAAGGTACTGATTCTGTGTCACTGTCACTGACAGGATCCAACCAGACTTTATGAGATGGCATTTGACTTTATGGAAGTGAGCACTATGCACGCATTTACAATTTTACAGGGACTTTAAGCTGTCATGCTGAAAAATGTTTATAAAACATTAATCAAAAAATGCCTCTTTAATACAATGCATTGTCTGAAAGATGTTAGAAGGCACATATTGTAAATGGATTCTTTTTCTGACTAAAGTAATTTCTACCAAAAGCCTTTCCCCACTGCTATACAAGTACACAGCGCAGAGAGATAAAGAGCACTTTCTCAGCACATTACTACCTGATCCAAACACTTGGGAAATCACTAATGTACAGCATGCCATATTTCCATGTCACACATGACACATTTGTCTAAAATTACCCAACAGAGTTTGACATTGCAGCATATTCCATAGCAGAGCTTTCAACTGACATCTGCCAAGTAAGAACTTCAAGTAAGAGCTTTCTTCTTCTAACAAGCAAGTAAGAGTTTCCTTTTATCCTATATCCATGATGGAAGTGATAAAACAATAAGTACTGGAAATCAGTTTTTTTTTTTCTATTTTAATATGTTTATTTTATGCTCACTGGATGTGTAAGCTTCCCTCAAAGCAGTGTTTCATCATTTGCTGTTTCCTATCACATTGCGATGGATTCAGAGAACTTAATAGAACATTTTTATTACCACTGAAACATAGGCCATTATCTCTCACACCCAAAGCAGAATTATTGCTAGATGCTCTACTTACATACTTCACTGTATAGGTTTTTCCCTTTAAATGTCTTTATAGCAAACAATTTATCCTAAAACTTTATTGCTTACATTACTGAAACACACTCCAAATCACAAAATGCTCCAGCATTTCTTCTTCGGAAAAAAGATTTTGGTACAAAACAAAGAGGTCATCACTAAGGCTGTGAAATCACAAGGAATCAGAGTGTTAAACAACTGTTAGAGACAGTGGAAATAGAAGAAAATCCTGAACCTGTGCATTTTCAGTTCTCTTTTCTCCTCATCTATACATTTCAGAATTCTCAATTGCCATAATCTTCAACTGCAATATACAAAATGAAGCAGGTGTATGAATGGTGGCTTCTCTGACACTCTCTATGCTATGCTGTCTTTCTGAAGAATCCTCTCAGGGGTTGATGTGAAGGAAACATCAGTAGGCCAAAAAGCTTTTTTTTTTAAAACAAACAAACAAACAAACAAAACAAAAAAACTGAGAAGCCTGCAAAGGGAGGCATATATTGCATTAAACCCCTCCTAAACTGCCAAAACAGGGGTTTTCTGAGTTTCTCTCTGCAAAGACAGTGCCAAATGAGCACCTGAAATTTTACTGCTGAATTTCAGAATAGCATCACATGCAGTCCAGTGACTGCATGGTAGGAAAGGGTGATAAGATCTGGAAAAAAACAGTACACAGGATTAGAGAAAGATTGCTCATGCATAGCTGCCAGAGTGGCAACATACTGCTAATCTCTGGTTCTCAAACTTTCTTAAGGATTTCCCTGCTTTTTTTTTCCTGGCAAATGAGATTGCAATGGTTAGTTTTGAGGGGGCAGAAGTTCATATACTGAGCCTCTCCTCAGTGAAGGCTACCCAGGGAAAGAAGTTGTTTATTGCCCTAAGACTCTGCTATGACATACTGATATCATGATGCTTTTGACAAAATAAACAGTTAAGGATTCTTTTCCGTCTCCTAAATAAGCACTGAATTCAAGTTAGATGCTCTTCCCTCAGGACCAGTTTCTTTCAGTTATGGGAATAGCTGAATGATATCTGACTACCAGTACAAATACTTGCTCACTACCGAATACACCCACTTTCAGCTGAAGAAAGCACCTTCCAATGTCATATGAAATCACATTAAACTGGAAGGAGAACAGATTACTATAAACTGGCCCTAAAACAGTCAGCTAAGCTCTTCCCCAGATGAAAACTTCCTCAGAGTAGAATTTGGTCATCCTTTTCCAGCCCAACTCCACCTGTAACTCTAGGATATTTTTGTTTGTTCGTTTGTTCTCAGTCCTAATCAAGAGACCACAGACCTCATAGTCAATTTATACCCTGCAGAGGGATCAAGGTTGAGAGAAATAACAGATGGCATTAACTACTCTCTTGTCCAAAAGGAAATAACCATATCAAGGTAAAACTCCCTCCAGTGTCTAGACAGGCCTGCACAATGGTTTGTGACATTTTTGGTTCAATCACACTTCGATAACAAAACCTAGTGTTACCATGGAAATCTTACTTTTGCTGGAAGAGATAAGATCATCCATCAACACAACCACAACTGCCTCCAGGTGATATCACACTCAGTGACTGATTGGGAAGGACCCGTAATGTTTGTAGCAGTTGAGATGACTACCCCTGCCTTTCTGCCACGTGCTGTACAAAAACATGGGCTGAAAATGTTTTCGGGGGGGGAAGACAATGTTTTCATATTTCAGCTCAGTAATAAGTGTATGGAAAGCAAAAAAAAACAGACTCATGAAGTGGTAAAAACAAACATCTAATCAGGAGGCGTTACAAGCAACTGGATGACAGATTAAAAGAGTCTGGAATGGCTGCAGAGTAAAACTGCAAAAAGGTGAGTGAGCTGTCCTGGTTAAGTTGGAGATCTGCATGGACTCTCATCTTCAAACATTTTCACTTTCATCCCCATCCTTGGGAAAGGATGAACATTGAACAGGCCCTTGCACTACACTAGGTGACTTACCTCTTTCAGAGGCCTAGAAATATTGGGAAGGCTCTGTACTGTATCAGACTGATGTGATCACACGGTGTGGTCCATACAATTACCATAAGAGTGCGAGAATTTCACTGAGACTTAGTTGGTCTAATACTCAAATAAAGAAGGAGAAGGAAAGGAAATAAGTAATAATAAGGATTTATTTATTTTTTTTAGTCATAACTAAGAAAAAACAAAAACCTAGTATGCTTTGAATGCTTTTACTAATTCCTGTTCTTCAGGTAACTGGCTCACTATACTCATCATAAATCAGCAATTTTAAGTGAAATCTAAGTAGTTACTAGAAAACTAGACATTATGATACTATCAAATTTTGAAGTAAATAAATGTAGAAGATGGAAGAAGAAGAAAGTACAGTTTGTCTATTTCTGGGTTTTCAATGCACGTGTTCAGATTGGAAGTGATGTTTAGTGAACAACACAGGCAATCTTACCAGCTGCTAACAATGAAACATTTAACATCAACAACTGAAGACTAGTGCATCAGACTCTAGAACACCTCCTCCACCTGCCTGACAACACGGTAGTAATAATTAGTTAACAGGGAATACAAGAATGAATCGAACCATCATGAGTCATATTTCAGATGCGACATCCTTAATTTGGGACCACAACTCAAGCATAGCAATGTTGTAAGCTGACCATAACACTTCAGTGCTTTTTATTGCTTAGAGATCAATTCATTCTTCACACATATAAGAATATTCAAGGCATAGGGTAAAATCTTCTTAGTAATTCACTATTAATATCTAAGCTATTTAGTTTAAATAAATAGAATTTAAATGCTCCCTTCCCCTCTCTACAATTCTTGTATTCAATACTTTTTGAAGGTTCAATATCTTAGATCCACTAATGAAAGGAATTCTAGACAACCGGACCGACAAATTTCCTAAAAACGTAAGATGAGATTTGATTTATTTCCTTCAACATTTCTGCCTTTTCCACATGCAGCTGAGGCCAACATCTCTCTCAGCATTAGTCTTGATTATGTAGATTTATTTACATATATATATATTTAAAAGTATAATTTTATTTTATAGTCACACCTGTTATTTTTGTAGACACAAGAAGGAAAGGATTATATCCCAAACTGTTTCATATCTTCTAATTACTTTTTTTTTAAGTCTTTTTCTCCTGAAGCGTTGACACAAAGTAAAACAAGATACCACAAATTCATTATAAATGATAAAAAAACAAAACAAAGCAAAACATTTTTTTTCACAAAGAAGAAGAAAAAAATATATAATGTTAGGAATACTAGCATATTTTTCCTTCAATCATCTCTTTACCTGACTTCTGAGTCCAAGAAAAAGCTATGAGGCCAGAAAAGCTTTAATGTTCCAGTCATTTGGGAAGACATTTTGAAAAACAACACGCTACCTAGAAATACTAAGGGATACTATTTCACATCCTAAAATTCTAAAATTCCATGAACTGTAGGATTTCTAATTTTTGTTGCTGTTGTTGGTTGTTGGGTTTTTTTGTTTTGTTTTTTTACATCTTTGCACCCACACTTTCAGAAGTGTCTGGAGTCAGCAGCTCAGACTGGCTGCCAGGAGGTGCACTGAGAGTAGCAAATGTAGATGCAACTCTCTCAGGGAGACTCAACATCATCTTCAATACTCACAGTTTTAGCATGGGTGACACTTGTAGCCTCTGCCAGATTGAAGTAAAAAAAATTCTTGAGTCATGTCCAAACGTGGATCTTCCCGAGGGTAACCTGTCAGCTGTCTGCTGAGTATAATGTAGTTTCTTAAAGCAGATAAATTAACTTTAACTGTTTTTGGTGGGGAGGGAGGGTTGGGAGGGCTCTTGTGTCATTATCATTTTACAGATGGATATGTGTTTATTTTTTTTATTTTTTTATTATAAAGAGGTACGAGCTTGCTGTCATTAAAAACCTGCAATCTGGTTTTTAGTGTCTGATCCTATTATGTGTACATCTGGGAAGACACACAACCAAATAAATAATTGGAGAGGTGCAACTCTGAAATGACAATTGTTATTCATCGATCTCTTTCTGTAAGTCGAGATTGAGAGATGTAAACTTCAAGTGAATGAGATCTCCTGGGTGAGATTCTTCAGTTCAAACACAGTAAACAACTGTTGTCCTCTGATGCACATTTTAGTACTGCTGGAGGCAAACTTTCTAAATATTAATAAAAAACCTACTACTGGCAGAGTATACAGATGAAAAGGAAGCCCTGGGAGCTGGTGCAGAATTTCTAGCCACATTCAAAGTCTAATCAAAGAAACATACATTTCAGGTCAGAAAGGAAAAGAGATTCCCTAATTTCCTCCAGTATTTCCCTTCTGGAATCACAGAGAGGTCAAAATTGAGTAAACTGCAATATATTAGACATGCTATATTGCAAGTCTTGTGATAAAAAAGCAAGCGAGAATCAGGTACTCTGCGTCTGAGAGCCACTAGAACTCATTGGACTAAAACCCTTCTCACTTTCATGCTGGCCTGCTAGGACATTTCCTTCCTGAAAGTACAGCCCATTGGGATGCCCTGGTATGAAGGAGACAAGCAATGGGTACTTTCCCAGCCACACATGTGAGTAGCAAGGGGGAAATTAAAGACAGGCTCTGATATCCCAGTGACCACAGCCTAGTCAAAACTGTCAGTTTGACTTCTCATGGAGAACCTCCTTAAAGCAAGTGGTGGGATTAGTATTAGAGAAATGTTGGCATACGCAAAATGACCTGTCACCTTGGGTGGATTTAGGCAGTCTGTGCAAGCAGGAAACATCTATACCATTCCCAATCACATAAATCTTTGCCTTCAACCTAATTTTAGTTTTGCTAGTATTCTGATCTGGCAGCCTTACTGGAAATAACAGCACTCCCCAGGCGTCCTTAGGGGTCTGCTGAGAAAAAAGACATACCGATTACATGATAATGACGTGTTTGATAATATCATTTCTTCTACAAAACTAATGAGCTAGCAAAGACAATCTAGCTGCCCTCAAGTTACGCTGCAAAGAAAGATGCGGACAGGAGAAAAGTCTAGTGGACTTGGGTGCTTCTGCTCATCCCACTATCATCTCATGTAATACAAAATCCTCAGTTCTTATTTTCCAGACACAAAGAGATGGTGAACTATAGAGAAGAGGAAGAAGCCTATCCAATGACTTGCTGCTTCTTCCAAGCAATTGCTGTGTGAAAACTGAAGAGATGAGAAAAACTTTTCAGTTTGACCCAAAGAATCACGTTAACAAAACTGGTGAACGGTTTTAGCAGCCACTAAATCCCCTGGGATCTCAGAAGCAGGCATGGGATCAAGAGCGCCCTTCTGTTCTTAACCCTCTGGAAGAAGTGAGGGATACGTAGCCCAGATACGGTATCCACATGACACACACTCTTTCTATCACATTTCTCCCATTGGCTTCCCTTCTCTGAGGGTCAGCACCCTACCAATTCCAGTCAGAGAAGTAGCCAGATCATTTTCATGTACATCACTCTAACAGCTGGGTAGGAAATGAGATTAAAAGTCTGGAACAGGTAAGAATAGCTGCAAATTCAATCACTAATAACACCAGGAAGTATGACAGGATACCAGCAGTAATGCCTCTTGTTCAACATTCACAGGAAAATTTTGAAAGTAGAAAAAACTATCACGAATCTTACTCTTGAAAACTTTTAGAGAGCAATTAACCAGGATTATTTTTTACATCTTTATGGAATTATTTACACATACACAGCTAGGCACATCGTACAAATCGTACCTTGGTGAATGACTACCTTAGAGGACAATTCTCTGCCAGAAGCAGAGAAAAGCAACAACAGTTTGGCTTGAATATTCACTTAGGGCAATGCATCTGATTTTGCAATCTTACTTTCTATCACAGAATTATTAAGTGAGGCCTCCTTTTTAAAATCAAAGTGATATACCTTTTATCTTAACACAAGTTATAATGGTTTGGCATTTTTCTGTCTAAAGGAAAAGGTGATTATCACCACAAAATAAGAGCCTGCTTTTGATTAGTGCAGCATTTCGCAGACTTTGGGTACAGGAACAACCCGATGAAGCAAGAACACAGCTAATATTAAACAGCAGTGGCTTAGGTTGTACAAATATAATTACTTACCTCTGAAAAACTTGTAAAGAGATCTGTAGAAAACATGAGCAAGCTCTAGATAGCTGTGAGCAGATTGGAGCTATATGTGCACGATGCACTCTGTCACATTGTGCAGCTGGGGAACTTGAGGGAAGGCATCGGCTGATTAATCCATAGTCTAGATGATCTGCTCACAGACAATTGAGCTGTCTGTGAATCCACTTGTGCATTACACAGTGCTTTTAAAAATTGTTCAAGGACAGACTATCAATTCTGTACTCACAGATTAAGTAGCTGAGTATTTCAAAAAAATAAATTTGAATGAAATTAAAACAATACAAAGGGCTTTGTCTTTTCTTTTGAAAATTATTCTTTCCTGGAAGTACTTTGTACCCTAGAAACTGATTGCATTACCTTAAGAATTCCATAATGAAAGAACAGCAACATTGTTAAATACAAATGAGGAAACATGCACTGTGCATCACAAAATACCGATTTAATTATAAGTTGTTTTTTAAACTAACCTGCTGTTCATCATACCTGCATTACAGACATTTGTACTTGTGAGAGCCAAATAAGTACCACTACTCCACTTTCTATTCATAAATAAATTTACAGAGTAAATTAAAAGTATCACAAAATAAATTAAAAATATTTTTTGACTATCCTAAATTTTTATTTTGGAGTTGTAAGTTCTGGCTAGTAATTCACTCTGCCAACTCTGCCAAAGATAAAATAATGTTCCGTACTTGGCTGCAACTTTCATGTAAGTCCAAGCAACAACTCTGCAGTATTGTTTAGATGAGCCACACTGATAGCTTTGCACTTCCTTGAGGCCTCTTCTCTTCTCACTGAATGAACTCCAGGGAATGGCATCATGTCGGGCTTTCCAGATGGATTATGTGAAGCCATAGCTCAATGTCATTTTCAATAGCAAGGCTCATAATTAAAGGTCAAATAGTCACTTCATCTGCAATCAATCAATAGAAGAAGTACTAATACTAAGTACTAATCAATCAATGGCAAATGCACTAATAAAAGCCATGCATCAAATGTCCGCATATGTGTGTGCTCACATGCACTATGCATATATGTGAGTAGGCGGAAGGAGAGAAAGAGAACAAAGTATGGGTGAATATGCCAGAGGGCATTGTGAATACTGTATTTATCTTCACTACTTGTAAGTTTATATCCCGTTTCACTCATTACGTGAAATACAAATAACATTATTTTTTTCTGCATGTGGGATGTACTGTATTCAAAAACTGCCAAAGCATCCACCTCTATTCAGAAATACCGGCTTGTGCTCCTAACTAAGAAACACAAAGGCACCTACCCTGTGTAATTTGTCCTTATACAAACATGTCCTGCACTCTGATCTGTGAGACAAAAAGTGTGTCAACTGTTCTGTCTACAAAATAAAACTCAGCATATGGGAAGAGCACTCATCTCAGTGCAAAGCAAGCACTTATTCATGGATTCAACACTGGAAGTGGCAGTTGGCCTCATGAGCATGCACTGCATGGGAATTAGTTGGTTTCATAATATGGTGTGGGAGAAAGTGACTTATAGAAGTCTTCTCATGCCTCTCCTATTACCACTTCTAAAGCTTTAAAGCTGTCAGCTCTTCTCCCACTTTTGTCGGTGCCATCGTAAACTCCCCAGGGAAGGGACCAGACGTACCTATCTGGAGCTTTACCTGCCAAGCTGAGAGAAATCAATTTCAAAGTGAAAGAACAAGTGTTGGGGGGTCATTTATATACTACCACTGGAATCTTGAAGACAAACAAAGCACAGCTCCACAATGGATATGAAACCAGACCCTGAGCTGTGTTTGTGCTTTCAGGCACTGAAACGACTGTGAGAGAGAAAAACTCTCTGCAACAAGAGAACAGAAGGTTTCTTGTTGAGTGGTTTATAGTAAACACCTCTGGACATGGAGAAATGTGACAGAACAACAAAAGAATAGGAGGTAAAATACATGTGTCTGTTTTTGTTTCTGCTAAGATCAGGGTGGACAAGCCTGCTAGAGATAGATATAACTCATTCACAAATGGCTGATCCTTAAGAACTAAATGTATCTGCTTTCAACTTCAGTGAAGAAATAAATGCTAGTTGCTCTGGTTAACAATTATTGTTTACTTCATCAGCTCAGGGGCATATCTCATCTCACTACAGCTTTACAAAACCTGATCCTCTTTATTTACATAGAAGTGTGTACTTACACAGCTCTGTCTTATCTAGACCTGGTACTAATACCAGACAGAGCAGAATATGCCTTTAAAGAGACACAAACTCTTCAAAGATGAAGGTAAAGCAATCTGTCCTGAAGCTCACAAATGAAACAGTCTGCAGCCAAGAAACAGCCCTGTAATACTGTGTTCCACCATGAATCTGTTTAACTTCAATTTGCACACTTATCCATATGAAACATCTGTATGAGATAAAAGTATATATGGCTGAGGAGAAGTTGTAGGAGCCCTTGAAGTCAAGGTGGTTGAAATATTTGTTGTTGTTGTTGTTGCTGTGATTGGGCAAAGAGCAGCAAAATATAAAGTCTATCTGACTCCTCAGGCTGTGCTAATCAGAGCAGTAACCTGGAATTGGGAACACATAAGTCACAACGGCAAGCAAACTACAAACCTGGAAATAGTCTCTTTCAGATAAGAAAACAAAATATCAAAAGGAGAGCGTACTAGCAGATGAAATGTCACAGAATCACAGAATTTCTAGGTTGGAAGAGACCTACAAGATCATCGAGTCCAACCTCTGACCTAACACTAACAGTCCCCACTAAACCATATCCCTAAGCTCTACATCTAAACGTCTTTTAAAGACCTCCAGGGATGGGGACTCCACCACTTCCCTGGGCAGCCCGTTCCAATGTCTAACAACCCCCAACAAAGAAATTCTTCCTAAGATCCAACCTAAAACTCCCCTGGTGCAACTTAAGCCCATTCCCCTTCGTCCTGTCACCAGGCACGTGGGAGAACAGACCAACCCCCACCTCGCTACAGCCTCCTTTCAGGTACCTGTAGAGAGTGATAAGGTCACCCCTGAGCCTCCTTTTCTCCAGGCTGAACAATCCCAGCTCCCTCAGCCGCTCCTCGTAGGACTCCAGGCCCCTCACCAGCTTCGTCGCCCTTCTCTGGACTCGCTCAAGCACCTCGATGTCCTTCTTGTAGCGAGGGGCCCAAAACTGAACACAGTACTCGACGTGCGGCCTCACTAGAGCCGAGTACAGGGGGACGATCACCTCCTGATGGCCCTGCTGGTCACACTGTTTCTTATACAGGCCAGGATGCTGTTGTGCACCGACTCAGCTGTTCACATAGGGTATGGGTCAAGATGCTACATGAGGATGCTTGGCAGAGCGAGCGAAAGAGATGAAGAGTCCCTAATGGTTTTTCTGGGTGAAGGTAAGCAAGCCCCTTCAGGACTTAAATATTTTTTAAAAAGACTTTGTGGTTATTTTCTCAGTGCCATCACATGCTGCAGAAGTATTCACAGAGTGTATATAAAACTGTTTTTACAGGGGAGGAAAGAACACATTTGTGTTGTCAGATACAACCAAGTTCTCTTCTGTAATATCATGGTCGTGTCCTAAGTTCCTATACATCTCCATATAGCAGCAACTACAGTAGTGTGTTATGATTTAGGTGTGGAGTTGCTTTCTATAAATACAAACATAACCGTCCTCCTGAATACAAGCACATTTACTAGTTGAAGCTTCAGTTTGAACAATCGGCTGGAAAGAACCTCAAATGTCATTTAATCTATCTACTGCTCCAAGGCAGGGTCAACTCCAGTTTATTTAATTCCTGACTGAAGCTTGTCTACAATGATAAGATATTTCACGACACTGATAGGCAACATATTCCACGGCTGAAGTGTTTTTTACAGTGAGGCATCCCTGACTGCTTCAATCTTATTCATTGTAACAAAGCTCTTCCCTTTTTGAAGTCCACTGTGAAAGAGTCACTTCTCCTACTTCGCATCAACCTTTTATGCATTTGAAGATCACTACTGTATTTCAGCTGTTGTCTGTCAATAAACCCAGTTGTTTCAACCTTTCTCATGAGCCATATTTATGAGATGTAGGATCATTTATGGCACTCTCCTCTGATCTCCTTCCAATTGGTCCATATTGTTTTTGAATTGTGGAACACAAAACACCACGCAATAGTGTCAAAAGCCAGGATGCTTTTAACCCATACAACTTTTGCTACTTTTCCACAAACCACAGGACCTTGTGTGAAAGGAAATTAATTTGGTTTGATATGATACATATTTGACAAATCTATGGGACTCTTACTCATTTCCTCGTTTCCTCCTACACTGTTAAAATTATTTACTTGTTTCAGTAGTTTCCTACAAAATAAAGTTAAACTCACTATCTGTAATTCTTTGGCCCCTCCTCATTTCCATTTTGAAAAGAGGCATTATGTTTGTCTTTCCCTTGTATTCTAGGAACTCTTTCACCTCCTACAGTCTGCCAAGGATGCTTGCAACCATTCAGCACAGGCCTGGCTGAAGCAAAGAACCCTGAGATGAGTTTTACTTTATCGAACCGACTTGAGAACATCTCACTTCTCTAAGTTTGAACTTATTCTTCCCCTACTTCAGGCTGAGCTCTTAACTCCCTTATTGACACTAGCTGTGTTTGTGTCTTGAAAAGGCATATATTTAGTTGCATATGCTCTATCAAACATTTTCATATTTTGAAAAACAGCATGAAAATATTCAAGTACTAGTCATTTCACTGACTGAACATAATGAATGAAGCAGTATCAAGTGACTCTAAGTAGGACTCTGAGACAGTCTTTTGTGACTTTACACTAGAACATCTTATCACTAAGAGTTTTTAAATGACAAATAACTCAATAATATTTTGATAAATTAATTCTAATAATTAAAACACTGCCCCTCAAAATGTGCAGACTTAAACACATACATTTTGCTAATATTAAGTAAAAGACTGTATTATTTGTTTGTGATTACTGAATATACTACATGCTTTGATTTCACTTGCACATCCTAGTTTTGAGGTTTAAGAAATTTATTGTGAGACTGGGAAGATATACTAAAGAATATTTTTAGTAACAAAAGCTGAAATTTTATCAATATCAGAATAGGCAACAGAACAACAATATAAGAACAGAAAGAAAAATCCACCTTTCCATGAGGTCTTAAAGATACACCTGAAATCTGAGCTGAAAAGACTACGTTGTGTGTCCTGTAATAACCACTTATTTTATGTATGCAAAAATATTATCCTACAATTAATATCATACTGGTAGCATTACTTGCCACACTGAAATGAGAAACATCTAAGCAGAAAAGCCAGCAAACAACTACTTTTATTTCCTCTTCAACAAAACAAGCTATGAATGTTACTGTTATTTTGCTCAAAAGCTTATCTTCTGACTTACCCAGGGTGAGGGATTTGTGTGTGGAACAGAAAATGATAGCCACTGTGTCTGCTGGTGTGAAACCAGAGTCATTCCTAGAAAAGAAAGAGTTTTAATAACCTGTAATAGCAAAAACCTTCTTAAAACATCATCAATCAAATATATTACTTTGAGGATTCATATGCAAGTTCGCATAACTTTGATCAGTTCTAGTGACAGAAATAATTCTACCCACAAATGAACAGTAGTGTTTGATTTATTTTTTTAAGCAGAAATGCTTCTCAGTTGTTGCAAACTCTCTACTGAATATGCTCCCCTGTGAAAGAGAGGAATTCTGAATACACAGTATGTAGGACAAATTTTATTCCAGCCAGGGCTATTTTTGCAAACATGCTGTATCACAGCAGTGGCCAGTTTGCCTCTGTGAAAAAATAAAAAATAAAAAAGAGCATGACCTATGATTTTCTTTCCTAGTATGTAGCAGTTACAAGACGCTCAATTTAGACAGTATAATGAGTCTACACTATAAACATTGCTCAGAACATGCAGTTACCTTCCACTTCAGAGAAAAACAGGTTCAGAGAAAGGTTTACAAATTGGAAGTATTCTAAAGGTTTACACATTGGAAGCAATGCCAGAAAAGGTGGAAAAATGACATACAGAGGTATATGACTGGTTAATGGAACACTCTTAGGTCCAAATTTAGAATAATTTTCTGGGATTCTAAATATTTATCATACTGTCTGAACTGGTTACTACTTACAGCATTTTAAATTTTACAGTTGGGGCAGATCTTTCCTCCAGATCAAGTATAGCCATTCAAAAGTTATATAAAATTGCCTTCCAAGGTCACAGTATGACCTTGTCACAGAGAAATTTCCTTGTGGCACTAAAAAAAGCATAAGTAGCTGTAAGACATGGCACCTTTCTTTATGATTCCCCCTTACGGATATTGTATAATTTATATAAAGCATATGTCTGGAGTCTGCTGTATTGTGACACTTTACGTTCAGCAGAGTGCTGCTAAGGAAAATAGTCCAGGAAGCACAAATCAGAGGACAGTGCTGGATATTCTAACTAGCTCAAGTGATGCACTAAGCCTTTGGCTAACGCCATCCTCACAGTACTATTTTTTGAGAAGTGAACATAGAACAGTTCTTCTTAGTTGATATTTAAAAAGAAAAAGAATACCTATACCAAACGTTAGTTTGGGACAACTGCCTTTTAAGAATCACCATATAAATGTAACAGATTTGACATATACAGAGAAGAGTGGATTGCCAGCCCAGCAAATGTATCTTGAGATGTAAAAAGTCAAACTGAGTTCTCTCTCTCATATGTCATCAGCATGTCTGCAGGGCAAATTATACCTTCAGTGACATCTGTGCAAATCCATTTTTTTTCAGGGGATGAGGTATAGCAGTGATTGATTGAGATTTAACAACACTGTAATTAACACACAAGAAAGGACAGAATTCAGGTCCTGCTCTCTTAGTCTATGAAACGCTAACAGAAAATGCAGTGAGGACAATATGAAATATCAAAATGAGGTCACCCCTATTTGGAAACCTGCACTTACACGTTTTTGTATCACACAAAGCAAAAATATCACACAAAAATATTCAAGCATTCTGTTTCAGGACACTCATTTACCTTGTAGAGAAGAGGAAAGTCAAAAACATGAAGCTCATCTGAACAGAAAATACTGAAAGAGAAACAAGGTAAAATTGGACTTGCATCACAGAAGTGAAGGTCATTTAAATCTCTGCGAGTGCTGTGTATGCGCCTTTTGCACTCACACAACAGATCAGAAGGTAGGCTGCACCAACTCAATTGAGAGAAACCCAACGACCGACAGTCTTTAAAGGCTGGTGATTAGGACAGTTATGTCTGCAAGAACAATATGTATCATCACATCCAAGACAGAGCTAGTATTCTGGATACACAAGTTCTTCCCGAGGTAACTTCTGAATGAAATATTGCTTGAAACAATGAATTACAGAGAAATTCACTGTTGCATGCTGCACATCTGTTTTCACTAGTTTTGCTTATGGGATCAACAACATAAAACCTCTTGGATGTGCTCTGGTCACGAAGTACTTAAATGTAGCCCCTTTCTATTTAACAGAAGTAAGTACGTGTAAACATGATTGCAATAAATATTCTCACGCAGTGGGTATATCACCCTCCTGATGAATGATCACTATTAACAGGAGATAATCATAGACATTTAATTCCCTCTGAGACAAAGGCTAATTCCTGAACTGGGCAGCATACATCAGACAAAGCAGCTGTTCATTCAAGCTCAGTCAACTTTGTAAGTGTGGATGGGTTTTGTGCATCCTGAGGGGAGGTCTCCTCTCTGCCAGCTCACGTGATGCCCGCAGGGGTTCTGGGACACGCAGAGCCCACACTCGATCTGCAGAGATGTGGGGAATGAGCTCAGGGAGCAGAGGCGGCTTCCCAGCTATGCTGTGAGTAGCTGCTGGGGCTGCAGAGACCAGCTCCACGCTGGAGGGCAGGAACTCCCCGCAGAGCTGGAGGAGAAGCCCTATGACCTGTACGGCCCTTTTCGGGGGGAGTGTGCTGGGGGGAGGGCTTTTACTTTCAGCAGAATCTGGGGGCGAATCCTCTCCCTTCTACTTGCAAAACTTGTGAATGCAATAAGGCTAATGTGTCCCTGAGGGTAGTGCAAGCCAAGACAATGCATTTGATTTTGACCCCAGTTTATAACTGGGCAACATGGCAGGGATATTAGCTATTACCAGTGACATTTTCCATTCTCTTACATAACGTTTCCTAGGATGTATAAATGTCACCTCAGCATGCACTTAATACTTCCTTCGTGAACTACGGAAGCAATGCGTTGTTCCCGAATTACAGTATTTCTGCAGCTAAGTACATTAATTTAATATGCACAGAAAAAAAAAACCTTAATATGTATACTTCTGTAAAGCAATATGCATGTGTTACTACGAATTATCCCTCGTGCATATTTTGCTGTGGCTAGCATATTAACATAAAAATTCCATGACAACATTAATCAGCAGAATAATAAATGCAGTTTCATCTCAAAATCTTTGTGCTTATTTCACATCCTGGTAATAACATAACACACGCATTCAGCCAACACATCCAATGTAGGTTCAAAAACTTTTTTTCTAGAATACAGCATACATACTTATCTCCACAACTTCCTTATTGTTCAGCTTTATAAATGTTTTAGCAAAAACAAATGCCTAATGTGTTCCTAGCAGTTTTTAAGGCTTATGTTAACATTTGTACTAGGAAACTCCAATTATGCAGAATGGAAATGAAAACATATATATAATGATTTTTAATGCATTGCACTGCAAGTGGTGTACCTAATTACACATGACACAAATGCAGAGCTGTCTCTGCAAAAAGAAATAAAAGAAAGGCAATGGAAGCAACCACTCTACAACTGTTCAAGGAAAAACATGCCTTTTTATCTCAAAGGCAACTTTTTTTTTCAATGTAGTGGTCGTCACAGTAATGAAATTACTTCGTTCTGTTTCTCTACATGTTACGTCAGAGTTGGAGATTTTCATGCCCGTCTTTTTCTCTGACAACCCTACGCTGATTTAAGCACATGTGGTCCTTCTCAGGTGCCTGCGCAAACAAGTATTTCCTCCATTTTGCTAAAGCTGATTTGAATGGCTTCCTTCTTCTTTGCTTCCAGAATAAAGCAGTTAAGCAGTACCAGTTATAATTCCATGTAATATTTTATACACATATAGTGTTTCATAATATAAAAATGCCACAGCTAGAACATATAAGATGGAATAAAAAGCGACCCACTAAGTGCAGAGGCAAATTTCCCACTGACTTCAGTGAAGGTTGGATTTATCTAAGATACATGATTCTTATTAGATAGAAATGTACACATACACATACTTCAGGAAAGTGATGCACTGATTTCTTAAAATCTAACAGTTTTAGAAAACATAAGACGTGATTTATACTGTAGCATACTGTAGTTATCTCTGCTTCAAGCAAACTGAAACTCCTGTCTCTTCAGTCTGAAGCAAGACAGGAATTACCTACAGGAAGAGAAGACAGTCCCTGTATACCACTGCCCTTCCCTGGGAGGTAGTGATCTGCAAGTGTATTTTTAACTGATGGCAAAGATACCAGCAGTCTATTCTCATGTGTGCATTACTTAAGGCTGAATGAATAGAGTGCTTCTAAAACAAACTTTGCACCAAATGTGTTCATCCACAGAAATATATCAACACCTCCGAACTCCCAACTAGTTTCTAGGTTTGTGACATGGTCAGGAACTATTTGAAAGTTTTAACAATGCTTTTGAGTAACAGCTTAAACCCAAATATTTTCTTTCTGTTTGGAATGTATCATCTGTGCAAATATGGCTGTTTAAAAAACAAGACGACAAATCAGAACAGTCAGAAACACTTGGAAAGTAATACCATGCCCCTTTACAAGGGAAGGACCACTGAACAGTCTCAGGAACACCTAAATAGCAGGGTTCACCCTTATCAAAATGCTTACTCAATCTCCTAAAAGCATCCAGCCCCTAAGAAGTCTGGTAATCTATTTGGTTTGCTAGACACATTAAAAGTACAAGCTCTAGCCCCATTTCAGCATTATCCCAGCCCCATCCTTTGCAATCCATATAGCTCATTGCACCCATGAATCACTGATAAATGAGATGTTTTAAGACTGAACTTACTTATGAACACTATTACGATCAAGCTAAATTTGTCAAGGTCAATATTTGGATTGGCGAAAGTATCACAGAATGTGGTGTAGATGATCATCAGGAGCACACAGCTGCTGATAGCGCCAAATGGAGGCTTCTTCCTTTCAAGCCAGTCCCTGATGTATCTTCGGACAATCTGAAACACAGAAATCAACAGGTTGCCTCTTTTCAAAGATGCAGGGAGCCAAGTTGGGCATCACAAAGTGAATCTGACAGCAGAAAGACACAAAGAGAAGAGAGTAATTTGGATGACGGCCACAGTGGATTTCAAAGCTTCCCTGCCACACAACTCTTCTTCTGGGGAATTTAACATTTGTAGTGCAACTTCCACTGGGCGTCCATAATGAGAGTATATTTTCAAGTACATTCAAATCCATCCTTAATCATGCCAAATGTTCTTTGCTAGCTGTCACCGAGACATGCCCATTAAGCCTCCCCAAAGTTTATCTCCTCTGCTGATACTAATGGATGTATGTAATTATCACAGTCCCCTTTGCATCAACAGACAATTCCAAGTGCAACTTTGGGAATCTTAAAAATCTGAC
Organism: Nettapus auritus; assembly: GCA_011076525.1. Classification (NCBI taxonomy): domain Eukaryota; kingdom Metazoa; phylum Chordata; class Aves; order Anseriformes; family Anatidae; genus Nettapus; species Nettapus auritus. The sequence continues at coordinate 55,207,592 of CM021768.1, read as the reverse complement.
ATCTTCAGGAATTTCATGACGGTAGATAATCGAAAGTGATCCATGGAACGTTTTAATATTTAAATAGCTAGTGATGCACCAGAAGTTTTTAATTAAATTATAACTCAAGCTTGAAAAGCAAAAGTGCATGTGTTGTGGGAGTTTAAATAATTCAAACTCTGAATATCTGGAGTTTTTGTAAATCCAAAGACAAATGCCATTTGCACGCTTTCAGAATACGAGAATTAACGCATGAAAACAAGCAAACCTACTCTACTTAGCCTAACTTTTGCAATTTCAGGAAATTGAATCTGAAGTTGTTTCTCAACTTTTTTTTTCAGAAACAACAATAAATTTTAAAGTAAATTCAACTTTCAAATTATGCCAAACACTACAGGACTACGCATCAGCAGATACAATACATCTATTTCAGCCCTGCCTGGGGAGTCGCTTTTGTTTTTTCTCTTCACATTATATGTTTTGAAAAAACTTTTTAAAGCTTTTCTCATACAGCTGTGACTTGTGTTAATTTTTCAGCGATCCCATTATCTTGTCTAATTTCTCCTGAGACTTCCCGATACTCTCTGTTACCATACTCTTTCAGAAATAATAGCACAAGATCCTGAAACGATTCTACCAAGAAGGCTCTAAAGGTGTCTCATTACCTCCCATAGTGGTACCATTAATAAGCAACGCCACCACCAGTTTAATAATACAGAGCATTTTAGAGGTATTCAAGATTAATACCAAAACATCGTCACCAAAGCTACCACAGGACCTTTTCACACACTAACCGCCAAAGCCGCTGAATTGACCTCAGAGCTGTCAGCTTTCCTCACTGTCTTCCTAGCTTGTCTGCAAATCTCTCAATAGGGAAGTCCTGTAAGCAGCTAGCCCAGTAACCACGGAAAATAGGCCCGGTAAGCCACATGGCAGGGCACCCACTAAAAACTTTGCACGTGAGGTTCACAAAAAAGCTAAGCAGGCTGAAGATCAGTGCTCACCTCACAGTACTTTTAAGCTTCCTGCTGACGAAGAATAACAGATTTACATGAAAACACACAAGAAAACGCTTGGCACCCCAGTGAAAACACAACTTTAAAATTTCACAGTTGCCAGATGTTAGAGAGAGAACACAACTCAGTGATACAGCCAAACTTTTGAAAGAGCATTGAGCAGAGTCCATCAGGCACCTCCCTACAGGCCAGCAGGTAGGAATACACCGCCACGCTGATGGAAGGGAGCCATGACAGCTGTGTGCAGAAATTCAGTGTGCAGCGTGACAGAGATCAACTGGGAAGACCAGATGAGCCTATTCTGGACTTTGCAAGCAATTAGCACAGATTTTCACCTCTAAAGCGAGTGTTTTCTAAGGAAGTTTTTTAAAAAAATGATTATGCCCTAAAGTAAGGTCACTTTGGGGAAAAAGAAAAGCTACTTGAGACCACACGTTCATGATCCTTCCACCATGCTCATTAATGAGATGCTGAAAAAAGAAAAGTTATGGTTAAATATGCCACGGTTATAATTAACTGGAGGTATTTATTATGAGACCTATAACCTTGTGTCTGTACAAGGTATAAATACAACATGCATGAAAATATGAACTTCATACACATTTAACATAGATGTATAAGAGAAAGGAGTAACACTTTAAAGCTGCAAGCAGTATTTCCCCAAAATCTTAAATCAGCTGACATCTTCTTTAGATATCCACCTTTATTGAGTCTGCAACTATTGTGAATGAGCAAGCGTAAGTATCATTATGGCTTTCTACTGTACTTTATATTTAAAAAAATAAAAAAGATGTAATCGGATTCTGTAGGGCTAAACTGTGGCCTTAGAAAATCACCAGATCAACCCAGTGTCATACTATACATATACTGTAAAAACAGAGATGAGTACATCTTCTCTAACACAGTATCCAATACACTTTGATTTTCTCACAGGTTCAAAAAAATCTATAATTTCAGAGGTGGATTCAGCCTATGATCACTGATTCCAGGTAATCCAAATTCTTATATAATTTAAGAGGAGAAAAAAATAAGCCTGCAGGTATTTGTAAGAGCTCAAGTAGATTTTTTAACAGGGAAGCTCATGTCAGCTGATTCATTTTGACTGAAAAACAATCTATTTGTTACTTATTCATGCCCTGCAGAGTTGTTTGAGGACAAGGATACTTTGAAAGCCTTTTAATTCTTAACCCAATTTTAAAACTTTCCAGTGTTAAAACACAGGAGCTTAAACAAAACAAAACAAGCTTATTATTTCACTACACATCTTCGCAAATCCCACAGCTACAATACAGACAACACACACTAGGAGTACAGAGTCAGCCAGGGAACCTGGCAGTTCTGTGGCGACAGCACACACTGACAATAAGTCTAATAGAGGTTGAAAAGCCACGAACAACATGGGTTGAAATGATTAAATAAAGAATCTGCTAGGTAAAGTTGGAGCCTGGACAGAAACGTTAAGCTTCATTTGTCTGCAAGCACAAAGAGAGCTAACACAATGATTTTTGCATGTTATGAACTGTACTAAATACACCAGACTTGAGCACAACACTGGGGTGCTGCTTCTTAGTTGAAATGATAGATCCCACAATTTTGAAGTACACAGCACTATAAGGGGGGACAAGAGAAGGACAAGCACCAGAGACAAGCACTTGAGAAAACATCTGAAGTGATATTCCTGTGAACAGATGAACTCACAGCCTGGAGCAGAAATGTGAAGGACTGACATCCAAAACAGATGCATCAGACTGGCACACTGATGAAAAAGAGCAAAAAGGACAATACTCTAGATGCAATAAATCCACAGATCCTAGTGAAAGGGAATTCCTCACATAAGAAATGAAATTAAAAACAGTGCATTGTAACGAGACGGGAAAAAAGGCAGAGATGTTGAAAAAATAATCACCATGAAATATAAAAGCAGTTAAAAACATACTTTACATGGGGAAATGCTGCAGGATGTTACCACATCAGAGAAAGCATGCACAATTTTTTAAGGTACAACTCTTAAGGTACAAAGGCCTTGCAATCCCTGTCCCTACCAAGACTCCTGCAGAATTACTTCTATGAGGAGAGCTTGTGGCCTCTGGGCCTATGGTAGCAATCCCATTAAGCATGAAGAACTGCAAGGATTTTCATGCAGATTCACATGCCAGCCTCAAAAGTGCAGGGAATTCTTGATGGCTGACCCAGAGGTTGCACATGAAAAAACAGGCGTGGTGAATCTTTCCCTCAAACTGCAGCTCAGCAGAGAAAAGAGAGGAAGAGAAGTAAAATTTGGTATAAGGTGAAATTTTATAAATAAACTGAATTAGGAGAGATGCTGAAAAAAAAAAAAAAAAAAAAAAAAGGCACACAAAAGTTAGATGGTAACTAAACAAAAATGTGTCCATCAGGCAACCACTTCCTGGTGCCTTGGTCCAAGTAACCTCCAAAGGTTCTTGAAAAGGCATCGGCTCAAATTCACTTCGAAACACAACTCCAGGCTCAAAATTTCCTCTTGCCCTGAATTTATTTTCCAGCAACAAAGGAATGTAGTAACACATGAATTAACAGTCATATGCCCATTTCAAATTACTTCTTCTACCAGACTGGTTACATCTAGAGTGTTTTTCCTCCAGACTGCTCGGTATCCTGTCATATCTTCTTGTTGAAACACCAGTCTTCCTAAGCAAATGGGCTAACTGCTCATCTGCTTAATTTACTTAACGTGCCCTGTACAAACACGATCTGCTCTTCCAGGAAAGCAGGTAAATAAGACTCATCCATTATAAAATCTTACATGAAAATAGTAGGAGATACATTAGAGAAAAACAATTCACTTATCTTATTATACCTTCACAACAGTCACACTATATACCTAGAGAAATCCATCAGTAAAATACAGTTAGACTGTGTTCCACCTGTCTGCTCACATGCCGGACAGACAAGAATAATAATAATAAAAAAAATGTAATAAGCAATGTAATTTATTAATGTTCATTATTAATTGAACTGAACAGAACAAGGAACATTTTTCTCCCACCAACAAATATGCAATGGAGACATCTCTGACATATGTAATAAAATACATCTTTTAAAACCTACCTAGGTCTTTAACTTACTTTTTTGTAAACCCCCTGAAATGACAAACTAGGGGAAATGGTTATGAAGTCACTTTTTCTGTTCCTACAAGAGTATCTCTTGGTATTTGCATCATTATGCAAAGTAGTTTTTTTCTGGTTTTATCAATTCTTTGGGAAATGCCGCAGTTACCTTATTTACTTTGCATTTTAAGGTAAGATTACTAACTCATTCTCAGCTATTACTTATAGCAACAGAACTTTGCAAAGCAAACTTTTCTTTTGAAAAGCTATCAGTCAGGCTCGAAGGATACCTGTAACAGTTCCATGACTTCTCAATATCCCTTCTTATATAGTGATGGCGAACTAAGAAAGAAGTCTGCATGGAATACTGCGAACTACTTCAGTGAAGCTGGAAAACATGAAAGGGGGGAATATACTGAAAAATTAATAAAGAAAATGAACAAAGAAGACAGAGATCATGAAAACCACTAGAAAGCATTAGATACCGGGATAGAAGGGAGATTATATGGGTTTTAAATGATACAGATAAGTTGCAACTTTTCAGATTTATGTTGTATCAACCCTCTATACTTCCAAGGTCCATACTGCAGTTCAAATGCACAGACCCTTTTCCAGAGCAGAGCTCCCATCAGTGCAGCCAGACCCTGCCCAGACCATCTGAGTGGGGCAGTACCAGTGTCAAGGTGTGCACTCTCACCTGCTGTCATAAAAGCCCAAACTTTGCACCAGCTCACCCACCATTCCGCAGTTTCTAGGACATCAAGGAATGTCAGATCTGTCCTTATTTTAGATTATGCAATCTAAATCAGTAATTCTCTTCTGAAGATAGGAAAGAAAACCACAAAATTATTTTTGCAATCTGGAAAGTAAATATTTACAAGCCTCTTGTTTTATATCCTCAGCTTACCAAATTCCTCTAAAAGCTACTTTATTCCATTCTTCCCATCAATTTACTCCCAAGAGGTAACTCCTGACACACATATGCCTTCAAAACAAGCTTTATAAAGCCCACATGAGGCCATTTTGAAAATTAATGTATATATTTTGGAGCAATTTACAACTGTTGCTTTAAAACATTAAGAACAGGTGTAACATGGTAAAAAAATGTAAAGTGAGTCTGTAACAGCAGTACATTACTTTCTTCATATTTCTGTAGGGATTAGGTTCTGTTCCCTCTTTGAGTCAAGTGTCAGTAGGGAATGAACTGTGGTACGAACGTTGTTTATCTGCCATCTCAGTTTTCTGCAACAAGCCTCCAGAAGCACTCATTTCCCAGGATGGCACTCTTCCTCCTCCTGCAACTCCCCAGAGTCTGAAGAAAAAGCAGGGCTGCTTCTGTATGAGTTTAAGTTACAAGAACAAAAGCACTTGACACTGCTCCCTTTTTATAGCAGTTTCTTTGAGTATTGTTGCCCCTCTCCACAATATACAAACGTTATGTTTAGGTGAATGGTTCCTTCTGCTCACTACTAACTGCCACATGACCTTCCCTTCTGATTTCTTATTCTTTAAAAATAAATAAATTGCTAAGCTCTTTAGTTTCAATTTCACTGACAACTTGCATTGCAACATAGCACTCTTTTAAAGTTGCATTTATAAACACACCTCCAAAATGCTGATAGGGTTCCTCTGGAACATTCTGGGCAATGACGCAGAAGGCACTTAAAATCCTTTACTTGTAGAACATCAAGATTTTTAGTGTGACTACGTTCAGCCAGGATTTCTGTTCAACTGACTTCTTATTATAGATTTGGGAAGAAGAACTACTAGAATCATAACATTAATTTTAGCTTTAGTTAAGGTCTGTTCAATATGAAGTGCCCACTTTACACTGGCAGACAAATTACCAATGGGGCAACTAGAGAATGCATGAATGATAATGTACAGACAAGCTTTTTATTATTTATTCATAGAAAACAGTGGGTTTTGGTGTGCTGCTTTGAAAAATGTTCAAACTAGTAGAATATAATGAAAGCACAGTGAAAATTCTATTTCATTAACATTTAATCATAAATCGCTCTTTAATATAAAACATAAAATAATTCTGTCATAAGCACTTAGGTGTAGAGAATGGAGAAAGTCTGCAAAACGGGGAAAGAAAATATCGCAGTGGCTTTCACTGTTCCTGTTATCTGCCACTTCAGAAGACAAAAATCAGCACAAAAACAACAGTCTTCAGCCAAATTCTCAGAGCTGGTCAGGAAGAAACCGTTTTGACATTTTATGGAACCACACATTTTGTTTCCTAAAAGTATTACCAACACCTAAAACCAAGGAAACAATTACTTTTTTGCAAAATGACAGCTCAGTAGCAGCAATCCTCATCAGACTTCACAGAACTGTGCTGCCCAGAAAAAAAAAAAAATAAAAAAAATCAGGACTTTAAGATACCAGAACAAATTCAAAAATCTTATCCATAACAACCTATCAAGTATGTTTATTGTGTAACAAGTATTCTCAAAATCCCCTTAGAGGTGTTCAAGAGTGGTGCACAGATAAGATCTTACACACTACTGGCCTTCAAGGCTTATAGCACATCAGGTCTGTATAAAATGCTATAGATTGTATCTCTCTTTGGCCCCCCTTTCCGGGGGGGGGGGGGCGGGGTATTTTTAATTCTGTAAATACAAATGCAATATCGTGCTATCCATATCGATTTGCATAATATCATATTGCCTACTAGCAAAACACATCTATAGATGCAGGAGATGCAGGCCACTGCAGACACCCGAAACATCTCTGACCAAGAACAGAGTAATCCTGCTTATTGAAGATCATGCATCAGCAACCTGTGAGCCTCGATGGCTTCCAGATAACATAACACAGTATCTTCCTTCTTTACCACTTCTCTCTAACTATCAAACAGCAGTCACCACCTGAGCAGAGGCTGTACCTGCAGCCCCTTACACATTTAATCGTCAGTGGCTAGAAAAGCATATTTGATTCCTGTCAACAGCAGTCTTGCCACATGTTAAAAAAATGTTTGAGAAACAGCAAAAATCAAGCATCGATTACACTATCATGACTTCTTTCTACCAGCCATCATTAAAAAAATCCGACAAGTCAGCCAAGCAACCAAAACTCTCGATACGCTTTGCCATAAAGCAAATACTACCACAAAACAAATGTAAAAGCACCTCCTCATCTGCTTTGCTCATATCCTTGGGGGCTGCTCAAACAGGCAACTTTGCAGCCTGCTCAGGAAACGAGCATTTAGGCAATACAGGTTTTTCCCAGAGGCGAGATTTTTTAAAGGAAAATAACCCCCTTAGAGAATGCTCCCTTTAAGCAGCCTCCTCTGTTTTACACTGATGTGGAGAGAGCTTAAAGCCTCTGTTGATAACAGCTGAGTTAGGAAGGGTGAAGAGCAGTAATCCTCCTTCAAGCAGGCAGCTTCCAAGCTTAGTTTTTCCCAATCAAGCTCTTTCCTACTAGGGAACCTGAACAGGCATTCTCGTGCCAACTGTGCTGCTGAACAGCGTGGCTCTGCGTGGTAAGGAATTGAGGGCACAAAATGATAAATTAGAAGTAATTGCTGAAACTGTCATTCATGAACTGTGGGCCATTATCTCTTAATGCATCTGGATCCCAGAGTGAGCAGCCCGCGATTCACAAAGCTTTGCTACAGTGCTATGCCACGTGTTGTGTGACAGTCCAGGAGAGAGTGAGCAGTGGTCCACACGTGAAACGCACAGCCTCCCGCTTAATTCAAAGCAGATTCATGCCACCTCCGGATCAAGGGTAATCTGATGTATCCCTGCACCTCCTGATGTTAGTGCTTTACTTGCTTATTGTTTTTCCCTGAGTTACTGCACGTTACTTTTGGAAATCTGCCTTCAAAAATGGCTTCCATTCCATCCGGGCAGGTTGGTTCACCTTCGTACAGTTCTACATGATCAAGACAATCAATGTAAACCATCCTTGGCACTTCTGATCTGCAACTACCCTTAGCATTTCCTCTCTTCCATATCCTCTGAATAGATATAATCAAGTACAGTAACTTTCAAAACAAAGTCTTTATGTTTAGAGGAAAGTGAGCTATTTCTGTTCATCATTTATTTCCAGATGCTGCTTCAAACAATTGTAAAGGAGAATCATACTTCTGTTTCTTGCTGAAACGTACTCATAAAAAACAAATTCTTATATAAATTTGTGATTGAGTTACACAAGCTTTAAGATTACCTACTTTTTTTTTTGTCTTTTTCAGAGCTCCTAAATCGCATCTGTTCTTGGTTAAGTCTCATCATGTTTATGATTTTAAATTTAAGATCATTCAGAGCATTTGTTTAGTATGTTTACTGCTCAGTTCACATTACTTACCCTTATTATTTGTTGTAGCCATTAAAAATAGCAACCCACCAGTCATCTCACACAGCAATTTCTCATAACATCTTTCCAAAGTAACATGCCATTTTATACATATAGCCCAAAGTCCTCTTGAAATTTCATACTCTATCTAGCGATTTAATATCATCATCATACTCCTCACATTGCAGATTGCTGATATTCTATCACTGTATGTTACTTTATTCCTAGATCTGCTGCCATGGAGATTTCCCAGAAACGTCATATTTACTAGAAATTAAGGCAAGAAATTAGGGCAACTAAGTTAAGGACTTTTTTTTTTTTTTTTTTTTCCCCCTGACCTTTCAGGACTGAAGGACTCAAGTAATTTTGCTCATTCCACTTTTGAAAGGGACCTAATTTATTTTTGCCAAGATAAGAATATGATACACAGGAATGTTCATCAGCAATCCTTTGTGGTCCTAATTAACGAGGAGGTTCTTAGGCATTTAACTGAAAGCACGCAACTAATTCTGTAACCTTCAGGGTCATGGAGACCAGTATGTCCGTTTTCTACATGATATGGTAACATCCAGGTCATGTAGGTATGGATGCTGTGACTACTGTTATACTTATCGTGCTCATTGTCCTATTAGAGCTTAATTGCCTTTTTTTTTTTTTTTTTTTAACCACATAACAAACAAACTTCACAGGGACTTAGTAAGTTACAGTACATGCCAATTTTGAAATGTGCTATTGCAGCTTGATACAAGACTGATTCACTGTTCTACATAGCACAGGCAATGAGAGGGATTCTTAATGTTATCCAGGATGCTCCACTACAGGTTCCAATTTCATTTACCTATGTATTTTTACCATGCTTTGCATTTCAAAGCCTGGTTTGGGCTTACAAAATTAAGAAAGTTCCTGCTGAACCCAGACTGAAACGCTGGATTCCAGAGACAGCAACAGTATTCCTCTGGAACTACTGGCAAATTCCTCTGATGTTCTCTCAATGCATTCTGAATGCCTGGGAACAATAAATACTGACAAGTATTTAAGATTGAGGCTCCAGGTGTTTCGGTATGCAAAACCAAAAAATATATAGTGGACACTTCTTATGATTTTTGGTTTTAATATAGCAACTTCCCACCATGAAGTGGAAGAAAATACATAATATTAATATTTGTGAAAAAACACATACCACAGAGACAAGTGTTAGAGAAAATCTTGTATTGTAATTAGTATATTTGCACTCAGTGAAATATTTCAATCATACACCATGAAAAATAAGGCCTTGTGTTTCAACATGAATAATGAGTAAAAGATGAAATACTGAACAGCTGCTCATTCCATGAACACCATCCAGTGTTACAAATGATGGAGGAGTCATGTAGAAAAAAGAGTTTGCAATTGTGAAATTACAACCCTTATCACAAAGCATATGCAAAATGGCTCAAGCAGCCTTAATTTTACTATTTCTTAACTGTTTAGCTCTTATATATATTTTTAAGATAGATATTTTTTATGCCTGTAATTAGTAGCAGAACCTATACAGGGAGAACTTCCCTCATCATCCAGGCAAAGGGCATGTGACAAAAGGACTATATAGTATTCTCAAAGCTCATTTGTATGGAGCTGGAATTTCTCACAGTCTGGGCTGCCATTTTTCCTGCTTTATGTTCACAAACTCCCTTCTCGATATGCAGTAGTGTATGTTTGTGGTAGTGAGGGACAGATGCTCAATCTCCACAAAGATCAATGTGGCTCCAGGGAGTACTGTAGCATCTTTTCTCTGATATTAGACTTCACTATCCTGAGGCTGTTTCCTATGTGGAGCACACAGTGTTGCCAGTCTGTCTTTAAGATCGCTTTCTTTATCTTATTTTTTTTTTAAATAAGTATCTATATTTAAAAGACATACCTGTCCAATAATAAGGGGGACTACAACAGTCATAAACAGCTGCGAGAATATAGATGTAAAAGGCACAGAGGAGGATGATCCAAGCTACAAAATAAAAGCATATCATTAATATAATCAATAACTTAGTATCTACAAGTATATAGATATTGCATGCTAAAATACTTTTATTTTATGCATAAAAACTTGGAAGTATGTGCACACGTTTAATTGTTAAGTCCCAATAAAGCATTTGGTATTCCAAAATAACAAAAGTAAAACAATGCCCGGTTGATTATTTTATAACCTCAAATCATAGTTCTATCAATACTCATTTACTTGAATCCCTACTACACAGATATGCAAAGTGAAGCATATAAGCATTTGTAGGTTGATACTCTAAAAAGTCAGGGATTGAACCTCTTCCTAACTAAGCAGTTAGCTTACCTAACCGTACCATCTATACAAATATCAAACAACAAAAAAATGGTGTCATTATTTTCAGAATAAAAATAACAGAGTGAACATATTCAGTTTTTACTTCAATGACATTAAAAAAAAAGAGATCTACTGAAAGCATATAGCTATTCTCTCATTATGACAACTAGACAGTGATGGGCTTTGTCTTCAGACAGGTGATCTCTTAATTACTATTTTAAATGCTAGAAGTATATACATTATATTTTTTAAGATGCAAGAAGAAAAGGTGAACCAAACAACATAAGTGGGATTTTTGCAACTTACTTCAGAATGCTTAGGAAAATACTGTTTTTTTACATTCTTATTGGAATTATTCTATGCTAGGTCATTGAAACGACTCATGTAATTTAGTTTAATACATCTTTAACAGCAATAGAATGTACATTAAGAAACATACACTAAGACAACTGAAACAGTATTGTCAGAGCTTCCTCAGACACCTTTGCTTCAGGAGGGTAAATGGTGTTAAACTGAGGATTTCACAAATCCACATTATACTACATTTTGCACTTCACCTTAACAATCCTCAAAATGAAAACAGAATTCAGAATCATTTCTAAATGATGCTGACTTCCTACAACATTCTCACACACATCAGTCTCATAAATTACGTTCTGACTGCACATTATACTTCTGACGTGTCTTCCTTTCAAAGCCACCTGCAGGCATGATAGACAAGGTGATCACACAGTCTAGTCACTTCCTATAACTCTGCCTAGAAAAATCAACATATGCCCATAAAAATGGGTTTGGCATAAAAACATTCTTCACAAATTCAAAGACTGGGAAAACAAACAAACAAACAAACAGAAGTTTCCCATGGTGAAGCATTTGATTTTATTCAGAAATGTAAAACTATAACCTATGTCTAAAGAAAGTCATCTGAGGAGCAAAGGGCAGGTGCATCACTGTTGCAGACTATGTATGCACTGCCTGGGAGAACAGTGTACACACCAATAGGGCTGTGTGCGCTTGCAAGCTGAACTCTTGGTGTACGTGGGTGGCAACCCAACTGCGAAAGAACACAACACTGAATTCCCTACCAGCACCCTAGGAAATCATGGGACTTTGAGTGGGACAATACAAAGTCTAATCTCCTGTAAACATACTCCACCATTTTCTTTGATAGGTCCCATTCTGAATGTACCCTAGGTAGAGAGCCTTGGGCAGAACACCCAGGATATGGCTGTTTCTTATGTCTTACTTTGACTGGCAGCATCAGGTGAGATTCATCCTGGCCATTTAACAAATTAGAGCTCATCTATTTTGCACAGCCCCACCATCCCCAGCTGAGGGATGTGGGTGCAGCAGATGGTTGGAGAGGAGCTGAAGATAACATCACTGCTGAGGCTTTTGGTCTGCAAGTAGGGTGGCAAGTGAGAGCACCAAGATTACAGAGCCTGAATTCCCATGGAGGCAAGAGGGAACTGTGCTTCCAGGGGAAGACTCAGATCACCCACATGAGTACCTGAAGTTAGACAGTACTGATATCTCAGTCCCAAGGGAAACGGGGATCATCTGCGTGATTCTTTGCAGAAAACAAAGCATCAAAATGCCATCATAGCACTCATGGTTTCCTTGTCTGAATTCTTGTAAGGAGCTTTTGAAATTTTAAAAGGTTCATAGTTTTTCAAACTGTATTTGGACTCTTTTTTTTTTTTTTTTTTTGTATGCTGAGGAGTTAAAAGCATTACTTACTGTGTATTCAAATAAGCTTTTTCAAGTGAAAGTGAAGATTTTTAAACTTTAAAATCTGCCTGAGTCACAGAGGAGAGAATCTAACCAAGCAGACCACATTCCTTCACGGTTTCATGAAACTGTGACACTTTGACAGTGGCTCTTGTGCATTTTTATAAAAACATTGATTGGACTTCTCTGTTTTAAAGTTTTATGCTTAGTGGGTGTTTAATCAGTTTCTAAGTCAGGAATGAAAAACTGTTTAACAATGTAACACGCTGCTGAAAAAGGCAACCATTCAAACATCAATTGTCTTGCCAGATTTTTAAAATATTACTTCTAAAACAGCATCTTCAAGTTATCATGGTTTTGTAGCACTCGGTATATACACAGATAGATATATTTTTACACAATTAGAAACTGAATTATAGGTACTGTGGTTGGATGCTAAAGGAAACCACTCACATCACAGATCGATTTTGCTAAGATAAATAAAATTATTGTATTCAAAGACACAAATCTTCTGTGGTAGGGTATGACTTATCACCTTCTCAGCTGCACCCCAGCAACTCAGGCTCAGCTTGCTGTCACCTGGACCAGCAAAAGACCACCACAGACATTTCAGGTAACTGTGAAGTCCTTACGAAATTTGAAATGAAGCAGAATTCCAGAGATCAGTCTGCCATGTCAAAATAAATGAATGATTCATTAACTCCTTTTGCCCAGAGGAAGTGAGTTCTTCAACTACATCTGGCTTGGAGGAAAACAAACAAACAAACAAAAACTCTTATCTTGACAAAAAAATCAAGTTTTGCTGCTTCTAACATGACTCCTCCCTCTTCTGGATGATCCTATGATCACACTGTTTTTGATCCTGTTTCAAGTATGTAGTTGAGAATTCAATTTCTCTGGAACAGAGTGGAGCTGGCTTCTTTCTGGGGTCTCGAAACTCTGCTACATTACAGACGGGCACAGAGGTTTGGAGCAGCATGTTTGCTCAGCTCCATGTCCCCTTCCTGCACTGCTTTGGTATTAGATGTCCCTGTCCGATCTACGGCATTGACATTATTTATTCCTCAGGAAGATTTCTGAATTCTGCTTCCCTTCAGTATATTGTGACAATAACTTCAGTGGGCTGTTTGGGTTTTGGTAAGAATCTGAGACAACAAGCCTATAAAAACTCCTGCATCACCTTAATCTTAAATCTATCCCCATAAAAAGACACAGGAGATAGATAAAAGCTGAAGAAAAAATAAGGAAGGAACATTCCTAAGGCAGTCACCCAGAAGAAAAAGAATTTTTAACTCAGCTTCTGGACATACAGAGGCTAACCATGAGGAATCGTACATACACAGGGAGCTGAAGATAACGGATGCAGAACTTGACCAAGAACTGCCTCAGTGTTTGTAGTATGCAAACTCATCAGGCTCACAAATGTAAGTGTCCCATGGGATCTCAGGTGCTGCCTGTGTTCCAGACTTCCTTTGAACTTGGCTATGCTGGACCCATGCATTGTAAGGATGAGTAGTGACAATTTAGGAACAGAGCAAACAAAGTTCAATATAATGTTGATCAAACCATTTTACACGTTTACAAATACAAATATTCTGTCTGAATGAGTAACTATGATTTTACTCAGGTTTTAGTGGGATCAAGCGGAGTTCTGTACTGCATTTGCCGTGAAGAAACAAATAAAACACAAAAACAAGAACAGCAAAAAAAACCAACACCTAGATCTTCCATGTTGCACTGCAATTAGCACTGTGTTAAAAAATCTGTTTATATTTGGCTGCCCTCCTTGTCATAACAACATCCATGACTAACTATAAAACTTGCATCACAGGGAAGAAACCATAAGCCCTGTTAAGAACGGCTGTAGGAACATCAACAGATTCAAGTTGATTTTTTATAATTGTATAGAGAAAATCTGGTTGTAATCTCTAATGGAAATTAGAGAAAGTCTGCAGCCAGTCTTTGTTTATGCTTATTTTAAAGAGAAGTTTAATATTGTAAAGTGATTGTCATGTTCTAATCTGGATAGCAGCATTTCAGTTAAAAGCTTATTAATGAGACTGACCTGTTTGAATAGAGTAAGTATAAATAAATAAATAAAGGATTATTAGGATAAATAAATTCTGAGGATTATAAGGACAGGCACTTTTTATTTAAATATTCTAAGTGATTTCATAAGGACAGCTCACATGAGCAGGGACTGCACCTTCTGCAAGTATTTGCCGGATCTGGCCATAATAAGAGAGAATTCCGGGGAAACCTTTCCAAACAATTCAAACAACTCTGTCCCCATGCAGTACTTCAAATCTCACCTGCAGCATTCTTGCTCATTCAGTCTTAGACTTTTCTTCTCAGGAGACTTTTTAGAAAATCAAATTATTTAGTAGGCTTGTTTATGAGTTTGTGGTAAAAACATTGGCTTATCCTTAATTGATAGGATGTACTCGACTGGTTGTGGTAAAAACAAAACGAAACAAAAGCCTTGCTTAACACTAAGACAATTCCACTTCCAGGCCTAGACTGCCTCCACAAGCCAGATGCCCCCTCCACTCACATCTTTCTGGCAGACTGGGTAGGTCTCACAGCGGGTGTTCCCATGTCTACAACTGCCACTGATTCAGAAAAAACCGACCTCCTACTAGTCACACCAAATTATAATCTGGTGTCACATGTGTTGCACACATTGAGTCCACTTCAGAAGCAGCTGTCCTCTGGGGCCTTACTCTTCCAGTGCTCTCCTCTAATTAACATGTTCCCTCAGATTGTGTCTTTGTACTCTAAAACACTGTCAGCCAACTTCAGCCTCACCGTTTGTCAAGAACAGACAAGGAAGTAAAGTAGGGGTGAAAACAGGACTGAACTGTCAGGGAGGATTGCTGGCTGCTCTCTTATGTGAGATGTTAAATTTAAGCTTTTCCTTTCCACCTTTGGGACAGGATACTCTGAGACCTATCGTTTTAATTTTTTTCTTCAATGCTGTCTCGTCACTGTTTCTGGTTACTTTCATCCCGTCCAGATTCAGCTGCCTCAGAGGCTTGTTTGGACCACCCCGCCCTTTATGTCCTGCTGTGGATGATAGACCTGTTACAGAAAGGAAGTGGAAGGTGATGTGCTTTTAGAAAAGATGTGGATGGGGTCCTCTTCAGTAATGAAAGACAGCAAACAAGAGGGACCAGCTAAACTAAGCCCTCCCTTGCTTTGACTCCTGCCAGAACAACTTACCTTGACCCAGGCATTGTGGTATGCTGTGTTACAGCAGAAAAGTATACACTTCACCCTAAATGACCCAAGTACTCGGTCAGTTACTGCAGTGATCTTCCAGCTCTGAGAAGTAGGAAGCAGCTCTGCTACTGCATGGGAATGGTGCTGACAGGCACCTACAACTTCTACATTGCCTGGCTACAGGTTTCAGGTAGGAAATGGAGCTTGGATGTCTGACAACAAGCAAAAGAAGATTCTTTGATCTCTTCAACATGCAAAAAATATGCTGGTAGGAAAGTATAAATCAGCCTTCTCACAAAAATTGAAAAACTAAAGACTCTGACACTCCTTCCCTGTTCTGCAATGTAGATTTCTATGAAAAATGTCTGAAGATGTTTCAGTAAGAACATAGCCAAACTATTTACATTAACCAACTACCAAAGGGGAAAAAAAAAAAAAAAAAAAAAAAAAAAAAAGCAGAAAGTCAGTAAGTCTTCATTTTACCTTCTTGGGAATACAAGCTTGTCTGGCCTTAGGTCTTTAATTTATTCTGATCATGGGAACTGCAGAAGGAGGTTGAAAGGGATGAAATAGTCATTCCTGCCTAACATCTCACAACAGTCTACACAGAGCTGGCAGGTCACTAGGATGTTCTTCCTGCTCCACTGCTTTACCCTTCACAAGCAGTGTTTAGATAGCTATGTGAGGCAGAGGTGCTGTGGAAGGGATGCCAGCTCCCAGAGACTGATCAAGAGTCATTGGTACTCAAACTGTCTGCCTCTAACAGGTGCTGACGGCAGGAGAGGGGAACGGGAGGTACATCATTGAGAATGGAGCTTCTATACCGTGAGAAGAAACAAGGTTTGGTATTCAGAAGCAAATAAGCTTCAATTTCCTAGCACTGGCAGAATTGGAGGTACCAAAAAAGAATATATATGTTTTAAAATAAAGCTTTACAGTCTGCCTATCATAACCAGCAAGTTGACTCTTCCCTCAGAGAAAGGGACTAAAGATACAATACAGATCTTGTCCAATGCTTTGGCAACTGTGTATTTTAACCTACAGATCTTTTATTGTTATTCTTAAAAATTAAATGCAGACATAGGTCTCTAGTTCTGCTAAGGAAAAGGATATTCTGGTCTCATGGTACATTTTGCAAATTCTTCCATATTTCTATACACTTCTGTGGCCATGGGAATTCTTTTGATACAAACATAAAAAACCCTGTCTGCATATATCCTCCAGTTCTGTTTCCAAAAAAGTCAGTTTCATTATCAGATGTGTAAAAAAAGAAAGGCTGAAAAAATGTCAACTTTTAAAATGACTTTTTTTTTTCTTGGTAGGGCAAGGAGACTATATATTGGGTATCTCTTGTTGAAGTGATCACAGATTCCTAATCCCACGCTGGGTTCCTCTATGACACTTTAAATACCAAGATGACCCAAACAAACTTACCAATTTTAAAGCCTTTTATAGAGCTGTAAACATAACCATCAGTATTCTCAAACTATACCAGAGCTACGATTCTGCTTCACCACAGAACTTCAGGGCTCCTGTAATGGAAAGAGACCGAACGTACAACCCAAAGGCACCTAAGCAGGAGTTAGATAGTTAGTACCCTTAGAGAGCTGCCACTTCAGGACTAGCATCCAAAGGCTCTGCTATGAACATGGGGTGACTAACTGGAAACAAATGAAATCACGGGGTAATTAAGAACCTTGAATATTATGCATCCATGAAAAAAACAGCAGTGATGTACCAGAAGAAATAAATTATTCAAAATTGCTTGTACAAGGCCTGGATAAGCCCTTGTGAAGAATGCACTGCTGCTGTGCACAATTCTTTTTACCTGAAGAAAGAATTACAACTAGAACTGGTGCAGAAAACATCTGAGAACAAGGGTTCTGTTTTATGAGCAAAGATTAGAAATGTATGGTTTGTTCAGCCTAGCTGAATGAAGTCTGGGAAAGGGGATAAGGTGTGCACTATGACTGAGGCAGGAAGATCAATCTCACAGAAATGCTATTCAGGTGCATGTAACACTGGCAACAATGACAAATGCGCAAAAGACCTGTCACAAATACTTACCAAGTGAAAATTAGAAAGTATCTACTTATCAGACTCAGCAAGTTTCTAGCACTGCAAGGATGGAGGGGAGAGCAAAAATCCTAACTTTTAAAATGAAACATGTTCCGTTTTGAGATAAATTGCACAGCATGAAACAGAGGAGGACTGGCTGTTCTGGGATTGGTTCCTCCCGGTGTCCTGCTTCTATGCATCCTGTCAAGAAGTACATTCAGTGTCTGCTGCGTAGAAGCAAGATGCATGCATAAAAGACTCCCCTAGCACTGTATAGATGTAAAATTCCAAAAGCAAAAACAAAGTAGAGAAGAAATGTTTTCCACAAAAATGTTACACATATTAGAGCCTTCTGCCTAGACAAATATGCAATAATTTGTACATGCATCAGGAAGAGAAGGACCCTGTATTATTCCCTGGCTGTTATTTGTATGCAATTTTATATAATAAAGCCATAAAACCTGCATTTGAAAATGTAATAAAATGCTTATGCAAATTTTTCACAATAGTCATTTCAAACTTCTTGTTAATTGTAACGGGTTTGGATCAGATCTGAGTATTTTGTCTTCTCAATGATTAAAGAGAAAGTAAATAGTGAGGTAAATAACCAGGTAGAAATGATGATGCACGTTAAATCTTTCACATGAATGAGCTGATCTCTTAACAGCTAATGCACTGTGGTGATTCTTCCCCTGCCCCCCCTTCCCCTGTAATCAGCCTTTTGTCACATACTAGTGAAATCCATTATCAACTTCCTTATCAACTTCCAAGGCTTTCCAGCTACTCCAATATTTGCATATTTAACAATTCATTTGACTAGTATCAACTTTCATTTACCAAGTGTGTGAGAGGAAAAACAAGACATGGTGTGTAGAAATCAATTATTTTTTGTTTGTTTTAAGTAACGAAAGCCCCTTTTAATAAAAAGATTTATGTGGAATACAGTAGCACAGGATTGGAGAAGACTTGGCGAAAAATTGAGAATTATTAACTTTTCAAACAATGTTTTAATTTAGGGATTTTGAATATAGGGGGAAAATTTTTAAACGTCCATATTTCAATCAACATCTACGTTCATTCATGTCTTTCTTCACCAGTCATCTTATTTCTATTTCCTCTGCAATACTTGCACAGAATTTCCTTCACTGACTACACCTCAATTTCTGTCACTTATGACATCACCACGACAATGCCACCATAAAAACATCTATTCTAAACACCAAAATTTTAACAAGTTACTAGAAAAGAAAATGTAACTGAATAAATCAAGGAAAGGAGCAAGCTGATAAAGCCTTAGGAAGACTCCACTGTGACACAAATGTCACGGTAGCCCCCTTTGGTAAAACAGCAAACATGGGAGCAGCGTGACACTTACAGGAAGGTTTTGCCAAATGTATTCTTAAAAATACACAAGGTTTTTGTATCTGCTTGTTAACATTCCATGTTGACTGGTTTGCAGACACACTTCTGAAGACTGTACATACAAATCTAAAACACTTACTTATCTTTAACATTTTCTTTGATAGCTTTCAATAATGATGCACAGATTCATGCAATTTCACTTTTTTTCTTTGATAGCTAACTGACTGTGCTTCCAGCAACTGAAGAGACCACTTCTGTCAAGGCACTGAACCTCAACAGTAATCACAAACATGGCAGAGCTGTGATGCTGTGCCTTAAAATCTGCAGCACCACATTTGGCCCCAGCAAGTGTGCAGATGACTGATTTATTTTATTTTGATACAGAATCACAGAATCACAGAAAGTCTAGGTTGGAAGAGACCTACAAGATCACCAAGTCCAACCTCTCACCTAACACTAACAAATCATCCCCTAAACCATATCCCTAAGCTCTACATCTAAACGTCTTTTAAAGACCTCCAGGGATGGGGACTCAACCACTTCCCTGGGCAGCCTATTCCAGTGCCTAACAACCCTTTCTGTAAAGAAGTTCTTCCTAATATCCAACCTAAACCTTCCCTGGCACAACTTTAGCCCATTCCCCCTCGTCCTGTCACCAGGCACGTGGGAGAACAGACCAACCCCCACCTCGCTACAGCCTCCTTTCAGGTACCTGTAGAGTGCAATAAGGTCACCCCTGAGCCTCCTCTTCTCCAGGCTAAACAGTCCCAGCTCCCTCAGCCGCTCCTCGTAAGCCTTGTTCTCAAGACCCTTCACCAGCTTCGTAGCCCTTCTCTGGACTTGCTCAAGCACCTCCATGTCCTTCTTGTAGTGAGGGGCCCAAAACTGAACACAGTACTCGAGGTGCGGCCTCACCAGAGCCGAGTACAAGGGGACAATCACATCCCTGGACCTGCTGGCCACGCTGTTTCTTATGCAAGCCAGGATGCTGTTGGCCTTCTGGGCCGCCTGAGCACACTGCTGGCTCATATTCAGCCGACTGTCAACCAAAACTCCCAGGTCCTTCTCTGCCAGGCAGCTTTCTAACCACACATCTCCCAGCCTGTAGCTCTGCTTGGGGTTGTTGTGCCCCAGGTGGAGGACCCGGCACTTGGCCTTGTTGAACTTCATACCGTTGGCCTCGGCCCATCGGTCCAGCCTGTCCAGATCCTCCTGCAGAGCCTTCCTACCCTCGAGCAGGTCGACACACGCACCTAACTTGGTGTCGTCTGAAAACTTACTGAGGGTGCACTCGATCCCCTCATCCAGATCATCGATGAAGATGTTAAAGAGGACTGGCCCCAGTACCGAGCCCTGGGGGACTCCACTAGTGACCGGCCTCCAACTGGATTTGACTCCATTCACTAAGACTCTCTGGGCCCGGCCATCCAGCCAGTTCTTAACCCAACGAAGCATGCACCAGTCCAAGCCATGGGCAGCCAGTTTCCTGAGGAGAATGCTGTGGGGAACGGTGTCAAATGCCTTACTGAAGTCAAGGTAAACCACATCCACAGCCTTTCCCTCATCCACTAAGCGTGTCACCCTGTCACAGAAGGAGATCAGGTTCGTCAGGCAGGACCTACCCTTCATAAACCCATGCTGATTAGGCCTGATCGCCTGCTTGCCCTGTAACTGCCGCATGATGACACCCAGGATAATCTGCTCCATGAGCTTCCCTGGCACTGATGTTAAACTAACAGGCCTGTAGTTCCCCAGGTCTACCCTCCAGCCCTTCTTGTAGATGGGCGCCACGTTTACTATCCGCCAGTCAAGTGGGACCTCCCCCGATAGCCAGGACTGTTGATAAATGATGGAAAGTGGCCTGGCCAGCTCTTCTGCCGGTTCTCGCAGTACCCTCGGGTGGATCCCATCCGGCCCCATCGACTTGCGTACATCCAAGTGCTGTAGCAGGTCACCAACCATCTCCTCGTGGATTGTGGGGGCCACATTCTGCTCCCCATCCCCTTCCACCAGCTCAGGGTACTGGGCGTCCAGAGAGCAACTGGTCTTGCTGCTAAAGACTGAGGCAAAGAAGGCGTTAAGCACCTCGGCTTTATCCTCATCTCTGGTAACTAAGTTTCCCCCCGCATCCAGTAAAGGGTGGAGATTCTCCTTAGTCCTCCTTTTGGTATTGATGTATTTATAAAAACATTTTTTGTTGTCTTTAACAACAGTAGCCAGATTGAGCTCCAGATGAGCTTTGGCCTTTCTAATTTTGTCCCCGCACCACCTCGCAACATCCTTGTAGTCCCCTTGAGTGGCCCGCCCTCTTTTCCAAAGATTATAAACCCTCTTTTTCCTCCTAAGCTCGAGCCACAACTCTCGATTCAGCCAGGCCGGTCTTCTTCCGCGCCGGCTCGTCTTTGGGCATGTGGGGACAGACCGCTCCTGAGCCATTAGGATTTCTTTCTTGAAGAGCGCCCAGCCTTCCTGGGCTCCTCTGTCCTTCAGAACCACCTCCCAAGGGACTCTGCCAACCAGCATCCTGAACAGCTCAAAGTCAGCCCTCTGGAAGTCCAAGACAGAGGTTTTACCGGTCCCCTTCCTGACTTCGCCAAGACCTGAACTGCCGCATTTTGGAGCGGGCAGTCTGCCTGGGTGCCTACAGACTTTCTGCGCAAGCTCGCTGCCTAGCGAGGACCACAGTGGCCCAGCTAGTGCCAGGCAGCCGTCAGGTGAGCTGTTCTTGTGGGCGGGCGGGATCGCCCTGCCCTCCCTGCTCGCCCTCCCTGCTCGCCCTGCCTGCGCGCGCTGCCTCCCCAACTGCCGCGCCCCGCGCTGTTTGCCCGTCCTGGTCGCTCGCGCTCCCCAGGGGCTGCCTTGGAGCGGCCGGGAGGGGGCGCTGCTGGCTCCGCCTCCGCCTCGTCACGTCCCTCACAGGGCTGCCGGGTCGTGGCGGCTCCCTCGGCTGCCTCGAGTGGCCTCGATGCCGGGAAAAGAGCCCTGCCTGGCCCGATCCCCGCTCCGCTGCAGAGCACGTCTGCCCCGGAGCCGATCGCCTCGGCAAGTGGTTGCGAAATGGCGGCGGCGCCCGATTTAAATGGCCCGCCGCTGACGCTGCTGGCTCCGCCTACGCCTAAAATACATTTATTGTATTTTGATACCAAATACTATCAACAAAATCATAAGCCTCTGTCACATGGACTGCGAGTCTATGTGCTCAACCAAATTTCGGAACAGAGGGGGAACCCTATTCCAGTGCAGCCGAAAAGGGCAGAGCCATGCTCACAAGAGAAAGGTCACTGCTTCCTCTTGCACTGTAGTACAGTATCTATGCTCACTCTGATTCCAGGGCAAATCCAGGAGACGTGGTCCTTGCTGAGGCATCAGACTGCCCTCCATCCTGGGTGATACAAAAGCATATAAAATCTCTGAATGAAAATAAAACTTCATTTATACCTATTTCTGCTTTTCAGTCACAGACATGCATGTGTGATATTATAGAACTGCTGCAGAGTGCAGTACTCCTGAAGTTCTGTTTTTCAAATGAGACATCATAAAAAGGCACTGACAACTTGAGGCTATCAGAGATCACAGCACTATTATCTCCGCAGCATGATGATACCTTTTGTTTAACTGTCTTTTTGCAATGTCAATATGCCCAAATGCAGCATACTTACGACTTTAAATCATAAATACTTGCAGGTGGATAGGAGTTAGCCTCTGTCTCAGCCACACATCAGTATGGACTGGAGCTTCTTTTACCTATACTTATGTAGAGTTTATGTGAAGTCAGTAGAACTGGGTTAAGAAATACAAGGTTTAGAAGTCCAAGCTGGAGTGTCAGATTTGGGTCTGTTTCTCTTGCCTCTGCTCCCTCTGCTAGCTCACTGGATACTTTGTCACCTCTCTGAGTAACCACCTTGCTCAGCTCTCATAATTTGCTCAGAAAAGGCGCCAGGACAGGCAGTTATTTAAATCACTAAAATGTAAAGGCTCTTTATGAAAACTTTTTATTTTGAAAGATTACAAAACAAGGGGAAATGTTACTACAAAAATAAAGGGAAGTAATAGTACTGTTTCATGCCCAAGTGACTAAATTCCTCAGGAATTACTTAACTATATCAATAAATAATGATTACAAAAAGGTTATTTCGCAAAGCAAAATTTCTTCTTTGCTACAATTTCTAGCTTTTTTTTTTTTTTCTCTCCACAATATACTTTTGAGCAAGCAAATCAAAACTTATTTCTCTGCCTTAAAAATCTTCATGATCAATTGGTTTCAGCTACGTACCTGACCTGACAAGAAGAAGACAGACAGCATCCTTCTCTGAATGCTTTGGTACACGCACTCCTAATCACCATTAATGAAACATTGCAGAATGTTGCAAAGTAATGTGAACAGCATAAACCTATGTTAACTTGAAACTGATGTATCTTACAGTACTTGGTTTCAATGCTTCTCCTCACCATATATATGAACCCTAATCAATTATATATAGTTTATGGGACATTGCCCATTTATAACACCGTTGCTGGGAATATATCATATTAACTGTTAATAATAAGAGTTAACATGAAGATGATGATATTGCAGATTAATGCACGTGGAAGCCAAGATTCAATAGCTTCTTATTAGGTAAAACGTTAATCAGAGGTATCCATGCTGAAGGCTGCTATTCTTTAAAGTCTAGCTAAGCGTTCTCACAAGGATACAGTCTGGTAATTACATGCACAATATTTAAGGTTTCATTAAATCAAATGTAACCTCTTAGAAACCTTTTTTTGAGTAAGCTTTATAACCAAAAGTTTCATAGCAGAAATAGAGTTTTCAGAAATGTAACTGACAATCTTACATTTAACACCATTCATTTAAGATGACAAATTATTTGCATTAAATGCATTATTTATTATAAGCTTCAATATGTCTTTATCAATGTTGTTTAGACAACTTACATTTACATTACCAGGCAATTAGGAACTGAAAAGGCAGTACAGAACACTATATTCTCCAGTGCACGTGGGACAAAATTTAAACCATAACCACTACCACAGGTTAAGCTATATAACAACAACAAGCTAATGGACAACAATTTATTTTATTTCTGGCAGCACTAAGGATATTTTATGTGCTATATACAAGGAACCTTACAAATAGGATCACTAATAGAATATAGCATTCAGACTATACAGTAGTATGACTGTGGAAGAATTAATGCCAGTGGGCACCAAATTCATGAATGAAAATTCACTGAAGGCATTGAGTTCACAGGTCCCTGAATGGTATTCAGAAGCCCAGCTCAGTTACTGTTGAGGTAAACGGTATCTTGAAACTTGAAATCCCACCCTGTATTAATTAATCTCTAAAACTAAGTTGGCATGACTAAATTAATGACTGGTACAGAAAGATAAACAGGAAATTACTAGCCACTGTTTCTCATTCCACTGTAATGATGCAGTACCATATGAAATGATCAAGCAACAGGTTTAAAACAAACCAACAGAAGCCAACAGAAGTGTGAGCTATGTGCTTGCTGCCACTGCATGTTGAGGAAGCCAGATGTAGCAAGGAAATTCCATGAAAAATTAGAGAGGTTCACAAGAAAAAAAGTGTTCAACAGTCCAAACCGTAGACTGCCAGGGTACAGGAAAAGTACAAAAGAGCACGTATGTTTAGTTTGCTGTCCCAAATACCTGCCACTGGATAAACTGAACCTTCAGAGAGGGCCTCATCTTGGCAAGATGTGTGGCTGGTCTGATCTGAATGACTGTTCCTCATGTGTCAAGACCTCAGAAAAGATATCAAGGAGTTTTAAATATTTACATAACTCCAAGAGGAGTCCTCGAGTTTGGGGCTTTGTGACAAAGACTGCAGCTTTGGTAACTCCCCCCAACCCCAGACTAGTTTGTTTATTACTCTGATGAAAAAAGTAATACATGTGTTTATCTTCCTCAAAAAGAACAGCTTGAAGTCGTGTTACAAAAAGCAAAACAATTAATGTACATTTTACACACCTCTTATACAAGCATCTCCAGGGCTTGTAGGAAGAACAGAAGCATATGCTATGCCTTCTGGTTCTTGTACACAAAAAGTTTTACCATCTCTACTGAGAAGTAACAGTGAAAATTTCAGTTTAGGGGACAGAATATTTTATCTGTCCATAAAGTCACTGAAAGAAAAATCTTTATCTTACTTGAAAAGGTATGCAGATCATTCCTTAACGTTTCAAGTTCTACAAAAAAACAGTCTTTTCTTAGGTTTGGCTGTATAGAGCACCATAACTCAGTGGGGAAAGTTGCCAGAGAGATAAAGTGAAAAGAGATGAAGTTTCAGTTGCTTAGAAATAAAGACACAGGTCTCCAGATAAGTGCTTGCCTGGAAGATACATGTTCCATATAGGAGGTAAGAAGAGAGGAAAACAGCAAGGCAGATTATCTGGAATCAATTTATTAGGTGAAAGAACAACAAAACATCCATTTTTCTTAGAACAATTGTCTTTCTCAACCTACAGTAAGTCCATGGTCCCAAGAATACGAGGAAAGCTCTGCTGGTGTGTATTGATATATATGATGTAGTCAAAGCAGGTCTTGTGTAAACAGAGCTGTGTCAGATAAATTACAATCTGCTACAGTAAAATAAAAATACTCTAAAATAAAAATCTTCCCACACAGCTTTACTGAAACAGTAGCCGATGTTACAACTACTCTCACAGTACTATTTGTCCCAGTTTAGTAGTATACACTGCTATATATGTATATAGTACATCTGCTGCTTGAACATCCCTACTATAAACAACCTACTGCTTACAAATTGTTTCAGACTAAGTCCACACTTGCTTCCCTTTCCAGGGTGCTGGCTTACATATCATATTAGTAACATAAATAAGTAAGACAAGTTACACCTCTCCTGAAATCCTTGAAGTGCTTCAGCCTACTTCCTTCCTCTACATGAAGCCACAATCCCCAGTAACTTGCACCATACTTCACCTGCAAATCCTCCACAAGCATCAAGACTTGCTGACACAGGACTTACTGAAGAGCCATCACCTGTCTGTTAAAGTCTCTTCATTGTATATTGACTAATATCCACTATCATTCAGAAGATAAAACTTGGTCTTAGCCCTTCTACCCCAGACTGTGAGGATCCTGACTGAGCATAACAACTGAGAAAGTCTTGAACTAACAGGAATTAAGTAGCATCACCACAGTGATAAACAGGGGCTCCAGTCATTTGTCTTTCTGCTTCCGACATCACTAACCATTACCACAAAAATACCCACGAGCTTAGTTGTCCAAGAGCGCAGCTTTGTTGATCTCAGCAGCACTCTCTCCAACTGGCCTGTCACCCATTCCTGATCATATAATCTTGTCCAACTCCTGCACGTGAGAGCTCTTCAAGAGATCACCTAACTGGGTGATAAACTTACGTGGCGAGCCTTTGCATTTGACACAGCCCAGCAGCATAGGGTTTTGTGATGCTGCAACAGCATCAAGTTTTGGTCTTCTTACAATAAAGTGCACTTACTGTTTGCTTTCATTGTGACACACTTTTATGTCTCTTCTGAAAGGCAGTTTATTTCAAATATCAACCAGAAAAATCTCCCAGTACTTAAGCATGGCTATACCACCCAAATCTCTGTCTTAAATATGCTATTTAATGGATGCAAAATTATTCAGTAAAAAGACATCGTAAGATCACAATACTTACAAAAAGCAGAAGCAGAAGCGGAGTTACAACAATGCCCTGGAAGAAATAAAAAAAAAAAAAAAAGTCCATTAGTCACAGAAGCAGAATAGTCTTTTCTTCATTTTACCATGATGCATGGAAATACACAAATGCCATTCAACATCGTGGAAATTAAGTGACAAAAAGTTCAACTTTACATCTCCAGTGTACTTTCTTTAGCATCTGTATGTCAATCATTTTATAAACTATACTCAGTACAAAGTATCTTTTTTTTACCTCTAGCTTTCCCCATTTTGGGCCTAAGCCTTTCTAATCTGAAAGACAGAAATACAGATCAATTATTTTTAAAAACATATTAAAGCTCTCCCCTCACTGTGCTGTATCTTAACTCCACTAGGCTGCCCCTCCTTAGGGGGAGACTTGTGATTGAGTCCCATGCTACCCAATCCCAAGTCTTCTTCTGAGCAAAAGCCACATCAACTGTGATGAATTAGGTGTCTTGACCGTGTAATGTAAACTGATACTCCCCAAGGAAATGAGCTGAGATCTCAAAACTCATTTCACTTGATTAGACTTCGTGTCTCACTGGTAGAAGGCAAGTCTTTCATCTAATTTAATCACAAAGGACCACCTCAGCTTTTCACATCCCCCAGGCAGAGGCAAGCAAAAGGATTTTTTGTCTTCACTGACAAGGAACAGGTTTAAAGCTGATGATTGGACAAAACAGAGGGTTTTAAGTTTCATGAGAGCAAATCTTTAAATGAGTTGTTTGGGTTGGGAGTTAACATGACATGCATCAGTTTCATGGCTGCAAAGAGCAATTCCCCATCATCCTTCCATCTGACTTCAATATTTTATTGTTGCTCAACAAAATTATTTTATCATTTAATGTATGCTAATTCACAGAGCTTGCTCAGAATTTCTCTAAGACAAAACCGTTCTTCATCCAAACATTTCTCAAGAATAATTCCTTTGGCTATTCGCAAACTTCATGGTATAAAGGATGACAGTACAAAATTTGCTTATGTTCATCTTTAAGGATGCTTATTTTCTGTTTGGTTTTGTCTCCACACTCACAAAAAAATAAACAAAAAGGCAGCTTTTCATTTAGCCTTGAGTACACACCTTCACTTAAATATTTTGGAAGCTAATATAAAGAAAAACCTCATATGACTAGTTTTGTATTTGGTTACTGGCACGCAAGTCACTGATCCAGGTAGCCCACTATGCACACAGAGTTCCTCTTGTACTCTTAAAACAAAATGCAACAAGTAAATGCCACAAGAAGGGTAGAGGAGACAACAGATAAGCTGTGCAACTTGAAGAGTGCAGAATTTTAAAACATATTTTGAAATTAATAATATATGCTGTATCTGACTGCCCCACAGCCTAGCTATCCATAATCATCTATCTTTTTGCAAATGTCACAGCTGAGATGGATCATAAAAGACTAGAAATAGAAGAAGCTGTAAGAATTGCTTTAGGGAGTTGCTCACTGTTTACAGGGAAGCCTAGACCAAAGTGCAGATACAGTTATAAAGAAATATAGATGTTCAAGTACATCAGCTGTAAAGGATGAAACAAAAGCTGGGCAAGGGAGGAGGCACTAAGAGCTGAACTTGTGAACAGCAGCATCTACAATGCTGCTTAGAATAGAGAGCTGACACTAAGATCTGTATAAAGCAGATGCAGCAGTCACTTCATTAGAATGGGCAAGCTCCAGAAAAACTACTAAGAATACCTGAGCCTCTTCTTCCCTTTTCCCCATTGACAACTCCATTGCACAGCTCAAACAGTAGCAAGTGGCTGAGTACTCCCTAAGCACCCTGAAGTTTTGTCATAGCAGAAAACAACTGCAATAGGCTTCCAACTTCAGATTTTTCTGGGCATTAGCAACGTGGAGCATGAATGGAGCAGGAGGCAATGCACCTACAGCCAGCTCTCCCCTCAGCCTGAAGGATCTCAGTGATTCAGCACCGTTAGCCATTTCTTGTGTGCTTCATGCCTCAGAGCATCCCACAGCACTTTTATACATTACAGAAAAATGCAAAGGTGAAAACAAAAGAGAACAACCCTCTGCTTTATCTCGATGATGGATAAAGACAGCATCCTTCCTCTTTAGGACAGGACCTCCAACTTGTTATATATTTGCTATGGAAGCTTTAAGATACTAATACAATAGGCAGCAACAGCTGCTAGTTCAAAGCACGTTATTTCATAAAAGAAAAAGTTACCTCTGTGACAGTAACACTTCTTCCTAATTCTGTAAGTGGAGGGGAAGAGAATCCCTGTATACATCATAAATAGAATCCTGACTGTGCTTGTTGAAAATCTAGTGTTCAAAAGGTCAA
The DNA here is from genome assembly GCA_011076525.1 of Nettapus auritus. Lineage (NCBI taxonomy): Eukaryota > Metazoa > Chordata > Aves > Anseriformes > Anatidae > Nettapus > Nettapus auritus. The sequence goes on along the minus strand of CM021768.1, from coordinate 55,178,499 downwards.
TTCTAGCAGTTCTTTAGAAAGTTTTGCAATTAAACCTGGACATCTTGATAATCAGAAGGGAGCTTCCCATTGTCTCACTACAGAAAGGATTTACGAGGCTGAATTTGCCCATTTGCAGCACACAGGCAATTCCCTGGGAAGCTAAACAATTACCTGACAGTACAGACAAGTTCATACTAAAAAATAGATGCTGTTGCAGAATCAGATTAATTTTATGTTAATGTTTTATTTTGATATGGAATTCTCACTGGAAAAAACAAGGACTACATTAATACCAAGGATTTTTTTCAGTCTGTAGTGCTGCGCTGGCTGTGATTGTTTACAGGGGCAAACAAGGCAAGATTTGTTAGGGGAGAGAACCTGCTATCAGACCTCCTGATATAGATGGAAAAGAACAGCCAAACCCCATGTACATAAAGCCCATTTATACGTTGTATGAACACACTGGTGTGCTTTTATGTGAAAAAGCCCTTCTCTTTAGGTTTCTATCCCAGACTTGAAGGATTCACATGACTAGAGCATATCTAACAAAAGGTATTATTACCTTTCCCTGCACATGCTGCCTCACTTCAACACATTATCTTTTCGTTAGAAACGTGCTCCTCAATACGCTCATAAGCACTACGTGATGCATCTCAATTCATACCCCCTGAAGAATAATAAACAGAGCACATTGAGTCTAAACCAACTGACAGAAGTTACAGACAATGACTTAGGTTCCTAAGGTAAAAACAAAATATAATTCACTCAGAAGAAAAGGAGGAAGAGAATGGTTACTCTACCCCGTCCTGCTCATGTGCTAGCAGGCTGTTAACCAGGCTCGTTCTGCTGTAGCTACCTTCAAAGGCTAAGACGAGAAAAATAAAAATAAAAAGGCACAAAGGCAAATAAAAAAGGAAAAATAAGACTATTGTTTTTAAATCCACCGGACACAAACACCATGAAAAAGTATCTAACTTTGACTACTCTTCTCCCTGCCTAGCTTTCCAGGCAAGTGCTGTCAAACACACAGTGTACTGAGATAAACAGATTGTAGATTAGCACTTCCAGCAGAAGCCGAGCAGCTGCCCTTGAGAATGCAAGGTCATTACACAGTTTTAGCATCTCCAAAGTTCGGGTGGAGTGTTAAGTTTTCTGACTGCTGCCCACAATGGAGTCAAAGTTGTAAAGTGACTGCCGTTTGCCATCAGCAGAAAAACTTTCAAGAAATCCATTTACACCTCTGATGTGAAAGACTGACTGAATATATTTCAATGATTTTAGTGGAAAAGGAAAAAAAAATCTCAGCCTGACCTGAGACACTGATACAAAATAGGAGTCTGAATGGTCAAATGAGATACCTGTAAATACACTTTTGTATGGTGAGTATGATGAAACACGTCTTCAAGTTAAACTATCTTAACAGAGTTCAAATACATGCGTGTGCATGCATGTGCACATGCCCTTTAGCAGGAAGGAGGATACTTGGAGATGCATTTAATTGCTATTTCCCTGTATAGATAAAATACGTTCAGGTTTTTAGAGGTTTCATTCAGTAGAGCACTGCTGTATAGCAGATATTAGAAGGTGTTTTCTTCTCCAAGAGAATATGTAGAATCAATACATGTAATTGGCTGCCAAATTGGACAGCAAAAGGAAGTAACATAATGGATTTGAATCTATAATGGCAAACCATTAAGAAAGAAATTATGCAAATAGTAAGAGCAAGGTGGGCACAGATCCAAAGGGACACATGGTAGAAGACAAGTAAGGATTATTGTAATGAGGCATGAAATACATGTGAACTTTCCTTCGTTTCCTTTACCCACAAATTTCCCATGCAATTTTTCTTCATTCTCGCAGGTCATCAGTATGACACACATATGGCAATTACTAAGTGGGGAAAAAAAGTTTAACCAAAGCAGCCTGTGGTTTGTTAGAAGTAGAACTAGAAGGCAAATATATATATATATATATAATACATAATACATAGATATTATATATATATATTTGTTATCAAGGTACAGAATAAATGCATAATTTCTGAAATCAATTATCTACTCATGTGCTTAAAGGTAATTTAGTGCAGGGCACAAAAGGAGCAAAGTACAAGCCTCCTCAAGTTATAAACGGAATAAAGGCTACTAACAAGTTAACTGGATGACTTTTCCATTACTACTGATAGGGTAATGTGGGAGAAAACTGGCCATGAATTCTGGAGAATTTATTCAGAGAACAATCTCCACATGTGTACAACAGTATTGCACGTTTGTTGTCCCCCTCACCCCTCCTTCTAGAGTCAGTGCCACTTTTTGGAAAAGTGCAAGTCCCTCCCCCCCAACAAAAAACAGTCTAGGCAGTTTTTCTGCTTGCAGAGTGAGATGGACTTTACCTCAAAATATGTATTATTTCTATTTCTTCTTATGTCATTTGTTTGCTTGCTTTTGTGCTTTGAAATGTTTGTTATTCTTGTTTTCATTTGATTTTGTGTGTGCACGTCCCAATATATTTCTATTTTATTTTTGACAAATCTGCAGACCACTTCACCATGTTTTTCATTTCAAATAGTAGCCCTGCCTCTAGTAAAGTTCTTCTAGGTCTGAATTAGGTACGTTTGTGAGCAATACAGGTCAACTAGTACCAAATTTCTGACAAGCAGGTGTTCTCAAAGTCTGGTACCATCACAACAGGAAAACAAGCGGGCTATCCCAAAGGCCCCAAAGCTTACAGTTCAGCATTTTCAAGAACATGATACATAGATTGTAAAGACTGCAACAGCACTTAAAGTCAACTCCATCTATTCAAGAGAAGGATGCAAGACTTCCCCTACCCTCGACCCTCACAGCTCTACAAATCCACATCGTAACATGGTAAATGCATAAAATATTGCTTATTGGATAGGACATTACATTACACACCCTCTTCAATAGGCTGATTTAAATATAGTCCCATGCTGACCTATTCTGTAGTAATCTTAATTTTAGCCACCACAATAAGATGGACTCCTATTTCTGAAACAGGGCTTTCATATACCTGGATAACCAGCCAAAAATCTCAAGGCAAAGAAGCCTTGCCCCTTCTTTCACCCACTCCCAATTCTCAAGAATGATGCATAGCCTTAAGACACACACCACAAAACAAGTTTAAAACCTCCATGCTAAATATACTTCTTCAGTTTCAAATGAGAAGAGCAAAAAAACTAAAAGTCACATTGGGAGGGCCTGTGCAAGGCCTTGTGAAACCGTCATTATGTGCTGAATGGAGTCCTAAAAGAAAAGGCTTGCACAGGCAACTGTGAATTTTACGTATCTCAAGGTTTTGATTATTAAACCTTTTTAATACAATTTCAAGTCTGTAACTGAAATACTTTGGAAAATATTTCAGTGCATTAGTACAAGTGACTGCAGTTGCATTTGAGACATCCTTTTTCTGGATTCTTTGAGCAGTTTTTAGCATTTGTGTAAGCATGGCTGTAAAAACTATGCTGTTCCTGCTTAAAGGCAACACTAGAAGTGACAAATTTGTGTTGAATTAGATGCTGAACTAGATCTCTTAATTTCCACACTGATGCATACATTCTTCCCCCCCCACCCAAAAAAAAAACAAAAAAACAAAAAAAAACTGTTCATGTAAATGATGTGTTTGTTTTCATCTCTTGCAATTTCAGAGATAGAGTTAAAACTACACTTTCCGTTGCACTTGTGGTTTCAGTCACTGCCTCACAACTCATCTTTAGTGTTCCTGTGTTGTTCCCCCATGGACATCACAGAAGCTCATGATTCCAAAATAACCACTTGTCTTCTGTTTTCCAATTTTATTATTTTCCAAATTATTTAAGTTGCAGAACATGGGCTTTTAAGTCTCCTATCTCGCATCCCTTCCTTGTCAGCTACTCCAAAGATGTTATTGGTCCTGAGAAGGATTATACAATTGTAGGACTTCAGAGCGAAATATTTAACTTAGCTCTTTACTGTACTGTTTTATATCAAATGTCTCATCTGAATGCTGAGAAGAACAAAGGCTTCATGAATTGATACTTTTTAGAATGCTAGATACACCCATTCTCCCCACAATATACAATATGAAAATGCAAAAGAATATTGAAAAGAACATAAATTCACACGTTTTGTTAAATTCACAGTCTACAGCACTAAGTCAACAAACTATAATACACAATTGAAAATATAGTTGAACTAGAGTTATTCAAAGCTGTAATTATAAGTACAACAATAGCTGCAACTCATCAAATTAGGCCAATATTGGATTTTAATAACAAAACTCTAAAATTAGAAGTGCTGTGTCAAATGGCTTTTCCTTTATTGAAGGAGACAAAATAAACCAGATTTCGTATCAACTATGAGATTATGCATAGTACTTTGTGAATTGTTCCAGACATTGCACCACCTTTGTTCTGTTTTGACAACCTGGTGTTCTCTACTACAGAAAGGGAAATTTGAAAAAAAAAAAATATATATATATATATATTAAACAGTGTACTAGTTAGTATTAGATAATCATAGAAACCAAAAGCATTTTCATTATTTATTAGGAATTACTAAATGCAAATGTTCCCATTACGCACACAAGTATGAAATCAACACAGAATCAAAATTAATTAAAGCAGCCAGAATTCAGTACTTCCAATGTAACAGAACCTGGGAAAAAATACAGTGGTCTGAAATACTGGCATAACATTACTATCTGTGTTGTAAATTGAGTGCAAAGAAAAAAATCAAAAGGAGAAACTATTTTTTCCAGTAGTTTTGAGGCGTCAGGCTCCAGTACAGGGCAGTGAGTTAAGCGAAGAGTGTGAGTCTTTCAGAAAGGTAAAACTCCATATAAATATAGTTTGCCTGGCTTCCCAGCAGAGGGCATCTTCAACACATCAGAAATTTTCTTTTTACACAGCAGTAAAGTCAGTAAGGACCCTGAGTTTTAAAGCAACTATAAAAACTTCTTTGGGCTTTGAAAGTGAAGAAGAGCACTTGAAATGATGCACAAAATAAATAATAATAATAATAAAAATAAATAAATAAATAAATAGACACAAAACAAAAAAAAAATTGAAGCAGAGTTGGAAGTAAGTGCTTCCATCAAGCATCCTGAAACCTGATAGCTTACATTAGAATGAGTGAAACTCAGTGAGACAGGAGTTGTCTGGCAGCATGCAGAATAGCTCCCGCGATGAGCAGGGGGATGTTGCTGGCTGAGGAAACTGCTGCTGGCCGCACCTCCCTTCAGCTGCAGCAACCTCTTGTAACCAAAGGGGTCGTGGAGAGCCTTTGCACACCCATCTGGGACAGGAGCGAGCCACATTCCCTGCTCAAACTTGCAGCACCAAGTTGCACTTTCCTGCAACTTTCTACTGGCTCTCTTTTGCACAACACAAGAAGTTGGGTGTCTTGATAACATCTTCAGTGCATGCGATGATCCTGCCAAGCCAGTAGCTCCAACTCTTTTCCATTTCCTCTTCTGTCAATCTTGCTGACCATCATTCCTGACCCCAATGCTTTCTTCCTCTCCTTCACATCCCATCCCGAGAATCTTTTAAACTTTCTCATACGCACAATACTTTTTCCAAATTCCAGCTCATTAAACCACTGTCTGTTCCTATTTCGATTTCTTTCTCGTGCAGTGTCAGCAGAGAACAGGATCACTAATCCTGTACGTCAGCACAGGAACTCAATTTATACATTGCCATTAGGCGGGCCTTCCCTAGAGGCGGCATAGAAGGAAGAAGGACTTCTCAATCATCCCCACCTGTGCATTTTTCAGATCGATCCCCTTCGCTTTGCAAAAATAATTTTGACACAATCTTGTAACTTCTCACAGGCAGAAAGGTTCCCACAGTGCCTAGCAAGGCCTCAGTGGGACTGAGCAGGAAAGCAGAGAACCTCGGGGGATTAGGGTGCCTGCAGGTGTAAGCATGGCCCTTTCTCAATAAACAGCTGCATACATGATAAGGATGTAAGAAACAGTTACATGCTTTGGAGCTTATGTCAAGTGCAGTATGTATGTTAGTGCAGTGCTAAGAATGTACTACAATTTCTCCTTGTTTTGAATGTAGGAAACAGAAATGCAGTAACACACACATTTTAGAAAAAAAATATTTTTCCATTTAAATTTCAAGTATGTTTTCTTGAGAAAAGAAAATCACAAGTGAATCTACCTACACTAACCAGCAAATCTTAACTTTAATTAATAGGAAGACATTAACAGCAAAACATGCCAGCCTCAGCACCCCTGCTATCACAAAACCATTTGATAGCAGGAAAGGATGGCACACTAGATGGTGCTGTGGGACCTTCCAGGGAAAAGAACTTCCTCCTAAAAGAGAAGCTGTATTAAATAAGCCATATAGTTGATTCCATGTTTTGAAACACGTTAAGGAATATCAAGTCACAATAAGAGAAACCAGAACTACAGAAATTAAAGGAATACACTAAACAAACATCATGTTTTGCCTGATACTGCTTTTTGGAATAGTTAAGTGCCACTCTTCCACTGGAATGGTTTCTCACCTCCTCCCTAAACAAGAGAAAGCAGGTTTTCTTATGCTCTACACCAGCCTCCTTTTTTTCCAAAGGCTTCTTCAACACACATAACAGAACTGGAAAAGTGATGTCCAAGGTCAGAGGTCAGATACAGAGAAAGGTCCCTACCAGCCTTTTCTGATCTTCCTTGTGAGCTGGACCTAATCACTCTCTAGAACTCAGTATTTCAGTATTTTATTCCATAAGTGTGTGTATGTATGTATATATATATATATATATGTAATGTTTTAAAACAATAAGCTTTGAATTAACTAAACTTTTAATTAACTTTTTCTGCCGTGATTATCAGTTGTGCAAACTAAAATAGAAGCTTAAGGGAAAATTACAGAAACCTGGAAGAGAAGCTATAACAAATACTACAGAAATAAGCAGTTGTCAAAATTGATTGTATTTATTTCATTTGATACCCTTCCTTCTACCTGAAAACTATTTAAACTGAATAGTTTTTAAAAAAACAAACATACCATCGATATTTGAACCAAAGCACACTTCATATTTTTAACATACATACTTTGTTTCCAAACTTTGTTTCCAACTATCTCCCTCATTTTTCTTAAAGGCAAGAACCTCAAATAGTACAAGTATAAAAAAAATGTACAACTCCTCTATGAGATATGGAAGAAAAACTTTATATAATAGGTAGGAATGTTGTGCCAATAAAAACCTGTAAGCATTCATTCATTAAACAGCAGTAATAAAACACTTAATTGGGATTGCAAAGGTCTCTTGGTGACTTACTATTCAGGAATACCACTTCAAAATCTATGAAGTGCTGGAATAATTACTCCCACTCACCCAAACCGTGGGTTTGGTCTGTGGTACATGTGAAATAAGATACTACCCCTCCCCTCAAATCAGACCAACAGCACTGTTAGTCTATAAGTATCAATATAGACAAATTAGACAGCTTACATTTGTTTTGTCAGCAAAATACCTCATCAGCAAAGGTTCTACCTACACTCTGTAAGGTGAGAAATGCTCTCCAAATTCCCTTAGGATAAATGATGCTCAGGACCCTTCAGGATTGCTGCCAAGACTTCTAGAAAGTTAAACTAATAATAATTAGTTTGTGAGCGAGCTCATTCATATATTCTCTTTTTCTTCTTTAGTCTAAGTGCCCAAGATTGTTTTATTAAAATGTATGACAAAGCCCATTTGATCTGTTTTCCCTTATTATTCCCGGATATGATTTCCTTTCAGAATTGAGCATTTCCAAAGCGTTAAGCCAAACCCAACCAAAACACACGCACACGTGTGCATGCGCACGCGTACACACAACCCCCCAGACCCAGCCCCCAATATGGTAATCTATATTGCTTGTGTTTTGTGCTGCCTGCCTGGCCCCAAGTCATCAATAATGAATAGAAATGTACAGCTACAGCAGTAGCCTGTGTCATGGGCTTGTCAGGGATTTTTGAAAAGGAACAAAAACACAGGTTTGCCATTTCATTGTATCTTCTTTGGCAAACACAAGACAGAGGAAACAAAGGGGTATTTTAAAAAAAAGGGTTAATCATATTTCCCTTCATACTAATTGATGGTTTCTTCTACCATAAAGAATAGAAAATTATTTCTTGTAATGCAACCAGTACTCTCTTAGGCCTGGGAATTCAACAATAATGTTGATTTTGAGTACAGGGAGGGGAGGTTGTTTCTATTTTAAGATAATGAATACATACTGAAGAGGAGTCAAATAGCATGGTTTACATAGAGGGAGGGAGAAAACGGTTTTGTCTTCCAGGAAACCCAGCAAGTTCAGCCTCAAAATTGTTTTTGAAGAAGAAACTTAATGCACGCAAACACATATCCACACAGCATTATTAAAGATATGCAGATCCTAATAAATTAGTTAGACAATGCTAGAAAGGAAGTGGTTATTTAATCTATTATTTCTTTTTAGTGTTCCCAAGTACATTTCTACAGACATTGTGACTGTAGTCGTGCAGGAGTGATTATCTTGCATTGTCCAAACAGACCACACCAGCTGGTACACTACCAATCCACCCCCTGGGGAGGGTGGGTGGCAGATTACAAAATGTCCACAGGACATGCAAAAACCAAACTGATTGAAAAACCAGTTGTAACCCTAAATCTTTCTTATGCAGATGTAGAAAGCAAATTCTGGAGTAACTCTTGCACTGTGTTTTGATAACATCAACTTCTGTAGGAACTTCGGTAGTAGGTGGGTAAATATTCTCTACTTTGCAAGATGGGACTGAAGATGCAGCCTTCTTTTCAAAAAGCCTGGAACTAAATAATTTGTGTAAGAAATTAAATTACATAAGCATTTGCTTTCAAATGGGAATCAAAAGCAAGATGACAAAGTATGCTGCCACCTTTCCCAGAAGCAAATGGTAAATTAAAGTGCGTGGTTTAAAAACAACTGAAGAAAATCTTCAGCAATCAGCAATAAGATTTGAACAGCCTACCCTCTGTGCTGTCCTAATGTTACCTTGTGATAACTGTTTTTAATGCTTAGAATGGATTATTATAGTATTCAGCTGAATTGTGCATAAATTGCGGAACATTCACAGGTTGAATATGTTATCAATGACTGAATAAGGAAAAAGGAACCTAAAGCACCTTTTTGTGGCAGACAATAAAATAACTGCCCCCAAAATCATAAATCACTACAGCACACGAAGGTTAAGAGTACCGAACTGCAAAAAAGTGATTCTGTTTAGATTAACTAGGTGCAGGCAAAAATCATTTAGTTAGAAAAGTTTTTTTAAAAAAAATCCCACTTTATTCTGTTTAAAGAGTTACCAAACTATTTTATAGCAGAGAAGTTGTTTTGCAGTTCTGACTCCAAACATGCTTCAGCATGACCTCAGTGATTATTATCCATTTTGCCAATTCTATACAAGCAGTAAAAACTGCTTCTTTTCTCCTGGTGAGAAGTTTTTATGCTTTTGCAAGAGCTCATCCACCTCTCTAGCCTATTGTCCAAACACAGGGTTGAGAGCATGAAACTTTGGTATTGCTTTGCATTTTTTGCATTGTTTTGGATATCCCCACAGCATAAACATACACTGTGAGGATATCCTAATACACGTCTGTTGCTGCTTAATACACATCTTAAAATGCCCAATATGCACATTTGGAACAAGAAAATGTAGCTTTTTGTTCATCTGGAGTAGGGTGGGCCAAAGCCCACATTCTTGTTATCAATAATGCTATACGGGTCTCAGAGTATATTGCAATTTCATTTTATTTAACCATCTGCTTCAAAGACGTGCATTTTTTAAAATGTTATTCCTTGGGTATGGATGAGGATCTCATTCATGACAAAAAAAAGCTGCATTTTTTCGAATAAAAGCTATTTCTAAAGTCACAGGTGACACATTTGAACAAGGTCTCGCTTACAGCAGCCTGCCACTTAGCCGAGCACCCTAAATTGCTCATTTCAGCTCCTTAAAAAAATGACAACCACTTTGAAGCATGCACGCAAAAGGTTGATTCTACAGTTCTGTCTCATCAAAAGAGAGCTGTCTATACCGATTTTGTGCTAGCAGGTCCAACAAAAACCCACCTTCCACAAGTCACTGGGGGCTCACCATTGCCATCTCCCTTGCAAGCAGAGAGAGGAGTGCATCTAGGAAGGCTCTTGGGCTGCCCAGCGCTGCCCACCTCACATGAGCACAGGGAGAGGCAGGAAACTGGCATGAAGCCTAGCAAGGCAGAAAGCTAGAGTCCCACGTGCACTGCAGTGAGTGCTTTGTAGGGTGTCCTCTGCCAAAGGTGGCGTGTCACTGTTCACCTGGAAATGGTGACATCTGCACGCACTGGGCATACTAGAGCAGGTAAGCTGTAGAAAGCTAAAACCACTGACGTTTTAGCCCAAAAGAATTGGAGAGAGAAAAAAAAAAAAAAAAAAACAAAAACTTGACTTTGTTCTCCAAATTCCTGTATGGGTTACACTGTTCAAACTTGCTGTTAGGAGCCTGCTTTTCCACCATCTGATACGAACACCGGTTTTGGCTTAAATCATCTGCTCTGAAATGTGGATCCTTGATTCTGTAACATAACAGAGTATTTCTTGAGGGGGAAAATTGTTTCTGAAAACAAACTGGTCCTAGTCTAGCAGAGACTGTCTAGGCAGGGAAGGGTAATGGCGTGTGAGAGTGGAACCAAATAAAGAGAAAATACTTCCTTCACAGCCCCCACAAGAAAGCCTTTTTTTGATTTGCACTCCCAAGGGCTCAAATGGCAAGACAACATGAACTTGGAAGGCTTCCTACTTTAGAAGAGGTAAAACAAGGAAATGTTTTACAAAATGGAAAGACGTCCAAGATCTCTACCTTCCCCTTCTCGTGTTGTCAGCCTACTTTTTAGCTCTGCTCTCCCTTCCCAGACTGCCCCAGCTCTTTACACAGCACCACTGTCAGGCTGGAAGTTCACTACAGGATTAGATCACTATGTACTTAAACCTCAGAAGGCCCCGGTCCCCCATATCCAGGGAAATTCTCATTCTGCATGGAGAATACATTCCTTTTAAAAGTGAAGTCCCTTACAGTTAATCAGTTAAATGACAGGCCACCACACATTCACAGAACCTCATTAGCTGGACAACACATATCCCTAAGGCTCTTAATTTTTACGGAGGACTTCTAGGATTTTCTAATCAACGAGAGACTTGCTTGTGTCTACTGTCATTATTAACTTCTTCCATGAACTGCCTCACCTGGCAAACAGTACTCTCCACAGAAGTCAGGGAAGGAGTAAATCACCCGCTATCTGCACCCTGAATATGAGAGTTGCTGAGAGAGTTGCAAGATTTAAGCCATCCCAAGATTATGCCTCAATTGATCTAACAGAAATTAAGGTATGCAACCTCATGTTAGTGTTACGCACCACTGAGATATACCAGCTGAAACTATTTCAAAAGAAAAAATAATGCAAAACAAAACACCATCATCCAGTTCAATATCAGTTGTTAATAACTATTGGTTATCCATTATAAAGCAGCTTTAGTCCTCATCAGATGGAGGGGTTAAACAACAGCCTTATCCTGGTGTTAAATACAGATCTTGCTAGCATTCTGTAGACAATCCCTTACAAGTGAGAAATACAACAGCTCCCATCTGAGTATACAAAGTATATTTCAGTGAAGGGATCCTGAGCCCCTGTTTTAGTCACCATTAGTTTATCATCAGCCTTTTTTTTTTTTTGTTATGAATGTAATTTCAGTGTGAAAAAGACTCAATTTCCTAATTTTTTCCTGAAGTTTTGCTGCATACTCACACAGGCGGCAGAGTGAAAAAGGTAACTGCATTGGCTATTTACAACTGCACATAACTGTTTGTTACATCTCTAAATCAGTTACACCTGTACAGCAATGCAAATGCCTGTTAAAGACAGGTCTGTGGATCATGACAGTGGCTAAATCAAGGCCCTGCTATTAGAAGGGAGCAAGGCCATCATCACCCTCATTTCCACACGTGACACAAGAGACCAGCCTCTCTCCTATCAAGAGCAGAAACATCCACCATGTAGGTTAAAGTAACAATAATTCCCAGTATTGGTGCTGTAAATGAGCCACCAGTTCTCAAACGCCTTTGGAAATTTTGAAGCATGCTGCTTTCCTGAGAAGGTGCATTAACCAAAGAGCTTCGGGATCTGTGAACAAGCAAACACTCACTCCCAGGGAGCAGTCTGCCAGATGTCTGCCAGAGCATTCCACAAAATATGTGTGTGTGTGTGTATATATATATATATATATATATATATATATATATATATATATATATAAAATAACCTGGCAGTTTTATAGCTTATCTTATATAAGAGAGTTTTTTAAAATGTAAATGTTATTTTTAAATTAGCATTTCTGTTTTGCCTACAATCAAAAGCATCTAACATCACAAATCATGACAAGTAGGTGGCCTAGCAACCTAGACAGACAGACAGAGGAAGTTCAGTCAGTCAGTAATAAAAAGCTTTGGCTGCCTGGCTTCAGGGAGAAGAAAATTGCTTGGATGATCACTTCAGTACTCTACTAGGTGATGCACTATTTTATTCTTTCTGATAGCTGCAGTTTAAAAGAGCTCAAAACAGGAAAATGTACATGTAAAGGCTGAGCAAAGATGTGGACTGAAGCTTTATTTTGTTTGGTTTCAGACTCACACTTTTCATAGAGCCATGGGAGCCAGAGAGGGAAAAAAGGAAACTGTCCCTGAGCGCCTGACAGTATCAGAAATGAAAACAGCTGCTTAAGTTACAAGCTACTTGTAGAGCAGGTTTAAGAGCAGAGGGCTGTGCTGTGTGGGACAGCCTTTGCAACTATGGCAGGTGTCACTGCAACGCACTTGCCAACAAAGCAAAACAAAACGTTTATTAATTGCAATGCATGGCTGCAATTAAACTTATCATAATTCACTATAATACATGAAAATGCAGCTTCATTCTAGTCACCTGCAACTGGGTGGCAATTTTACATTGCTGCTTATTATGGACCCAAGCCTAAAGGTGCTGAACATTTACATCTCGTCCTGAATAAAGGCAGCATTCTGTGTCTTGCAGGGAAAAAAAATAAAAAAAAATAAAAAAAAAAAAAGTTGCTGGTTGTTTTATGGTTTTGTTGTTGTTGTTTTATGGTTTTGTTGTTTTCCATTTTTAAAAAAGAAGCGATATCAGGGCTGACAATTCATTCTCCATCCCTTTTCGTTCCAGTTATATTGGGGGACTGGACTAGATGATCTTTCAAGGTCCCTTTCAATCCCTAACATTCTGTGATTCTATATTGAGACAGTTACAGTGCTAAACTCTATGCTATCAATATGTTTTAAATCCCTCTGTCAATGTGACCAGCTTATCCCTTCCCCAGGCTCTCTCCTTTCTGTCCCTCTCTTTGTCCTTTCCCTCCTCAAAATCTTTTCCTAAAAGACTGACAAAGTACAGTCCTCCAGAGCGTTTACTTCCAAGTGTACCTCACACTGGAGCCTATATGCAGCTTGGACGCTGAGGCTCTCCCCATTTTTTCCCATACCTGTGTTTTGGAAGAACTCTCTTAGCGATGAGATCAAGAAATGCCTTCTAACTTCATTACTAGTATCAATGTTGAAAAAACTCCAAATGTCAGCTTGTCTTCAGTCTCTGACAACTACCGACTCATCGCTCAGACTCCGCACTCTGATGACAATTGGCAAATAAATCTGATTTGGTCATTTATCCAGCAAGCACAGAGCATTGAGACGAACATTTCCAGACTTGACAAGTAATTGCTGTATTAAATACCGCACATGTACATTTCTCAGAAGTTGATGGCCCATCTGTAGAATACTTATTACTAGCAGCAATAACCATTCTGGCTAAGTGACTATTCTCTTCCAAGGGTAATAGCATCTGCTTACATAAAGGGATATTTTTGGCACATTCTCAAGGTCTTCTTTCTTCTGCCCTGCTGTCAGAACTCTAATCAGGTATGCACAGCACCTACAGCACTCCTGCATACGCCAGGTAATTAGCCTTTCCACTAATCAGAGAACATCTCGCATAGCTGCAAACGTACAGTACGCTGCTTAGTCCTTAACCCTCAGGTTTCCTTCGCTCATTTCTTAAAGGATTGACTGAACGCTGGCTACCTTGAACTACTCATTCAATGCACACCATTTAGAACTTTCCAGATAAAATCATTTCTGAGCATTTTGCTGGGAGCTCGATTTAAAGACATGAATTATCAATGCTTCAGCTAAAACATAGCCCTGATCTTTCCCTTTTCTTCTAATAGTCATGAAAACAAAACCTCGCAAAGTGTTTCCTTATGACCACCTTCGCATGCCTCTATGCTTGAAAAATTGATTACCTTAGATAAAAATTAATTTACATCCATGGTTTATTAAGACAAGAAACTCACGTTTAAAGGGAAAAAGGCTGCAGTAAGTGTCTATGCTCTGACAAATAGCAAAAAACACAGCTGATTTAACAAATGAGTGCTCAATCAATGATGCACTGAGGCACATGACAAAGGGAAGTCAAAATCCATTACATTCAAGAACCTCCTTTAAATTCCACTTCAGTGCACTGACCCTGTTGCTCAATGCTAAAGACTTTACAAGGTTTTCGGAAACATTTAGAAGAGCTTTTGTTTTGGCATTCACTCAGCTGCACCTCACAATTAACACTGCCAGACTCCTTTCTAATCAATTATTCATTGCGATTACTAGCATATCTTTTGAGCATCTTAACTTCACATCAGAAGTGTGCGAGGGATGACACATGCATGTGTACTTTACAGAATAAAAGGCAGACTCTAAGCAGGTTTTAACGCTAAATGAGAACAAGGCTAAAAGAAGCGAAATCAACACTTTTAGTCAAAGTTGAGCTTCAGGCGAGCTGCAGGCAGTGCACAGCATGAGAGAATTTGGCTCCAGAAAGTGCCCATGTGTTGACAGCTGAGTAAGAGTTTGAAGGCTTAATGGTAAGAAATGTTCCGTCAATGATAATGTTACACATTACTTACTCACTTAACTACTCATCTTCTGCAGCCCTGACAGCTAATGATGCAAAATCCATTTGATAGTTTTACTATTAGCTATACAAACATGTTTATTGTGGTTACCATGCCTAATATTTCTACCAAACGAAAGGGAGGAAATAATTTGCAAGATACAACTACAATCCACAACAGTGCTGAGAAATTAAGAATGCAGCAAGATCTGAAAAGCTGTTCAAACTAAAGAAAAAACGTGAAATAATTTGAGCCTATTTCCACAAGCCTATAAGTATGTGTGCAGGATAAATTATCATCAATTTATATTATGGTAGAACCTACTCTACTAACCACTGTGTGCTGTCAGGGGAAGGCTCTTTGTACCATTTAGCATTAAGGCATGTAACTTAAACTTATAGGTTAGCAGCCTGGGCTTTGCATTTAAGCTCCATCAGAAATCTAACTCAGGCCCTGAAGTTAGATGGTATAAATGTGTCTCCTCAAGCATGCAGACAATCCCTGTTATGAAGTTTTCAGTCCTAGTTTGTATCCACCTGTTTTACCTGGGTCACAACCAGGCAGCTAGGACACTCAGTAGCAGTTAGGAGCACCTAGTGTAGCGTGGCATACAGAAGCACAGCCTACATACAGTTGGCTAGGGACTGTGTGTGTTCAGCTGCTCTGCTGGTAGCATCATGTGATGTACGTGCATGCATACATCTTCAGACAAATACAGTCTAATTGCCTAGAATTTGTGCATTTTCTAAACATCACAGCATGAGCAAAGCATAAAGAAAAAAACAGAAGAGAAATAATAAAATTACCAAAAGTAATCAAAGAGGTAGAAAGCCACAGTCATTCAAGTGACTACAGTGCTACCAGAGTAGAACTGTGGTGCCCACTCCCAACTTGTACCCTATAAAATCCCATTGCCGCCAAGTGCAAGCAAGTCTGTAGCTGCCTAGTAACATGTCAGCAGAATGACAGAGGTGCCCAATATCCCTCTGTTCTGCGGGCCCACAGCTGCTATCCGTCTGGGCTGACAAGAGCACCTCTATGACTTTCCACACAGTGACAAGCAATTGTCTGACCAGGGCATCTATCAAAGGATGAACATTGTGTTCTGGTACCTGTTTTTACATTACAGAACCAAGAAATCAAATTCATGGGCAGCTGGAGTGAATGCTAGGGAATGCCTGGAAACAGCAGCCACAGATCCCAGCATTTAAAGTGAAGTGATACTTGTCACAGCCATACCTGGCTCCTTAGGCTTTCAAGGATCAAGTGGCTTAGATGAGTAAGTACTGCTACTTAGTTCATTAAAGGACAGAGAGAGCATACAGAAAGCTACTGACGTATATTTAAAATGATAACTGCCTTCCAAAACTAATATTCATTATCACACAAGCTGTAAATATTCACAGAAAGTTTTAGACTCAGTGTATCAAGAAGTATGCTTGAAATCTCGAGAGCAAAAGAACTTAGTGCCATCAGACCAGTATAACTGATCCCAAGCCAACAATGAAGAGATATAAATCATCCTTGGAATAATCAGCACTTAACAGAATTATTTAACTGTTCAGTTAATTTCTGACTGTACTTCTGAAATAGGGGTAAAGAATTAAAAGGCAAGTCCAGCCCTGGAATTATTATTCCGGGCTCCCACTGAAGGAACTATTCGTATATAGCTATGGGCAAAGCGAATGAACATGCACACTTTGCTGTTGTGATGTTCCAGCTTTACATCATCATAAATCTTCCGATTCCAGTGGATTTAGAATATGGAAGAATTAATTTACATTAATTACAGTATTGTAGTTATATACAGTATTACAACTGAATATATGGTATCTTAGAGGATATATGGTTTCTTAGAGGAAAAAGAAAACAAGACAAAAATATCCGTACAAAAGCATTACCGATATTCTGTTCAGCATCAGAGGCCTGAACACAAACTAGGGCTTTGCAACATAAACTGACAAACTGCGAGCCCTTTTGGACTGCTGTAGGTCATTTATTCCTGCTGTAACACACGGGTCTGTTTCAATCATCAGTTTTACAAATTTTCATTGTCAAGTTGAACATCATCTGTAAGGCAGATCAAATGGTACCAGCTAACCACACACCCACTCTGTTTATAACTTCGTGTAACCCTGTCCTCAGGGTGTATGTGAACACTGTTTAAAAGAAAGCAATATGCCCAGCTGATCAGACCGGCAGCTGATCAGTATTTAATCACCAAATCCAATAAGCAAACAAATGAGGCAGAGCATGGGGGTGGAAAACAAAGGTAGTTGGGAAATGTTAAATGAGCCACCGATTTATGGAAGATAAAAACACTCTCGGAAACAATTTACAAAACAATTTTCTTTTTACACATTTAATAAACATTCTGTCAGAGTAAACGAAATCTCAGAAGCTGGAAGTTTAAAAAAAAAATCAATTAAAATGAAGTCACGGGGAATGGTGGGGAATTGTTTCTGGCAGTTATTTGATATAGTATGGTTAATATTTCTAGTCAGGCAAATTAACAGTTCCTCTGCAGTATACTTGTGCTCACAATGCATGCCCTCTAAGGGTTTGTTCTTAAAGTTAAAGAAATATATGCATAAATATTTTTATATAGCTACATTTTAGATGTACAGTAGCAGTCATTTACTCTGCTAACTTTTATACTAAGGAATTCTACACTGTTTAAAAAAAGCTGAAGAAAACGTATCTAAAAAAAGTAACAAAATACACAAGTCATTCCTTGGTTCCCCTTTCACTAGAAGAATACCTTGAAAGCTCTTAGATAAAAACTTATTTCTCTATCCATCTGTATCAATAGATAAGCTTTTCTTAAATACTATTCTACTGTATAATTTGTATTGTGTCACACTCATATTGATTGAAGAAAATTCAAGCAAGGCAGTGTCAGTTTCTATTTCTACAGGGAAACCACTGAGCTGAACAGCCAGGCACGTAAGGTCAAATCAGGATTCAACTTGCTGTGTTGCTACTTTAAAATTATAAAGCACAAAGGAGGAAAACAATGGTAGGCTTTGTAGATGCAATATAAGTGCTGGTAATTCAGCTTTTTCCTTTTCATTATCCAATTCCTGTATCCCAGATAATAACTTTAATTAATGTTTTTACTTTCCATACCCATTTCATGTATTAAAATCATTTAAATTTGCAAACAGAAGATGTATTTTCTTTGTATACGTCAAACTTTTATTCCTCTTCTATGCTGTCAAATGCGGCCACAGAAATAAGTTCATGTTTATTTAGTTTACCAGTTTATATCCACATCCTGCTTAGAAGCTTCCGTGGCTTCAGCAGCTCATGGTTTCATCAGAGATTTACTTCATGTGCAGGAAGGAAGAGGACAAGCAGCACATCTTTATCACTTTACAAACAAATTTCACTTTACATAGATGGCAAAAGTATGGACAGCCAAATTGAACCCACCTCTCTTTGTTCAGAGGAGCACACAGGAAAACGTAGGCGCTTCACTTGCAGAGCTCACCTTCATTTATGCCTGATCTATATAAACTGAACAACTCATTCGGGGCTGTCACGGCCCTCCACCCACAGCCTCCAGAGCACGGGATACAGAGTACCTCTAGCCTCTTTAGATACCTGAGTCAGAGCCAAAAACTGGGACTTCAGTTCTGCCCAGTGTGCAGAAAGTAAGACCCCCTGTGGTGAACCCTGGGCCCTCATAGCTGCAGCTCCACTACATTGCTTGGACATCTCCTCAGCCCAGCTCTTAACTATGCTGCATACATTCCCATTCTCTATTCTTCTAGGTCAGAATGCTGCAATAGTCTCACAGTGCATGGTCTGCCTGTATTTCCTGAGCCTGTCACTGCCAATCGGTGACACTTTTCCCTTAACCTGCAAAACTTTTCAGAATTGTATACAAATTCATTGGTACATAACTCAGAGTCAACCAAAACTGCAAAGAATGGAGAAGCTTCCTTTCTCACCATAGTGCTGTATCGTAAGTAGCGGTAGAAAAGTTTGCTTGCACACATTCAGGCTTTCAGGCTCTAACAACATCATGAGAATTGAGCTGACAATACAATCATACAACAAAGGAAACATATCAATAAAAAGACTTGCATCTGAACTAAACATTGTGCCAACTACAGAAAGTTTATATTTAGCATGAGGTATTTTTCATAAAAACCACGCTCCTTTTGCCCTCAACAGATCACAAAAGATATTTATGCGAGTCCTGCGTAATGCATACATGTACAAAATAGTGAGCATATACTGAAAAGCAACCATTTTTAATAAGCATTATAGTTATTTCTTAATAGTGACTGCTTGATGAAAGAAAACTAGTGTCTCAGCTTATTTATATTGTCCATGAAAGACTAAATGAGCATGACACAGAGGTATCTCTCATACCAACACCAGAAGCAGCATATTAGAAGCAATGCAATTGAAAGAGGATCTGTCTATTGACATAACACTAAGTCTGAATTGGTTAACTTTGTTTCAAATAGAATAAAATAAATTAGTAGAGCACAACACACACTTCCTCACCTTTCATACCACGTTAACAGGTGGCACTGTGTTTTTCTTTGATGCTTGTTGTGAAGTTCAAAGAGCATGGTTATTCTTTGTTACATTTGTATTTTCCTCTTCTATCAATAACTACATTTAAAAAAAAAACACATTTTTAACCTTATGAGATAAACCTGTCATACGGTGCACACAGACATTTCTGTATGTGCACACAGACATCTTGCAACTTTCATTTGAAGGTGTGATTGAAATTAACTGCTTTTGACCACTGAAAGATACTGTTTTACATAGAACTCGTTTGCAAAATCAAGATATACAGCTGAAATTATCAAAAGGGATGTATTCAAAGCAGCATAGGGTAGTTAAGTGCTTATCTTACTCAGTTGGGCACCTCTGTTTTTTAAATAACAAATACCATAACTTTTTACTAAAAATTATCCCACTTTGACATCATGGAGATGAGGCCAGTCATTGCCTTTTAGTAAGATGAGCCACTCCAAGTATTTCTCTTACAAAGCTGCCAAGTTGATAAAACACTTAAAGGAAGAGAATAGTAATCAATGAAATGGTGAAAACAATAAAGAAACTATAAAAATAGGTAAAACATATATGCTATCCAGTCACTAACTTACACTTCACTGGAATAGCAAGCAGTGAAAAGGCTGTGAGTGAAGATCCTCTGCCTGTCGAAAGGATTGCTGTATGAAATGCACCCATCCAGTTAGGTGATTTGACAACACCAGCATGGTAACAGAATAAATGAATGGGGAACCTGAGTTCAGTTACCTTGAGTCCCGTAGAAGGCTACAACGGGGAGATCAAAATCTGTCCATCACAGGCATTAAAGACAGTATTTTTTAACCAGCACCTTACCTTTCTACAAATGCATGCCTGTGACTTTGTTTACTTTTTTTCCCACCTCCAAGGAACTCCTGCCTCATTCCCTGCCTTGTTATTCCAAAGACATCATTTAAAGTTTGTCGCCCCCACGGCCAAGTTCAACTTTGTTCCATCAGTAGTTTGGGAAGTACCACTTGTGGGTATATGTTCACAAACACTGACTGAAAGGTGACTCCTTGCACCATCGCAAACCTAAGTTAAACTAAGTTACCTGTGGTGTAAGAAATATGACTGATTCATTCTGGATGCTCATAGGCATCTGTCTATGAAAGAAACCATCACCACAGGGCCAGTACTCATCCTGTGAGTTTGCACAAAAAAATGGCAAAGAGTATCACATTGCCCATGTTCCAGTATGGGCCCACTTGATTTACCAGTTTGATAAACTTCACCCTCTTTCCCTCAAATATTGCCAAGTGGGATAGCCATTTTGTTTTGTTTTTAAATTAAAAAAAAAAAAAAAAAAAAAAAACTTAATTTTATTATTTTTTAAAGTTAGCTAATCTTAACCAAAAAGGAAAAAAAGAAGAGGGGGCACCTTTGATGGTTGTTTTCATTTGCTGCAATACAGTTCCAACAATCCATAAATAAACTTATTTCCATAAAAAAATATATATTGTTTCCACCCAGACTCACAATACAACCTAGCAGCCACAGAATCTCTTGCCATTGTTCTATTACCTACACATATTAGGTGAACTTTATAATTTAACTATTTTCTTAATTTATAAAGTATAATTAATCTAAGTAAGTCACTGAAGAATAATGGATCCAACAGAAAGCTCCCTAATAATCTGCAGACAGAATTGTGAAAGAACATAGTGAAATAGGCTATAAGATCAAAGAGGCACAAAAACACCTTTTTCACTGAAGTTACCTTCTGAGTAGCTCAGCAAAGACTCCAGAAATAAAAATCTCATCGGTACAAGCCTTGGTGAACGTATCTGCAGCTACAGGCTTCAAAACCGATTGGTCAATCTGAATATTATTTGAGAAATGTCATCTTTGTTGGCAATTAGATGCTTTCTGCTGATCCACTGCCTCGGTATCATGCATCTGCTTCTTATACAGACAGCTACAACACCGTAACGGAGGACACTGTTCTCTTTCTGACTGAACACTTCCAGGCTGCAGAGGAAACAAAGCCTACCCATTCAGCATTTTCTAATGAATCAAGATGTACCGCTGGTGGCTGAGGGATGTAAAATGTCCAACAGCTAGGAGAATAGCCCCAAGCTCTTGCCAAATTATGCACTTCAGTATTATAGATCTGCTAGCAAAATGTATCAGATTTTCCTCCAACATGATACTTATTCCTTTGGACAAAGAGAACAGATAAAAATAAGTTGTTCAACAAAATCTGTTACCCAACGGAATAAGGTATTCAATAGGGACAGATTTTCAGGTACAACAGAATATTGGAGAATCTCAGATGACCAGCACAAGCTCACAGTAAATACAAATGTATTCACTGACATATGTTAACATTGGAAAAGCTTAGAGAAATAAATTACATTAATATAAACATAAAATCTTGTTCTATTAGAGAACCTTCCTGAAAAGTTAACCATCTAAGTAATGTGTATCTACAAGGCAAAAAATACAAACTTCCATCATTTTCAAAAAATGCCCTGTGGATCAGGCATGATGAAAAAGTTTGTTATTTTACTGAAAATGTGTGATCACCCATGGTCAACAACATACATACTACGCAGCTCTCTGTATACTTTGTTTATCCACATCTCGGGATAACCCCAATCTCAAAATGAAGAACAGTAGTAACTTGCTAAAAAACAATAGGGGGAAAAAAAAAAACACACCACCCAGAACATGAATTACAGTACCAGTTAGTTCTCCTCCAGTCTACTTGGATTAAGGCAAAATTTTGCAGATGCACGTTTGTGCATTTGAGTTACCAACAACAGTGTAATGCCATCCAAAAGCAGGATTTCACTTATCACATACTTGCAATTTGAAGGGAAAACCTGTAAAGAGTCCTCTAGTAGCCATCTGTCCTTCTTATGCCAATACAGTGTAGACAATTATAGCAGGACTGCTTTCAACCTCTTGAACAAAGTACATTAAAAAGGTTTGATCAAATCCTCTTTATGCAATATATGTCACACTCAGTGAATACAAATTGATGACCCTGCCCTTTGCCCTGGCAAACTGTCTTTGTCTTCCACTATGAAATGGCTTATTTGAGCACAGTATTTTTTTAAAAATGTTGCCTTAATTGCACATGGAGAAAACACAGACAGGTAAATGCTAATTTAAAAAAATGAATAGGGTTCTTTAAATGTTCCTGTCCACAATTTTAACACTCTCTCACATCACAAATATTATCTGTATAATCAAGTGCCAGAAAGGAACGTTATACAAGTAGGTTAAAAAGAAATGACATAGCCTCAAATTATTTAATAGTCCAGTGAAAACATAAATGCTCCCTTTTTTTTTTTTTTTTTTTTTTACTCAAAGCACAAACAGATTATCTTTAAAGGGAATACAATAAACTCTTTAAAAAAAAGTAAAAACTATTTTTAATAATTTACAATTCACTAGACTGCTGTGACTGAAATGGACTGAGCAGCATCGCTCCTTTTTGTTCAGCTCACTATGCAAATGGTTGCCAAACAGCCAGAGTTGCTTCTTTCACAGACTCTTCTACACGTTAATCATTTTCCTATTTCATCTGTATCCAATCTCCACATACTAACAGAGGAGAAATAGAAGCATAAAAAGGAAGATATAAGTGCTTACCTACAAATTAAAAAGGGTCTTTGAGCACTGAGTTATTTGCATTATTTGTTTTACAGTAGAGTTAAATGGCTAGATGACCCAATGTGCAAAGAACTGTATGTATTCTATTTATCAGGCAGCCTCTTCCCTCAGAAGTATATAACCTGTCTTATGAAACACACGTTAAAAAATCCCAGAGGACAAAAAAGAAAGCCAAGAGACAGATAGATATATGAGGGGTTTTGTTTCTTTGTTTTGGTCTTCTTTTTCTTTTTTACTGGATTTCTAACAGAAATCCCTGAAGAGTCAAAGAAGTTACCAGTAATGGCAAGACGTGAACAAGTGTGCCTATCTGTTCACATGCTCCAGAATGGAATGGACTCAGCAGATATTTATATAGGAAGTTCAAGAACAAGTTATTGAGATCTAGCACAAGATAAGACTTTTCAAAGCACACCCAGAGCATCCAAAGCATTTCAAATGTGAAGCAAAGACCACAGATTAGGAGGAAGTGTTAAACACCTATTATTTTTGTGCTGACTGCCATTGCTTGAGCACTAAAAAGCTAAGAGCTGGCATTTAATAAAGATCTGATTACTAGCAGGAGAAACAAAGAACACTGTATTGACATGCATCTCACAGTTATATTGACAATGACTAATACAAAAAAGACTGTTTATTCATTTTTCGGGGGAATTAGAGGATCTGACCATAAATAAATGAGAACTGAAGATTCCCCCACTTTGCTTTACCAAGCAGTAGATAGGATTGGTAAGAGATCCCCGCCGGAGCAATGTAGTCCATGCTCCACTGTTACAATGTTAGTACTCACAAAGGGCATTTCTCCTGCTTTTTGCACAAAAGCCAGAAGAGTTCAGGCTCCATCTGATTTGTGTCCTCTATCAGATTTTTTCTGGACCCTTTTCTATAATATCTATGCTCCTCAGAATCATTACAAAGTCTGAATTTCACTAACAAATTGTGTCAGATGGGCATGACACCCATATCACAGATAGTAAAAAAATGCAACTGGAAGATTTTAAATAACTAAAAAGAGTAGTTTTAATAAGAGTGATGTTTGCATTTATATACCCATTTTGTAATATTTTGTATCTCAACTCTTAACATTACTGTTTGAAAAATAAGTGGTTTAATGTAGCATTATTTTAAAAATATTTGCATAATTCAAGCAAAAATGGGTTGAAAACAGTATCACTTCTCCAGCTGAGAACACATTCATCCTAGCTAAGGAAAGAAAGAATGCTCTGTACATGATTTGTCATGTGGTCAGGAAGGGAATCCTGCAGAGCCATGAAAAGGACATTATCAGAAAGGCTGTGTAAGGGTATGTGAACGAGCATATAGCATTTCCACTTTTCTAACCACGCTCAGACCTCAAGACTGGAATGAAATATGAAGCTGGCCTGGTACTTTCCTAGCTATGGCTGGGAGCTCTTCAACACTTGATGAGAGAAAATTCAAAATTCACTAAAAAACAAACAAACAAAATCAACTACTACTTCAAACCTTTCTGTTTTCTAGCAAAACATTAATTAAAGAAACCCTGCACTCCTGCACCAGAACAGCTTTTTCCATTGATTTTCACCAGGGCAGAAATTCCACCTTTTAAGTTTACACAAAGCACAGCTTCACTTTAGTCTCCTGTAGCAAAACTGACTTAAATTGTAATCCTTAGCCTCTCTTCTTCTTCTGGCCACAGTTAACCAGCTCCTCTTCTTCAGGCATACTCTGGAGACCATTTCTAAAAAGGATCACAGACATGATCCAAGTGGGGAAGATAAAAACCAAGGTTTTGTTTCTAAAGACAGTTCATTTCACTGTACTGATTTAAAATATGGCCCAAGAAAGCAATGTATTGTCACCTCTTTTGCAGTGTGAGAGGAGGGGAAAGCAGGGTTGCCACCTCTTAAACCCGTTTTGTCACCACAGAAGTCACTGAGGAATTGCACCTCAGATTCAAAAACTGTATTTACGTATCATATGTATTTATATGTACCTACATCCCATTTTACTGGATCACACTTTTTTTTTGAAAGGGCTCAACACAGTTTGTTTCAAAATATCCTGACACATGCTGGATAGGAACATTTGACATTGTGACACCTGCAGCCCCTGCCTCCATCTACTAAAAGAAACCTTAGAAACAGGGTAACTTGAAATGAACCTATAAATACATTTAGGAAAAGCTAAAGAAAAGTTATCCCTTATTTGAAGCATGTAGTATAATCCCACATGGCTGCAGCATCTGAAGCACCTTTGCTTGCTCTGCTGCTTTGATAAAGCAAGGAAGTAAGAAGCTTAGTGTGCTTCAAAGTTGCCAGGCATCAGCAATGAACTGTGAACAGCTGGGATGTCATCACTGAAATATATGAAACTCCCTAATGCCCATCTTGAATCACTTCGGAACCCATTTTCCTGCCCCCATTTTTTTTCCAAACAAGATTAGTTCCCAAGTCACAGCATTTCTTTTAAAAGGTCACTTTTAGATGTTCTGATACCTTTTGTAGTTCTATCCACCTAGACAACCTATCAAAATTAATGCATTTCTAATGAACCCAAAATCACATTGAAGTGACTGGTTTGACTAACTGCAGAAACTTTATCCAAAGCATACCACAACATACCCCTCAGCCAGCCATTTCAGTTCCATCACTGTTCAGGGCTTTACAAAATGAAACCTGTATCACTGAAGTCTTCTGACCCCACAGAAAGATCTCACTGTTGCAGCTACTAGACCACCAGTTTCTCAACTAGCAGTTTGTAATTACACTGAGAAGCTTGAGAAAAATGATATAACCTCAAGCTTGTTTCCTGAAAGGGCTACCATATCTTTGTTATACTGAAGTAACTTTTAATCACTCCAGGGTTACAGTGAAAGGCTTGACAGCTCGATAGAGGACACAAGATTTCCAGAAGTTATTTCTAGTAGGTGCATTTACTAACTTTATTTGTGACTTATCTGGAGATGCTTCTCTCTGTAAGCCCCTGGCTGCTTTTCAAAGCTAACTTTGCCCATTCAGATACATTTTCAGTCCTCCCTGAAAGGAAAACACACCGATTAACTCAGAACAAATAAATCAAGAGTATAAACCTCTAAAATAAATTTTCTTGCAGATGTTCTCAACTCTCCTAGTGGTTCTGCAGTACTCATTGATACACTTTTTTTTTTTTTTTTTTTTTTTTTTTGCCTGTGCATTACGCATGAGCATTAAGAACCTTCATCTCATACCCCACAGTGCCACCACAACTATGCAGGCCAGCACAATCACAGTCCTCGCTGTGCTACAGAGAGGCCTGACACCGAGTGGATGGTGCGGCAACTGTGCAGACACCACTACAGAAGGGCTTCCCTCCAGTACAACAGCATTATTTTCTACTAGTTGTAGCATGGACTTTGAATTACAGAGGTGGAGGGGTTGAGGAGAAAAGGCTGGAAATTAAGACATGGGCTGGGACCTGAAACCACCACCCAATTTGCAGCACACAGAGAGACTTGGGAACCTGCCAGCTTTGACAGGGCAGCTTCAAGTCCAAAACAATGCCAAGAAATATGCCCACTGAGCCAAGGGGGCAGGAAAAGCTGCTTGGCATAGATCCAGGACTCCCACCAGCAGTGACAGAAGAACAAGGGGACTGAAGTCTGTGGTCTTCCACAGGCTGAAAGTCTTTAGTTACCATGCAAACAGAATTATGAAATCAATGTGAAGCACACAAATGCATCTGTAAAATGCTAAGATCAAACTTAAGCCCTTAGGTTTTGTAGGGCAAAGAGATAAAGCAGCACACAGAAAGTTATTCTCATGGTCTGATTACCCAAGCATTGTCTTCAGCCGTAAATGAGTTCCAGAAGACGCCATTCCATTTCCCCTTCCATCCAGACTTTCACTTCTGCTCCCAGCAGCCTGGAATACCATTTTCTCGCTTGTCCAATTTATCATACGGTACTCTACTGACACAGTCAGGATGTAAACAAGAACAAAACACAATAAAGCCACATCAAGCGTAGAACAGGTTATTTCAATAGCCAGACCAGGTGTGTTCTCCAGCCCAGCCCCGCAGCTAGTTGCATTAGAACAAAAGACAGACCGGAAAGCTGTGAGGGAGGTGTGGAACAAATGGCCCCACAGTGTGCAAAGGAGAAGGGGAAAATCCCATTTCTCTTCTTTTGCTTCCCTGGATTTACAAGATGCTACAACTCCAATATCACTACAAGACTGTTAGCAGCAGGAACCAAAGCAATGAAAGGTTCCCCTAGCCCCCTCTTGCCCCACCCCCAGGAGAGTAAGTGAAAGTGAAGAAAAAAAAAAATCTTCTGAACTGTCTCTTCCTCACAAGTGTTAAACTGATCTCTCAATTATTGATAGCTCACATTCTCAAGTGACCGCTAAACTGGAAGCTGTCCAAATCTGTATTTATATTTAAAGATAACAACAGTCAATGAGAAGTATACTTACAGCCTTATTGAAAAAAAAAAAAAAAAAGTAAGCAGGACTTATGTGAAGTGATTTTTTTTTGCAATCCGGACTAGAAGTGGACTTGCTGTTTTCTACTATAATTAATCTAATTGAAAATTAGAAAGATTAAACCTACCCCTATTTAAAACTGGCAGCCTCGCATTAAATTGTCATTTATACCAGTACATTAAGAGCAAAATGAAGCTTTTGTAAATGTTTTTGCTTAACATGGCAGTGACATATTCAGTGTGAAGTTGAGTTTTATCTTGTTATATGAAACAAATGTAACTTGTATAACATCACTGTAAATATTATATTGCTATGAAAAAGAATATGTGAATGTGCAGATTAGAATTCAGAAATAAAAAACAGTGAAAAAATGATGACTCCAGAAGTCAAATTAACTGAACAATAATTCTCTGTGGCTACACTTTAGCAGTTACACCAGTCAGCCTATCAGCTGTGAATGCTGGCGGGAGAAAGGAGAGATATTGCATAAAGTGAAAATAAGTCTTCTCTTGTGAAAGTCAATACATCATCTTAAGCTAGAAAAAATGGTCCCTAAACATCCGTAACTACAATCAGTAATTGTCATTAAAAGCTCTCATTATATAGAGTAAGCGTAATTAGAGCATCTTGCCTGCACAGGGTGCAGCACACAGAGGATGCTAGAAGGATTCATAAATTAGTGCCAAATCAGTCTCATTCCCATCTACCATGTAATCTGCTGTAAAAGAGAAAAATTGTATTTACACACATTAAGGCAAAGCCCACTGGCCTCTACAAAATTAGCCTAAACATGAAATGCAGTTATTTGAGGGACTCCCTATTTCATTATGTATCTTAGAAATAAAGGGATAAAGTTTGCCATCAATAACACTGAACATATCTGCTGAACCCCGCAGATTCCAGGGCATTAATAATTTAAACTCTTATGGGAATTTTGTCATGGTGGAGATAGGACTTGTCTGCAAACGGAGCTCAGGGGATGTTCAATATGATCTATTCTTGTATACACACACAATTGCTACATTTATCATGATGCAGAGGAAAAGAATGGCTCTTTCTTAAGGACTTCAGAAATGTTTTTTCTGTAATTTACACAATAAAACCTCTGAGTATTTCTAAAAAAAAAAAAAAAAAAAAAAAAACAGCTTCTAAAAAGATACTGTCATAAGAATTACACTGAAAAGGTTTTTTTCTCTCCCCATCTCTATCACTCTAGCATGTACACTGGTGTTCAACACATTATAAAGCAGGATGAAAAGTCAGCAATCCAGCCAGCTGACAGTAGTGCTGTCTATGTAAGACGTTACTGTAAGCACAGATGTTGTATGAGATTATGGTCTAAACAAATAAAACTGCATGTTTGACTCAAATATTTGTACTTCTAAATGCAAATCTAATAGCTCTGTATGTAAACCAGCCAGTTGTGTGCACAACTACTAGACCTCGGTGAAAAATCTCCTTCTGCGCTTGCCAATAGGAAGCACAGAAAGCACATATCCTCTTGAGATCCTTGTGCTGTTTGCGTAACACAGACTGAATTCAGGCTTTTGTGCAGCAGCTAATCCAGGGCAGCTCCAGGTATGGACACATTCACACTGGAACAAGAGTTCCCATGTTCTAATTTACCAGGACCATTTTACATATTTGTGTTCTGGGATGGAAGTACGCTCAGAGTTCAAAACCATTAGGTCATTAGGTAAGAAAAACCTTCCTTTTTACAAGCAAGTCCTAATTCTTACTATACCTTTTGCAGGAAGAAAAAAAAAAAATCCCTCCACACACTTAATACACTCACAAGCACCCTCACTTAAAAACTCAGGAAGTACTTCACAATATTTTACTTGCTAAATCTCCATTAAAAAAAAAAAAAAAGGCATTTTAATCAATGTTTTTTTAAGTGATAAGAAAAAGAACCTTAACAGCACAAGGCATGCCTCAGCATCTTAGTCCATCTGCTGGTTAGGTTTTCACCATGATTTTAAAATAATCCCTGTAAAACCTGGAGAATAGTGTCCAAAGGCTTTACAAAATTACTGCCTGATTACTATAAAAACCAAACTCCCTATGAGTTCAGTTCAAGAACTTGATCGTATAATTTCATAGAGCAATTATTTTTCTACTGGGATATTTGTAAGTGAATCAGTCTGGAAAATCTAATTCCAAAGTTTATCACTATAGCAGCTTCTACTTGAAGTTAGCACCCTGAAGAGCTATGTTCCTGTCTCAGATTAAACGTGCTGTGTTAGTGTTGGCTCTCCAATGATCACTTGACCGAGGCCTCTGCATTTCTGATGACGACGAGGAGCCACAGGAGGGAGAACAACAGACAGGCAGAGGATGCGTGGCAATCGCGCAGAGGGAAGGCTGGGGATGCTGGGGACGGCTGCGGTGTGTGTGCCCCTTCCTGGAACAGGAGCTGCCAAACAGGGGATGCCTGAGGGTAATCCCATGGCCTGACCCAGACCTTGCTGTTCGTCCTTCTGCGCCAAAGCCACCACAATCCAAGCACTCCCCAGAGACCTGCCAACCCTGCTCCTCCAATACATCATCTTAACTTAAACCTACCATGCTCCAGGCCCCTCCTGTCCCCAAACCCTTTTCTGTCACAAACCTCTTTTAAACTGCTTGGACACATCGGTGCTCAACTGAACTCTGATGGCTGATGGATCTGCCTCTTGCTCACTCTCCGAAGAGGAAGAAACTCCTTCTTCCTCTGACAGGGCTTTAAATAAATCCATGCACCAGGTGCATATACCCTAAAATTTACCTGGGCAACCTATGGACGAAGACAATGACTACCAGAGGTCAAAACATATGCCTAAAAGAAGTCTTAATCTTTATCACCCTAATTTAAATTGCTTGAACGGCATTTGTAAAACATTAAGACAGTAGTAGGTAGGTCCGTGTCGTCCCCCCCGCCCCGCCCCCCCCCCCCAATCAGTGATGGCCTTTTCTGACCCTAAAATAAAGCATAGCAATTGTTTGGAAGAGGCTGTAGAGGCGTTTAAGGGCCTTTAAAACAATTTCAACAGCAAACACTTGAGATGTTCTCAATACAAGCTCAGCTGCCACAGGAGCTGTGCTGTTGTCTGAATAGCCGTAACAATTTTAATTCTGACAGTTAAAAGAGATAAGATTGAAAAATAAAATAAAAAAGAACCAACTGCTTGCAAATGCTTTGCAAGCATTTATGATGCAATAATTATGCCACAGCTTGTGGTAGAAGGACTCTGATGATCTATTTTTCCAAATGGCTCGGGAATGATTTATCCCATTTTGATAGACCTTTGTGAATGAGGGCAGCATCAGCCCCCCATTAACTATTTGCTTTAGGGTAAGCAAATTGAGAAAGTAATGATAAAATTGTGTTTTAGTTTTCTGACTTGAATACATAAACCAATTGGTTATATTTTGAAACTGGAAGACCAGTTAGGACCCAAGGCACACAGGCCAGTTTTGCTGGCAAGCCCACACTGCAATTAGGAAGGGACCAAAAAAAGAAAAAGAAAAAAAAGAGCAGTAAAACCATACTTGCATTTTAATTGACTGAGTAAACTATGCAATATAGCCATATTCTAAATATTCAGCTTCATCTACATTTTAGTATTTTGCAAGCTACTTGTGTTTCAGTGATGCTCTTAGCTTGTCTTTTAATCATCTACTCCAAATATGGAAAGCAATAGTAACAAATACATTTTACACATTATTTCACACAGAATTTCTTTGTTGCGGACACCACAGTCTATAAAATGAATTATCCATACACCTTTGCTCTGCTTTAATTGGCCTGCAAACTAAGAAAGAAAGATGGACAGAAGCTGGTCCTCAGAGTTAATAATCAGAAAAATCTTACTGAAACACTACATACAAATTAACACTAAAGTAATCATCATTACTTTGCTAACTACTTCATCATAGTGCATTACCTGGATTATGAAAGCACATAGTAGTTTTTCTGGGGACTTTACAGGACTTGATATAATTTTGCACTCACTGTAGGCAACCCAGTTCTGCAGCAAAAGATACAATGACTGCCACCGAAGGAACAAAAACGTGCATCTCTATGCACCAGTTCACAGAAACTGTAGAGAAACAGAGTTTAGTCCAGGTGCAAGTCTGTCCACTCCACAAGTCAGGTAGAATGAACAGGTCATGAGAATGACTGAACATCTGGGACATATTCATTGTTCTTATGGAAAAAGTAGATAAATACAAGACACTTATAAACATTTATAGCCTTTTCAAACTTCAGATGACTGGTTTGCCAGCTGGATGCTGTCTACCTAGAATGAAGCATTGGACAGACACTTGGATGCATTCCACCCTTTACAACCAAGTTTTCTCAGCCATAGACAGGATATTTACAGACTCATAGACCAGCTCCTCCAGTCCAAGCAGAACTGCTGCCAATGCAACTATCACACCCTGTGAGTCGATGGACAAAACAATATTGTCTTTAAAAACTGACAACATTAATTTAGAATTAGAAGATCCAGGAACTACCTACTAACAAAAATACCGCAAAAGTTGTCCATTTTTTGTAGTCATTTGAGGTGACTAGGCCTGCAACCCTCTTATTGTCTTCCCCGATGGTCAGATGCTACCGAGGCTGTTGCTGAGATCCTACCTCTCTTTTCTCCTGAGATGGTCACAAGTGAGAAGAAAATGGACTGTCCCTTATGCTAAACAAGGCCTCAGTCCTGTTCCTCTTTCAGAGTTAAAATCTCTCAATCCACTTCCAAGTCTCCTTACTGAGAATTAGATCTTCTACAGATTGATTACTAGCTCCAGGCACCTGATAAGTCATGACAAAATTAAATTCACAGGTTAGTACAGTTTATTAGCAGGTCACTGAGTTACTAGAAGAAAAAACCCTCAGCTCTCTCCCAGTGCCATCCTACCAAAACCCTATCAAGCTTTACACCAATAAGGTACCTCTATCATGAGCAATCGCGTCCACACAAACCCTGTGAAATGCAGTAAATAATGACCTGTAAATTAACACCTTACTCCACTATCACAGAAGTGTTCTTAAGCATCAAGTGAAATTAAATTTCCCAGTGTCTGTGGATTTGTACAGCAACACTACTAATGTTGTCTTCCCCTTCACTCACACAAATTGTCTTAACCCACAATTGTGTGGTTGCCTCATATATTCCTGTAAAACACCTAATTGGCAAACAAACTAACGTTGCAAATGTATCTAGCTCCATTATATACTCCCTTTCCATGGGGAAACTTATACAGCAAAGCAAATTCTGTTAGCTGCTCAATATGTACTGTTAAAGGAATTACAAGGAAAAAAATCTTAAATGCACAAGGACCTTCTCCCTAACTGCTGCACTGTTTCACACAATAAGATTAATAATTTAACTATCTGGAACTTCATATGTGCAGGGCACTGCAAGCAGACCAGTGGCATTTTCACTTCAAATTTATATAGCCTTTAGTCAGAACACTTCATCTGCATTTCTAACACCTGCTTCAGCTGGCTGTGAAGTGCAATGTTATCTTTAAAATCTTCTTTCATCTTTGTACTGTCCATCTAACAAAAAATTATATGATGGGGGATAATTATTTGACTTTAAAAAGGATATGAAACTTTTCACATTTTTTGATCATTTCTTGAAAGACATGCTCATATATTTGACGTTCCATTTTATTAAAAGGTAGGATTAAAACAAAAAGAAAACTGGCTTTCACATTATTCATGTTATCTAATCCTACGTATATATTTCTCATTTGAATAGTTAACGTTCACTTTCTAGACGGGACTAAAAATGTGGGATATTAACCACACCACAATTAAGCAGTGAGGCATGCCAAGGTTTCCATTTTCAGGGCATGAGCCTTAAATGCACTGGGAGGAGGAAGTTAGAGTGACTTTTCCACTCAGGTGCGCATCAACACCAGCACCTGTGGCATGTCACAGTGCAAAGTGACACAAAGAGGATACAGAGGGGTGAAATGACATGCAGCACTCATCCAGTGGGTTTATGTTGGGCATAAAAGCTGTTCCCACTCAAACACAGACGCATGGTTTCAGTCAAGATAAATATTAACAGAAAAAAGGCATCCAATGAACGTGTTCATTGCTGAGCTTTCAAGACACTGGCTGAGAAACAGAGGACAGTACACAGCACAGTTCATAAAAACAGAAACAACATCCCATGTTCATTTATTAACACAGAAAAATTTCTATTTGACATGGGGCGGTCACCACATTTGGATACAAATAAAAAGAAAGTACTGCTTTTATAGGAAGTAAAAAACGGCAAATTTTCAAATGCTTAACACCATCACAGCGGTTTTTCAGTGCAACCCTGTTTTGTATGACTTACTCCATTTTCAGACAATCAAGTCAGATGATCATCTAGCCTGTCCTTTCCCTGTCTGTTGGTGTAACCATTTTTGCAACAAGTCCTTACAACGGAGTTGACCAAGAAGGTACCTTCAGAAAATTTTATAGAAAAGGAATTTTGTGGTACAATCTTTTTAACAAATGAACACTTTACTTACCATTACAGGAAAGTAAACAGAGGGTGGGTGGATGGAGAATTGGAATAAAGTCTGAAGATGCTATGAGGTGGAAAGGAGCCAAATTCACTCAGATCTCATCCCAGAAAGGTGATAAACTCTATGAGCAGACCTGAGTCTCAAGGGAGGTGAAGGAGCAATCTCCAGGACAGTACATACCCGCGCCCCCCCCCCCCCCCTTTAAAAAAAAAATAACCAAAGGTCAAAATGAAAAATTAATTCTTCTGACAGAACAGTGCTAAAAGAAGGCAGGTAATGACAGATCTTTCATAAAAATATTTGTCCCCCTCCTTCACAATATCTGTCATTCCCAAATCTGTACCATTAAGGATGAAAACTGTAGGTTGTTTTGAAAGTTTGAAAGAGCTTAAGTATAAATAATAATGAAAGAAGCCTGTCCACAACATGAGCACAGCCATTCAAAAAAAATTCATGAACTACTGCTGTCTCATCCTGAAGGGTCATAATGGTTTCCCCAAACTGCTTTTTTTTAAAAGGTCAGTAATAAATAATAAACAAACGCAAATTTCCAAAGGACGTTACAGCTTTATGATAACCATGCCTTCCTTGCTTAAAATGTTGTGAAAGCTTTTGACCTAGCCTCCAGCACTTCCAGTAAGACAGTATTTGTCACCCTGAGAGCAAGAGGAATGGTTTCCAGTCAGTCAGTGTAGAGTAACAGTGACATCCCTCTTGTTCATACCCCAAGCAGCTGAGGATAGCCAACCCATGGACTGTGGAGCCTTGAACAAGCACTGCTAGGCCAGATATAAAAAACACCACAAAGAAAAAAGAAAATCAACAAAAAAAAAGCCCACCACCCAGATCCAGCCAGAGCTCTAATCTGGGTCAAAAATCAATAGGCTCAATAAATAAATATGTTTGGGATTTGTTTTTCCTCCCCCCAAAGAATCAACTTAAGGTAAAAGAAGGTCCACAGACAATGATACAGCACTGCCATTGTTGATCATAAGTGGGTGTCATGAAACAGGCATATTGCTTTCTAGGATTCAACTCTTGCCAGCTGCTGAATCCACATTTGGTGGATAAAGAAGGAGAAAGAGCTCCATGCTCCATTACTGATTACTGCATCCACGTAGGTGATGCTGCAAAATAATACTATTTTAGAACAAAAACAGATGCAAGAAATGAGTCCTCTGTGCATCGTTATCAGTTCCAAATGCTGGTGAAGTAGCAAAAGACAGGCATTTAAATACTTCTGTTCCAAATTAAGGGGTGATTCCTCTCTACCCATCCCTGCTTCCCCAATACAGACACTCTTCTTGTGCAGAAGACTAACAGCTGCAGGACAAAGGAAGGATCATTGCTCCTTTTCAATCAGAAGCCAAAATTTCTGGGGAGCACACTAACAGTAGAAACTAAAAAAAAAATTAATTTCCTTTTGATGAATTTTTTAAAAAGGAGGGGGAAATAATATATTTTGTGCATTTCCAAATCTTTCTGCAGGGAACATTTAGCCTTCAATCAGGCCAGATAACTACATGCTTGTATACAACCACAACCCTAGAGGAACGCAGTTTTGCTTCTTCTCATACTACAGAAAGAGCAAAATAAAAAACAAATTGACCTTCATACAGCCTCATTTCTGAATTTCTCCTTCATGCACCAACCTAAGGTAAAGAACCAATAAATTCAAACATCTGGTTCCCAGAGATACAACCAATTACTTGCAATAAGTTTAAATCTTATTTTACAAATAAACTGTTTAAATTTTTGTGTAAATGTTCACCTTTTCAAACAAAGCATGCAAACAGTTTTCCAAATATTTGTTGGAAACTTCACAAGGCAGCTTATCAGTGCAGTTTTTTTGTTGGTTTTTTTTTTTAAACCAGCTTTGAGTAAGTGATATGAATGACGTTATCCCATGATACAAACTTCAGTGACGTAACTAAAAGTTGAACATCTTGATCTTAATTTTTTAAAAGAACTACTGATCTTTCTTCCTGTTAATTTTATTTTCTTTCTCTTGGAGTAGAAAGACAGGAAATCCTGAAAAAACAAAAGCCAAGAAGCAAACTAGTATCAGGACCTTTTCAACATGATGACCTGCACACAAACTCCACCCTAGTGCAATCGTTTTGTCAAATCCTGGGCACTAAGAAAAAGTAAGCAGAACCAGAAAAAAAAAATCCGAAAACATCCTTTTGATAAAAATGCTGCATTTATAGTCTGAAGAGGATAATGATGAATTCTACAAATTATGACAAAAGTAATCTTAGACAAACTGATTTTATGCTAGAACTGTGTATAGGCACAGACGTGATTTACATACTAATCCAACAAATCGCCTGATTATATAACAATATTAAACACATACGTCTCCTCCTCCAGATGTTCTCCAAATGATAGTTACCAAAGATGCATATTCTCATGACTGTTATTCATTAGCATTCATTTAAAATGGAATCAAGCTTTTTATGTTTCCAGTATTCAATTTCCATTAACAAGAGAGAAAATTGCACCATAGTCAGTCTGAGGGCACTTTCATCTCCAGTTTCAATGCACTATGTGATCAGAAGAAATATGCCAGATCATAAAATTTAAGGTACTTTGAATGCTCGGTTTTAGCTCCTGAAACTTCACACCCTTTACTTTGCAATTCATAAATGACAACTGGACTGGAAGAATAAAGCAGCCTGAACTCTCCTGCTATCTTTCTGATTTACAACTAGCAGCCTGAGGTCTGCCTCTGAAATTTCTCCAGCAACTTTGACTTTTACAGCTTGTTTTACTAACTCAGGAAATGCTACAACAGAAATATCCTCAGCTACTTCTTTCCCTGAGAGCTTGTTTACCTATAAAACTGGCAAAGATTTTTTTTTTTTTTTTTTTTTTTTTTTTGGGGGGGGGGGGGGCGGAGGGAAGGGGAAATAACATTACAGGGAATCAGTGTGTTGTCTCAAAACCAGTCAAGTCACTAAGTTCCACGTCGAGGTAGAGCACTAGACAGTGATGCTGACCAAAAAAGCAGGTGCAAGAAAAAAAATCCTGCCCACTGTTACTTATCGTGAGAAAGAGGAAAAAATGGAATGCACAAATCTGTTTATCTTGCAAAAGATGGTGGTTAATTACTTTTGGGCTGCAAAGAGAATGCAAAGAGAGATATTTAATTATTGCTACCTTTAAATAGCCCTTTTTGGGAAGAACAGGATGCTGGAGTCCCTTAAGACCAACGGAGATGAATTAATTAAATGTTCAGTACCAAAAGCTAATGGGAAAACTAAGAAAGCACTAAGACTAGCGACAGCCCACGCCATTTATAAACAGTTGACGGCTAATAGATTCTTTTTTTCTTACTACGTAGATTTCAATGCATTTTCCTTTTAGCCATTGAAAAAAAATGCAGGGACTAATCATTGGTCTTCTAGAAGATACTCTTTTTTTGAAGGCTTAATAGTACATTTTCTTTCCTCCTGGTTAGTTACCTGTCCCTCCTTTCCATGACTTTTCAAAGATAACCAAAGGCAGGGCTGTTGTTTTCGAACTGGTTCTCAGATAGTCTGTGCCAGCCAGCTATGCAAATCCCTACTGACTTCATTGGTCTTTTCAAATAGACTGTCAAACATACCACACATCACCTAGACATTAATACTCAGATTGCCAGTTATTCCTCTACATGATTTCTCTCAGTCCCTTGGCAATAGGATCTAATTTGCTTCTTAACTTTCTGACCATCATATCTTTATACTCACTTTTTTATTTTAAAGGAGCTCAGCATTGCTCACAGAAAAAGATTTTTTTTTTTTGTAAACAGTTCTGTGTCTGTTTCTGACGCCCATTCTGTCAGCTCTGCTTTTGGAGAGAGAGACTCTACTGGGATCAGTGCACATGGCTAGCCACCCCTCCCAACAGTCATGTGCGTCAAGGGCCCTTAAGCCCACACTAACTGGTTAACAGGTCTCTATCACAGCAAGCTTTGTTACTCTGCCTATCTTGTACCAGAAAGAGTATATGCAACTCAAGCCTAAGAATTAAACTAAGCATGCTGTACACTGAAAGAACAAGTACACAGTAAGAGTGAAGACCTACACATTTCAAAATGCTACTTGGTAGGCCTGAAAAGAGCTGACGATATCCAAATTTACACTGAGATTTCAGATCAAGCTAGCAGAAATCCAAATGAGGATGCTAAGTAACAACTGAAAGTTACAGTAAGACAACATAAGTGGCTCCCAAGACAATTTAAATTCCATGGAATCCAAACTCTCCCTGCCTGGTACAGAATACCTGGCCCAACGACTCACTGCTGCTGAGATCTGCCATCTCCTTCCACTCATGCAAAAACCCATCCTTCAAGGCCGAGGTGGCTTCCCAAGTGGCTGATTAACAGGGAGAACTTGCTCGGGATTTTTGAGAATTCAGACCAGCAGCTCCTTTGCACTGTTTCACAGAGGAAGAGGAGACAACTAGGAGACAACTTCTGAAAGGGTGGTGGCACAACAAAAAGCAGCTCTGCTTTGCAATTAAACACAACTGAATCTAGAATTCAGCACCTGTTGTGAACAGCTTCTTGGCAAGGTTTTCTTGTAAACAGCTAGCACAATAAAAAGGAAATCCCAGAAGACTGCTCTGCCCCCTTCCCATACTGCAAAGACACAAGTAAAAGGGAACAAAGGGGTACACATTTACCTGATTGTAGAAAAATATTTACAATGTTCATGATAGAAATAATTAAGCCAGGTAATGTTATTTATCCCAGAAGTAACTAAGATGAAAAAATATTAAAAAACAAAAACAAAACTAAACCATTCAATGTCCATTAAGGTAAAATAAAGTAAATAAATTCAGCCAATTGGTTATTTCCATATGGGTGGATTTCTTTAAATAGTAATGAAATCATTGCTAAAAAATCCATTGTTATTAAAATAAAAAAAGTTGGCTCAGCCTACCAAAATTAGATTTGTAAGTTGCTGGTCATTCCCATAATTAAATCTGTGTCACAAATTTGCAAGAAAAATGGACACTATGACTAATGCATTTACTTGCTGCACTAGTGCTGTCAGGCTGTGTAAATCATTATGCCTGCTAAAACAGAGTAGATAAGAATTCCATACATTTTCATTAACCGACTAGGCTTTGTGTATGTGTGAGAAGCTAACTTCCATACTCCCTTCCAGATTTAGCTCTCATTTGGAAAACAATGTAAATAAAAACACTAAATCTTGGTTCATTTAGCCAAATGATTGCTCCAAAAATGAAATATTTGATTTTTTTTTGAACAGTATGACAATTTTGAACCAGCTCTGTCACTTTAGAAAGATGTCAGATAAAAAAAGAAAGCCATACATACATACATATTTAATTTGGACAAAGGAGATTAATGAAATGAAGCACACCTGGAATGGGTTCCTTCCTTCAGGCTGACTTTTATGTATCCTGGACAATGAACTTACAGTACTGCCTAGGTTTCAATACAGAAAGCGAAGCTAATCCACAAGAGCATCGTAAGAAGTGTCAACTCACTCATTCTTCCATTTCTGGTGCCCTTAGCTCTGTTTTTTTCCAGGAGTGCAACCAGATCAGAGCCCTTAGAATCCCCCCCCTCTCCTCTTCTCTGCTTGATTTCCTGGCACTGTAGACCTTCAGATTTTGGTTACAGCGCTTTGTTTAACATGAAGCTGATGGTTGTTCTTTTCATACGCAATGTTCATAATCCCAAGGTGCCAAATAATCAGAACATTCACTCAAATCAGAAGCTGGATATTGTTACAAGTTTCTAACCCACTGTCTCAAGTAGAAAGTAGATTAATGAGACAGAAAGAGGTAAGACAATAGACTTTCTAGTCTAGCAGTGCATAACATTTAATGAAGACATCATCCTCAAGGTTTTCACCCCTCTCCTTCTCCCATGCAGATGGCATATATCCCATTAAATTGAGTTTAGCTCTCAAACTGAGCATGCAGCTCCACTTCAGCGCAAGAACAGCCTCTATGACAGGCTGTGGTAAGAATTTCAGCAAACCCATACTGAATATCCCAGTCCATCTTTAGGTGCAAAAGTATCCTTGCCAGTAAGTGGAAGCAGCTACCTCAGTGCTTTTCAACTCAGCAGACCCTGCCATGCATTTGTATGCTTTACAGAAGCACCCTTACTGATAACAAACCACCCAGTATTAGTAAAACGCTATCAGATTTTATCAAAACCCCATTAAGAGCAAAAACTGAAATCACTTATTAAGTTCCACAATTATTGTAAACCGAACTGTTTCAGCGAGGGAAGGAGATAATGATATTAACTACCCAACTCAAAGCAATCCTCTGTGGTATGATTTTAAATATTCTCTTGGCTGAAATTTATGTAAATTGAATTCATCTATCGTTAGTTATTACCAGTCTAGCTATATAAAAACACTTTTCTGTAACAATTAGTTCTTTAAAATCCTGTGTTTTAATTAGACCTGGGACATTATTAAATTAAGTGTAAATATGTACAATCTCATTCTATGCATTCTTTTGCCGGCATATTTACAGGAACATAGGTTTCAGAGGAGTTTAAAAGGAATTACTTTGCTGTTGTTTGGTAGTTTATTTTAAATCTCCTTACCAGTGAAAACACTTTTGAGTACTTAATCTAAGAATATTGAGCCCATCAAGACATATTTGGTGGTTGAACATGCTGCACATCACAACGTGTTCTTTTACATCCAAATAAGCTCATCTCAGTACCACTAACATTAAGCTGAGACGTTTCCTGCAGACATTTTGTTCCACGATTTATTTTCATTTAACTTCTCAAGGACCACTTACCAGTCAAAAAAAAAAAAAAAAAAAGGAAGAAGAAAGCATAGCACATCTTTCTGCCCTTTTCAGTCCGTTTGCTTTACACTATCACGCACAGGCCTTGGCCCCACAAGGCACAGCCTGAGAACAGACAGCAACATACTGTCCTCCTGGCTTTGTCAGGGCTACATGTAAGTGCAGCAACCTGCCCATGTGCTTGAGATTGCAAGATTGGGAAACGAAGAAAGAATGCAATCTTGCCAATGGTCAGATCCTCCCAAACTAGCTCTAGGACACGTATATGGCTATGGTCACAACGATACTTTAATGCATATAAGCCTATGCACAGACAACGTATCAGACACTAATAAGAAAAATGCAAATGCAATTTACGTTCATTACAAAGCAAAGATGTATGAAGTCATCATCTCCACCTATAGCCAGCTGAGCCTCTAAGCTAGACGCTGATATAAACTGATGGATATCCAAAAACATCGCCTGGAACTCCTACCATCTTCTCAGTAATATGCCACTTACTTTCATATTTTACAGATGCGTTTTGACTCCAAACAAGTTGATATACGTTTGATGCTCCTCGGGTTGTTTATGGAGAGCTTACAAAATAAGTAATTGATCAGATCTAGTGAACATTCAGGACCACTCACTTAGAGGTTATGTAGACTACAGCACTGTAAAAACTGTAAACAACTCCGGCAACTTATTACAGTCCCTGTCCTAATACCTATTGCTCCTGCATTTTAGTCACATTTCATCCTATCAATATCAAAAATGGACAAGTTTGTCACAGGAAAGCTTTAAGTAAACATATTTGTGATTTGTTTTCTGTCCTATATACATAATACCCTACACAATCACGCTTTCAAATTAGGATACCACAGCAGCTGTCTAAATGTTTGTATATATTTGTGACTTAATAGTGGCCACCTTCTTTAATTTTATTTTTAAAATTAATAAATAGAGAAAAATAGCTGCCACTATGGCTTAATTTTAGCTAGTCTTTAGTATTTTTTAAAAAGGCTTTCCAGGGAATTTTTTTAATAAGAAGGTCTACAATAATGTTACTCCAAGATTTCAAAAAATATATATCTAAAGCCAATAAAATATAAAATATATGGACATCGTGAAATATATGTATTATATATCAGGAAATTCATGGATCTTTCCAGTGATCAATTCATAGAGCAAAGATAAAAATCAGGAATATTGCATGAACCCACAAACTACCCCAGCTTCTTTAACTGACATTTCTTCAAAGAGTTACAAACAGGTTCTAGAAATTAAAATATGTATATGTTGCTTTGCTAGGATCCATCATTGCAGTCAGATGCTCTGGGGCCTAAATTCTTATTTGAAGTCAAAAGCCATTCTCCTAATGACAGCTGAACTGAAGCCTTTGGGTATTCCAGGAAACCTCCTGAACTGAAAGCTAGGGACAGCAGAGAAACCGGAGCCCGTGCCAAGCAACAAGACAAAATGCCATGCACACACAAAGACTTGAAAGTCACATTAAAACTGGGATTCTGCAATCTGAGGCAGAAAGTACTTTCTTCTCGTTAGAAGAGGACACGATAGGAGACAAAAATGAACAAGTATTTGGGGACTGATATTTTGAAAACACGAATGGCCATCCATACCCACAGAACTTGTTTTTATCCTCCTAACTTTAAACTATTCCCTAAAAAAAAAACAACAACAAAAAAAGCACAGCAGCACAGTCCACAATTTCACAATGCCAGGCTCTTTACTCTCTTGATGGTCTATCTTTACACACCTAAACTTCCAAACTCCAGCTTATCCTAATAAATATACACATAAAGTGAGCTTTTTTGCACCTGCAGTTTTCATTTTAATTTCCTAATCTGAATTGGTTTGTCATTCATTTTATATGTCATCATCCTCTTTCTGGGGACAAAATTGGAATCACAAATGCACACTTTCAAACATGCACAGATTTTAGTAAATATGAGCAAATTCAATTATTAGCTGCTCAAGTAAATTAGTCACAGTAGCTTGCCTACATATAAAACAATTAGTATTTAATCCTTAATGTCTCCCTAACAATAAAATAAATCTATCCTTCTTTTCTTCATAAATATACCTACTTAATGCTCTTAACAGCGTGCCATCTGAATCTTGGCAGACCACCAGGCCCACGAATACTGTTTTAGCTTTTCACAGAAACAGCTGTATTTCCAGCGGGATTGATTGCTTTCCCATATCTAGCTATTTTAGTGTGCTCCTCAGAGACACCGAGTGGCTTCACTGACAGTGAAATATGCTAAACAAATGACATGTCACTGAGTAAATTAGCATCTACTCTCTGATCAGCTGGGTCATGTTTTCTTTTCAAAATCCACGGCCTCCTGATAGAAAATAATGAGTATTTGATGGGCCTTATTAGAAAAATCAATATATTGATGCCCATGTCTGAAACATCTGCATAATAATAGATTCTGTTAACCCATTAAGGAGAAAATTAAGATGTGTTTACACATTATTAATTTACCATGATTAGAGGCAATTTATTCACTACTTTTCTCAAGAGTTTAACAAAAAGAAACTGTAATATCTGTATTTAATGACATGGTGAACTAAATTGGAAGATGATTCAGACTTCTGCAACATGAACAGCACAATTACATTAACACTAAGGTTAAAAACATAAACACACCAATGGCATTGTTTTCAATAAGATTATTACAGCACTTATAAATACGGCATTACTCACCAAAAAACTTCCAAAAGCAGAATTAAATATAGCAGCTGCCTGAAGAGAGAAAAAATAAATATCACCAATGGTAAAATAACTACAGTACAAGAATAAAATGTTATTCCCCCACCCAACAAGCTATTAGATTCTCCAAATAAACACATACACAGAGACCATTAGGCAGTTAGCCACTGCTTAAAATATTGCCAGTGGCCTGTAACTTATGAAGACTGATAGGTTCTAGTCTATGCATTCATAAATAATGTGCCGAAACAGACAAAAGCAGGAGGAGAAGAAAATCCTTGCCGGTAAACTTATGAGGAATATCCACAAGAACTAGGAATATCACACAGAAGCTTAATCTGGCTGATTTGGTTTTAATTTGCCCAGAATATTTTTGCAGATTGACCTACTAAAAAAAATTTATATATAATATGACTTAACTAAAACACTGCATTTTCTCAGACTTTCAACAATTATTAAAATGGAATATTAATTAGGTAAACAAGCTAATTGCTCATCATAATAAAGTATCATAGTAAAGTATTAACACAAGTTTCTGTAGTTTGAACAACAAATTCCAAACAGGAATAACAAAAACAAACAAAACACAAACAAACAAAAACAACCACCAAAACACCCCACATTTCTAAGGTCAAAATGTCTAGTCATCACTTTTTACTCCATGGTCTTACTAAATAGGAAAATAATAAATTTTGATAATGACTTTTGAAACCTTTATGCTTACCTAAATATCCAGGAAATGTAAGGTAGTAGTAACAGTTCTTAACATTAACTCAATAAATTCCAGGAAGTTAAAACTCGAGTCTTGAAAAGCTTCCCCCAATTACCATGAAAGAACAAACTCTTATATGGCCGCCAGTCTGATGATGAAAAGCCATACAGCAAAGGTAAGAGGCTAGGGAGGAG
Organism: Nettapus auritus; assembly: GCA_011076525.1. Taxonomy (NCBI): domain Eukaryota; kingdom Metazoa; phylum Chordata; class Aves; order Anseriformes; family Anatidae; genus Nettapus; species Nettapus auritus. The sequence goes on along the minus strand of CM021768.1, from coordinate 55,133,952 downwards.
GGAAACCTACCATTTACATGAAGGTTTAGAGCAGAGTCAAATTAATCACCCTGGACACCTTCAGTCACAGATTAATAACAAGTGAATGCTAGTGAGTTTAGCAAGTTTGAATAAAGTCCAAATTCAGGGTAGGAGCTGTAGCTGAACCTGCCTTCTGCTCCATAAGAGGATGCAATGAAAATGAATGGGTAATGAGATCCTTGGCTCTAGAGAGCTTAGCTTTCTTATTCGAGTTCATAATTAATTCAAAGCTTTGATAATTTCATTAGATTCCTCCTCTGCTGGCCCTATCAATAAAAGATGGCACTGGACTGCAGCTCCTCAGTGGCCCAAATACAAAAACAAATGCAGACTGGGAAACCTTTGCTGACTTGCTTACTAACAGGGACAATGGCATATGGCACTCCGTGTTGCGTAGGGAGCATCTGAATAGATACAGCTAAATAAAACATTATAGTTGACAGTTGTAAACTACAGTAACATATTTTAACACCTCTTCCTCATCAGCATTCCTTTTTTGAACATAAAAAAGAGGCACAAGTCCAAACAGCTTCTCTTGCCAGAGATCACAGCTGAAAGCAAGAGCGAGTATTACTTAAAACGGTTCTTCAACAAGTGTGAATTAAATCAGGATTTTCACCTTGTATTTGAAGCTGTACAACCCATACTTTTATGTGGCAAAAGAGAGACACATTACACCCATGCACACAACCCCACTGCACGTGATTGTTTCCAGTTCAGGAGATCGGGAGTTGTCCTTGCAGATACCTTTCGTTAATATATCCCTCTTGCAGTTCCTATTATTGCTATGTTAAAAAACAACCAAGGTTTATGGGGTCTCTTTGGTATCTGTTGGCCCCATGCCATTCTTTTACACAGACTGATTGCATTTGATCACTTCGAGCAGACAAAGATGCAGAAAGCTGCATTTTGTAATATCCTGCCTCCGACTCCATGAAGGAGAATCCAGACTTTCGATTTTAAACACACTTCAGGACCTCTTCTTTGCAAAACAGTCTTTGCTGTATAAAACTTTGTAAATCAGCTGTTAGATCTGAAAGATGTAAGCATCTGGGCTCCACTTCTGCAGCAGAAGGCTGGGAGGAAACATAAGGGTCCCCACCTCCCCACACAGACTTTGTGTGCAGAGTGACAGCTACGTTTCCGTCTACTGCAAAGAACTGTACTCCTCCTCCCCTTCAAGAAAGCTGGTCAAGTCCTCTCTATGGACAGAGACCACAAATAGTAGTCCTTCCCTCCCTAACACGCTCAACTTAACTCTGTATCTCAAAAGCCGCCAGCCCTATCAGAAGCTGGATCAGGGCCCGACTCTGCTAAAGTGCATCTCCTGACTAGAGAACCAACTCCCGGCAGCACTGAACCTTTTCGCCAGACACCTCTATGATGCACAAAGAACAGAGCAGTAGCTGGCAAGAACCAACGCACTCAGCAAGACCCCACGCATCTATCGTTAGCCACAGTACTGGCTGCCACTCCTGATCTGACAGCCATCTACAAACACCATTATTACCTTTTTTTTTTTTTTTTTTTTTAAAGCTTAAATTATGCTGGAATTCTACTGCCAGGAAAAATTCTGTACACAGAAAAGTGCCAAAGAGACACCAGATGGTTCTGGCGGTGTGTATTTGACCATAAACCAACTTCTTTACTTCCTTCCTTCCCAACTCACCAGAAGGATTTCTGCTTTATTATTCTCAAGCATTTAACAAGTACTAAGACAACAATCTTGCACACTTTATGCTTCAGGTATTTAGCCAGTCACATGCAAATGTCATAATTCACGACTGGTCCAGGGGTACTTTAGTTTGCAATTTTTAACTCCTTTTCTCCAAATTGTCAGGAATTGTCCATAGCAGAAGATTAAACACTAATTACAGTCAAAAGGAGGAAAAAAAAAAAAATCAGGAAGACCACAAATTAAGCTATATGTGTTCACTCAGATGAGTCACCTCAGGGAGTGAGGACTTACACATGCCAACTACCATATCTGCAGTTTTCTTTATAAACCTTTTTTCCTTCAAAATAAACTTAGAAGTAATTTTTCTCACACCCACAAAAACGGGTTTTACAGTTGTGGTTCTGGTTTAGCATTAAACAAACTGGTAGTAAACTGAACCAACTGCTCCAGTTTGTAATTAAACATACCTAGTAGCATGACCCTGTAGAACTTAAAACACTTTTGTGCTTCCAACTCCATTCTATCAAGAGGGATAATATTGCCTACATACCTCACAGGGTACTGTCAAAATTAATTCATTGCTTAAAAAGCACTCTGAGATCCTCAGAGGCAGAGTACCAACAAACATTAGTGCTGACACATTATACAGATACTCTCTTCGTTTTCTATTTGAAACATTTATTAGTCATTATTATTGTACAACTTTTTTTAGCGTTTGCTCCTTTTGTGCTGTTACAGATATCAGACTATCTGCAGTCAACTTAAATAAAGCAATACAACATGAAAACATTTAGATGTCCTTTTAATACTCCAAGTTCAGATTTGCAGGTGTTTGCAAACCATACATTGCACTTACCATTAATAGGAGGCGAGAGTTCTCTCTAAAATAATGGTAGAGATCTTTTCAAGAGGTAAATGCATTGCCATGTATCGAAGCGCAAGGTTAGACCGCATTCTAAAGTAGCAGTGGCAATAACCAGACCACTTATTAAAACATATCAACTCACAGACAATGAAGACTGAAAGTCACTGTCAGTACTCTTAACAGGACTAGTACTGAAGAGTATGTACATCTCCACTTGAGTTTGAAATAGTAAGCCTTAGCACCGCTAAACAAATTCACTTAATATTAAACAGGTACAATTTCAGTCAACTCATTATGGCACTGAGCTTGAGGGAATTCTCCTGCTGGTCTGCGTTACCAGGGAGGATTGGCTGGCCAGGAGCACTTTCAAGCGAGAAGGAACTAACCTACCTCTGAAGGAAACCTACTTGGCAGTATTTGGCAGAAACTTTCTTCTTCCCATACCTGAGAATAGTGCAAACCTTCACCCCTTCATCTCCCACCTTATCCTGGAATATATATATAGAAAACGCTGCTAAGATCTGTAACAGTGATAGCAACAAGATCCAACACAGTCCTCACAGCTACAAAGCTATTATTAAAAAAAAAAAAAAAAAAAGACAAAAGAAAAAAGCAAAGCCATAGCCAAGGGGCTGAGCAGTCCCCCAACAGGTGGGTATCCAAACACCACAGCAAGTACATGCAGCATTCAAGCACATGTGATTCAGTGGCAAATCAAACAAGCATGCCAAGGTTTTGATAGAATTAAATAATGAATACATTCTAAGCTCTGTTCCATTTCCTTTTATTTTGGTATCAAGCTACCCCAGAATTAATTAGACTCAATATTGTTCCCTAATAATGCAGCAGAACTACACTAAAGGAGAGGAAAAGATATATTAGCAACATTTGGAATGGCTGGGTCAAAAAAAAATGACATTTTATCATTCTTGTCAAGATTCAAATGAAATGGCTGTGCACAACTCAACAATAACTACAGTTTATTTTTACTTCAGTGTCACAGGAAAACAATGCTGCCCATAGCTTTACATGTGGGCCATATAAAAAAAAAAAAGGCTCTTACACCTTTATATATATTTAAAAAAATAAAAATAATAAAAATAACCCATTTAAACATTTGAGTCTTTAGCGTCATTTGGCAGCCTTTAGGGAAGCAACCTTCCGAACTGTGCTGCTCCAAAGCTTACACAGGAACTGTGTCCCCCAGGCACCCCAGAGAGGATGCAGAGCACGTATATATCCTGCGTGTATATATACTCATATATTCTGTGCGGCCATGAGCCATCCCCTCTTCATGGAAAGGGCCAAGGCTGCAGATGCAAAGTAAAGAAACTAAAACACCTCAAAGCATCTCAGTAGGAAGCAGTCTGGCCATTTACAAAGCTACTCTATGTAGGCTTGCAATTACCTTGCAGCTAAAACCTTATTTTCAGACATACACTAGTGGGAAATACAGCTCAAGTACCAAACATAAGTCTAAATATCCGTGTTAACATGCATGGCACAATGCAGGAGAGCAAAAAACCTAGAAGTGTAGAAAAGATTTGGAGAAGGAAAGATAAAAACTCCAGCAGTACTACTGCAGGATTACACAGACAGCATGATGTGGTAGTATAACATATTATAGTGCCCATGTTATTAATGCAAAACTTAATAGATCCATGCCTCCTATTTGTCAGAGAAGAAAGAAAAAGAAAAAAAAAAAAAAAAAGGCTGAAGAAAGTAATGGAAATGGTTTGACCAAACAGGACAGAAAAGGAAATTTTATCTACCCAAAGAGATCAGTGTAGTTCGAGAAGGTGGAGGAAGAAGGCAGGATGTCAGAAGTAGCTTGAATGAGTCGGCAGAGTCCCTTTAAACAACTCCTTCCATCTCCTATTTAAAAATAAAATCTCATGTGAGTGTTACTGCAGCTCATGTCTTAACTGCTGTTTCCATTAATAAGATGTTACAGCTCTGTAGAAAGCTATTTGCCACAGCACTGTTACTGCAAACAGAATATAAATATACCTAATAAGGTTTAATCTGTGTTGCTGTTCATAACTATTCATCTGAGCTCAGATGGGAAAAAAATATATATATTCAAGTTCCTGGTTTTGAGCACCAAATTGAATCAGGTGTCCTCTTCTCTTAAGAAAATTAAGTTGCTTTTGTGCAAGAGTGTTTTAATGAGAACAGAGCTTGCCGACATTGATAAATGGGAATGACACCAGAGAGAGCATGTAAGCAGGACAATATGTGCATGTTACAGTCTTACAGGCTATTTTTCACTGACTATCCTGAATGACTTCGCTGTTTCTTAAGGGGCCTATTAATCTCAAATTTAGTTATTACACAACGTTTATTTGAACATATATTCTGTGGATGATGACAGTTAATAAAGGAAATCTTTTACAAGCTGTATTTTTACATATTGTTCCAACTGCAGCTCCCAGTCATTCTACTGTATTGATGGAATAACCTAGTTATGATGCAGCTTTAAAAAAGGCACATATATTCAGATTCTTTTCTAAGCATGTGGGGACTCTTAAATAACTGTTAAAATGCATATAAAATCCTGCTACAGCACGGCAAAAATAAAAGAGGTAGTGTTAACTGTTCAACAAAATCTCTGGCTGCACAGTTGCCCACTCAAATGCAAGGCACATGCCTTTTTAACACTCCAGCATAACCTTTGAGAAACAAACAGAGCCTGGATTTGACCCTGGAGGTGTATATACACTCCACATTGAATTCAGCAGAAGTCATAGTATGCATCTTACACATCAGTTTGGCCCTAGGTGTTTATATACATGATAAGCAATGGTATTTCATGGAGGAAAAAAACAAACAAAAAAAAACCACAGACACTGATGGTAACTAAATTTTTCGTCCAAGCAAATCTTATAAAAATAAGAACCAATGTTTGAAAAGCATCCTAAAAGTACTGAATTACTAGCATTTTTTAGTGGAGGAATGGAACTGCACACACAACCTTATCCTCTTAAAAAAAAAAAAAAAAAAAAAAAACACACAATACAATCCGCCACCCCTAAAACAACCAACCAAATAACAAAAATACAAAAAAAAAAGCCCACCAAGATATGGAGGGGATTATGTTTTTATCCACTGCCATGTTCCTTGTGGTACAACATGTGTTCCCTGTGAAAAAATTACCACCTCATCCCTAACCTGCCTTCAGAGCTGTGCTGACAATATGAAAACATTTCTTTATTTCAGTAATATTCAATAACCACCAGTTTTAAGGAAACAATGTTGAAAGGGCTCTAGAAAATGAAAATAGAATAACCAACACACTGTTTGCATTTTAGCAGGGGAATATCGTCCAGAGAATGATGCCTCCAGAACACGTCATTGAGCCAAGGCTATGAGGCTGTGCACACTATAGATCTGTTCTGTGCTGGCAGAGGTTGCTGTCACCTGAATATGAGTTTGTGCTGCTTCAACCAGGCTCAGTGCTCTGCAACTAGCAGCACACAGAAACGAGCTGGGGACTCTGCTGGCAGCAAATTATTGCCTGCTGCCTACTCATAGACAAGTTCTCTCTGTTGAAAACCAGCCTTTCACTCCCCTGTTTTTGTAGTTCCTCATAACCATCACAGCCTGTTGGTAATAATATTTACAAATACAAAACCATCCATCAAAAAGGTGTCAGAAGGCAGGCCTTTCAGACTCGCTTATTCAGTGTATTTGCTGCTCCACTGAAGGATTTCTCTGTTCACCGATAGTTTCACCGATACTGAGAGAACGACAGAGAACTGTCCTGCTCTTTCCTTAGATCAACAAATGGTAACATCTCCTGTGAACAACATGCACGACTCAAGGGAGTTCTGGAGGGTCAGCCTGCCATTTATTGTACAGATGCAATAGGAGATGAAGACTGAAAACCAGGATAGTATTTGCACTAGAGAGAATAAAACCAGAGTGTGTTAACATTTGTTAACAATTCAAATAGCAAATACTGAGCATTCAGACTTCCAGAACATTTGTGTGTCAGTCTGCAAGTTTCCATTGATATTTATCATGTATAGAGTAGCAACAGGAAATCCATGCTGAGCAATGGTTGGAAACCAAGCAGAACAAACGCAAAAGCCTTCAGAATCAGCATGAGAAAGGACACATGAACAAAGCCAGGAGGGCAGAACCTCTGTCATGAGCCAGAATGTCCATCTCCTAAATGAAAGGACTAAGACATGGTCTTCTCAGGTACAGACAAGTACCTGAGTACAGACTGACTTCATGAGACAAGAAGTGCACACCACCTGACCAACACATGCTACCTGCTGTACAACGCTGAGCTGCTTTGTCCTGCAGTTTCATTGCTTTATCCTAAATACCACAGATCCATCCATATCAGATGCTTGTGTGGCTGCATAGCATGCGAAATCACTATGCTACCCACAAGACTTACCAGGAGAAAAGGCTTATCCAGGCTCTATCCTGAAACACAAATGCAGCCAACGCAGCCCTTCTATAACCTCAAGTCTATGCCTTCAGGAGGTTAAGGAGAACAGAGATTTCTTCATTCTAGCAACTGTGGCCCATTTCCTTTTGGCAATTAGAAGGGCTGTCAGCAGAGATGGCCACCACAGCTCTCACCTCATCCTTGTGTCAGAGTCCTTCACCAGCCATACTCCAAGTCCAGCAGTACCCTAAATCTGTTGCTTAACCTTTGAAGTCTGCTGCCGTCTCACCAGCTGCAGCACAAACCACAAAACCATACTTGTAAGACAGAGTGCCTTCCAGCAGCGGGTCCTACACCACGCACCCCACTGCGGAAGCAACCTCAACATCTACTGTGGATTTTTGAATACCAACATGAATAAACAGAGGCAGGGTGTTTTTTTCTCCTGTACTTTAGGAATTTTAACTGCAAATACAAGATTTACTGTCCAGTGCCAGTGTAAACAAGAAGTGATTTAAAGCTGACAGCCTCATAACAACACACGCTTTCTCACAGTGAATACATATGTGCCTATCTATCTGCAAACTCCTTGTTCTAGCATCTGACTTCCTCCCCCACAAACTTCATGAAGGCCTGGTGTGACAGTCACATAGCCAAGCCTGCTGTATGAATTTTTGCCCAAATGGAAAGCCCATTTCCATAGTTTTCCTAGACATCAGGACACAAAATGTAACTTCTCCCTCCTACCCACATACTGTGAAGTACAAGCATCAGCAGCCATACATTTGACATCTGAATGCAAACCAGGCTGTGGTACACAATTAGAGGGTAAAAAAGAATATAAGCAGTCACTGACACTTTGGTATGAAAGCTACACAAACTTTTTCTACATCTTGTATTTGTTAGTGACTTGAGGCTTACCACCTTAGCAGAGAAGACACTAGCTCTTGTACCAGCAAAAATGGACTGCTGAACAATGATTTAATAAAGGAGGTTCAGCTAAACAACGGTATACAAGTAACTCTGCCAACTTGATCCTCTCTTCTGGTCAAACATTTCATAACTGTAAGTGACTTTCTCTAAAAATACAAAAAAAAAAATAAAATACTGTAGAAGGTATCCTCAAAAGGATACAGAGCAATAACAACCTCCCAAACATACTTTTATTTAAGTTCACATTTTCTGAGATCTTAAGCTGTGATAAAAACACTTAAAGGTCTTGTCCCCTGATTCTCCTGGAGGCACATCATCCATAACATGATTAGAGGTCTAGTTAAACAATGCATCCCACAACTCCAAAGAGTATTACTTCCCTGCTGAAGTGAAATGAAAGCACAAGGCCACTTTTTAAAAGGTGCCCTTTGCATTAACTGTAAGGCTGTGCCTGCACCAGCATCTTTCTATAAATATCCCACTGTCATATTGCTTTCTGGGCAGGTAGTAGCAGAACCAGACATTTCAACTGCAATGCCATCCAAACCAGCCCAGAATAGCATTGTTATTAAAGTCCTCGTCACTACTGCCACTGGGAACAGCTTCACCATTACTCGTGCAGTGCCAGGAGCTGGGAAATAAAGCACTAATCTAAAGGAGGTGCACTGTGTAAAGTGGCCCACTGCACAGATCCACGAAATCTCCACCTCTGGAGCTTATATCGGAATGTGTCACAGGACACAGTTACAAGATGCAGAGATTTTCATCTCATCAACAAATGTCTGATTATACTGCAAAGAAATACAGCTACTTTCTTTCTTTAACCATAGCACAACGTTTGGCTTTTCTGCAAACCAGTATTGTATGGTACCAGAAATTCCCCTCTCATGAGGCCAGTCAAAGCTCTGCATGCTACAGCATTGTGGCAGAAACGCAAAGGGATAGGAAAGTAGTATACTGTAAGGAAGAGACTAGCACTGAAGCCACTATCTGCAGGTAAAAGAAAGCGTCTTTACGTGTGTTGACAGCAGTCTTCTAAAGTGTTCAGACACCCCTGTAATTTAAATTCACAATTCGCGAGAAGATTCACAAGTCCAACGGGAAACAATTATACACATACACACACAGAGAGGGGAAAAAAAGAGTGGGAAACACCATAACCGCGCATCTTTAGAAGTTACTTATCTCAAAAATTTGTCCCAAGAGTTCAGCAGTGTATCAGTACTAACAAGCTCCAAATTAGCTTTCAGAGAAAAAAGGTAACTACAATATCGTTATTTACCACTACCTTCCTTTGGAAGCACACCCAAACCACCTTTCAATTCTAATCAGTGATATGGCCCCTTTTTCCATGGGACCTGCTATATCCTCTAACCCAAAGGACCAGGGGGGCAGCTGGCCTTCACTGAAGTTCAAGGATAAGCACTCAAGTCTCAGTCAAGTCTAGGTCACGGACCTGATTTCACAACTGCCCGGCTAGCAGTAGCAGTACATCATGAACTATAAAAACATTAAATCTGTTATTTGAAATTTTCATTCCTACATATATAATGTATGTATTTTTTATATATATAACTTGTATACATATAAATTAAAGATATGTAGTGACTCAGCTAAATTAAAATACATTTTTGTAATTTCCTTGAACTAATTTATTTTATTCTCTAATGGGACAGAATACTTTACAAAGGCTACTTCTCTGAAGAAAAGGTGAAAACATTCAAGGTTTCATGTACAGAATTTCACTCACATTCTGCAGAGAGCAGAGGCTCACCAAGAGCTGTGCCGGGTGCTAGTCTAAGAAATGCACAAGCTTGTTTTACTGCAAGAGGTCACAATCCTGCCATGTGCATTAAACGTGCTCTTAGTGGCTGCATTCGCTGAGCTTCTACACTCTCCATTTACACCCAGAAAACTGGAATATCCACCATCAGGGAGATTCCAGTATTAGAACATTTGGTTTAATCCCAAGTTCTCCTCCCTAGAATCACAGCTTCTCATACAGTATTTGGAGAAAAATAAGAAAGAAAATAAACACCAAAACAACCATTTTATCGTGGTATTTTGCTGCTTTCTGCTGAATTGCTCAGGTACCTGACGGAAGATGGCCTCTGCCCCTATTAGTCTCTGCACAAAGCTTTTCAGCTGCTCCAGATCTCCCAAGGTGCAGCACTGTTACCAAATTCTTATGAGACACTGAGAAGGTAAAGCCAGGCAGATCAGCTTATCAAGGTGCATGAAGCACCTAAATTACAGTAAAAAAAGTGGAAGACGTCAACCTTGTTTGCTGAACTGCAAGGTTGACCCAGGTTAATCTGACCTGAAACCAAATATTTACACACACATTTTCCTGAAAGAAAGTGGAAACATTTCTAAACAGTCTGAATTGTACACACACAAGAGAAAGGAAAAAAAAAAAAAAAAAAAAGAAGATAAGTCCCCAACTATTCCCTACTAAACACGGCTTGTAGCCCAACTTCCATATTTCTAAAGCAGTTACTAAATAATGAATTGTATGTACAATGTAAAAGAAAAACACAATTATTGAAAAAACTAACTGGAAAACACTTATTCTATTGCGTATTTTTCCAATATTTCATGCTTACAACTATCTTCTTACCTTACTGATAAACTGTAGAGACGAGGCCAATACATTTTGAATTGCCCACAAGGAACTCCAACGAGTACTCAATAAAAAAACAACAACTTTGTGTTCAGTGCAAAGGCTCCAGGAGAACCCAGGCACTGCTACTACCTGTTCTGCAACAGTTGCTCATCACAGGCACTGTATGAGGCAAAAGGGGTGGAAACAAAATGGTGTTCTGTCACACTATTTAAGCCCAGAACATAACATTAGCTACCCAAATCAGACCAAATAAGTTTGCAGAAGCAATCTAGATTCAGAATGTTCTCCACCTTAGAGCACTTCAGTAATGTAAGAAGCTCTATGATACATAAATGGACTGTGTTGTGCAAACAGTACAGCCAGGTCAGACGTGGAAGAGCTGCTCACTGTTCTGTACTGGTTCCACGACAGGCGTACCGCCCTACCAGCAATGCACAGTGTCACCACATGTGAACACAAAACTGACGAACAAAATTAGGATGCACAAACAAGCATAAGCAGCCGAAAAAGTCACCTTGTACTCTACAAGCAATTCAAAATTACATCTTACACAAACACCAAAGACCAACTAAAGATAAGCACTCAACTTGATATCTGGCGTGCTAATTGCTTTTTATAAATACAGCTCTCGCTTTAAAAAGTTTCATTTAGGTTACTGTTTCTTTGAGCTGTCTGTGATCAGCACATTCTGGGTGAAACGGACAAATAAGGATGTTAGAAATCATGTCTGGCTAGTATTTTGAGTCATGTTTTGCCACTAATAGAAGCCTGATAAAAGGTACAGATAAAAGGTACAGTGGTACCATCAAAGGGGAAATCAAAAAAGCTGTTTACAAAACATTTTCTTCTCTGCTACACACATTTATTCTATACCTGAGCTGCTGTTTAGTCAAGTCTATTGTAAAAAAAAAAAGTCAGAAAAACATCACCAGCCAGTCGATTTAAAGTTCAATTTGCTCTAACACCACAACAAATATATTTCTATAATCTGTGTATCTCCTCCTCCTGTGGAAGTATCAACAAAATTCAGAGTGATATACTTATCTATAATATATAAAAGAATCATATCAGTGCTATAAGCCATAGCGTAGCTATATAGTGGCAGAGCATGAAACAGTAATCAAAGTCCTGAAAAATACACCATTGTCAGCATTGTACACTGGTACCAGTGTATTATAGCACCTTGGCTTAACATAAATCAACCTAAGTGCCTGCTTTGGTAAGCACTTCGCACTCAGTGTACATCAGCACTGTGGGGGGAGGTAATGCACAGAGAAACAAATCAGAAAATGAGACTTGTAAATAACAATTCAATTAGCGGATTTATATTACCGGTTTCCTAATAAACTCCGTACCCAGACCTAGAGAGAGCCCTCCCGCAGCCTCCCCCCCGCTGTCTGTGCGGGGCCCTTTGCCCTTCCAATCACCGGGTGTGTAACTGCACTGTCAGAGCCGAGCCGCCCCTCGCAGCAGTGGGCAACAGGGCTGCAGTGTTACCCTACAGGCCCAGCGCGCAGCTGGGACCCAAACTGCCTGAGCATCGGGGTGGGGAAAGTGGTTGGGCCTGATGCTGCCAAGCCCCCTGGATACAGGGAAGGTGTAAATCCATCGTGCCGCGTGTTTCAGTGCTGTCCTGTCCCATGCCATTGTACCTATGACACGCGTGCTGCTTAGACTGAGCACGACCTCAGGTACCTACTGAGCTGATTCGTTTTCTAAAATTTCTTCTTAATTTCTTCTTAGAGAAGAAAAATAAACACACACACCAGTAAAACATACTACTTAGTTCATGTTGGAGGAGATGATCTCAAAGAATACAAGGAAAAAGGACTTTGGCTCTAATACAACTTTTAATTTTTTTAAAAAATACACATGCCCTAATTCCCCATAATGACAGAAGACATAACAGAAATGTAATACAGTCTTATCAACATATTGTTTTGCAGACTGTGCAGAGCCAGATTTACTTGATCACTTGTGAAGCAGAGTTTCCCTAACCTCATTAATTTTCATTTATCTAGCCCTCTCGAAGAAGGAGGTAATCAGAAGCAAATTTGTTTTATTTTAATTGCTTCATTGTTATATTATCAGTGCAAAGAAGTCTAATAAATAGTAATTCATGTCACAATACTCTGTCAAAGAAAGACCGTATAAAATGATGCTAACGAAGTAATTTAAATATTTTAGAAAGCAGACACTATGGAAGTTCTGCCTGTTACTACTCCTCTACTCCACAAACGGTAATAAAAACTACACGTCACCAAAAAAACACCCGTTGCTTTACAAGCAGCTCATTTTCAGAGCACGGCCATCCGCACTTGTCAGCACAGTCACAGCACCTTGTTAGCAGCAGCACCACTCTGAACCAGGGAGAGGAGCGCTCAAAACCAGCCCTCTGCATTGAATTCATTCTCGGTCACCAGGGTCATGGACAAAACACCAGGATAAGCCAGGGGGCTGCAATTATTTTAATACAGTCAAGGGTTTTTTCTTATACAGCCACCAGCTCGTACACCTGTTGTGATTTAGACTTTTAGGGCCTGCAATTTATAGAGAAAAACCTTTCTCAACTATCTCATGATCCTTCAAACCCTCTCCTTTGCCTCACAAACCACCTGCCATCATGTTGGCGATGTAAGAGTGAACATCATCCAAGTGAATTGGAACACTGACTACAGGCTTTCTCCTTTAACACCACTAGATATACATGACTTTGGTTAGCTGTAAACCAGAAAAAGGAACGGATCTATTTTTAATTATTAGAGATTAGAAGAAAAATCCCTTCCTAACACTCAGTTTTCTTGAGGTTTGTTCTAATTAACTTCCTCCTTTCTCCAAGCTACAGGTCAAAACCTCCACAAACCAAAGTAAAGGTAAGTTGCACAAGACATGCTGGAAAAACAAAAATTAAACAGCAGGAGTTGTCTAGCAAGATTCTAAACATAATCAAGTCCTCGAGTACCTTCTGCCGTTCGTGGTAAATGTTTTGTGCTTACAGATACATTGCCACCAACCACAACAGAAAGCTGTAGCGTTATTTACATTCCTCATTTTTGACTTGCTGTGAATGGAACATGTAAATGGAAATACATTTGTGAATGGAAATACAGATTTTCCATTGATTTCATGGCCTGTACAGATCCAGCTTTTGTCTCAGTGAAGTTGGTAGGAGATTTTTGTAGCTGGTTTTACACAGCCCAAGGTCAGAATGTTGCAATAGCTGAGATATAATAAAAGGGAGACTGTGACCTAAGCTTCTAATAGAGGATGTGCTCAGGCTATGATGGGGTGAATACTCCTGAAATTACTAAATATAAAAGTTGCCGCATGGAGGAAAATATATACATGTTGTCTAAAACATAATTCCTATGTCAACATCCCTGTAAAGACCGTATTTCTTTCCAGCGACAAACTATTGGGTCCACACTGAGGATGTCTTTTAGTTTCCTTCACAATTTACTCTTGTGCTCAGTCACAATTTTCTTCTTTCCATTTGTAAGACTCACTCACTGACTCCTTGGTACAGTCCCTGCTCTTCAATAACACTGTTCTATGGTTTTATTCTTACATACCCGAGAGGATGACATTAATGCAACAGACAGATGTTTTCTTCTGTATATAACTCTGCCAGCAGAACAAATACCACTCCCTAGCCCCCAACTGCTCATCAACTGTTCTCACAGATTTGTAGGGGGCAGACTCTTTCATTCCTATGCTTTTCCTTTCCCAAAGTTATTTCAAATTCATAAAGACTCTTCTGTAATGGAAGTGCTCAGAAGCAAGCAGTATTCATTATACAGTATAACACCTCAAATATACACAAAATTACTCAGATTACATAAGGCATTTACACCTATTTCTCAGTCTACTCGAGCATCTGAATTGCTCTAAAGCCTGTTGTTTTTTTTTTTCCTCAAGTCTAGCTTTGGACTTGAAAAAACAAAGAGGGAGATGGTAGAGCTTCTAATTCTCTCCCTTTCCTCACATCTCTGAGAAGCACAATACCTGTTCTCTATCCCACCAAGATTTTAATGAGGTTCAAAATATTACTAAGATGATCAACTACACCTGCTGACAGCCATAGGGCTTGAAAGGCTAAATATACCTGCATCACTAGAAAACATTGCCCTGCCATTTCTTTAGGCACTAGATTTTTATTTAGTTAGTTATTTTTAAATACTGCTTTGGGTGTAGAGCACTACTGATACGGTATGCAACTGAGCAGGAGTGGGGGGTCAACAAAGCAGCAGTTGTGGCCATGCTGGAAGAGAGACAGGCATACCTGTCCCAAAGGTAACGATGTAAAAACTCAATGCACTTTCAGCCGAGTCAGCTTTTTGGGGGGTTCTTGCTTGAGTAGCATGTTTTGAAGAGAAACTGTTAAGACTGAAACAAGTAAATAAATTCAGTATTTTAAATCACTCCAGGGATCATCTTCTCCTCACTGATCACTCAAAAATCTCTGTTAAACATACATAACACGGGTAATAAATTGCAAACACATATTTAGTATGACTAGAAATTCACACCCTCCCAAACACATACACACAGTATTTACCACACATGAACATTACACAAGAGACAGTGAAACTGTAGCAGTCATAACACAGACAATAGGTCATATCTGATAACTAGTTTATTATTCTAAAGCTAAGAAAAATTGTTCTAAATCTACAGTTCTACAATGACAGGCAATGTTTTCACTTAGCAAAACAGCCATTCCACTCATAACCTTGATATTTCCATCTAGAGAATAAATAAGTTAAAAAAAAAAAAACTCAGAAGGCTGCGATTTTTTTTCTCTCTCTCCAGGAGCCACCCACCCTAAAAGCATTACAAGAATTAAAAGACAACACTTACAATCTTAGTCGTTATGTTAGACTACGTAACATAAACGTGTTGATCACTAAAAATATTAACTACCATTTCATTAGAAATACTGATATGGCAAAAAGCGGTGATGTGCAGACATCCTGCCTCTGGGAGTAGATGTGAATTCATTTTCGATTAGGAGGCAGTGATCTAACCCACTCTCCTGACAAGTTAACTATCCTAGCTGACACAATCCTGGATAGGAATAACACCAGCCCTGAGAATGGCACAATAAACAAAAAGAACTCATGCTAACTTCTGATGTTTACAAATGACAATGAGGATCTGAATGAGTTACACAAATTTGCTACTTTGACAGTATTGCAATTTTTTGTTTGTTTTGCTTTAAATTAACAGCTACTTATGTAATGGTACCAAAAAGAGCAAACAGTTATTACAGGCAGGACTGCACTGGCAAGAAAATTTAACCAACAAAAGGGTTAATTAGGGATACAAATTTTCTCAGACTGTTAATAATGGGAACAACACATAGTATGTGCCCATAAGTAATTCTCAGGTATCTTTGATCTTCGGCCCCAAGCGATTGCTGTTGCCTACCATACCCTGGCCTCTGGGACTCTCTCAGAACCAGACATCTGGCTACTTTGTTGTTTTAGACTAATCTCTTCCCAGGAGAGCTCAAGAAATGACACCAGGCAAGGAGGGTCCTGGCAAGGGAAAAGACATTACAGTATCAGCAGATTTTTGAGTGGACTAGAGTATCAAATTGTCTTCAAATTTCTATAGGGATCCTGTGGCTTCTCTGCTCTCCAGCTCGGCTTTCACACAGAACACACATGATCCCGTTTTAAGGAGCCGCTAATCTCTTTGGGGAAGCTAATGAACAATAATCCAGGAGAGAACGTGTGGTAAGGGCAAACAGATGCAGAAAAAAGCAAGGAATAGGTGGATTTAATAAAGATTTTATTGAAAGGACAACACACTGCATGATGAACTAATGTTTTCAAAGCCCTACAAAAATAACTCCACCATCCAAACACTCTTTTTGACTAATTCACTGTCTTCGATTTTAACTGCCAGCAACGTTAGCATTAAAGTATGACCCTCTGACAAGCGCAGCCTAGTGCCTGACTAGCTGCTCTGGACTTAGAAAAAGTACATTTCACAATGCACTAAGCCCACAGGGGTAAAATGGGCTGCTAACATGAAGGGAGGAAGGTTTAATGATAAGGTGAGAAGCTTCCACCATTTCTATCACCTGAGGCTAGCTGGGTTTTGCCACAAACTCTAGTCTGTTAGGTTCCCATCCTCCCCAAACCAGAGGTGTCATCAGATGTGACACTCTGGGCTGCTGGACAAGAACTGCTGTAGGCTTCGAGCTGAGCAGGCAGCCCTGCAGAAGGCCCTTCTCCTACACCTATCTACTGCGGTGTCCTGGGTGGTCCCAGGCAAGAGAAAGAACCAAGACCTGGAAGAAATAAAAATCTCACACATGTTTCTCTGAGGACAGTAAGCATGCCCTTAACATGATCATCATCCCAGACACATACTTCCGAGCAGCATCATTTTTAAAGCCTAGGGATGGCACATAACAGGATTAATAAGAGATCACTAGACTCAAAACCACCACCCCACCTTTTCTTCCCTTCCCTCGGCAAAGGCAAGTTAAAAGGGGCACTAACAAAACGCAGATTCTAATCCTCTCCAAAGATATCAGACAGGCCTGTATGATCTAACTTTGCCTCATTTCAAGGTACTTTCAAAGCATTCAGAACAGAGCTTTGCCCAAAACTCTGAATACTCTTCCCTATTGCATCAGCTCCCAAAGTAAACAAATCCTTGCCAAAACCTTACACAAGTATTACAGACAGAAGAAGTTTGAAATTGTGTGCTAAACTTTACTGAGGACCAGGCTGTTAGAAAGCACGCTACTTTTATCTTCATATTTCTCACAACACAGATACCCTGCTTCTTTCCATCTACAACATTCCTCTGTGGGAAAAGTGGTGCTAAAAAGCTGCTCCAATGCATTTTAGCAGTTCCTTAATGCACTCTAATATTTGATCGAGAAGAAAAGAACTTGTGCTTTTAGTTAAAAACAAAACAAAACAAAACAGTAATAAATAAAACCTTCTGTGTAGTTCTGAGACATTCAAAAAGATGCCTTTTTTTTTTTCCTCTGAATACGACTGAAATAAATGCTCCCAATTCTCCAAATTGTCCCTGCTTCCTCTCACCAAGCAGGTACATTGTTCAAATGAACATGGATTAGGTCAAACCAATTTTACAATACCAGCAGCACCAGGACAACACAAACTGTTTTGTATGCTGTCTGTATAAAATATTTGCTCAACAGATGTTTCTCTTAAAAGCTTTGCTATGTCAGCCTGTTACAGTTTAGTTGATGCCTTCTATGACTGCTGCAGCTTGCAAGTAGCTATGCAGCTTTACACAACAGAAACAAGTCAGAAAAACTCAAAATATTCCACACTACTACACTAAAAACGTCTACTGTATTTACTAGTACCTCACCTATTGCAGTATAATCCAAACTACAGTGTACTAAGAAAAGCATTTGAAGTAAAACAGGTCAAATTTACATGTTTAAAAAATAGTGTGTGACTACACCGGTGAAGATTGCACCAATGTAAGTAACAAAAAAATGAACTAAGTACAACGTGGACTTTTAATTTGGGTATTTTATGCCTTGTAAACACTTAATTATAAACCTGCTGTCTTCACTTGCCACAGAACTCTTGATTGTGCATCCTTTACACTTTCCTTCCCAACTCCTTTTAAAACAACAACAATATTCCACACATGAAAATATAAGATCACTTCACAAAATATACAGAAGATAAATGCTCAGTCAATAAAGCAAGCGAGCCCCTTACTAATCATACATATTAAAGACAGAAAAATACAGAGGATGTAGGTATAGATTCTAACAAAGATTTCTCGCAGTGTCTCAAAGTAAGCACGTTTTTATAGGATCATCTTAAATACTACAGCTACAACTCCACATACATTTAGCAGACATATTTTCAAAGCCATATGCCATCACAACTCCAGCAGCAAATAAACCAATTTTTCAGAAAGTGAATGCTTCTCGGTTTACTCTGAGTAGTAATTAAGGTGCTATGGGTATCCAAACAGTGAAAACTAAAGCCGTCTTCTGCTATCTATTAGAAAATTACAGCTATTCTAACAGCTATTAGTTTTTCTAACAATAAATAAAAACCCCCACAGCCGTTCTCCAAAAACTCAGCAGCTGGAAGAAGTGAGCACAGCAGCATGACAGGAATGCCAATACATCCATACAAAGGCAAATCAAATATGCAAGCAAACTCCAGAGAAAAAAAAGGTCTTCAAACATAATTCACATTAACACTTCTCCTAATTTGGAAATGGAATGGAGTACCTTCCATATATCTGACATAACAGTGGAACAGAGAGAGGAAAAGCCATTTTAGACATCAGTAATGTCTTGAACAACATCTGGAATTTCTCCAACAGCCTGGTCAGTCTACACAAGAACAGTTCATGAACAATATTTTTAATGACAAGCATTGATCTCACTGCAGATCCATTAATCCTGCCAAAGTACTAATGCCAATCTAGGGCTCCTGATTTCAACATGCACATGAAATGCTGTGCGTACAATTGTTACATTCTCTCTTTATTTCCTAATCTAAGCCATTTAACAGTATTACGCTATGGTTCACTGCTGACTGCCTGTACGTTATGCAGTTTTCATTTGGCTAGCTTATTCCTGTATGTATGAACAAGCCTTGGAGAAAACATCAATAAACAATTCTGACAAAATTCACCCAGGTTTTGGAAGCTGCCTTTACCTCTGGTGAAGGCTGGAGGGAAAAGGCTTCTGAATGGAGGTGGAAGAACTCCACATTTCCTCCACTCAAAGCTGTTTCTTATCTTGTAATTAAACAGCTCATCAGCTAATAAAATGGCTTTATACGCCTCTAGTATCTGCATAAGGGGATAGCAGAGGGTAAGCTGGTGATATTTCCTAACAAAGACATTTCCTACAGAAAGATAAATACAGTTACTCTAACATCGACCTAATGAAATACACTTAACCCAGAAATAAAGCTCTGCCTTCAGAAGCCTTCATGGTATGAACAATACTGATACTTGTCTTCAATTTTCTACTTTTAATTTATAGGCACAGTTTCATTTCTTTGAAACAAAGACATTTGCAAAATGGCAGTAATGGGATGAGAATACAGTGGGCAAAAAAGCAAAAACATACTTATTTATATATCTACCCAGTGTTTTACATCAACTGCACACTTTTGCTTAATGAGACTAGTTAAGACCAAATATTACTGCTGGAATCCACCTACTGTGAATCATACAAACCCCAGTTTTCATTTGTGAGTCTTACTCCAACTTACTCAGCCCATTGCTTTGATTTCAACAGACACATAACTGATTTACGCTCAGATGAAAGAAGAATCAGGCACAAGTTTCCAGATAGCCTCAACAGCAGCACAGGTGTTCTGTTGCTGGTAGCAGCTGGCATGTGCTAATTGGCAGGAAAACAAAATTCAACTATTTCTAGTTTTGTAAAAACATCTAAGAAGAGAGATGGCTCAAAATAAAGTCTCAGCATATTAAAATATGCTCCACAGGCAGAAATAACCTGACAAAATTAAATTTTCTGTTGCCTTGCACTGCACAATTCAGGAGCTTGAAGTTTGAAAGACAGGAAATCTCCTTAAAATTTGCTTGTATGGCAGATCTGCATTAGGTGCGAAAAAATTATTACAGAGTATGAAAAGACTCTCTTGCCCCCTGCCACTTGCAAAACAAAACAAAAAAAAAAGAAAATAACACAAGAGCTGATAAAGAAACCATGAATACAGCATACTGAAAGTGTTGCTAAATTAGCCATCCACCTAAAGATACCTTATGATAAACTAGAATAGCAAGCAATTTGCTCAAGTAAAATACTCTTGAAAGTTTAAACACTGACTGCTAGTAGGACTGAGCAGTCTGGGCAGCTGGGAAATAGCCTACTGCAGATTTCAGCGTGGCTGCGTATTAGTAAGGAAAGACAACGTGCCGGAACTGGCTAGTGATTTGAAAGGGGGGGAAAAGTAAGATCAGGGTGATCATTTAAAGACATGACAAAATGCTTACAGGGGTGCAGTGACTAATACGCAAAAATACTGTGGCAAGGGAAGACTGACAGGGTGGTAAACATAACAGCACTGACAAGAAAGAAATTTTGCACACTTGTGAGAAAAAAAAATGCGAATACATCTGAATCCTGTTTACAACTCAGAGAGTTCAGACTTAAAAAATACCTGGGCTATAGAGCGTCGTAACATTCTACAATTCATATTTCAATAAAACAAGGTAATTGGAACTAAGGCAGAGGCTACTATTTTGAATGTACCTTTGTTTAATAGAGAGAAAAATGTTAGAAACCGATTTAAATGTCAATGTAATACAAAGCAAACTGAAAAGTAAAATGCTGAGGAATCAACAAAAAACAAAATGTGAGCACAAGGTAAGTATTTTGTTGTTATCTGCTGATGAAGATGACTACTGTGAGTTTTATCTGCTGGGAGTATCAGGAAGGTTTGAAAAACCACAAGTAGCAACACAGACATTCGTTATTCAAGCGGCCATGACAGCAGACCCCTTACGGAGCAGAAATGTCTTTGTGGCTTTATTTCATTTTCAGAAGGGATATGCAGACAGCATTTTGCCACACTGTGTATTTTCTGGGTATGCCATAGTTACAAATAACATCTATTGTTCTGACTTTCTCAGATCATAAACTGCAGAGAATCAAGCCATGCAAAAGTTATCAACATGGGTGGTATGAATAGCAAAAATGTGCTAGCATTGATAGGTCACACAAGTTTGTGTCTATGCTTAGAAACAGAAATGCCTCACAACTATACAAAAGAGGCTGCACTGCTGCCTGTAGAGAAAATGTGTAAGAGAGGCCATTGACTAAATTATTAAAATGTACACCTTAGAGAACATAACCCATATAGAAAGTCTCACTTGACACAGACAGTCTGTACCATTTGGATAATGAAAGTATAGCAAGTACTTTTAAGATAACACGTGACATCAACGTTACAGAAAAATATGTTAGAGGATATGTTTTTGAAAATGGCATGTGATCACGCAATTTAAAAACAGAATCATAAAATATATCCATAGACATAAAAATTCAATTCCAGTCTAACTTTAATGTTGTCATTTCTTGAATTCTGGGTAACCTGTCAATCCAGCTCATGCTTCCTCTTCTCGTAGGACTTCTAAGAAATCGTGTATATTGAATATATGAAAAGTTTCCCTATAAACACATTCATTTTGAAACAAAGTACTTTGCTTAAGTGAAATGAAACCTAATAGGCACTCCTTGTTTAAGCTTTCTCTAGTTCTAGGTATAAACTAATTCTCCA
This sequence comes from Nettapus auritus, assembly GCA_011076525.1. Lineage (NCBI taxonomy): Eukaryota > Metazoa > Chordata > Aves > Anseriformes > Anatidae > Nettapus > Nettapus auritus. Next base: position 55,112,139 of record CM021768.1, on the reverse strand, counting down.
GAAAGGTTTTATGTTTTCATATTTTCAAATAAATTAAAATATCACTCTCTAAAAATATATCTCCTTGTTATTTATAGCTGCAACTCGGGGAACAAATATTCCTTTTAACAAATGCCTCTTCTTAAAGTAGATTAAAGGATTTACGAAAACAGAACACAAACCTTGAATTTTTATCTAGATGGGAAATGGCATAGAAATGGGACTAAACAGAAACTTCTGAATAAAATCACTACAGATGAAGCCTTCTTGTAAATTCAGTAACCTCCGTGACAAAGTACAAATACAAAGGGTTTCATTTTTGAATATAGTTGCTTAATATTCTACTTATAAAAGCAGCACAACCCTGGCAAATTTCAACCCTTCTGCAAGCAAATGAATTGAGCACTGTAAACTCTGTGAACAAGTGAGTGCTGTTATTGGCAGGGATATTTGCCAAACCATTCCCAAGACGCAGTAACAGAGTTCAGACTCCGCACTACTGAGCAGATTTCTATTGCTCATTGCTATCGCTGAAATGCATGCATGCACACATGAAGTCTAGAAACAATGTGAAAGTCTACTGAATAAACTGACAAATGAATATCTATTTCTGCTGACAGGATGATGGTCTGGGTCACTGAAGACCTTGGTTCTACTCATGCTTTTTTGCCCTGCTTCACTGCAATATTTGTCTCTTTTTATGTGGACTATCAACAGATCAGGACAGGGATACCGTTATTACTGTATGCAAGTGTGCTTTGATTAATTCTGTTGGGACCGGAACATTGTTCAGGTTTACCACATTATATTTCTATTGAAGGAAAGAACTATTGTTATTAACTATGGAAGGTATTTGCCTTTATGCTGTAACAGAGACCAACATAGCTGAAAAGCTAGGAAATTTTCCAAAAGTCTTTGCAACATTATTTTAAAAAGTGTTTGTTTGTTTCATTTAAAAAGGTTGAAATAAAGCCACAAAGGATGCCAATTAATGTATTAATTCTCATCTTCAGTATCAGGATTAGAGGTTGTAAACTCCCCGTTGATGATGTGAAAACCTCAGTGAATGTTTCATGCCCTGGTATAATGTCTGAGAAAGAACTTTTCAGACTCCATTATGTCCGCCATGAACTTGATCTTTCACCTCTAGTGAAAATCCTCTTATAACTAGAATTCTAAAGTTAATGATGAGAGATTTCATTTGCTTTCCAAGCACAGATAAAACCTTTTTGAAATACACTCTCACTGCCGTGACCTTGGTCTATGACTTAAGAGTTCACCACATGTAATAATTTACTTTGTCCCACGGGACTCATTGAGATTTCCTTTTAAAAGGTTTTAGATATGCAGTTAGAGCTGAAACTCTCTCACAGTATGCATCAAAGCATACATCCTGTATACACTACAGATGTTTTGCAACAATATCAACAAACTAAATGAACTTAGATCATAATAAAATATAACAACAAAAAGGTCTAGCTAAGCAAAGCCATCCACACACTAGAAATTGAATGTTTTGGGAATTCTGCTGCAATAATGCACAATATCTGCTAGAACAGAGAGTTTCAAAATTTCACAGGAGTAGTAATATATGTAAATTGGCAAATTAATTCAGAAATATACCGTTGCTCTGGACTTACCAACTCAAACACAGTAATATTCAGCTCAAGCACACGCTTTTTAGTTTATGAGCCATGTAATTATCAGAATTGCTGCATTACAGCAGCAGTCTGTGGCTGCTGACTTTTCCTCAACAGTGTGCTATTTTCTTTATTTGCTCATGTATTTCTTATTATACATCCTTTTATTATTAAAAATACACACATGAAACCAGAACTACTGTATACATCTCAATATAAGGCAAGTTTTTTGCTCCCCTGTATCTCCAAGAAAATTCCTTCAGAAATGTTATTTACCTTTGATTCCAGCCCTGGCTTGCAGCCCTAGTTAAAAAGCAGCATGAAGCGCACTTCCACAAGCAGTAACATGCTGCCAGGCGTGAGCACAGCTCCGGCCGGCTTCCATGTAGCACCGTCCCTGCAGTGCCTCACCGAGCGGCTGGCTGCCACCAGCTCCCTGGGGACAGGGGGCCTGAGACAGAGCAGCATGTGGAGGCAAACACCATGGGCCTTGAGAGGCTGGCCTGAGGGTGGCAAGGGGACGTGGTGAGCCAGAGAAGCAAATGGTTTGGAAATCTAGCTCATAGGGAGTGTGCAGGGGGATAAGACGAGGTACTGAATGTGTTGGCAAAGATTCTATTTAATGGTAAAACTTCCACTCCCTCATCACACACAAATCATCGGGGGGTGTTGTGCTTTCAGGGCACCCTATAGTAAGCTGAACACACTGACGATCCTTTGCTATTCCCTCACCCCTCAAAATTTCCTGAACTCTACCATCTTCTCAGAGGGACTCCCCACGTGAGTACAGGATTTCAAGCCCCTGCTACAGCTACTCTGAATGGTGTCGTTTTCCCTCCGTCCCTGTTAAGCTACAGGTATCAGCAGAACCGGTACATTTTAGAAAGAAAAGGCAATACACATTTGGGAACAGCAGCAAAAACCCTAGCTGAGCAGGAGAGCACCTAGCTTTGGGGACCTTAAATCTGAAAAACAGTTCCCAGGAGGCGTGTGACTTTTCTTCAACATCTCCAAAAACAGTTTAACAGCAGCTTGCTATTTTCGGAGTCATAGTAGGGCCAATATTTTCCAGAAATTGGAGCCTGAAGTAAGGCTTTTGAATCAGAGAAAATTTGCTGCTCTACTGCTCTCCACAGTTTTTGCCAAATGTTCTAACAGATAAATACAAAAACAGTCTAACAGAAAAATACAAACTGGAAACACTTAAAACACCCTATCTTCTCATAAGAGTTCTGTAAGAGAAATAAATTTGGGCTAGTTTATTTTTATATAAATGAACAAAAGTAGAAAATTGTTTTGTCTCTTCACGTAAATGAGGTTCTACGGTATTTAAGACCTTTTTTAATGTATTAAATATAATCATTTGACAATCTTTAAAAAAAGACAAAAACTTCAGTGTTCCTTCATAATCATAAAGATGTGAAAGAAAGAATAAATTGATAAATTCAATTTCTTTTTAAAAGAAGTGAATTAAAAGATAATAGTAATTTAAACTGAAAATCCTTCTTAATGCTGTACAGGAGTGATTTGTACAAGTCAGAAATTAACTTGCATATCCAAAAAGGGAGCTGAAGAAAACAAATACTGAATTTGCAGACCCGATCGCTTTCTTTTTTATATATTACTATTAGCCACTATGTAAATGTATTCATACCAGCTAAAAACGGGCTTGAGTAGAAACAAAAACCTTCCCAAGTGAAATACTCTGAAGTTTTGATTTTAACAAGCAAATGACAGATATAAGGAAGGGGAAGCAATGTAACATTATCTCCTTGCAAGTCACTGTCCAGAACTTGCAAATTTTAAGAACCATGATGTTATCTTTGACTAAATCCACTACAGACAATCCTTAAGGGCAGTTTATTATCTCAATAGACAAGTTTGATTTGAGTTTATCTGCAACGAGCTGCAAACAGTCTTACATAAAAGATATTTTTGAGATTTAAAAACGTTAGCAATGTTCTATACATTATCATTTCAAATGATCTCTTTTAGAAAGAAATACTGAATTAATAAGATATTTGACAACGAATGTCATTGCATATTAGCTTTTGCTAATCTTATAAACACATCCCTTCATTTAGTCACAAAGCTGAGGCCACCAACCACCATGCTAAACCATTTGCAGCAGCATCCCTTCATGCAAAAGAGTCCAGGCCCACATGGACAGGTGGGCACATTAACAAAAATCAGAGGAACCATCTTTATTGTTCATTGCAGAAAATAAACCATTTACACTAGCAACAACGCTGTAGTGTGGCCTTCTGCTCAATCAGTAATTTAACACCAATTCTAAAACATGCAACAACTAAGCATTTCACTTACTGTTAAATGAAAGCTAATATTTGCTTTGCAAGCCACCAGGTGAGGGACAGCAGAAGCAGAACACAGCATGTCCCGGGGATTCAGGGCCAGCAAACTGCACTGCTTTGCCAAAAGGTAACCGTTGAAAATGACCCCTGTACTGTAAATGTTGTCATCGTGCAGGCATTCAATGGAATTATGACTCCGCAAGACACCCCATTGCAAACAAATCTCTTGTATTTTTTTGAAGCTGTTACCTTTAGAGTAAGTATTGCCAGTCTCCAACATTCTGCTAAAGATGGTCTTTCATTTTAAAGGCTGCAGAAGGGAGAGTAACATACTTACCTCACCAGTAAGAGATGTGTGATTTCTTTCAAACAGCTATAAAGATTAAAAACCAAGGGACACAGAAGCTGACTTTTAGCAGGGCAGGAGACCCCACTCTCCGTAAATATTTTAATAAGAACGTTAGTGATTTGTTCAAACAGTGCCTATCCTTGCTTTGCATAGGCAATGCATTTCATACAGCACTCCTGCTAAATAAAGGAAGTTCTTGCACCTTCCAAATTTACAGTGGATTAACCTGCAGACCAAGACAAATACAAAACCACCTTCCTTTAAAAAGCCATTTCTGTCAAGCATGAGAGCATCATCCTTTTCCTGTCCTGTTGTGAACAGCTTTAACATTCACTGAATGTCCCATAGCAGACGAAAACAAAAACTCATTTCCATGGCCACACCCTGTAGAACAGTGACAGCAAGGCCTCTGAAAATACTTAAAAAGTCAAATCTAGGATGGCTGAGCAAACACAGGAGAAAAAAAAAAAAAAATTTAAAAAAAAAAAAACATGGCTATGACAATTCCAGGTAGTTTCCAGACACAGCCTAGGCAGTTTGGCAGAATTTAAACAGTTTGTTTTGTTTTGTTTTTTTAAACAACATTTTAGGTTATGGCAGAGCTGCTTACAAGCACCCCAGATTTGAGAAGGCTGAACATGTGCAGTCTACAAGTTCTGCCATCTATCTTACAGTAAATAATGTTATGCAGTTAAAAAGTTAAAAGATGCAATTTTTTTTCCTGCATTTCCTTCATCTCTTTGCTCTCCAGCATCTTTGCCTGTCGTCTTACATTTGGTTTGTGACCTCAGTGGAACAGATTTTTTTTTTCAAACACACACAGGGATAGAAACAGGGCTCTCACAGTGACTTGGTGAATAGAATATCGTTCAGTTGGAAGGTGCCCTAAACATCATCTAGTCCATCCGCCTGATCTCTTCAGAGCTCAGGTGAGGAAGAGGGAAGAACAGAGATCTATCGGTTTTAAACCCAGTAGTAAAGAGGCATAAAATACAATCCCAGAAACACATGGTGATGTGAAAAAATTCCAGGCTCCCAGGAGTGTAGGAGAAGGGCTTTTTCCACTGATCACCTTATGAGCCACGTGAAAAGACCCTACGTTAGAAGTACTAGCAACCAGGAATAAAATTTATTCTTTTTTCACAAGTCTATCACAAGTCTAATTCATCCACTGATACCTTACTGTAGTAAAAGAGCTTCTTTTCAAATGTGTCAGCAAAATCTGAAACTTTTTACAAACAGATACAAGGAATTTGAAGGTGACATATTCAGATTAGGGGATTTCAGAAGTCCCACTATTAGGCTGAATTTGCTTCCGCTGAATTAAGAGCAGTGCCGAATACCTTTGAAAATCCCGTCCGCTCTGAACTGTTTTAATAGTGGACCTGTATTAGAACTATTCATGATAAATGAAAGCAGAGCAATGAGTGAGGGAAGGAAAAAAAAAAAATCCACAATCGTTTTAAAGTTACAGAAGACTCTAGATGATGAGGAACTCCAGAGATATCTAATGGAGCTGTGTGACTGGGACACATTATAGTGATGAAATTCATATTGTAAGTAATAATTTGGGCTACTCCTATGCATTGATGGATATAAAATGCACTCACTATTCAGGGAAGAAAAAACCCTAAGTGTCAATAAATAGTTCAATAAAAACCATCTGCTCAAAGCACAGTAATGATATAAGAAAAGTAAACTCTTAGGATACATAAAAAATTAGACCGTAATACTAGAATATAGTGGGTGAATTTAATAGCACAACAGTTCCTATGTACATACGAGGCTTATGCTTACAGTTATTTCTTTATATTGCTACACATGAAGTACAGACATTTTCCCTAAATTTGTCCTCTGACACCTACAGACATTTCCCAAAGACTTCACTGTAGTATCAGCAGAATTAGCTACATTCTCATGTAGAAGTCCTTAGTCTACGTGGGTAGACAAAATTTATTACTTAGGAAATAATAATAAAAAAAAATTCATCATAGGTTTTTCCCTTTACAGTATTAGATTTTCAAAGATTAAGTCACTTCATTGTATTGTTTTTAAACAAAACCTAAAAATTATCTATTACTCTTTTAAGTGCTATTTAGAAATCAAATTTTAGATAACAATACTGCAAGTTTTGACTTATATCTAGAAAAGAAAAAACTATATTGTCAAAGACAACTAAAGACCAGGACACGTACAGTTCATTTGAAGATCTTAAAACAATTTTGTTTCATAATGTTCATGTGTTACCTTCCAAGGATAAACATTCTTGGTATGCTGGTGTGGTGTATGACTCACAAACCATTAGAGCTTGTTCTCTTTTTTTATTCATTTCAGGTTTTTTTAAAGGTTAATGTACATATATACACAGTTCAAAGAACTTTGGATATTTTTAGAGAAATCAATCTTTCCTGTGACTTTGAAGCACTGTTAGGTGTTCACCTTTGAGTTTCTACTTAAAAACAAAACAAAAAAAACAATACAAACAGGAATTTTCCAGTGTTTACTTCTCAATAAGAACCTAAATGTTCTTTTGTTTAAAATAGTTAAACTTTTTGCATGTTTTTATTTTTGCCAACAGATAGTTGGTAATAATAACAAAATGTTACTATTCCCCCCAGTTCTTTTCCAAGAAAGGCTGGCTGTGGTTCTTTCAAATTTGTATTAGGTTTTATGGTCTACATTTGCTTCATAAAAACAAATTTAAAAATCACTCTTAGAACTTTCTTCTTACTTCATATCTCACTTCGGAAATACGTTTATAGCTTTCTTCATTATATTCTATTGAATATTTCAAAATCTTGCCATACATATGCAACACTTAGTTTTCCAAAGCCATAACATCCTTTTGGAAAGATGCTACCCATATGGAATGTGAAAAAAATAAAACAAAACACCACCTTAAAAGACTTTGTATAAGCTACAGTTTAACCAAACAACAAAAAATCAATAGCTTTGTTGTGATAACAAAATAGCCAAAGTATTCTTCAATAAAATGAAATGTCTGCCACGATTTATCTGTACAATTGCATCACAGCTCTTGCCTCTTATGTTATACTTTTCAAAAATATACCATTAAGTTGCCATAAAAGTCATCGCAAATTGTTTTTTCCTCCCAAACTGATAGTATACTTATGGATTTAATTTTCAACCTGTTTTCTTCATTACTTTGATTCTTAAAGAGAGTATGACACTAGCTGTCTGAACGCTTTGTAGTAATATCTGGCATTTCTACAGCATTTCTGTCTGAGGATCTGCAAGCTCTGAGTAGGTTTGTCTTTACAGCACCTTGAAATGCTGACATTTATTTGTCTCTCTTGCGGAAATGTATAGTTAGAAGTAGACTTTTAAAGAAACAGGTTCTATAATTTCATTGAAAAAACTACATGATTTTTTAAAAGATGATAAGCAGCTTTTGGTGCTGTCAGACATTAATGTCATCAAAATTCTGACCCTTCATGGCTCAACAATAGCTAAGAACACAAGTGAGGCCTTCTGATTTTTTTTCATTGCAATTTTTGTAACTAGCAAAGACTGGCCTCTTCACAAATCATGAGATTTCATAAACATTACTGATGATAGAAATACTTAAGTAAATGAGAAAATGTAACATTAAAAATTAGATTTTGATTGTTCATGGTGATACCTCCTTATTTTTGCCAGTGCACAAAGAATCACAGAATGGTTTGGGTTGGAAGGGACCTTAAAGCCGACCCAGTTCCAACCCCTGCCATGGGCAGGGACACCTCCCACCAGCCCAGGTTGCCCAAAGCCCCATCCAGCCTGGCCTTGAGCACCTCCAGGGATGGGGCATCCACAGCTTCTCTGGGCAGCCTGTGCCAGGGCCTCACCACCCTCAGAATAAAGAATTTCATCCTAATATCTAACCTAAATTTACCCTCTTTTAGTTTAAAGCTATTACTCTTTGTCCTATCACCACACTACCTGACAGAGTCCTTCCTCCCCAGCTTTCCTGTAGGCCCCCTTTAGGTACTGGAAGGCCACTCTAACATCTCCCCAGAGCCTTCTCTTCTCCAGGATGAACATCCCCAGCTCTCCCAGCCTTTTCTCATGGGAGAGATGCTCCAACCTTGTGTCCCTCCTCTGGAGCCGCTTTAACAGGTCTATGTCCTTCCTATGCTGGGGGACCCAGAGCTGAATGCAGTGCTCCAGGTGGGGTCTCATGCTAAAGGGAACGTGTTTTTTTTGTTGTTGTTCAAATAAGCTTGATATGCACAAAATTCTGTACCTGGCTTTACTGAAGAAATAACTCTATCTGCAACAAAAGCTAGGAATAGGCCATTTAATAAGGCTGTTTGCAGAGTTGTGGAAATAACCACGTACAGCAAGAGATCACATGAGAAATGATGGAAAATTAGGAGCTAGAGGGAGAAATTGAGACAAGAAACTAGAATTTAAAGAGTTCAAAGAACAATCTACACATGCAGAGATCAGGGAGATAAGAATAGGTCACCGAGTCAACAGGTAGCCCTACTAGACACAAATTGTATTTCCACTCATCACAGCAAGAACACCTACTTCCACCCCATGAGAAGAAAGGGTAACCATTAACAACCTTCCTCTCCTCCAAAAGCCAAGATTTTCAGTAAGCGCAGAAGGCTTCCCCCTACCACTTACATCGCTCATTTGCCAACACCTCTCAAGACAGAACAGCAGCTCTGAACTCATCTGGATTATATAGGTAGATATTTGCAGACAGATTTTGATCTCCACCATCTCTTCTTCCAGCTCCCACAGCTAAATTCCTTGTAATGCTCCATGTCAGGTATTTCCAAGATGTGGCACGTGTACCACTAGTGGTACACAAGTTATTCTGGAGCACTGGAGACATTGTCCTGAACTGCTGAACACCTCGCTGCTGCCACTGCTGCTATCACTGGTGGTATGTAAGGAAATGAGATTTGAAAAGCCTGTCTTTAGTCTCTTTTAACAACCAGTACTGAGAGTTAACTAAGCATTCCAGTATTTTCTTTGCAGCCACAATCTTCTGTTCTTCCACTCAAATGCCAACACTGAATTTCTCCTCCACTGACAGCAGGAAAAAAAAAAAAAAAAGTGAACAAACCTATGAACTCTGCTACTGTTTTTCAGCCTATTTATCTGTTCTCTTTCCATTTCTCCCTTACACAGCTACAGAGATCTTTTTCCTCCTATGACCTTTGAAGAAAGCTCTTTCCAGTCCCCCAAGCCACCCCATCACTCACATATCAGAGCTAGCTGAAGATGTTAATTTCCATGCCCAAACACTAAAATGCTTGGAAGCCTCTATCACAACAGCATGCCTCTCCCCACCTTAATGCTACAGCAAGCAAAGGCGCCAATACTGGTAAATTGTATAGCTGCTATTAAACACTGACAGTTAAATAGAAGATTTTTAGTTTACCTGGGTTTACCCAAAATCCCAGAACACTAACTTTTGAAACAGTAAACCATTTAATGAAAATTCTTACTATTAGCTTTACTGATCACATATTCCTTAGCCAGCAAAGGCAGAACGTTTTATTTGCTGCCCTCTGGCATGTATCAACTAAAAAACCTACTCTTGTAAGATTAACAAAACTCTCAATTTTAGCATCTCACAACCAAATTTTCTAATTGGTATACAACAAAATCCAGTTGATATAAAGCAGCTTCTAATGATGTAGACTCTTTCTAAGCACTTGACCAAATATTTAATCACCTTTTCCCAGAATAATGTGTCTTACATAAGGCTTTTCAGCACTGATCTTCAAACATTCCACAAAGAAGTTGCCAGTACCCATTACTGCTAACCCCAGAGACACAATACCCCGCTCAGTTTCACCCAGAAGGTTAATGACAGAGCTGAAAATAGAAACCACATCTCAGCCCCACCTGAAAACTTGTCCCACCACACCGCAGTGCCTAATAAATCCACAGGAATTACCTAAGTCCAAACTGATATCCAACAGTCACTACTACTTAAATAAAGAAAACCTAAAACCCTCTGTACACAGTCAACTACCGTAACTGCCATATGCTGTCCCTCAAGAAATCCAGAGGTCTACACAGCACTTATTCAAGGTGTGCCTGCACTCTATAGCGGCAGGACACTTCTGAGACTAATTAGCTCTTGTGGTACTCCCTCACTATACTGCTTCTGAGCAAGCTCATTTATCTTCATATTACATTATGCAGTGTAGATACACCCTCAGACAAATCAATTTCTCCAGGTAAGGGAAGCACACCTGATGAAGCAAAGGCAATTCAAGGGACATTGTTATAAGCAAATGCTCTCACAGTACAATCGCTTATATTTCTAGTCAAATCCCACATTTAAATTCTTCATGCATGAGAATTGATTTAAATTAAAATGGGAAAAAAAAAAAAGCATTGTTCTGCTCATGCCATAAAGAGAAAGGTATCAGCAATAGCTTAGGTGAAATGTGGCAAGGACAGATAAGAGGCTCTTCTCCCCCAGCACGAAGGATGTGATTTGCTGCTCTTCAGAAGAAAAACTAATAATATGAATGACAGAGAAGCATCGTATTTCAAAAATCTGCTTGCACTGGAAACTTGCTCAGTTTTAGCAATAAATCTGCCACACACTTCACCTACAGCAGACATGTTTAAAGGATGTTTCTCTTTTGCATACTTTCACAGAATATCCGAAGTTGGAAAGGACCCATAAGAATCAGAGTCCAACTCATGACCTACCTTCCTAGAGCCTGACTGAGAACTCACAGGTCCCAAGACCTAATTCTTGACTTGCTCTGCCTCTGCTGTCAACAGTTACCTGTAAAAATCACTAACAAGGTATGCATTTTTATGTTCCTCCAACACCAGTTCAGTACAGAAGAATTGGAGGTTCAAGCTTACTTTGTCCATGACATATACAATTACGACCTGAGCTTCACATGTTAGAATGTCTGTTTTTCAGCTGGTATAAAAAAACTGACACATACAGTGCACCAAAAGAATATTACCATATAAAAGTAAACTCTAATCATCAAGAAATGAAAGCATCTCTCACTCCTGCACACAGATGCTTTATGATACTGACTTCCACTAACGAATCACACCTTATTTTTTTCCAGAAGATCCTTTCCTTGTTCTGAGGATAGGACAGACACTGCTAACACTGAACAATCACTCATTCAATAGCTTATTTCATCCTCACTGTTCGCTATGCGGCATCTCGTTAGAATTTACAGCATCTAGATCTAGAATCACAATTAGAAAACTTATTTCTCTTTTGCTCACTATTATGTACCTAAATGATTTCTTTACACTAATTAATCCACTTCACAGCACCTCCATCAGGCAATTTTAAGATCCTTGTTTTCAGGTAACAAAGTGAGACAGTGATGTGCATCAGGATTGCCCATAATTAGAGATGCTTGACTTGAGATGCTTTGGGTCTCTCTTCAGAGGATAGAGCAATTAAACAGCACTTTGTCAGTACAAAGTACAACTTCAATCTATTTCAGTGCTATCATGTGTTTTCAAAGCTGACACTAATCGGTCCCAAGAGTCTGAACTCAGAAAATGAGAAGTACACAACTAATGGCCATATTTTAAAAATGCAATTCACCCAACCTCATGCAGAAGCTCTACCACAGAATTAAGAATGGACTCTTAAGAGTCCAGAACAGCACCACAACAATCCTAGCTTTGAAACCAACTTCTTCTAGTGTTTTTCTCTCCTTTCCTCACCCAGTATGTTTCATCCAGCTTCTGCAGTTACGAGGAAGCAGATCTAAAGGAAAGAACCTTAATTATCACACTTGCATTAATTTCCTAAACACTGGCTGATATTCCTAAAAATTGCATTTTATGGAGAAAGAAAGAATCTGATCATTAGCACATACCACCTTAAGGCAGAAACAATGTGACCAACCTGAGTTTCCACAACCAACCTCAATTCCAGCATTTCCTTTCTGTTGAGAACTTTGTATTACGTCACTGACAAAGAACCCCAAGCTCCCAGAAATTTAATTTCATGCAGTCTCAAACACCGTTATAGGATTCAAATTCATTTTTGTGTCTCCGTCATCTCACTTGCTACATTTGCTGCTTCTAGCTTGGGGAACTCCTGCTACATGGTCCCTTAATAATAGACACTGTTCAGACAAGCACTGCAAGGGCATTTCTTCCCCCCAAAAGCTAGTGGTCTATGACATAACCAGTACACAGCATACAAACATACAGTTAGGAATTACAAATCAACAACAAGCAGAAAGATGCTAATACCAGTTTCTATCAGAAACCTTTCGATTGCCTCAGAAAATTGAGCTTCTGTCAGCTTGACCAATGCCATCAGGTAACGAACACATTGCTAATTCCTTTGTTTGACACCAACACAATATCCAAGCTTTAATTCAAGAATTTTTACAAACCACGACAGCATCACACTGCAGTCAGTGTTTTGCCACACAAGTTCATGATAAATGAATAACTATTATTTCACACTTGTGTTTTAAAAATAAATACATACTTTACAGAACAAAATGAAAACTCACCTCATTTCCACCAACAGCTTTGGTTAAAATTACTGCAGAAGACACAGGAGGTGGCATGCAGCCTACAGTCTGCAAGCTGAAAACAACAAAAAGAAACATCATGTTCCTCACAGGTGGAAATACTATGCAACCTAAAATCTTAAAATACCACATAGCTGAGCAAATACAATCATTTTATCCCCTGTGCAACACAATCAGTTTGCATTGCAGCTACAGCCCTGTACAGGCTGGCATGATTTCTGTGCTTTCACTCACCAGCACCACACTGAGGACTCATATCACCATTTACTAAAAAATGCTTGATCTCTCTGTGACTTAATTTCCCTATACACATCACTACATATACCATTCACAAATAAATCTGCACATACATCTCAAAGATAACTGCATCATATGTCCTAATGTAGTTAAGTTTGTAGTATGCTGAGATGCAGGTATCGATTTGGAAGATAAAAGAATAAAAAGATGCAAATGCTTATCTTAAAAACACTTAGTGATGAAAACATTGACTGCTAAGAAGCGTAAGAACAAGAAGAACCATGCCCACTATTTTAGGTTTCCACTACTTTGTTTTTCATCAGCCATTACTGCTAAAAATATATATCACAATTAAGCTTTTTATTTCCTGAAAGTTAAGAGGCCATCAAACGTTATATTTTCATGTTTTCACTTTGTGGTAAAATCATCTGACTTCCACCAACAGAAATGTCAATAACTTTATCCAACATTTTAGAAGTCTAAAATACATCATTTGTCATTTCTTCTACTGTTTGTGCTGCAAAATTACCAATGTATATAGTAAATGTTGTTGCAAAGTGAGAAATTTGTGAGTTTTATTTTGTTTTAAATACAGTCCACAAAAAGTGGTTATTACAAAATTGATTTGTTTTATACATGTATTGAAAAAAAAAAAAAAAGAATATACCACAACAGGTTATGATTAACTTCAGTAAAATAATCCTTCTGGGGGAGGAGGGAAGTACCACCTGTGCTGAGTTAGAAGTAACAGGAAGGCAGGAAATTAAATGATCTGTGAATTCCCCAAAACATGGAATCTATTTATGTTTTTAAATTACTGGAGTTTGAGACAGTATTCTAGTTCAGAAGACAATTACTAGTGATGACCTACTTTGTACTTGTAACTATGTTAGTCCATCCCCGGGAAATGCAGTGTCAAAAAGCTACAGCAAACAGAAGTATTAAATCCAAATGCCAGGGAGCATATTACAGTGCAATTGATATACTGCAAAAATACAAACAGCTTGAATAGAAGAAAAGGGTAAATGACAACAGAAGTATTCAGCCAGCTACAGACACTGTGGGAAAGGAAAAAGGCAACCAACGTAAGCATTATATAAATTCAATCCCACAAACTGCCAAGCACCACCTTGGAAGTACCTAGGACCTCCAGCTTACAGTGAAGTCTATGGAAGCAGGGAGTTGTCAGAGCTTGGCAGGATAAGCTCACATTGAAAAAATGAGAAACACAGGAAAAAGAAATGGTCTGGAAAGTTTAGTGTGTCCCTCCAAATATATACAACGATATACAGCAGATGAACAAATGGTGACTCTGATATCCATCCCCTATACCAGCTACAATATTATTATCCCTCTTCCTATGTGGTCTCTTGGCAGTCAGCTCCTTGAACTTCTCACCTGCACTAATAAGGGTGGATTAAAGTTCAAAGTTATCCAGAAAGGTATGAAATGTGTGCAAGTGTATTCGTGTCAGTTGACAGGGATTTTCCACACTGTAAGAGGAGAAAGGTTTAATAACACAACCTCTGTGAACTTTCTCAGATTTGTAATAATATATTTGGAATTAAAAAAATTAAAAGAATAAAAAGCATTATGAAGCTATGGTTCTAAATATCCTGTATAGGAAAATTAGAATGTACAAAAGTCCTGGTCCTCTAGTCCACTAAATGGAAATATTTCTAATCATGTGTATCGAAACATTCATGTAAATAGCCTGACAGCTTTTTTTTTTCTTGCTTTGTATTAGCTATATGCAACACTAGCAATATACAAACTAGTTCTTCTAACAGATTATTACAGACAACCAAAAATTGAAATATTTCACTCATTCAGGCAGTGTTATAAGCACTAATATCAGGGATCTAAACCCTTGCTGAAGGGCAATAAATAATACCTGTTCTACTGATATACTGCAGACAGCTGAGTACTAAGCTCCAAATTCACGTATTTCATGTAACTACCAAAGCTGTATCTTGTACTAGACTTTGCATCTCATGCCTTCCCAACAGTGCTGGAAATGCTATATGCTAAGAGTAGAAGAGGTAAGCCTGCGCAAACACTAATAAGCTGCATCATGTTCTTTTTCAAAGAGATCCTGTCATTGCAAAATCTAGTCAGTTAACAAAAAAAAACGAACTTCAAAGATGCTTGGTGATGTCAGTTCCTCCTCTATTTTATATATTTCAAAATAACTGCAAAACAAACCTCCTAATATCACCCCAGACACAGAGAAAAACAAAACAAAACTGTAGAAACAGAGATGAAAAGCTGGTAACATCTGAATTTGCCTCTCAAATAGCACAGCAAAATAGACTGTTATGAAGGATGGGAGAATCTACCACTCATTCTGAAACAATGCAGGGAATTGGGCTTGACTGTGCCCTTTAAGCATAACCTTGTCTAGAGAGTAGTGCAAAACTACAGTCCCCAGGTGTGCCACCCTGCCAAAAGGGAGCTAGCTGAACACTCAGGAGCACATGCCTGTTTTCTCAGGCCTTTGTCAGGGTGACCAGCCAGCTCCCGCTACAAACAGTGACAAACATATGTGATGAGGAAGTAACTTTGCCAAACCCCATTTTTGTTTGGGTATTTCAGTATTTTTAGAAAATAAAAACTGCAGCTGTGGGGCATTAGGATGCATTCTGGATATATAGAGTAGGCAAGGTACAGGCAGTTCCTCACTTCCAATCTTCACTCTACTTTCATGTACTCGTATGTATATGTGTGAGTATCTGCTGTGAAATGAGTTATTTTAACTAATTAGAACAGAGCTCAATAGCTTCTCCAACACACAGCACTGAAGGTACAGTTGCAGTGGATGTGTTCAGTGCTACGAAATGGCAAGTGGCCTAAGCAGTGTCCCAGAAAGCAGTATATATCAAGAAAGCTGTCTTTCAAAATAACCCTTCATTAAACTTCCTAATCTGACCATTCTTTAAAAGAAATCTCAACACAACAGATTTACTGTACTATAAGGTAAGACGTGGCCAAAGCACAAATAGTACTCAAGCAACAGGTGCTTGCAAGACAGCTTGAAACAAGTGTACTAGCTCGCTGGTAACACAAAACGTGGTAACATGAAAAATTAGACTAGTTTACACTCCATGCATAGCCAGGAGTCTTCTTGTCCCTTAATATGGCCATATCATTATATTATTTCACATATAGCAATACATATATATTGTAGTTTTACATGGAGTTTCTTTTGTGCATGTAAAAGCTAACTTCACTTAAATACTAAGCACAAAAGCAGCTTAAGAGGCATCAGGAAAGATGGTATGAGAAATGCTACAAAAAAAGGAAAAGCACAAAACATTCTCGTACTTTGAACTTCAGAAACTGGGGCTGCCCCTATGGAAAAGCCTTTCTCTATTCTAGCTGAGGAAAAACTTTGCAATGATTTTTCTTTAAAGAATAACCTTTACTATTAATGATCACACCCAAATTAATATTTTCTGCAATCTTGTCATTACCTTGATGTACTGTTAAGCAAAACAGTAACTTCTAAGTGATTTATTTTGCATATTTCACCTTCTCAGTATCATTTGTACTACTTCATGCTTGGTGGAAAGCCTGGAGAAGCCTCTCCAAAACAGAAGTTTCTTCTAGGCTCAGGCCTTGTAAAAATGTAAACATGAGGAGCTTTATCATTAAACTTTTAAAGACAGGGAACTCTCCCCAAGCAATGTTTCACCAAGCACTAAGAAACAACAGGGATTTTAAAAGTAGTTTTCTAAAACAATTGATTTTGTATTCAAACATTCCAGTGCAGTTGCATGGTCCTAGGTATTTACCTTTGATTCTGGAAAAAAAAAATTAAAAAAAATTCTTTGGATTTTTCATAACATCTAGCACCACTGAACTATCAATACAACTTTGGAAGCACTCACTGGCAGACTACACCACAGATTTAAAACACATTGTTTTCATGGTAGCAAAGCTCCTTCTGATCTCAAATTTATTCCATCTTTTTTTTTTTTTTTTTTTTTTTTTTACTCTTTTCCCCATTATTTAGCTAGGAGCAAATACTCAGTACACACCGAGATGCTCAGTACAGACTGTTTAAAAACAAAACAGAATAACCAGTATGTGGCATGTTGAGTATTTATTCACAGACTTATGGTTTTCTTCAGAATGTTTTCTTTTTCTTCTCAGTCTTCCTTGAGACCCAGCACAGCACTTCAGAGATGATTTTGAAAGAAAAAGGTAACCTGTTGCACGCTCTCTCCATATGAAAGTAATTGATCAGATTTTCTGAAAATGATACCAGGTTCCTGAAAAGATAATTTTGTGTGTACTGTTTTCAACAACAAAGTGTTGTAGCATAAAAGCAAACAGCAAAATCTGCTCATAATATCTCTTCAAACACCCACTGCAGAATAAGCAGCCCTTTAAGAATACAGCTACAAATATTGATCACTCCATTATGCTTACACATACCCTTTCAAAAGCCATTCATTTATAGGTGTGATTGATAATAGCTGAAGAAAGAGCCATATTGCTGTTGGGAAGAACGCAAGTGTAAAAATCTGGACAAAAAGGTGTAGTTTCACATGCATCAAAGCACTTGTCAGCTCCTGCAAAAGAAACAGAAGAGAGAAGGTTGCAGTCATAACAGCCAAAGTAAAACCGTATTTGTGCTTTTAAAACTAGGATTATCTTTATAATAGAAAGAGAGCGCATGTCAAAAAGGCACCTTTAGGGATCATCTGATCTCCTCTTTAATAACAAAGTACATCCAGACAACATAAAAGCTCTGTCTGCTCCTGGGTGTTTTTCCAGAAGAATTGTCCACCACTTCAATAATACCATAGCTCTTCTAACAACAGCTTTTCAGCAGGCAGCCTCAGCACTGTGCTTCAAAACCTGTGTTAACTATGCTGACAGCCTGTTTACTTTATTGACTGCTGGTATCAAGAGGAAGGGAAACTTGTAGTTCTGGGTGATTTCAAGCTTCCCTAGTCTGAAGAGAGCCACAGAGAATGCGATTCTCCTTTACACCAGGAAAAAGGGATCCTGACATTACAACTAAAATCTAACAAACATAAAAAGCAAATAATCCAGTGGCAGATTTTGATTGTTCATTGTACCAACTGATAGCAAATTCATACAAAAATATTAGGCTCACGAAGAAGAACTAAGAAATAATACCAAGGCTATGAAAACTTAACAGTTAAACCACAAAAATGCAGGGAAATAAGGTGCAAAACACCTTAGAAACAGACTAGAAGACTAAGGAAATAAATAAAACGTTGCTGTTACATGGTGTCTTTCCTCAAAAGCAGTAAGAGCTCTCCAGAGAGGAGATCAAGTATCCTTTCACAATATGCTCTTCAGTTAGCTATGTCTCTCTCTGTTTCTGTTTTCCAGGCACTACAAGAATCTTCTGTAGAGTTTTCAAGTATCAGAGATACTTGACATTTCAGCTCCCATATATAAAGAAGAAAAGGTCCTTCTCCTATCTCTCAAAATAACTTGCACCCTTCAGTAAACAATGCAACATAAAAAGAACTGGTGACATTTTTATTCAAAATCTGCTAGGATGCTCCATGTATCTGTGGTCTGATACCACAGATGCAATAAACATACATATCTATATCGTACAGTAATACAGCAGCAGATCTTCACATGCTACCTCTCAGCTACACGACAGCTGAATTGTTATTCAGCTGGTTTATTTTTAAAACAATCAAATGTTGTATTTTTGATCCTCCAAATGCACACTGATGTAAGTACACATCTGGAAGTAATAGTAATTCAGCACAACGTCCTCCTTTATTTCTTGAAATAAAATTATCTTCCAATTTGGGTTTGGGAAAAAAAAAAAAAAAAACCTTCCATGAAAATCTACACATCTGTTTATACCCCATTCTCACAGTTACATAGAGCATGGACTTGAAATGTACATCTCGAACCAGTTTTAACAAGAAAGAATAACTACTCTCAGTTCTTGGTTAACTGAATGAAACAATTACTTCATTTTTTAAATAAAGAAAGTTCTTGAGCACACCAGTATTATTCTGCATGAAAAAAACAGGCCTTCTTCATATATAAGCTGTCATAGTACTGGCTGAGTTACAGAAAGCTTCACTGTAACACTACTTCACCTTTTCTCAAAAAGAAAGCAAAAATAAAAGTGTCTAGTAGTAGAAACACTGTATGGGGAAAGAAAAGATACTTCAAAATACCTACATAAAAGTGTATTTTTAAATGTAAGTAATACAAGTTTAATGATAAAAAAAAACTAATCAAGTGACTTATTTCAGCAAAGCTCCTTATTTTTCCTTTCCTGCCACATCATCTCCGGCCTCAGATCTCCTAGTGGACTGACCTCTGATGGCAATCACAGTCTAGGCAACGTCACACACACAGAGGTGCAGACACTGGAGCCAACAGCACTGTACAAGATACTCTTTTCTTTCAGTATTGCACCATTGTTGCCTGCTTTCCCTTTTAATTTACTGTTTTACAACATTTGGAAAATGCCTTAAAAACAGATGTTTTCATGAAGCGTGATACTTTGAAAAGCAAAATCCAAGCCAAACACTTGGGAAAGGTTGGTAACAGGTTCCAGGAAGCAAGGAAGGCAATTACAACACAGCCAACCTAGCACATGAAGGAATGCTGTACTAGCAGAACAGGTATTTGCAGACCTAAATTACCACTCTTTAAAATGTCTCCGGTGATCATGTTTTAAAAAGTTATTCCTTAGATCCTATCAGCATAGAACAAACACTGGAAAAAAACAGCCTTCACCCTCTTAATCTACAAGGACTTATCCCAAAACACCTCCATCACCATGGCACTCAAAGAAGCAGAAATCTCAGAAATGGCATTGGGAGCTGCTGGTTATTACTCAGTTTCTGCACACCAGGTAGAACAGGTTACCTTGTCTAGCCCAGTAATTTAGACCCTTCAGAAAGCTTCTTCAAGCTTCCCTTCTGGTCAGTGCCTGGTGCCACCTAGTCACACTAAGATGGTCATAGTTGAGCTCTTCTGGGCAAAAACTCAAACAAAGCAAATGCTGTTTTCAGTGGCCTTCCAAATTCCTGAATGAAATGGGTAACTCAAGTATGCGACTTATTTCTGGGGCCCTACAAGGAAAAAGCAAACTATCCGGGCACTGCAAACTGGAAGAGCATTACAGTAAGGTGCAATCAAAGGTTCTTGTCATTTCTGGACACAGTCTATTTCTGCAAAGGAAAGAGGACCTTATAGAGGACCTCTTTAGATTTGAAACTGTAACAAGGCTGTGCGCAGACAGACTCCCCCTGAATGCTAGCAATTATTTTGTGTACTGCTTTCTGAAGGCACGGCGAGGAATTTTTTTAGGCATGCACTTTCACAGCAGATAAAAACAGAAGTGTAACCTAAAATTAGTACTAGCTGATGCTCTTTTCATCAGATTTATCAGGAGGCCTCTGCTAAAGCTTACACAACTTTTTATCATTTCATAAAGCATAACAAACACTAGTTCACTCCAATCAAAGTACTATCCAAGGTAGAACACACAGAAGGTGAAGAACAAATCTAGACAAAAGCAGAAACATCTCATTACTGAGACAGATTAACTGATTAATAGCAACTTCAGGTTGTGCCATTAAAAAAATAAAAAATAAAACATGCCCCCAAAGTGTTTTAATACTATAATAACCTCGCCTTCTAACATTTAAAAATTGATTTCAACACCCATTTTAGAAAGTAATTGCACAAGGTACAGTGAGTGAAATATTTTTCTTCCTCTTTATCTTCTACCCCCATGCCAGAAATTCAAAAAAGGGTTAGCTTCTTGCTGGAATGCAGAGCTGGACATGCAGCCCACTCCTAACTGGTGCTCCCAAAACAACTGGAGATCAGCTACCTAGACATAAACACCAGCTTCTGTGAAGGCTTCACTGATACCTAGGTATAGCTCTTAGAACTGCAGAATGAAAGAAAGCTATCAAAGTTCAAAGTGGGTCATGACGTATCGCCACAGGATGTGTCAGTTGTATCACCTTGAGAAAGTTAGAGGTGCAGTAGCATGCAGAATCTAACCAAGACTTTGACTGTGCTACTGATTCCTCCCTCCCTCACAGCAGCTTACCAAATATGATGCTTCAAGGATTCAAGCTACTGAAAGAGAAATAAGTTTTACATCTTTTTCTCTGTATACAAAATTATTAACCCTGAAAGCAGAAACCACCACTGAAGTTTTGTGGTTTTGGGTCCTCTTCTCTGTGGAAGAAAGTGCCTCTCTGCAGCCTGTTTACATCATGATGAATTTCCTTTCCAGGCAAATAGATGCTATGGTTCTTTCTGCTTCCATATAAGACCACAAGGCTCAAAACAAGCTGCTACAGAACTGACTACAGTTATTTGCTTCACTTCTGCTGCATCCAGGCAGAACTATCCAGGCGCTAGTGCCAGCAGAGCCCACAGACACAGGGAGAGGGCTGTCATCGATTCACACACTACCGCCACTGGAAATATTACCATTATAACCGTGACACAGGTACAGAAACGTCTGTTAAACACATGCTACTCATCCAGATCCCACTTTGCCCAGAAGCACGTGCAATACTGGACAGTATCATGCTGCTTCCTTTAGTATCATGCAAATTATGGACAGCATCACCCATTAGCACAGCCAACAGAGTAGAAGGAACCAAGAAACCAGAACAGCAGCGACATGCACCGTTTCCCTTCAGCTCCGGTTACTCCTTTTTTTGGCACACAGCCATAATATCCCTTTCTCCCTCCCTCCTTGACACATCACTAAGAAGTTTTCCCCTCATCTCCTTTTATTCACAGATTGTTCCTCTCTGAAAAATGAGCAATATCAAATTTGGAACAAGTCTCAGTGTCTGTGATATGCAGCAGCACACAGGCACCTCAAATCTACCTGCCCACAAACAAATCCCATAGGAAAACGTCGCCAAGACCTCATACAAGTACATACTGGCCTCGCATCTGCAGAGGAGAACGCCGGTGTTGATACCAGCTGTTGTCCTATTCCTGTACAATGGGGTAACTTCCAGCCATTGCTCTTGGCTTGCATCAGTGCTGCAGTGACTAGCCTCTCCAGTCTTACTTAGAAAACGCACCAGCAGATGAGATGAAGGAGAGGGGCAGGAGAGGAGTTACTATATAAATGTCTAATTCTGATCTTCTCTTGTTGGCCCTTCTCTGAGCATCAACAACAGCAGAGTAATCAACTATTTCATTCATGTTCAAACCTGATAAAAAGCAACAAAACTTTTAAAGCAAAACAAGGATGAAGCAATGAGAAATTACAGTACCTCAGTTTTTAATGAGAGTCCACTGTTAAAGAATATAGCTGAAACAGCAATGTAAGTTATGGTAATTTCTGGTTTCAAGGGTCCTAAAAAATATAGAGAACAGAGTGAACTGTAGTCAGAGACAATTATATGCATATATTACATCAAAGTAAGTGAGAATCTTTAGAAAAATATCTGCAGAAAATCAAATCATTTAAGTCTCCTTAATAAAAGGAGTGGGGTTTTAACTGTTAAGTTACAGAAAGCATGCTGCTCATTTCTACATAAAAACAAATCAGTGAGTGACCTGTGAGATATGGCATCATAAAGATGGGAGCTCCCATGATCATGGGCACTAACGGGTAAATTCTGCAAGCGTGAAAAAGGAGGAGTTTTCAGAGCTTGGCTCTGTCATCAGAGTACCCCCACAGCACCAGAAATTGAAACCATACACTAAAATGAAAATAGGAGCTGCACCTTCCACGGGGGTATCTACATCATTCCCGTATCTACCTGACATCCCCCCGAGACACACCTGTCTGGCTGCCTGCAGAAAAGAAGCCAAGTCGTTCCTTGCAATGAGCTCCTTGAAGCAATGAAATTCTGTGTTATTCCTCCACAACAGGGCTGTGGCAAAATGGTTCATCCCAGCCCTACGGAAACATTTCAGACACACCGCTGCAGTGAGAGCAGCCAGGGCAGATGCCTGTACCTCCAAGGATCCCTTAATATTAAAAGCTTATATTTGTATATATAGTTATATACTTTTTTTTTTTTTTCAGGAGATTAAAATAGTTTTTGCACTCCTATAAAAGTGATGAATTATCTTAATACCCTTTGACTTTGAAAGCCACCAAATGCAAAAAGTATGCATGTATGTTTTTACAGGCATTCAACCCAGTATTTCAATAAAAAGAAAATACTAACAGTCTACGTAGGGTCAAACTAATATCCTAACTCTGCAAGCGACAATAAATTGTCACGAGCAAAACTGCAACGGCAAACAGGCAAGCTTTAACTCCACACACCAGAAGAGAAGATCCTTTCTGCTCCCTCGAATGAATGACACATTGACGTGAGCAGCATCAATGATCCTTAATTAGAGGGATTTGATAGTACACTGAGTCTACTCAGGCTTGCATCTCAAGTCATTTAAACCAAAAATCCTACTCTGAAATAACTTTGTTGATGAGGCACTAGAAATGTTTGTGTGTTAAGTACAAATAAAAGGCAAAACAAACTGCCTATATGAAGCACAACATAAAAATAAGCCAGGAAATGCAAATGTTAAAGTTGCAGCAAAGCACATGGCTAGTTGCAAAATCAATTGCAAAAAAAAAGTTAACTGAAAAGCCAGAAAAAAAAAGAAGAATCCTATAAATAGTTGTACAGAAAATATATAATTTCTACATATATAGGCAACTATGTAACTTTTCTAACCTTTTAGAAGATTAGTGTACTGACATATGGGCACACAGGCAGTTGGTTAGGTGGTCTGGCTAAAATAAGGGTTCTTCTAGGACCCAATTTTTCTGTCACAGGTTTTTCATTGGACTGCCTCAACTCTGTTACACTGGAGAAAACTCTGCCACTAGAGCACTCGCACATTCATGCAGCCCAGGGAATTCCAATCAGAACAGATCCCCTTCATCTTGTGTGCCAAAGACTGATCAGGAAAGTTCTTTTCATAAAAAAAAAAAAAAAAAAAACACCCACAGAATAGACACATTCACTGTTTGGGGAAGCGTGCCAAAAAGGGCTTGGTTTGCGCCCTAAAGGTGAGACCAGCACAAATCTTTATTTGTGGCACGGAGTCCCACTGGCATGGACGCTGGGCCCTCTGTGTCATTCAGGAAGGCTCTGCAGATTACAGTGCATGGTTTTGTCTCCTGGAGGATGACAAACTTTGAGCTTTTTACATATTCTCACTTTTTCCACCCCACCACCTTTCACACACACACCCCCTTCTTTTTCCTCCACTGATTTAAAATGAGTACTGCGGTTCCATGGTTTCAGAAAAGATATACTGTTATAGGGACCACATCCAACAATTTCTATCAATGCTTACAAGCGTTTTCAGGCTAGCAGTCCCAGGAACAATACCATGTCAATGTGTGCTATCTCTTTACAGTAGAGTGATTAAATTGAAGTCCTCCACAATAAAATGCAGGAAATAAATTGTGCAAAAAATAATCTCATATTCTAATTTACAGGGTCTCCCACACTGCTGCTAACAATCAGTGTGACAATCAAACAGACAGGGACAAACCACCTAATAGTATAAATTCAAATTTGTCTTTAAGATCTGCTGAATACACAGCGTGGATCCTTCAAGAAGCTCCACGTGAGCCCTATTCACCTATGCAAAACAGCACACGGATGTTAGAAAGGAGCCTTGCAGAGCAGGAATCTGCCTGCCCTGAACTCCGTGAAGTACCGGAGCCTTAGCTGCCACAGCAAGCGTTCAGAGCCATTCTTAAAACTTTTTTTTTTTTTTTTTTCCCCCCCCAGAATCTGAGGAAAGGAAAAAAAAAAGGTTGCTCCTCAGTGAGGAGCTGTCTATCCTCAAACTTCATCTGTTAGGAGAAAAAAATCTCTGAATATAAAAGCACAGCTAGATCCTTCTTCCAGTCCTGTAACACAGAGTTGCTAAACAAATTCTGCTGCAGTGTGTTCTACCTTCCTTTTCTTAAATCTTTGGAAAGCAATCAGAAAAAAACGTATAAAATTTAATCTGTTTGAGAACTGTGAGCATCTGGAACTGAAGTTACAATGGAAACTGAGCGGCTGCTACTGCCACTGCGTACACCTAAACATACACTGCTTATCCTAAAGTAACGCTGGCTATTTCATCGGCTCTGGCTGCAACAAGCACAAAAGGCTTCATTTCACCAAAGACGAAAATCTTCCTCCTGGCTTCTTTACCGTGCGCACCTGACACCATTTTGCAGAGCAGCGTTTTCACCGTCTCCCCTCGCCTTCCGCGAGGGGGGCAAAAGGGGACGGAAAACCCATCTTTAGAGCACGAGCGTGTGACTCCCAGATGAAAACGTCCCCGGGCCGAAAGCAGCCGAGGTTCCGAGGAGCCGTGCGCCGAGCCGCCCCCAGGGGAGCCCAGCCGCACGCCGGCCTCCGCCAAGCCCCCTCTCCGAGTTCCTCAACTTCCCGCTCAGCCACCGCACGCCCGCCCAGGGCCAGCCGCCGGGCGGCTCTCGGGCTGTTCAGGCTCGGCGCCTCCCGGGGGGACTCACTCTGGAACGGCCCCGGGGCCGCCCGAGGAGCGGCGGCCAAGGCGCGCGGGAGGCTCGGGGGGCCGCGGCAACGGCCGCCACGCGCGGGCAACGGCCGGCGGTAACGGCCGCCTCGCGCGGCGGGCGGACTCACCCCCTTTGACGCCGACGGCGGGCTCCAGCCTCGCCACGGCGATGACGAGCACGATGCCCACGATGAACCAGTCCTTCCGCAGCCGCTCCAGCAGCCCCATGGCGCCGCTGCCGCCCGGCGGGGCAGCGCAGAGCCTTGCCGGGCCGGGCCGGGCAGGGCGGGGCGGGGCGCTGCCTGCCAGCCCGCCCGCCCGCCGCCACGACCGGCCGAATCCGCTGACGGCGAGAAGTCGCTCCCACCGCCGCCATGGCTACCGCGCGACTCCTAATACGGCCGCGTGAAACCGCCGAGGGGGCGGCCGCCACCGGCAGCGGCCACCGCGGGGCGGGGAGGGAGCTCCGGCACCGCTGCGAGGCCTCGGGGCGGGGGCAGCGGGGCGGCCCTGAGGAGCGGGGCCGGGCGGCGGCGGGCGGTAGCGGGCGAGGTGCGCGCCGCTTCGGCACATTACGACGGGCGCGTGACGCCCGGCGCCTGACGCGCGGGAGGGCGGGCGCGAGCGGGCGGTTGCGGCCGTTGGGCGCCGTCGGTTGGGGGGCGGGTGGCACCCGCGTCCCGTCAGCATCGAAACGCCCCCGGGGACCTGAAGGCGCCGTGATTTTAATGAGTTATCCCGCTTCGTTGTGTGTGAGCGCCCGCTGAAGTGCCTTGCTTCCGAAGTTGGGGAATTCCTCTTGCAGGACTCGTATTTAGCGTTGGAATGAACCCATCTCCGTTAAGTCACGCTGTCATAAAAACCTAATTCCGCTGCTCGACCCGCGCTTTCGATTTCCCATTCCTCTCTCGTCCCAGCTTCCCTGACGGATTCATTAGCCTGGTCTCTGCCTGGCCGCGACCCCCTCGCTCTAAATCACCCTAACGAGGAAATGATAAAGTATAAAACATTCCGTCATCACGGCTGCCCACCCAGCCACAGGCACCTCGTTCCAAGGCATTTTAAACACAGAACAGTTCCGCTGTGCGATTTCTACACATTGAGGTAACTTTGTACTTCATTGTCTAAAGCCGTGTTCAGGTTTCAAGGAATAGCCACGCCACCTGCTTTCTGCCACCAAGGAAATAAGCAGTGGTAGCTCAGCTGTGATCTCGGCTACTTCAGGAAGCACATATTGCTGCATGTCCTGTGAGATTCACTGGAATGTGTATACATCATAGCTGCATTTTACTTTTTTTATTTTTGAGCACGGTAGGAATGTGCCTCCTCCCTCTCACAAGGGGATCCCAAACGTGCAGTTTAGAACTATTAGATACTTCACTGCTTTCCTCCAGTTCACCAGAGCACACCTTAGCCCTCGATCTCTGCTCATGTACGAGTAACAAACCGCAAAACGTTCCTACACTTGGCTGTGCAGCTGCTACAGACCAGCTCGCAGAGGCCTCAGTCTGCACCAGCACAGCTAAAAGGCACAAAGACCTTTAGGGCAATTCAGAAAAGCAGTGTTACTGGGGAAAAGCAAAATACTGAATAATCTATTGAGGCCGAGAAGTTATGCCCCCAGAAGTTAGAAGCAGCTTCATTTTATACTGAGTGGAGTTGCTGTAGCACCGCTCGCTGCAGAAGCTTTAGATTGGTGCAAAGAAGGGGCGGGCATAGAATGTGTTCGGTCTGGCAATGAAACTCCCTTCTGCAGCAAAGACAGCATCTCCCTGCATTTGCATTGCAGTTTTTATACAGTGCTAACCCTGCCTCTCACTCTTCACAGACAAATACTAATTGCTAATTTCTAACATTGTCCAATTAATTCAAGCTTCATTTGGGGGCAAAACTGAGGATTCACACTTGTAGCTGAAGCTAGTCAGAACCATGATATGAATACTGCTAGGATTAGAGCTGCTGAGAACTCTGAGAAGTCATTTTTACCTACCTCAGGATTCCCATCCCTGTTAAAAATATTTTTATACACTCCAATAAAATAATAATGTTCCTTTGTTCCAGATCTGAAAAAAATGAATATGTGAGACAATCAAGTATCTTAGTAATGGGGAACCCCTATACAGTGAGGTTTGTCTCTGGGTAGGGCTTCAGTGATGTGCAGTAAATGCATGCATGGAACACCAAATTGGGTATCAAAGAGCTGCACAGGGAGTTGGGGAAGGCTTCAGACTAGAGTTCATTAGCTGAGTGCCAGCCAACCTAGCCAAAGTGTCAACTGACGGAGATCCTCCAGCAATACGGTGGGATATCACTTAACCCAGGACTGTCATCCTGCACACGGAATCCAAGAGGAACAAGTTACATTTGTAGGAACATCGTAACATGCTTCACATCACAAGTATTTCTCAGCTTTTGAACGCTTACCCCAAAACATCTGTATGCACAGGGCTACCACCATAACTCGAATCTTTAGAGTCGGAGCACAGATCTCTGCCATCTCAGCTACCAGCAGGAACCAGGAGTAGCCACAAGCAGCATGGGGCACTAGTGTGTGGGAAGTAGGGAAGTAGAGTGCACACATTGCCAGAGAGTTACAGGCATTTGCTCAGAACAGATCCAACTGGAGAAAGTTCAAAACCTCAGGTTCTCTCCCCAGGCTCTGGAAGATTCTCATCTTCTTTCCCAAAGGGTTATTCCTTGTGCACCATCCCAGCCTGCCTCTCCTCCTCTAGAGAAGGATAAGCTATCTCACTGAAGATTAGATTTAGAACAGTTAAGAGGAAAAAAAAAAAAAAAAAAAAAAAAAAAAAAAAAAATTAAACTTTTTTCACAGTAAAAAAAAAAAAAAAAAAGTTTATCTTTTTTTTTTTTTTTTTTTTTTTTTCCCTTTAGCAAATATAGACAAAGTTTTAACACAGCTCCATTGCTTTCAGTGAATGCTTTGTCTGGAAGTTTTTCCAAGAGACCTGAACATTGTAATAATCATCTTTTGCCCACTGAACTACAACACACAGGGATTCACATGGCTGTCATCTTCTATAACCTTTCAGATCCTACGCAAATATTCCAAGCTGCATATCAAAAGATTTGTACAAAGGTATTTTAGATTTTTGTTTAGAAGCAGTTCTTCATATATCATAAGCATATGGATCTTAGATGAATTTGTTACTGCATTTATGAGAGCTCTGTAAGCCCTGCCCTACCCCACCCCACCAATGTGGAACAGGAAGGAAGAAAATACGAGGGATGTATTGTGTAATTGACAGGACTCTCATGGGTCCTGAGTCTGTTTGCAAGACAGCATCAATGTTTTTATAAGCAATTTGTCATCCACGTTGAGGCATTTGTTTGCTATCTGCCATCCAGAACCACATCCTGTAACATTTCACTTTCCTCAACAGGTTCCCATGCAGATATGCAGATACTGTGCATTACCTATTTAACCACTGGGACTGCATCAGAGCCCAGAGTCATCTGGCACCTGTGTAAGTGCATTCTCCATTACCTCATACAAAACAGCATCAGGATATATTTAGAACAAGAATTTAGCATCTCTCTGATTTCACATGACCAAATTTTCAGTTTCGTACAATTTATTTCAAGAACAGAATGCAAACATACCTCAGGGCTTCCAGATGCTTTCCTGCCCCTGAAGGCCCTGTTGCTTCCTTCTGCATAATATAAAAGCATGGTGACACGAGTAGCTATGTGACACCAGACCTTCGCTGCTCACAGGTAGTCTGGTGAAATCAACGGGACTCTGTGTGAGCAGCAACCAGTTGTCACATTTGCAAAGATGCAGAAGTGGGCTGCTTGTTTCTGGGCTTCACCTCATGAAGGATCAGCCTTATGTTGTTTGTAACCGATGCCGAGACGTTGGCTTCTGTTTGTGCCAGATGGAGCCTGTTCCTTTTGAGTCCTCGCCTCTTAGCTGCATGACATACCTGGCTGTCTAATAACTACACAGTTAAGTTACTTCAGGGAATGTGCTGGGATTTCTAAGTCCTATAGTAGCAGGTGTCATCTGATTATGCATTTAGAAGAGATTTCAGTATAAAGGAGAGGGGATCATGAGATAAAGGGAGCTTAAACGAGAAGAACAGAGTATTAAATAATTTAGCGTGATAAGAACAAAGATATTCAGAATGAACAAGACAAAGCGAGGTGTTAATTATAAATAGGAAAGTTGAGAAGAAAAAGTGGAACTATATGGGAGACAGTTTACAACACATTTATATTTCTCACAAGCACTTAGTGGTATAATCTCAGGTTTTCTCAGCAGCTGGGAGAAATGGCTGTACTGATCCCATTAGCTGGTTTTGCTCATGGAAATGGAGCACACAGCGCTTACTCTGCCCTGGCCTAGATGCTCATGCTCTTGTCTGTAAGGGATCATTTAGCTGCTGCTACTGGACATTATAGAATGCCCATGAGCACTTACAGATTGCCAGCTGCAGAACTTACCACCATTAGTGCAATGCAGTAGCAGGAATTATGTACAAGTTCAATTTAGTACAGCACTTAATGGGACTTAAACACACAGATAGGTATGCTTTTCTAAATAGAAGCTATAAGATGGTAAAAGGTTTTGTGGATTTTTATTTCTTTATTTTTATTTCTATAATGATTTGACTTCCCCTTCCTCCCCCCCCTCGCCCCCCTCCAGGACTTTAAATGCATATTGCCTTTTTTTTTTTTTTTTTTACACTAATAATAAAGGCTCCTCATTATTTAGGCATCCAACAAATGAGCAATTTTTATCTTATTTAAGAGCCCAATGTGAATTTTTCATGCAGTAGTCTTAGGCATTAGGAAGAAAATTTGAGGGAACAAACAGGGACCCTTTTCCTAGAACATACTTGTTCCTACAAAGCCACAATGCACTGGCTTCAGGCTCCTCTGCTCACAGTATTCTCTTGTCTAGACCTCCAGGACAAGATATAGATGAGGGAGGAGGCAGGAAATTTTTATATTTTGCACTTCTTCAGAGAAATGTTTTCACACCGGACAGCAAGACTATAACGCATTCAGATGTTAGGATTTTTAAAATGATTGGCATGATAAAACTGTTTGAAAAATTTTTCAACCTTCTTGAACTGCAATTTTAAAACTTTTTTAAAAAACATGAAAAACTGTACACATTTAAACCTGAAAAATGAAAGTGAAAATGTAAAAATAGCTTCTCTGGATGATTTCACAGTAAACAACGACATTTAACCTGCTAGATAAGACATTTCAGAAAGAATATACTAACTCTTTTATATCTTTTCATACCAATACTTTTATATCTTTCTCCTTGCACTTTCACAAATAGCTCTTTAGTCTTGCAGTAATCATACCAAAACCCCTAAAATATGAGCAGTTTCAGTATAAAAGCCTTTGCTGTATTTGCATAGGGAAGAAGCAGCCAAGGTTTGTTCCTGGGTGTGCACGTGTGTGCGGATGCCAGCTGTTTACTACAGTTTCAGAGTAATTAGCTGCTCACAATGGAAAGAGTGTACAAGCTGAAGAACAGGGAGAGTGATCATCCCTGCCTACAATATTTGTCATAAAGATCAGGTGTGCAAGTAGCAACCACCAGAGAAACCAGAAATACATGAGCACATATAGACTTGAGAAAGAGGTAGCTGCTAGAAGGGTTTTGTCTTCAGGTTGTTGAAAACAGGCTTTTAGAAGCTTAACGTATATCTTTGACAAAGAAGGAATGGTGAGGCTCATCCATGAGGAAGGACAGCCCATGCTCCAAGCTTAAGTTTAAAGTTTAAAAAGGTTCAGAGAAACAGGGCAAATCTACCAGCTTCCCTGAGCAAAGACGCCAGAGAACATCTTTAGGCTTTCTGAGATTTGTCAGTTTGTCTTCACCATACTATGGCACCTGTTGCTTCACGCTTTTCAGATCTGTGCGCCATTGCCATGTCCTGTCTTCACTGCAGGCCAGGGTCCAGCCCTCCATTACTCCAGAGAAAGGACAACCACATTCCCCAAGCAGAGCTGTGCTGAGCTCTGACCACAGACATTTGGATGCTTGCTAGACTAGTCTCAGGACCAACACGATGTGCAATAGAAAGATACAAGCATACACACATCTTCTGTGCTTACCTGACTTCTGTTGACTATTTCAAGCATCAAACCAGTTTCACGACAAAGTCCAACCATTCCCTTCTCACTAGCCACCATGATTTCTGACACCCCCCGCCCCCCCCCCCAGCAGGATGGAAATTAAAAATGTTGCTACACATATGAGGATACAGATTTACAAAGGGAAGTTTTACCAGCCCTCCTGGTAATAAGCCAGGCCACTCCAAGTGCAGGGAAACAGGAGCTTGCAGTCATCTAGCTTGATGATGCAGTCATTTACCTGCATGGAAGCAAATTCTACATTATTCACAAATCAATTTCTTTGATCACAGCCCTATCTGGCATTTGCTTTAAAATGGACTGGAAAGTGCTCCCAGAGGAGCATCTGTGCCTGTGCTGCATAGGCCAGTCCTCAGAGCACCTGCTCCCACCCATCCCTGTGGCACCAGGCCCCTTCACAGTGCTCAAGTTAAGCTGCTTGCTTTCTTCCTAAACTGTTATTTCTACCAAGTTAGAAATCTTGATCAGACCACAAGGCTTCTTTGCACCAGCTCTAGCATAATTCCAGACATGTTTGCACAGCAGTCAAGGAACCGCAGTGCATGTACACATAATGTATGCCATTTTAATGGAGCCCCCCTTAGCACTAACCACAGTGATTAATGCCATTGTGGATTCAGGCTTCCATACAAACGGGCACCACCAAGCCAAACTTGGCAAGGTTCCCCCTTTGCTCTACTCTGAACAGAGTCAAAATCCAAACTCCTCCACTGCCTCCTGCAGACACCCTCACCAGCCCTGTCCTTGAGGCACAACAGCACCTGGGTGTATCAGGATCAGGTCCACTCCTCCTCTCCCCTCAAAGATTCAGAGTTAAGTGGAAAACTCAAGTGTGAAAGCAGACAACCAAAAACATCCAAAGTTGAGTCAGGTAGGAATACAAGCTAATGGGAAGTGCATTAACTAATGAGGAAAAATATAGCCAGATAGGAAGAGATCCTTTGAAAACTATTAACAAATCAGCTTCTGCACAGTTACTGTATCTGTCAATAGGGGAAAAAATGAGGATGCTGACAAACCTTCATCCCACAATCTGTGGCATTAATAAATAACGAAGTGTTAAAAAACTGGGACACTTTGTGCCTATAACAATATCACAAGGACAAGGGAATACAGCTGAACAAAAAAGGACATAATTGTGTATTGCTGGTAAATAATGACATAAATAGAAAACAAAACCGCAGAAACAAATCCAGTCCCCCCACTACAAACATCTAATAGAAAGAAAACATGACTGCCTCTTTTTGTTGTCAGTAATCAGATCCAGATCTGGAAGTCACTGTGATTAGTTTTGGATGCAGTCATTATTCCAGAAGCATCCAGCCCAAAATGACTATTTAAATAAAGACAGAGAGGATGGAAGCTGAGGGAGGGCTTTTTGGGTATGTACCACCCCAACATAAACAACACGGTGAAAGATACAGCCTGAAGGGAAAGCTTTTTAAACCCCTAACCTTGAAATATTCCAAACACGTTAATCAGATTTCACAAAGGTTTTTAAGCAGCACACCCTACTGCCTGCTGTCTACACAGCTCATGCCACACAAGCCATCCAAAGCTGGTTTTGTGTTGCTTGTTTCTCACGTCATATCCAGGCTCCCCAGTTTTGTTCCACATAAGCATCTTATATGCCAAAGCATTGTGCTGTAGTAAGCAAAGGAAGGGATTCATTTTTTGTGGGTTCAAGCAAGTCAGAAAGCACACTACAGAAACTAGAAATAAGGAAAGCAGATAAACACAGGGAAGAATCATCTGGTAATGTAGGTTGGACTGAAAAATAGGAGTCTGAGGAGGCTGAATTAGGTAGGGCCTTATATTCCCTGTATAGGATGAGCATCAAGCAGAGCTGTGCCTTGAACCCTTCAGGAAACAGGAGAGTTATGATGGTGCCTTTTCCCTGAGAGCGTTTCTAAGCTTTCCTCATAGGAAGCTTTCCTTGTGGTGCATTCTGAAGTAGATCAAATGTAAAGGAAAATCCCAATTCAGAATTAATTGGCATACATTTTTCTTCAGGAGCTGGAGAGATTTTGAATTTTTCCTTCTAGATGAACTCAACACTCCTGCAATCCCACATTTGAGGTTGTACCTGTCTTTGTAAGCATGTAAGCACAAGGCCTGCAACAAAACTCATCTGATTTTGCCACTCCACCTTGCTATTCAAGTGCTGTCCATGGCCCATGCTTGCTCCAGCTTCTCCTTGCAGCCTTAGCTTCCTTCAGCTTTGTTCGCCTTGCAGGCACAGAGTCACAGGACTCGAGCCCTGTTTGGCATGAACCAGTTCCAGCATCCCTGTATGCTCAGAGCCAGATGCTTGGTGGTGTCAGGAACCTGCCTGCTTAGGGAGTCCAGAACAACATACCACTTGGAAGCACTTCATACACCGAGCTCCAGGATCATCACACCACGTCCTTATCTTCTGTTATTTCATGACAGTGAAGGCATTTCTACCATGACAGACCACTGTCCCCTTAAACCATACTTCTGCTCTGAAGAGACAGCTTTCTCTTTTTTTTCCCCTTTCTTTAAAAAAAAGAAAAACATGCCAACCAACCACCACATCCCCTGCATAAGTACCACCACTACTTATCCGGACAGGTATTCACTTTTCATCTGCCATCCAGCAGCTGTCTGTATACGCACCCAGCTCCGTCTGAGTCACACAGTAATAATCACTGCTTATATACAAGATCCCTTGTGTACTGTATATTAATGTCTGGCTGGTAATTTAATGGCACCTCTAGGCATAAACAAAAGTTTATTAAAACAGTAAGTAAAGTGTTCCCAAAGACTGGCCTGCATTTTTAATTTTCTATTCAGCATTCCAAAATCCAGATCCAGCCTTTTTATGCAAAAAAACAGCTACAGAGTTAACACCAAGTAGCAGCATTTTGTGTGAGTTAGGCACAGCATGGCCTAGAGCAATAGGATGCTTCATTTATATTCCCAACCCTTTCTTTTCCGATCATCTTTAACAATGACAGCCAAACAAAAATTTGGATTACTAGGAAACGTGTACAACTCAAGAAAGCAGCAGAATATTGATTACTCCTCAGAATCAAATTACTTATCGGCTCTTCGCTGGGAAGCCACATGGCAGCTGAAGCCTCAAGTTCCAGCCAGCAGTTGGCAGTGCCCTCTGTAGTTTAGACCGGGCTGTGCTCTGAACATTGGGCACACAAACGTGATGCTGTGCCTTCTCTGGAGTACTCTCTTTGTTCGCAAAAGACACTCATTCCACAGTGTTTTGAAGACCAGCAGGTTTCTTTTATGACAAGAGATCTCCTTGAGCATGATAAATGCATATACTATGTGCTTCAGCTGTTACACATACTATGCATTACAGTGGGTAAGTGGATATTTTTCATGATATTTAAGTGGAAAACTACACTTATTTTCAAGTTTTGGGTTAATTAACAGAGATCTGGAAACCTGCAGTAGGCAAATAGTCCACAGAGGAAGCACAGTGCAGAGCCACCAGCAGCCGAGTGAGCAGCTCTGCTTGCAGCAGGCTCCTCTCAGACCACAGCCACGCGTCCCAGTGGCGGTGATGCTCCTCTGTTGCTACTCATCACACCCTGGTCCTGCAGCATCTCCCAGCTAGCTATGTGCCCCATCTCCACTCTGAAACAGGGCCTGGTGGTGCTCAACTCTCCCCTGCACTCATGGGTTTCCACAGCAAGGAAACCTGAGCGTTCAGGCAGCCAAATGTGCTCCCACGTCCCCCACATACACAACAAGAGGAATAGGCCTCCAGGAGCCCATAGCAAATACAGATGTTGCCAGCTCTTTGCTTGAAGCCTGGAAGCACTTGTCATAACCTAGAGCATTTACCTTCTCACCAGAATTGAGTCACTCAGGCAGCTGAGAAGTCTCTTGCAAATAGCACCAGCAAAGGAGGAGAGAGACCACAGGTATTGCAGAGGGAAATCCACTAGAATAAATCCTCCAGTGCCTGTGTAAGAATAAAAATTGGTTTGTAAGAGATAAAAGCACTTGCAGCACATCAACTGCCTTTCTGTGGCATTCTTCAGTGCTGAACACAATTCAGGTTTTTATTGTTAAAACACATTTTCCTCATTCTTAAGAGACATCCTAATATAAACAGATTTGCTACCGCCCCATTAGACTTAACCTGCAGAGCTTGGTGTCCTTATTTATAGCAACATGATTTTACCCTTAAAGAAAAACTGTTCTTTAAGTTCTGTTCCTGCAGCTTCTACGGTCTTGTCAAAGATTAGATATCAAAGCTTTGAATATGCAGCAGTAAGTGTAGGATCTTTAGTCTTGCACATGTATCTTGTTTATTTTGTCTATCAGAAATTGATGGCACAGATCATGCAAGAAAGGCAAGAGGCAGAAGGTAAGGTGCCAGGAGCAATACTGATATAGCTGTGGTATTTCACATTTCCAGTTAAACACCTGGGCCAATACTTACCTATGATAAAATGATTCCACAAAATATTCAGGCATAAGGGACTGTTCATGCAAATGAGAGTTTGCAGAATCTGGCCCAGAACTTGAAATTAAGCAGTAACACTGCTGTTGGACCCCTCAGACTTGCTCTGGTAGCAGGTCCCTAAAATCCTCACAGAAGTCAAGGGGTGTTCCATGAGGAAGGGGAGTTTGTATTCAAACCATTCCCTGGCAGAGGACATGCATTGTAAGGCCTTCCTTTCTAGGTCTTACCCCTACAGATGAGGGTGGTTGCTTAGGGCCCTCACCCTTTCAAGGAGAGTATTCCTCTCATTTTCATCTTCCTGTTGTGATTTAATAAATTGTTTAATGTTGCACTGCCTCCACAAGGCCCAAGCTGCCCAACAGCCATGTGGATACAATCAACTGTGGCTAAAATTCTGGTCAATGCTACACTTGCATACATTAAGGTGAAGAGGCAAATTCATTTAAATGCTCTGCTGGGTTAGAGACCTATGATCTTAAATCATATGCAGCTTAAATCAAGTTAACAGCAGATATAAGCACAATGACAGCAAGCCACTGACTTCTTCGTTCCAGGAACAGGAAAGAAAAACGTTGGTCAGAGTCTGGAAGCTTTGCATATTCATACTTCTTACAGTTGTTAAATGTTTGAAAATTCAGGTAATGAGCATACAATACTCTGGCTGCCTTTGTATTGCTTGGGGGTTTGCCATTCTCATAATATCTCTACAGAAACCATTCTATCAAGTCAGTTTTTTTTCCCCCTCAAGTTGAATTAGCACTTGTACATTGAAGTTTTCAACATCACCCATAAGATTTTTCAACTTGTCAAAAGAATCTGCATGGTCTCTAACCATGAATAAAAATGATTTCAGATATCATCTTTATTTGAAGTTTTATTTCCTGGGATTAATTTAATTGATTGTGCTGGTGGCTTGTTAAGCAGCTGCTGAAATAAACAGACCATTTGTCTTTCTGTGTAAACATATGGGTACCTGGTTTAATTACACTTCATAATAGTGCTGGAAGGGGAAAAAAAACAAAATCGAATAAAAACCACCCTGTTTTCCAGAGTGCAAACACAGACCTGAAGTTGTAAGGATTCTCTCATGGCAACAAACTTGGCTGCTTTTCTTCTAGAAGATTTTAATAAATCTTTTATCATATGGAAGAAAAATTATGAGGTTATATATATATCTACTGAACTTTTTCCACATATAGCCACGTGCTTATGGAAGACATTAATGTTTTTATCCTTTCCTGATATAACTTGGAATAGCCCCATAAATCTCTGCTTCAACATAATTCTCATTTTATTCTTTGCAGGCCTAATCCTGATTCGTGTCTATTACAATCACATTAACCCTGCTTTATAGCTGCGTAACAGATCAGGGCCTAACCTGGGAACTTGAGATAAAGCCAAGAGGGGCATTCCACTGTATTTTAACAGATATTTTTACTTCTCCCAGACAAATCTGATGATTAAAATAGGATGGCCAACAGAAATAAGAGGATCAATAGTTCCAAATCTTCCTGGACTCTTTTGCAAGAATTTAGTTCCTTTAAAATCTATATATATCCTGACTTCCTTAGCTATGCTCATTATACAAGCAGTAACTCATGGACTTATGTGGGAGATGAGACAAGCAGAAGCAAGTGGAGACCCCAGCACTGGAGCTAAAGGAGGCAAAAAGTCACTTCTGTAATAAGGATCTGGAAAGCCATAGGGTATATAAGATCAGTTATCAATATCCTTTTTATGCCCAGACAAGCACCATCCTTAGCAATAAGCACATACTGTACAAATGCAATATTAACAGCATGTAGCTGTGTCCAAACAGCAGGAAGCTACATAAACAAGACTTGTTACATTACACACAGCCTCAGCTTTTCCCCTCCAACCAGACAACTTCACCAGCTTTCTATTACAAGCTTTCGATTAAATTAAATACATAAACACAGTCAAAGCACCTACAAGAATGGGAAAAAGTGAATATGTCAGGACTATCATTTTGAGGCTGTCAGAAGGCCTTGGAAAGAGTAGAGGAGAAGCATAGAAGTGTTTGGGTTGGAAGGGACCCCAAAGCCCACCCAGTTCCAACCCCTGCCACAGGCAGGGACACCTCCCACCAGCCCAGGTTGTCCAAAGCCCCATCCAGCCTGGCCTTGAACACGTTCAGGGATGGGGCATCCACAGCTTCTCTGGGCAATAGCAGAGTAACTAGATTGCACGAGGAATGAACAGACTCCAGGAACCAGACCAGAAAAGTGGCTGTGGTCCCCAGGTCAGCGAGCTGACAGGTGCTTCAGAGCCAGGAAGCTAGGCTCCAAAGTCATCTGCAAAGCCACTGCTGCATGGATGACGTTGTTTGCCTGTAGAAAAGGAGTGGGTCTCTAGCAACACCAACTAGCCTTGCAATTGCTTGCAAAATGAAAAGGGAGAGGGAAAAAAAAAAAAAAAAAAAAAAAAAAAAAAGAGCCCTACACCTTTATTACACAGGAACTGTCAGGCCATTAACAGACAACACTAAGTTTGAACTCAATATATACTCCCTTTGCCCCACTGTGTCCTCATCTACCACTGCTTTTAAACCAGCAAACCATGCCCCAGGGGCTGTACACCCCTGTACCTACCCACACACATTCAGGTGACTGAGCATCAGCCCTGCCTCTGCAGAAAGTTCAAGCTCTGGTCCTCAGGAGGACTGCAGAGTGACTCAGGATAGCCACAGATGCAACTCCTCCGCTGTTCTCAGTGACAGGTTGGATTTAAAGACAAACCAAAGATTTGCTTTTAAATGATATATGGATGAATATCCTACTTCAAGTAAATAGAATGTTAATCACTAAACTGCTAAAAAAAAAAAAAAAGCACAGAAAGGCAGTTAAGACGAGGCTGCAACCACATCACTGGCACTGCCTGCTGAAAGCAAGTATTCACCTAATGACAGACGTAAGCTCAGATCAGTTTATGATTTGGGAGGCTATCTTGGGATATCCTATTTTTACCTTTAACGGAGGAACATAAAAATTCTAATCAGTTTTGAAGTCTCAGGAGTCCAAATGGAATTTGCATTTCTGCATAAATAAAGACTGGGTATAGAAGAATAAAGTGGGGACTATTTGGATTATACAGAGTCAGGTAGGATGCTGCCATGGTCAGTTCCTCAGCAGGATTTGGCACAGTTGGCAAGATTTACCTTTCCCCCATCCTCTGGAATGAGGCCAGCTGTAATTAGACATTATAATGAGCAAGATGCTTGAATTCACAGTAGAGCAGCAAACTTGTTTTTCCTCACCTTCAGTAATGTATTTCTGCCCTCCTTCTTCATCTTTCCTGTGCTGTTTTGTAGTTTGTGTCAAACAAGCTTCATTCTTCTCATTACAGACAAAAATCTTCGCTTGTTGAAGTGCTGAGAGAGCTAATTCTCGTTGTTCTCACTTGTTACAGAAAGCCTCCTGCCAAAGGAGCCATTTGGCTTAAAACACTGTAAACAAGCTCTCCTTCTCCCCCCCACAGCTTGCTTCAAGAAGTCTGTTTTCATAAACACTACATCCTGTCTGCTCAGAACAGCAGAGCTTGGAGTTGCTATATCAAATACATTTGTAGAAGGCAGCAATAAAGAAACACCTCGACAGACTAATGATGACCTCCCACAAGCCTCGCACTTAAAAGGCTCACAAGAGGCTCACCTCCCTGCCTTGCATATTAAAAGGTAATAGCCGAGTGGCGCCATTGCCACACACAGTTGTCAGGTGGAATACCTGCCCTGTTGGCCACTGAAAATGAAAAAAACAGACGTCGCTGGCAATGAAAAGAGATGTCATTGATGAGCTGACTGTGAGTCGGGCAGTGCTGCTGCAGACCCTGCCCGTGCCAGTGCCTCTGGGCAGCAGCAAGGCATGAGCCAGGGGATGGTGCTGCAGATGGGCACGGGGCCCAGGCGCACCCTGTGCTGTTTCTCCGGGAGGTTGCATGCTGCCAAGCCGAGCCCAGGAGGATGAGGGGCAATGCCAGCTCCCTCCTTGTATCAGCTGTAACTTGGCATTTCACTCTGCATCCTATTCTGTGGAGACCCCGCTGCATTACACACCACGTAGCAAGCAGACAGAGAACACCACCCTCCCTTACATAGCATATTCTTCCTCAAACATTGGACAAGCACAATGAGGAAATACTACTTCAAGCTAGCTATGTACTAGCGTCTTAATGTATGGGCGCATCCAAGCAAGAAGGTTTTCAAAAGCAACTCTAATTATTCAAGAGGGACCGTGCAATGTCTAAGATAAGCAGAGGTAGCACAAAAATCCTCATGCCCATTACTTGTAAGTTTGCTGGCCTGTGGTCTTGCTGCAAGATTACCATGATCACCATCACCCAGCCCACACACTGAAAGTGGGGGCAAAGTGAAGATCGCTCACTGAATTTGATTTATTAATACAGGCTCTGAAGCTAAGCAGAAAGCCTTGGTAGAAAGAGGTGAGGAGCAAAGTATTTGTTCTGTTCAGGTTAAGAGGAAAACCACTCAGCAAGTTCTGACCTTGCTGAAATCCATAAACATTTCTGGGAGTAGCAGAGACCAGTCCATCTCTGCAGAAGGACTTGTGTCTGAACACAGAGCTGCACATTCCCACCAACCGAGAGAACGATGCTGGCTTCTGTCAAGGCAGAAACAAGCCTCTGGACAAACCTGACACTGACACCACTGGGCTCTTCCGCAGGGTGGGAACGAACAAAGCCATCTGAAACAGGTGGAGTTCAGGCTTTATCCCAGAAATCGGGACTAATGGGAAAGAGTAAGGATTGCCCAAAATAGAGATCAGCTATAGCACAAAAACAGGAAAAAAAGGGGATGATGCTGAACCAAACCATGTTTTAAACAGTCTTAAACCTGGTACCTAAGACACTTACGGTGATATCAGCTTCCATATATACACTTTTAAGAGAATTTGCACTGGTGTCTTTTAATAGGACCAAACTCTTCATCACTTTCTTAGGAGCTGGTTACATGGGCATGCCCTAGAGGTTCATCACTGGAGTATTTTTCAAAGTTCCTCCCTTTGTTTTCTATTTTCGCTGCCTATATTTCTCTCCATCTTCCGAAGCTGTGGAGGCCACTATTTATTCATCACTTCACTTTATTAAGATGCATTTCAGGTTTTCACCCATGTTGTATGTTTTGCAACTATGAAATATGGATCTAAGATCCCAAAGATATGCGAGGGTAAGGAGCCTTTCAGACACAGACAGTTTTGGAAAACCATACACCAGATGCAGGAGCAGCACAGCACAGCTGTCTGTGACTTACAACAGCTCCTAACACACCCAATTGTCTTAGGCCTAAATGTCAATACATTCGGATGAGTACAGAGTTCCTTTTACATTTTCATCATGTCCTGCTAAAATCCCAGGTCTGAGAGTGTATCTTGACCGAAGAGTCCACATGAAATACATTGCTAATTATTTATACACCTCTTCAAAGGCTCAGTGCCTCTACTTGTACTTCTTACTACTCCCACCTACCCAGGCCCTACAGCTGTTTTTCAATCACTGAACTGAAACCCCTTAGAGTAACAAGTTTCTAATAGAGGTTCATAAACCTGGCAGTGATTAACAGCACGGGTTAATCAAATGAGTGTAGAACAGGCTTTCCCCCCTTTTCTTTAAGGGAAACCGGCCCCAAGTGTTTTTTCCCTTATTGCTACGCAGAAATGAATTTGCAATTAACTCGTACTTACTGGTGTCACAGCAGGCATCACTGTGCTCTGCAGCCCCTGAATGCACCGGAGCGATCCCCCTGCAGGGGTGACACAACAGCATGTGGGCACCCTAGTGCTGCTTGGGGACCGGGCATTGCTCAATAATTAACTATTGAGACCAAATGAAAGAAAAGTATGCTATTTGCTTCATCTCATTGAGCAAGTATTTTGTTTCCTTCCATTAACTGCTTCTGGAGTTTACCAACACCCCACAGCCACTTCAGTCAGTTCCTCCTGCCCCCATCCCAGTCACTACACAGTTTTTCCCCTGCTGCATACACTTTGATGTTTCTATAGGCTGCTGGTATTGCTTTATTTTGGTGGTAGGTATGAGATTGGGTGCTTTAGCTAAACCCCCACATGCACAAAGACATCCTTATATCAATAATCGCTGATAACCTGAAGCAGCAGGCTGCACGCATCAGTTCCCTGCTCCTGGGTGAGCTTGCTCCACACCTGAGATGAGTTGTTTTGCACAGGCAAGTATTAATGAAAAACAAATGGGAAAAAGAAAAATCCAAGCCCTATGGCATAATTTTCCACATTGCCAGAGGAACAAATGTCTTCATCCTGAAGATACAGGGGTTTACCTTCCCCCTCTAGCACTTTTCCTCTAAGATGTTATTAAGCTAGGTCCACAGGACACTCTCAGGAGGGGCAGGCTTTCTGCTAGCATTCTGCGAGGCCATTACCTGTGATGCCACCATCCTCTACCCACTTCTGTTCTTTACAGATTATAACAATGTAAGGGCAGAAAAATGAGCTTATTTGCACATCAGTGTAAGTTATAAAACTTGAAGCAAGTTCTGAATGGCTCAGCTCTGGCAATCTGAGGTAGATGCAGACAATTCAGATCAAAGTTTTTCTTTCCACTAATCTTCATACTGGCACACATTTCAGAAATATTGTATAAGAATAAATAAGACCAGTTAAAGACTAAAATTATTTTTCTGTCCTCTCCAAAATTTGGGGGGGTGTTTTATCCAGAAGATGATTTTACCCCTTCTTTGCTTCAACTAAGAAGAAGTGTCCAACTGGAAAGGCAAACGAACTTGTTGGTTTCACACCAGAAGCAAGGGCAAGTTGAAATCAAACCGTTTCTTTGTTGACTTCTGGACTGATTAAAAACAACAACCTACTATAAGCAGTTCAGGAATTCAAGCAAGTTATAACCCTGAACTGAAATCTTGCTATACCCCAAAATCTTAACATGCTGATGTGTGCCAGCATAGTATTGAAGGTCCAATTCATGTGTGCATGAACTAGGGAAATGCTAACAGACACAGGCATTTCTGCTGACATAATATACAGAGGAATAGTGATTATTTCAAAAAGTAACTCTGTGTATATGCTACATGAGTAAAACTCTATAGCCTTTGGCTTGAGAGTTACTTTTTAAATGTGGGAAAAAAAGAAAAACAAGACAGAGTTTAACTCTGCAGATTCTTAATTTTAGTAGCACACATACAGCCTAAGTCTATCCTCTAGACAGAGACTAAACTCTCATTTGAGGCAGCAGCTGCTTTGCCATAAGGAAGAACATGAGCACAGCTATCCTTTGGAGCTCCCATCGCTCTTGCTTTACTGCAGCACCTGAAGTGCACAAGTCCCTGAGTAAGGAGATAAACATCCCCTGCTCGTGCAGATATAGAGATCTGGTGTTTTCACCACTCCACGTGTAATTTACATGCAAAAAGAAGTGTGATTCGGATGAAGTAACCAGAAGACAGGTGTCACACAGAATTAAATAAGGAATGCAGACTGTTTTAAAAATAGCTGTAACATCAGCCTGCACCTTTAAAATAAGGGGTGTCCCCA
Organism: Nettapus auritus; assembly: GCA_011076525.1. Classification (NCBI taxonomy): domain Eukaryota; kingdom Metazoa; phylum Chordata; class Aves; order Anseriformes; family Anatidae; genus Nettapus; species Nettapus auritus. Next base: position 55,068,434 of record CM021768.1, on the reverse strand, counting down.
AGAAGTCACCCCAACGACAGCATCTGTTCCCTCAGAGGAAAGCTAGCCAGCCATTCCCAGGCCTGGTTTAACTCCACACATTTAGTGTTCAGAGCATTCACGTGGGTACATGAAGGTAACATAGGCACTTCCAATTCACTCGGTTATTTCTGACTTAAAGAGGAGTAAATAGACAAAACCTAGTCACATAACTTTGTGTAATTAGCATTTCTCCCCTCCTTCTTTGCCTGACAGGGCTGTCTTGGATACACACAGCAGCTTTGGTGGGGGCAGAGCCGAGGAGTAAGCCGGCCATCCCCTCAGAGACCATCCAGTGTCATTATGCCATGCTGTAAATTAACTCCACCACCTGCTCAGCCCACAGAAAACATGGGTTTGGCACAACCACCATGCTTCCCTCCCTCACCTGCCAGCCTGGAGACCTCCTTTCCACCCACCTGCTTCTTTCCTGCCCATGGGTAGCTAAAGCAGGCAGGTCCTGCTTGCCAAGCCTTACTTGCTTTGGTGTCCAGGCGTTTAACCCTTATTTGTCAGGTTACCTTTTTTTTCCAGCCTTTTGGGCCACCTTTAAGTACTCTGAGCAACTGAGAAGCACAGAGTGAGCTGTTTTATTTCTAGAGTGAAGCACCTCCTACCTTTGGTGTATTTATAAGGCAAAGGCTGGCCTTACTTTTTAAAAAGAAGTTATTTCATATTACCTCTTTCAGTAAAATAGCATGCCCGCCTGTGAAGTCACAGGAGGGCACACAACACACTGTGACAAGCCTCAAGACATCACACCACACAACACTGGGGGCACAGCACAAAGCACCAGGTAGTGCCAGAACAAAGCCAGGTACCACCAAGGCCATACCTCCACCAAGGGACAGCTCCTCACTCCCTGCCACCAAACCCGCATCCTCTCAGTGCTTCCAGGGAGTGCCTGCTTTGGGCTCCACATGGGAAAAGATGCAAGTTGTCCACATTCCCTGCAAAATAGCAAGCAGGAATTACACAGAAGTAGCAAACTGGAGGCACTACCACATGCCCAGCCCCAACACACACAGCTTCAGCAGGGCCAGAGGAGCTGTGGCTCGCTGGGCATTAATTAAACTGTCACACAGCTGCTGGCACCCACAGCAAATGAGTTCTAATGCTAGTAAAAGCTTCGTCAAACCCCCCCCCCCCCCATTCAGAGAGTTTAATATAAAATGTTACAATGAAAATGTCATAATGACCATAAAATAAAATAAAATAAAATAAAATAAAATAAAATAAAATAAAAT